>CM055966.1:50805000-51405000 GCA_029531755.1 Holothuria leucospilota
ACCCTATTCTTGTAAAGAATGTTTCTGCTCCTGCCACTTCCTTAAAGAAGTGGAACAATGATTACTTTTACGATGATGACAATTGGCGAAGCATTTTTAGTATGCCGTTTAAAAGTATTACCGAGCCCAGATTACAGTATTTTCAGTTTAAGTTTCTACATAGAATTGTGTATACAAACAAGTTTCTATTTTCTTTAAACATTGTGGCTTCTCCATTTTGCTCGTTTTGTGACTCAAATGAGGAAACAATTGATCATTTATTTTGGGATTGCAGTTTTGTTTCAAGTTTTATTTTAGATGTTGAAAAAAGGCTCTTAAACAAGCAGTTTTTCTTTTCTAAAGAGGATATTTTCTTTGGTTTTCAAGGAAAAGACTATAGTCCTTTTAACTTTGTGATATTACATCTTAAGTATTTCATTTATTGTTGTTCAAGGAAAAATGAGAAACTGGATGTAGAAGCATTTTGTTATAAGTTTGATTTTGTACTGAAGGTAGAAAGTTATAAAAAGAAGCGTAAAATTTACAATGATGTATTGAAGATATTAAAAAAACAGTGATTAATACGTTGTGTTGAATGCAGTGATTGATGTAAATATTGTAATCATATAAGAAATGAAAGATTACTCAATAAACAGGAGGAAAAAAAAATAATAATAGTAATAGTAATAGTAATAGTAATAGTAATAGTAATAGTAATAGTAATAGTAATAGTAATAGTAATAGTAATAGTAATAGTAATAGTAATAGTAATAGTAATAGTAATAGTAATAGTAATAGTAATAGTAATAGTAATAGTAATAGTAATAGTAATAGTAATAGTAATAGTAATAGTAATAGTAATAATAATAATAATAATAATAATAATAATAATAATAATAATAATAATAATATAATAATAATAATAATAATAATAATAATAATAATAATAATAATAATAATAATAATAATAATAATAATAATAATAATAATAATAATAATAATAATAATAATAATAATAATAATAATAATAATAATAATAATAATAATAATAATAATAATAATAATAATAATAATAATAATAATAATAATAATAATAATAATAATAATAATAATAATAATAATAAATAATAATAATAATAATAATAATAATAATAATAATAATAATAATAATAATAATAATAATAATAATAATAATAATAATAATAATAATAATAATAATAATAATAATAATAATAATAATAATAATAATAATAATAATAATAATAATAATAATAATAATAAAAATAATAATAATAATAATAATAATAATAATAATTTGGTTGTCGGAGGCATACCGATATCCACCTCCGTCCATTTCCATCTTGTGACGTGAAGCTACCTAAGCAGCCTGTTTTTCATGCTTATGCATGCAGCTGCTTCTGCAGAGTGGTAGAACCATATAGCCCCCAGCTATGGGTTAAATAGTAAACTTAGATGAAATGTCTACTAACCAATCTTCATACCGCATCGGTCGTCGCGCGGGTTACCAAGGACCATGTCCCTCAGTGAGGAACCAGGCTGGGGTCGAAAAGTATGCTACTGGAACAGACTCTACCAATAACATACTAGAGGATCACCAAACTGAGAATCTATCTCAACCAGGCTCTCTAAGTATTACATGTCCAAAAGAATCAAAAAGTACAAGACAAAAGTGGATGAGGGAAGAGTATAAAGATGTAATGGACGCTTATTTCAGAGCAAATGTCTCCTTATTGATGTGGCTGTTCCCTCTGACAAAAACATATCAATCAAGACCACAGAAAAACTTAGCAAATATAAAGACCTGGAAATCGAAATATGCAGAATGTGGCAGATGAAAACAGAAACCGTACCTGTTGTGGTTGGTGCACTGGGAATGTGTAAGAAAGGCATGAATGCTTACCTGAACAAACTGCCTGGTCAAATTGACATGAACTTGGTCCAGAAAACTGCTCTGCTTGGAACTGCCCACATACTGAGGAAGATGCTGTCCATAAAATGACTATCACATCATCCATGAAGAAGCCTCAGGCCCATGGGATGGGCCCGGCCCTTCAGGCACTAATTAAAGAAAAGAACTTTGATGATGATGATGATGACTTTGATGATGATGATGACTTTGATGATGATGATGATGATGATGATGATGATGATGATGATGATGATGATGATGATGATGATGATGATGATGATGATGATGATGATGATGATGATGATGATGATGATGATGATGATGATGATGATGATGATGATGATGATGATGATGATGATGATGATGATGATGATGATGATGATGATGATGACTTTGATGATGATGATGATGATGACTTTGATGATGATGATGATGACTTTGATGATGATGATGATGATGACTTTGATGATGATGATGATGACTTTGATGATGATGATGATGACTTTGATGATGATGATGATGATGATGATGATGATGATGATGATGATGATGATGATGATGATGATGATGATGATGATGATGATGATGATGATGACGACTTTGATGATGATGATGATGAATGATGATGACGACTTTGATGATGATGATGACGACTTTGATGATGATGATGATGATGATGATGATGATGATGATGATGATGATGATGATGATGATGATGATGATGATGATGATGATGATGATGATGATGATGATGATGATGATGATGATGATGATGATGATGATGATGATGATAAATGATGAGGACGAGGACGACGACGACGACGACGAGGACGACGACGATGATGATAATTATTCTATACCCCAAGTATAAAAATTATCCATCACTGTTATCTTGAGATGTCCTGTTTACAACCCAAGCATCAAAAACACACATATACACACAATCGCCTTCGTGAGCATACATGTAGATTCCTTTTGCCTTCAGCAAGGAATCAGTAAGGGTTAGCATTAGGATATGGAATAAGGTTAGAGTACCTAGGATTAATACAGTTAGTGCTAGCACAGCTCAGGTCCGAAGTGAAACTTGGGTCTAAGGAACCTTTGACCTGCTAAACAAAACATACAGTACCACAGGACTACAAGTATGTCACCTTGACCATCCCCTTTCAGCACATCTAATTCTGTATGTAACACAACTAAGTTTGAACAAGCACTGCTAAAGAATGCATTACAGTATATGATTAACAAAACTCAGGCAAAACAAAAGGCTTAACATGGCATTCCAGGGTATAGTATAGTCAATTCACCACTTGAAATGTATTGCTTTCAACCAACACCACAAAATGAAAGTACACACAGTAGTAATATTTATTACCTTGTACAGGAATATGTAATGCATTTTATAAAACTGTAAAATATTGAGGAAAAAATAACTATTAACTTGAAAAATTGGGGAAACCAACACCAGAGTGATTGCAACATTAAAATCAAAGGCCAACACCACAAACTCTACATTATTGCTTATATAATATATAATATTGTTAATTTATTTTCCAGTAGGTGCTTTACTACTGTACCAGCCTACTATGGATTCACAAGATATCCAATCCAAAGAACTAGCCTAATGTATCAGGCTGAATTGTGAAAAGATTGCCTTCCTTTTGGAACTTTACAAGTAAAAAAGAAATCCAATGAGCTTCTTTTCAAATTCAAGGTTCACATTACAGAGAGTATTTCCTAGATGCTTTTTTCAGTGACTCTTGCATGTAAAATTTGCAAGTCAGGCCTAGTGTTTGCACCCGGTCCAAAATTCGGAACCGGGTACCCGAAGTCGATGGTCGGTCGGGTACCCGGGTACCCAAAAATATAAGTTCTGTTAGGCTACAAGTTTGTTGTAAAGTCATAATAAGAAATTTTGCTTTGCACGTTGATATAATATAACACCAACGTATCTTACGTATGGGCATGACAAGTGTTCTTAGGCGTGTGTGTGATAAATCTTGCTAGGAAAAAGTAACATGTTAGGTGTTCTCTCACACGTGCAATCTATGTTAGTGAAACTTTGGATCCGGGTAGCAATTTCAGAACTGGGTCCTGACATCGTCGGTCGGGTACCCGGTGCAAACACTAGTCAGGCCGACCTAGAGCATCCAACTGGATGCATTTCTTTTCCCTACCAAGGCATGAAAATATTTCAACAGTGGTTCAAATCAGTTGCAATCATCACTAAAATAGATCCACTGAATAACTTATATTTCCTCTAAAAGACAAAATTTCAATTCAAATACAATTTGACAACTAATAGTATTTCTATATTGTACAGCTAATACAGTTCTGTACAAGACACCACCTTTACCCCTAAAAAGATTTTCAGAGCTCTTAGACCCTGAAGATTCCAGCTAAGAATATTTTGTGAAAGGGGAACTAAATGAGTCAAATGGACCTCAACATTTTCAACACAAAGTGTTTTCTCTTTGAAAGAGAAAAAGTCTAGTCCAGCATAACTTAATCCAGTAAGCATTTTAATAATGATAATTCAGGCCTTGAAGGGCAGTTACAGTATTCTATGATGAGAAGCAACCACAAATGTGGGAGAAGCATATGGCTTATGAATTACGACTTCACATTGGGTGGCTAACCAAGTTAACCTGACTATTTAGATTCAATTTTTTTTCTTTTTTTGAAAGGCCAGTTCAGTTGGGAGAACCACAGACTGCTCTTGGATGAAAAACCCACCTCACTCTGATCCAGCGGGGAGTCACCCAAAACCTCCCAGCTGCTAAGCTTCATTGCTCCAAATGCCACAGCCTTTATCCACTTAGCCACAAAACCTGATATGCATCTGGCATACTGTACAATGTACAGTAGGCCTACAGTATAAGTCTGGTTCCATTTCGATTCCAAAACTGAGACCTGACTTGTCTCTTCCTTCTGTACATGTAGCTAGTTAGATGAGGTTAACGGCCCAGCCAACTGGTTCAAGTCGAGCCGACCACGACCCTTTTTCCAGTTGTGGCTCACTGTACAAGTGTACATGTATCAAATATGTGCATGGCATATTCATGGCCATGTTTTGAAAATGAATCGGTGATACATCATACAAGACTTAATGGGTAGGCTCTAAGTATATAGTACTTAGCCTAATTAGCCCCCTTGATGTTATTGTACGTACTGTACATTTACACTACACTGTACAGTACAAGTCCATAACGGAACCACTGTCTGTACTGTAAGTTCTTCAAAGCCTGTACTCTTAATTCCAGTTCCTTCAATACACATCAAACTGTACTAGTAACTTCCTGGCTCTACTGAAGTTATTGGGTGAGTATAACAGAGTGTAATGATAACACACCTGCTGTACATAAACTATGTTAGTGGACTTGGTACAGTACAGTAGGATATTATGCAATTCAACCTATGTGCACTCATTCTTTAGACATGAGCCTAGAAATGAAAAATGCTTTTTATACATTTTGCAGTAGGCAAGAACTTAACATCTGAAGTCATCACTTGCAACTACCATGGCAGACAGGGCAGCCTGCACAGTGTAATATGAACTACATTTTTTTGAGAAGTCATTTAGAACGGAACAGGACTGCAAAAAATCATAAAGCTTCGCCCATCATTTGCTATCTTGATCATATATACTAAAACCTGCATATTCTGCTGATATGTGTCAGTGCCATGCTCTTTTTACTGTAGTTTTGTAATGACCATGAGCTCAGAGGGTGACCAATAACAAAGTGAAGGGTACATAATGGTACTGTACTGTACGTTTTGTCAACTAAACACTGTTGTGGACAATGACTGACCATGGTAGTGGAGTGTGCCAATTGAAAAGTGCATTATACTGTACAGTAGCTAATAATTGGTTGGCTAGCTTCTATATGTGAGTTTGTAAAATATGGTAATTAAATACCATTCAAAATTTTCTCTCATAACAAATTATGACATGAAATTTTCAACAGAGACACAAAACAACAGCAAATAAACTCTTTAGTGACAACATTGCCACAGCATATACAGTACTGTACCCCTGTAATGTTAAGTTCAATGTACACACCAAACTCACCGATGTTCAATTTTTCAAACACCAATGAAACTGTGCATCAAAATAAATCACTTACTCTTATGTTTTATAAATCTAAACATTTCTGTTTATAAAGAATATACTATACAATATCCATTAAGTAAAATATGTGCATCGTGACCAGTTGCTACAGTAATGGTCTAGACCAAAACAAGCTACAGTAGGAAAGACTTCATGTGATGTCTGCCAAGAGCTGTGTGCATTACTGACATTACTTTGTGCAAAAAAAAAAAAATTAAATAAAATAAATAAAATCTGCTAAAATTAAGTAAATATTAAAGATCTACTGCTACACAAATAGATTTAAGCACTACACTCATTTTCTATCGCCAGAAAGCTCTTCAATGACAGTGCAACATTCAACTTATCGCCACAAGTTGTACTTCACATCAATCAAATCAAACATCACATTTAAAATTGTATTCATCAATATTTTATTTTATGACCAAATAATTGAAAAATGAAACACTTTGTTGTTAATCATGCCCTTCTTGAAAAGATACTGTACCTCAATAGTTTTCATTTTCAAGGTGTCGTTTGCAATTTTCAGTACCATCTAAGACACAAACTTTGTTCCAAGTTTGAAAAGGACAATAGGACATACATGTAATGTCCTTCTAAAAATGAGCACAGGCTTTCCATATTTTTGAAAAGTCATAACTGATGATATATACCATTAATATCAATTTATTGGGCTTGCTCCTAAGGAGACTGACCTTGCTTTACTTCTGTGCTTTGCAAACACAGATTAAAAATTTGACCTACTTTTAAATAAACTCACAAAAACAAAACAAACATTCAAAACTGTACTCATAGGCTTAGATAATGCCCATAGAATACAAAGCACAAGTTCAACTATTGTAAGAACACAGGCTGTGCAAAAGCCTAAGAAATTAATAAAACTGTCATGTTCAATAGAGAGAAGGACACTTGTAAATTGTTAATATTACAAAAGGATAACTGCCTCAGTCTCACTTTCATGTAGTTGGTGTTAACACATTGTGTTGACCAGAATCTATTCCATACTGAAGGCACAAAGATGCTTTGTAACCTCCTCCATTTTTCACACAATATAACTATCACCTACGAGTGCATGCTATTAAAGCATAGCTTTCACCTTCTTTTGGTCCTAATCAAATGCGCTCAAGCAATATCTAAGAACTATCTTGTTCTTCCACACAGAATTTGATAAAATCTAAAACTTTCTTCATGTACTCATCCTTGTGCTTCAAAAAATGTGCGACATGTTCAGAGTCATTCCAACAAACCTGCCACACCTCCACACCCAATTCTTGTCGTCTTGCAATTACCTCCTCCACTCTTTTGTAGTCGCAGAGATTATCTACATTGGAATAAAGAAAGAGCTGTGGTTTCTTGGATGGATTTCCCTCAATGGACTGCAGATGAGTGGATAGACTGCTGGCTTTTCGAAAGGCCTTTGGTAATACAAGATCCAGGATCGCTAGTACTGCAAACATCAGCATCAAGAATATCGTTGTTAGTATAGGAGTGTTCCTGGAATGGAATATGGCTTTCATTGCTGTCCATATACGAGGATCACTAGGTGTGCTGTCGAGGATACTGCCAGCTACTTTAAGGTTTGAAAACTGAGGGTTCTCACCATTTGTCAGTAATTCCATTATATGACGGTAAATAAAGCTGCCGCCATTACTGAAGACATGGAATATTATAGGATTCTCCTCTAATCCAAGATCAAACAACAATTCTAGGAGTTTGTATGCTGTGTCCCGGATGGAATCTGGGTTGCCAAATATTTTTGACCTTGGGGCAGTATACCTTATTGTTGTATATCCCTTTGACTGATGGATAGCACTATATTTTGCCAAGTTTTTGTCAGCACAACCTGCCCACCCAAACAACATAACAACTGGTTCATGCTTTGGCACTGATTGCCCATCTTCTCCTTCAACATCTGTTGATATGGCTGGGGGAAAAGTAACATGGTAATCCAACTCACCCTCCTCTTCTGCATCCTTTGCTCCTTTTCCCATGGTTCACAGTAAAATCCTTGTAGCCTACTAGGCTCAGTGCATAAAAGTTTAACGTTAGTCCCCAAAACAATTAGTTCTAACGTCTGGCTAGTCACTAACTTGCAGTTGCACAAGTCTCTTATGTACAGTAGGCTTCAGCAGTGCAATAAGGGCCTAGGACTTGTGCGGGTAGCCTAGGCCTATCTTCTAAGTTCAACGTAACGTTTCTTCTTGTTAGGATAACCCACAGTACGCCCTTGTGGTGAGAACAATTTGCACAGGCTTAGGCTAGTAGCTTATCCTAAATGCAATGTTTCTTTCTGGTTAGGTTCCTACCAATCGTACTTAACTTTTTCCTTGCTTGTAACAGAACAAGAAAAACAGACAAAACGAGTTCGAATCGACCAGACAATAAAGAAAACTTCACACGTTTCTACGCATACGGCTGAAGGTGTTATGGTCGAGTGCACTTCCTGGCAGGCTTAGGCTGGCACATGCACTACACTGTATATACCAAAGACACTATAGCGCCGTAGTAGGCGCCCGGCGCTATACTGTCTTTGGTATACTACTGTGCTTGCGAGGTTTACAAAATTCCCAAGATCATGAGACAAAAATTCCCAAGATTTCCCAAGGTCAGCTTACTTTGAAGCCAGCGCTTTATAGAAAGAGAAACATAATTATGATATTGGCATTAAATGGCGTCCTTTTCTAACGTTTCCCTTGATTAAAACAACAATAGCGATTAAAAACATGCTGAAAAAAATTTAACTTAATCAAATAGTCTGAGTGCTATCTACCGCCCTCTCCACTCTGCATGCTTCAAGTGTTTTAGTGTTCTACATGACAGGTTGAGCCCACAGAACCTGTGGACATGGCTAAACTGTTTATCTTTCTCCCTGGATGCTTATTCAAGCTGAATCAGTGTGGCCTGACTAACCGCAAGTCTTCAAACACAGGCTGTGTAGCGCTTGAGCTTACTCCCTACACTAACCTCGTTTGTTCGAACAGGAAACTAACGGAAGTTGATAAGCTTCTTACTTTTGAAAGCGGCAAGCTTTTGTTATTAGGAGAACCATTTTAACCAAAGGCCTTTGAAAGTAAAGTAGGCCTACAAGTTGTATTTTAAATCCCTGTTTTGTGTTAGTTTACCTAAGTTCGCGTTTTATCATTTGCAATTGTTCGTTGAACTGAACGACTTAGGTTTCAAATATTCTAGTAGCCTTCTGTTTAGTGTTTAGGTCTAACAAGCATTGTGTTTAATTCTATCTTACAAGTTGTACGGTCCTTTCGTGCGCTGCATTTATGCAGGGGGTTGCTCCTCCCTGATTTATGTAACCGTAAAATCACCATTTCGTGTTACGCGTCCGAATATAAGCCTGACAAGACGTCCAGATTGTTAAGCCCGACAAGATGGAAGACAAGCTGCCAGATATCCCATACTTTCAGTCCCGTTTACAGCGATATTTGAATGGGTGTTGCCAACCTAGCTCACCAGCATTGTGGCCTGTTGGGCTGTTACGTCCCTAAGTTCGGTGCGGCAAAAGTTGTCATTTAAAATGTCAATAAAGGAAGTGTAAACAGAGTGAAAAAATATAAAACATTTATAAAATAGGCCGGGATTTATTTTAATCTATGATTTCGTAGTTGTTCAGGGAGTAAACTGACATGGAAGATGTGTTTTGTAAAACTAGGGTTAATTAAGGCACGCGTAACGCTCCTCTAATGATCCTTTACCCCACGGTAGGGGGTGTTTCAGCGAAAACTGGGAAGATAAGAATAAAATTTACTGAGGGAAAACTTGAAATTCAATGAAAAAAAAGGGTGGGGAGGATATCCCCCTAGCCCTCGGCATTTCCGCCTGTGTAACATTCATGCTTGTAGTCAGACAAGGTGACTGAAATTGGAGGCGAGATGGCCTCCAGGGTTAGGGCGAAACATTTATAAGGGGTGCGAGTATACTGAAACATATTATGAGTGGCAATGGTAACTTTATTTAATAGAGGAGGCGGACGATGTGTTTTTGTATAGGGGATCCACTCCCCCTTCTCCCCGACCACGGGCTTGGTAATATCTCCTTAACCCCCACCCCGGCCACGTCCTGCCACCCCCTACCGCAGTCAAGCTGCCCTCAGAATGATTTATGCATTACTCAGAATTCTCAACCATTATTAAGAACAGGCGGATTGGCCGTTGCCGCTGGGATGTGGCGATCACCTTCCAGTCCGCTCGGGTTTAGGGCCAATCATTTATGGTCAGTTTCTGAAAAAAAAACTAACTTGTCGTCACGATCACTGCCCCTTTACATTTTCCGAAGCCTCTCAAAGAGCCATTCCACCCTTGCATCACAATGACTATATTGAAGTAGCAATCATAATTTTCAACGCATTATTTAGAATAGAGCGACGGGACTCGATACTGGGGTTCTAGAGATTGATTATAAAGTCTTGTAACCATCCGTACTTTTTACACGTTGCAGACCACTTAAAATTTTCAAACCGTTTTACGTAGGACTTACTGCAACTACCACTGTTTTCTATTAGCCTGGCACAAATAACCTAACATTTACTTGAAAAAGAAAGCAACCCGGGACCGAAAGCATCGTTGTCAGAAAGTAACGTTCGTTTAGGTAACAAAAATACTGATAAAACACCCCAGACACTAGACACTTGCGTGAATCCAAATGGCTTTAAAGCAATCCTTAATAATTCAAACCCCGTTCAATGTGTATTCTTTGGAATAACAATGCCTCACTCTTTTGACTTGAGACTGGCTGTTTCACCTGTGCGAGTGAACGGTGACTTTGTTGCCAGATAAAAACATTGTGCTTGCTGCTTCTTGCGTAATTAACTGAGATCTGAGATTTTTAAATGTAAGCATTAAAAAAGCTTGAGTATGTTGGATAAAACGATGTGTTTCAATTATTCTGCATTTTAATACAGCTGACAAAAACGTTTATGTTAAAATAAACTATACTAAAAGACCTAATTACAGGCAGAGCCGATATCCGAGTTGGGCCTCGACCTAGTGCCTTTTCTGTGGAAGCAAACACATACAGAAGGATTAGCCGGATGTTTATTGAGAAACGGTTGAAACGGGGAGGAAGTCCATGGCTGTTGAAAGCACCCCATTTTTACTATTTCAGTCAATACTGCTTCGATTTTTACGTTTAAAACATCGTTTTAGGACTACTGAGCAAGTAACGTATCGTACTGAAACAAGAAAAAGGCAAAAATTAAAGCTGGGGGAGATATGCAGGGCTAAATTTTCTTCCAGTTCTAGCCAACCGTGCTTATCTGTCCTGTGTAAACAAAAGGTGTTATCCGAGTTGGGCCTCGCTTCATCCGAGTTGGGCCTCGCCGGATGTCCACAGGTTCTGTGGGATCGACTTGGCATGTATGTTCCCTTTCATGATAAATTCACAAGGCATATTTATGTCCGTCAAAGAGCAGGAAGCCAGCGCATGACCAAATCAATCTTGACCGTGACAAAATACACACGGCCATGAAAAGAAACGTTATATATTGAGTGGGGGAGGGGGTTGTTTGTTACATAGGCTTATTTGACTGTTCAATGCCACAATGGCGTAGCTCACTACGCCTCGGCTTCCCAGATATTCGTCAGGCACCCCCTCGGATTTTTTGTGTCCTAATAAAATGTGTAAGAATTAAGAAAAAATAAATGTTCGACCGGAAATGAGCTTTGAAGTATTTCCTTCAAAAAATAAATAATCAAAATGCGTAAGAATTAAGAAAAAGTAAATGTGTGCCGAACTTGAAACACATTTTGTGCACGTATGGAATCAACTTATAACTTTAAAATGCCTACTTTCACTAAATTAGGTATATAACCTGCACTGTCGTTTAATTCGCATATAATTCACTTGGACGATGAAACGAACGTCCCGACGACAAATTCGGATGTGACACAGGTTTAGACCCCAGTTTCTGCCTTTCGGATGGCTGGTTGATTTTAGACTGAGTACTGAATACATGGCAACCATACACTGAAGACCATTCTTACACGACCATTCCTATACGGTATCATACACAAAATATGCCGTACGGTAAGGTACTGCGTTCGAATAATTCTTCTATCCTTAACAAGTATGTCGTGTCTCTCTCCTTGCCCATGACAAGTGCACTGTAGAACGATTGTTTTCGACAAGTCCACTTTTTACTGGTTCGCACTGGCGTCCGGGCGGATTTGTAAAATTGCCAATAAGGTCCGGATTTCATGTGTTTCCCACATGATCCCTACCTCTGCTTTGCGGGTTAAATAGTTTGAAAGATTTACTGGTGGTATTATATCTGACCAAGTAATAAACCGATGACTTGAGTCCGTGAAAAAATACAGCACCATTTGGCATCTAGACACCATTGTAAACCGGAAATATTTCCAAAGAGAAGGGACACCCTTAGACCCCTACATCAGGACAGTGATCTATGTCCTCCTTGCTAGAAAATAAATATGGTAACCCTAGGTTGGAGACAAATGGTATGATCTAGGGGATATGCAGTTGAGTAGTGGGCAAGTAGCCTATGGACAGGGTGATGGACAAATGTAACAGAGAAGGTGAATATGGGAGAATTGCAGGCAGAAAAATGAAAAGGGATGCATAATTCAGTGTAATTCTTGTATTATCTCAGCTCATATGATATCCATAACTTTGAGAATATACAGAGAAAACGCAGTAAAAATATAAGAAATAGCTGTGATCGTAATGATAGAACTTAAACAATTTCAAATAGGCAGATCAATATTTTCATGCCTATATCTGTACACATCACCATCATTTACATGGATGTATTTCTAGCCTTCTTTTCTAAAATTCTCGCACTATGCGCGGATATGCATAACTACAATGTTGCTGTTGTTGCTATAGGTAGCTTCAATCATCAATGGCTTAAAAACGTTTTTAAACCGTGCCAGTTTAGTCATAAAAACGTTTCATAACCAATAATTCTCCCTCCCCTCCCTAACCCCCCTCCCCCCCCCCCCACAACAGAGTTCAATGGGTGAGTTCATGCTTCACATCTTATCCACTACGTTCTCAACAATGACTTTTGTCGCATTAAGTAACAACTACGTACTTTTCGTTTTCCTTTTAAAGCTGAAATCCCTCAAATATTGCACCATTTGCTATGTATACGTCCTCCTGAAATTACAAATTTTCGCCAAGGGGGAGGGAGACACCCGTTCCCTTTAGTCCGGGCCCTCCTCCAGGCCACAGATCAGTACTGCCCACTTTTTGCCCCCTACAAAAAAGTGTATGTGCGGCCTTGTGTATTACCATTTTTCATGGATTGATTTTTCCCATTATTTGAGAAATGGCAGACATGAGATTCGAATTTCAAGGCCGGGCACATGCAGCTTAAAACACGTGGGAAGTGCCGTTTCCGGCCATCTGGAGGGTTTGTAAAGCCAAAAATTTTCTTGCACGTTCCGCGCCAACTGATGGTGGCGCTCCGCTTAGATAGTCTTGACAAGGCTGACCCTCGGCGGTGCCGGCCCAGGTGCGGATCCAAGGGGGGGGGGCTTTCCCGGGCTTAGCCCCCCTTTTTCGCCACATTAACAACAACAAATACGCGAAAATTAGCATAATCTAGGAGAATATTCAAGGGGACTCTCAGCCCCCCTTTTCGAAATGTCTGGATCCGCGCTTGCGGCCCCCATTTGTCACCTAGGCTCCCCTAAAAATTTCATCCTAGCTACGTCCCTGCAATGCCATTTTAAGATACTGACTGAAATACTACTTCATGCTAATGTTTGCAATTTTGTGAATACTTCAGAGCTTCTTCAAGCTCCTACCCCCTGGTCCTTATATTTGCCTTTGGACCCGTACCCAACAACGTCATTTAATTACGGGCGCAGAACCTAAACTCCTGAACCTGCTTCGTCTCATAACAAATCCTGCATGTATGATATTAGAGTGATTACTTACGGCTCTTCAGCAAAAATAATTATTACAAAATTAACTGTGAAGGTCCTAGCTATGATGAAACTGTATTTGCAAGATTTTTTTTTAAATATTACGGAAAGTCTTTGAAGCAGCATTACTAACACGTGATTTGGCAAAATTATAGCCCAAAAAGTTATCATAATGAAAATGATTTCATTTTTGCTCCAAAACGAGCCTGCAAAAGCACATAGCAAATCGTAAAGTGTAGGGGTAAAGCCGTAAAGGTAGTAGGCCTACTTTATAGTAGCCTAATCAAGTTAAACTTAACAAAACAAGATTTGTTTTGCTATTTCATTTTATGTGAAATGCCTAGAAACCATAATCGCGTTCCTGATTAGAACTTATTTTGTCCTAAAAATTCGGATTTTTCTCTCAGTTTTGACTTCCAAATAATACCCTTTCCAACATTCATCTCAGGCATCGTGTTCTGCAGTCTGCACTACACAACAATGAAAAATCCGAACACCTGTGTGTCAAGACCCCTTGTATGGTGAGCTGCAACTGCTCTTCAAACAAAAACGTACGTGTTCCCGCAAGGTGCTTTCCGACACCAAAACCGATATCTGATGCGAATTGCGGGGCGTGAGCCGTAAAGCAAATAGCTTTTACGTATTTCTGTGGAAGCGTCCACGCCGAAATCGCGTTGTAAAAGCGTTTTGCGGGAAGTTAGTTAGATGAGGTTTAACGTCCCAGTTTCCAACCAACTGGTTCAAGTCGAGACGACCACGGCCTTTTTTCCAGTTGTGGCTCACTGGCTTGTTTTCCCTACTCCATTGCTTATGCTGAGCACCAAGCACAAAGGCAGTAGGTTCCATTTTTAAAGTCTTTGGTATGACCCGGCCAGGATTTGAACCCTAGACCTTCCGGCTGCAAGTCGGATGCTCTAACCACTTGGCCACTGCAGTCGGTCACGCAGCGGCTCCCTTATGGATATCCATCTCCTATGACTGATTCAATGCGGGAGCCGTGCGATTTTTGCTCAGTTGTTTGAATGAACTGCTGGAGCGCGATGTGCTCTCCCTGATGGCGTGGGGTCCAGGGGCCCGTCTTCGGGCCTCTAGTGGGACCTGGGACGAAGTCTCCGTAAGTTCTGGGGTACTTGTAAGCATAAGGTGAAACATTTAACTACTTCTAAAGGGCACTGAATGCGCACTAAACAGATCACAGAAATGATAATCCGACCATTTTCCTATGTTGGTTGTGTCGAGGGGCGGCAACTCTTAGTAGGGGCACAGGGGGAGAAGCCCTGGAAGCTCTGGATCATTTACAAAATTCTGAGCATTAGGATGGAAAATTAAACTATTTCTAATTTACCTATTTCTAAGGGAAGCTATAAGTACAAATTAAACAGACCACGAAAATAAGTTTAGCATACGTCTTCTTAGCCTAAGTCGTGCAAAAAGCTTGTCAATTTGATAATATAGGGGCCTAAGTTGTGGGAAGTGCCATGTATGTAAGGTTACTTGTCGGGGGGGGGGGGGGCAATTAAACGGTTTTGTTTTCCGGAGAAAGCAGTACCGACAAGTTCGAGGTGGTGGAAGTGGACCTCGGTATTGGAGTTGCATTGAAATAATACTACTCAAGCTGTCTAAAAGGAGTTGACAATAAGGCAACTATTTGAGATCGGTGCGCGTGCCGAAAAAAAGTGTTTTAATCAATCTTGCAGTACAAAAGTAATTCAGTCTATATTAAAATACTCTTTCTACAGTCCCATCGACTCTTTGGCAACTGAGAGTCGAAGAGGGAAACCAAACGTTACTCCCGAAGTAGGCTGCTCCCCAAAGGAGCTACGTCCCCAAAGGACACTGAGATTTAACATGACCGACCTTTTTGACATTCAGACATCTACAGGATGGGTCCATGGGCGTCCGGAGGGGAGGGCAATGGCGCGACTTACCCCCCCCCCCCCGAAACTCAAAAACTTGATAAAAAAAAAACTTAAGAAAATATAACACCAACATTTTTTTACTTGATACCGCTAGAAAATTTCCAGAACACGAGCTTTCAAGATAGAAAATGATTAGATGGAACTCCGCACAAGGCCTGGGAAGTGCCACTTTCAGCGATCTGGGAGACATTTCGGCCAAAATTTTCTTGGCGCTTCGCGTCAAACTATGGTGGCGCTACGCTTTGATAGTTTGCCTACAGTCCCCCGGCAAAGTCCTGGCTACACCTATGTAAAAGGCACCAACATTTAGCAATTAAGCTCTTTTTTGGAGTAAAAAATTCCTCTGATGTGATCAATTAAAAGTTTTGCCCCTCCCCCTAAATTTTTTTCGTCGGATGCCCATGGATGGGTCTGTCATGCGTGGCCTCGTTCTAGACTGTCAGAAAAGAGAACATATACTACACATGATCTTAGCCAAAAGGCCGAGAAGCTGATGTGTCAGTCAGTCACTGGAATGACTTAGTAAACGATTACACTAAAACGGCCAGTCCCACTTTCCCTTTTCTTCTCCCATTCACTTGATTAGCTCTTACAGCAGTCGGTAATTTGAGCTATCCTTCCCAGTCAAAACTATCACGGACTTTTTCCGTTAGATACAGTTTTCATGGAAGAATACACTCCGGAGGGAGTTGCTGTAGTACAGTATGGAAGTATAGGGTCGCATTTTGTTGTTTACAAGGTAGACATCCTCCCTTTTGTCCTAGATTTCCAGGTCCCTTCCGGACTTTCAGGAAATATCCACGCCATATTTCAGGACGGTCTGGCATGCTCAGTTCATGGGTGTGGCTTCCCAAATCCTTGACTCCCATTTGCATCTGATTGGTCAACCATATCAGCGCATTCATTGACATTCATATCATGTGCAAAGCTCATATTAACTATGGACTAATCAGGAGCTGGCAAAGTATATCCCATTATAGTAGTAACTGTAAGGCAGACTTGTAATAAAGTAGCGACTCGAGTCAGAACCTTCCAACACTACCTGACTTGAAAAACTTGGGGGAATTTTTCTTTATTGGAATAACACAGAGGTTCCACCCCAGAGACGATGACTTGACTTAAGAGTCACAAAATATAGTTGACTTATTGACTTGCAAAGAAAAGAGTGACGGTTACAACTCTGCTGTTAGGAACTTAGGACCAGATATTCCACGTGTCTGTCCGCAAGGCTGTAGTCATTTTTGGTTTCGATGAAACTGAAACAGAAACCTATGCATTCATGACGGCGTCTGTGTGTGTGTGTGTGTGTATACGTGTGTGTGTGTGCGTGGGTGAGTGGGTGGGGGTGTTGAGATCTAACTTTGCCGACTATCAAGACGATTGTGGTGACTTATTTAACTTCGGTGTAATAATACTTGCTTATAATTGTCCATATTTTAAAGGGCAAATTTCGTCATCCCAGACAGTTCCAATATGGTTTTTCCAGCGAAGATAGGCCTACTTCTGCCACTGGAAAAACATACTTAAAGGCAGTAGGCAGTCGCCCCAAATTACTTTGAAAATTAAGCAAACTCTTGCAAAGCTCCTCTTATTGCAGTACAAGCACCTCTTGACATTTTGAATATAACTGTTACAAACAATAGGTAAAACAAGGGGAGATTCTCCTTGAATTTCACAATTCACTAACAAAAACATTGTCACATGATCAAAATTGGCCATTCATGAACCAGCGTGACGGGGCATGCTAACTCTGATTAGGGTGACTGCATTTTCCCTTTAAGCTCCTCCATGTGGAAACAAACACAAACCTAGTTTATTGCTAGCTTATGGCCACGTCCTGGTGAGCATATACAAGGCCCTATAATTATGCATGTTCAGAGCACTCTCTGTGTGAAATGTGAGCTACTCTGCATCTTTCGAATTTTCAAACTTTGATGCAGGGCCGACGCTAGAGGGTGGTGTGGGGGTGTGACACCCCCATCGTCCACGCAATCGGCAAAATCCTACACTAGTCGGCAAAATGAAGGAAAGAGGGAGAGTGCAAACGAAGGAAAGTTAGTGGGAAGAAGAAAGAGGAAAAAAGCGAAAAAAGAGTAGAGAGAAGAGGGAGAGAGAAAGACCGAGAGAACAGAGAAAAGAACAGGGGAGGGAGGGAAAAAGCAGGGCAAGAGAAAGGGGCTGGTGCAGACGGAAGACAGGAGATTGGAAAGCATTTGTAGACAACGTTTATCACAATATTTTCAAACACCGTAAGCAACACTTTTTGAAACTTAAAACATATTCTGTCGGCAAAAAAGCTACATAGGGCTTTTCAATACCATTGTATACTGACGGAGTTCATCGTTCATGTGGTTTCTGGCGTTGAGTCGATAAATTGTGCACCAAGTCGGCAAACTGAAGGAAACATGCGGAAAAGAATGAGAAAAGGCAGTGAAAGAAAGAGGACAATTTCTGTAATCAGAACCTAAAATTTTCGGCGCGCTACGAGCGCTGTAATGTCACTTCAGTTTCTTCAGGAGTTACATTCCACATAGCTAGATAGCATAAGTCCTGTCAACCTTACCAAGTAACATGTAGGCAGGGTACACAGTTTATGTGGAGGTCGTAAATTTCATCCCATATCGCAAAGCCTAGTTGCTGTTCTCTAGTGTGTGTCATGTGGTACGGTCAGTTGGTGAGCGACTCACGGAGCAAAGTTTGGCTATTTCATCGGGTAGTCCAGGTGGTTTTGACACAATGTATGTTGTCCCCGATACAGCCTACGACCCTTACAGTTTTTATGTTTTTCTTTTTGTACTTAATGATAACATGGTTTTTGTGTCAGCCTACCAAAAATTTTCGCGCCCTTTGCGCAATTCACGATTCAGACTCAAAAGAACAGTATCAGTGCGTAACTCGGCTCTTCACATATTAAGTGGTATAATGCTTAATATACGGTAATCTGCAATGGCATGGGATAGTTAGGCTCCTTCATATCCCTTTCTAACCCCCCCCCCCCCGACATGCATATATGCTGTCGGAACTTGGGGTCCCTGGCATGGCCCGGTCCTATGTCGGGAAAATATTTTAGCTTTCAAAAGGGTCATTTCTACGAAAAACCCCAAATATTCGGTATGCTCAGGCGCGGTTTTACGGGGGGGGGGGGGCTTTGGGGGTTCAAGCCCCCCCCCCCAAATTTTCAAAGGTTGTGTTATGCTATATTTGCGTGTACTGAGAAAAACAAAATTGCCCAACACTCTTGGGCACATCTTGGTCCAGTGGATTTAGTTTGTCAAGGGAAACTGTCTTCTGTGTCTCGAAATCACATATTAGGTTCACGATTTCATACAATGGAAGTTGGGTCAGATAAGTAACATAAGTAACATCTATGATATTATGTACGTACATGTAAATCAAGTTAACGGATTAATCATCTGTTGGAAGTTCAAAACGTGTCATTTCGTCCCTGATCTCGTCAAGCTATACTAGCAGTCCTTTTAAGTCAAATCTACAGGCCGAATCGTTATTCCCATTAATATGAACAGGTCCAGTTGCTCGTATCTCTCAGTAACGTTCGTTACATTCTTCCAAATAATATATATATATATATATATATATATATATATATATATATATATATATATATATATATATATATATATATATATATATATATATATTATATATATATATATATATATATATATATGCCTGTATATACGTTACATCTATGTCATGGTCAGGGGCGGTGCCACTCGGGGGAAAGGGAGGGCCTATCCCCCTGTAATTTGCAGGAAAAGAGAAAAAGAGTAGGAAAAGAAGACGGAAAGGAGAAGAAAAGAGGAGGCGGGGTAGGCCTATATCTGATCGATATAGTTAATCCAGAGCTTCCAAGAGGCCATATTCCGGTTTCTACCAGCCTTTAGATACGATTTTATAATGCACAAATGAAGCAAGGCAAATTTTCTTAATAGTTCCAGAATATTTCTGTGGACTCCACGCACGTATTTTTGCGTAAAACTTTCCCCGACTAGAAGGCAGTAATGTGTCCAAAAGGGGACTTCAGGAGGTTTGTTGATACATACCCTTAGACAAAATAGGCTCCTCTTTCACCTAACCAAAAATATTAAGAATGTTTTGAAGCCATATGATCGGGTCCAAAAATATCCCAAAGACAACACCATTTTTGCATCTAAGCAACCTTCAAGTAACCAAAATTTCTCAAACGATCCCTCCCCTTAGACCTATCCCCTAGAACAGCCCTCTGTTACCCAACCAAAAATTAGAATTAACAAAGTTATGAACATTTTCCCGCCATATATCAGTCAAAACTGTACCGAAGACCGCACCATTTTGCATCTTAGCAAACTTAAAGTAACCAAAATTTCTCACAGGAGAGGGGAACACCCCTCCCTTTAGACCTCTCCCCTAGGACCACCCTCTTTCCCCCAACCAAAAGTTAGAATTCACAAAATTATGAACATTTTCCAGCCATATATATCAGTCAAAAAATAACCCAAAGACCGCACCATTTTGCATCTTAGTAACCTTAAATTAGCAAAAATTTCTCAAAGGGAGGGGAACACCCTTCCCCTTAGACCTCTCCCCTAAGAATGCCCTCTTTCCCCCAACCAAAAATTAAAATTAACAAAGTTATGAACATATTCCAGTCATATAGTCAAAAAATTACCCAAATTACGCACCATTTTGCATCTTAGCAACCTTAAATTAGCAAAAATTTCTCAGAGGAAGGGGACACCCCTCCCCCAGGACGGCGATCACTCAACCCATGTACCCTATCAAAATAACCTTGCGCCGTCCCTGGTTATGATACTGTTTTTATTATCATTGGTTTCAGCGTGCGCGTGGCCGATTTACATATTTGAGAGAAAATTTTATGATTCTTCCGTTTCAAGCCCCCCCTAAGCCCCCCAAAAGTCTCGATCTAGAACCGCGCCTGGGTATGCTTTGCCCACTCTTCCTCAGTTTCGTTACTAATAGCTAAATATAGAACAAACCCTTTCCATCTTTTCAAGTAACTTAAGTAGAATTTATCGTTTTATGTAAATGCCGGGAATCTCATCTCATTTCGCTTAACTAAGTTAATGTTCTCTTGAGTCTGTGCGGCTAGTGACTCGAAGAGGGAAATACAATGTAAGTTGTGCCCAATAGGGCCCAACTGCCTGGACAGTTGACCTCAGTGGCGTACACAGGGTGGAGGCCATTGGGCCATGCCCCCCCCCCCACGGATGCCAATTTTTTCAGTTCCTAAAAAACGTAAATGTTTTAACACAAATTTTACTTCCAAAGGCGGCATATGCGGCACCAGATTGCAAGTAAGGACACTTAATTTTTCAAAAATTTTCAAAGGGTTTTTACAACCCTCCCCCAGGCCGGCGATCACACAACACATTGCATGCCCCTCACCTTGAGCGATATCCTGGGTACGCCACTGGGTGACCTGTATATATATATATATATATATATATATATATATATATATATATATATATATATATATATATATATATATATATATATATATATATATATATATATATATATATATACAGGTCACCCAGTGGCGTACCCAGGATATCGCTGGCGGGCTACCCTTTACACCCGTTACATTTTCATAGATATATTGATGATATTTTTTTCATTTGGCCTCATGGCTTACCTAGCCTGCATTCTTTTGTATCGTTTTGTAATGCTTTTCACCCTTCTATTAAGTTTACATTTGATTTTTCTGACAAGGAAATCCCTTTTCTTGACGTACTGGTTAAGTTACATAGTGGTTCCATAGCAACTACCCTTTACTGTAAACCAACTGACACCCATGGCTACCTGAATTTTAACAGTTCCCATCATATCAGTTTGAAACGATCTATTGTATTTTCTCAATGCATCAGAATCAAGCGTATCTGCTCTACCAAGGCTGAATACGATAAACACGTCGGCAACCTTGTGGAATTTTTTCTTAATAATGACTACCCCCTACCCGTTATCAAAGAGGGAATTAGTAAAGCTTCCGTTTACCGCAGGGATAAATTGTTATGTTACAAACCTAAAGTCGAAAATTCACGTATCCCACTTGTCTTTGACTATTCCCCTAAAACTGAGGGCCTACATAAATGTATACGTTCAGATTTCAGTATTCTTCGGACAGACAAGTCCATTTCCGAACTTTTTGATGATCCCCCTTTAACTGCGAGACGGCAACCCCCCAACCTCAAATCTCTCCTTACATCCTCCAGGCTTCTTACTGTTGGGAACATAGGCAATAAAAAGTGTGGCAAGCCTAGGTGTCAAGTGTGTCGGTTCATTATCACGGACGAAACATTTACTCCTCCCGGCACTATTTGCAACATCCGTCCCCCTCCCCTGGATTGTGACACGCCTAATGTAGTATATTTATTATGCTGCAATTTGTGTGACAAAGGCAACTATGTCGGTCAGACCGGCACCAAATTTAGGCTGAGGTTTAATAACCACAAGAAAACTGTGCAGGATAAATCAATAAGCTATCCTGTATCAAAACATTTCAGTAGTGAACCGAACCACTCTTTATCTAATTTAAGATGTATTCTGCTCGGTTCTAATTACCCGTCTGTCACTCAAAGACTCAAATCCGAAAGCAAGTGGGTAATAAAACTGTCCACACACACCCGTGGCCTAAACAAGGACCTGGGCATCCTAAGCGATTTCCCCTCTGTGATTTATCACCCTCGTCAAGGGTTTTAACCTCATTGCTGTGTCTGTTATTTTTAAATTAAACTCCACTTCACATTTTGCGCTGAAGAAGGACACAGGAGTGTCCGATATATCCGCTATTCTGGTACCGTATCTGTGCTCTCTTATGGTCATCTTTGTGGTGTGTTCTACTTATTATTATTTATATATATATATATTTATATATATATATATATATATATATATATATATATATATATATATATATAATATATATATATATATATATATATATATATATATATATATATATATATATATATATATATATATTATACTATATATATATATATATATATATATATATATATATATATAGCTTTAAATAAGTACAGATTCTTTTTAGTGCAAGCTTACCCAATTTCGCGCGTTTTGCAATTGCACAGTTTAGAAGTTCGGGAAAAACCTTAAAGACAGACAGTCATCACCCCAAAGTATATTTTTAGTGTAGGGGTATGAAAATTCTCAGTTGGTGACTGCTCTTTGATTGACATCTAAGTTTGAAAATTTGAAAGATGCAGAGTAGCTCACATTCCACACAAGGCAGAGAGAGTGCTTTAATTACATTTTATAGCCTTGTATGCTCACCAGGACATGTCCTTAAGCAATAAAACAGGTTTATTCCTGCACAAGGAGTAGCTTCATACAGTTATGGGAGGAGCTAGAAGTTGCATAGTTGGGAGAATTGGAACTGTCTGGGATGATGAAAATTCCCCTTTAAATCAGGCGGAACTATTTTCCTCTGGTATATACAAATTAAATGTTATGCAATATATGCCCCGCAATGGCATGGTATAGTACACAGGTTTTCTTCAGATCTCCCCTCACCAACCCCTCGACGGTTGTCGAGGTTTCGGGTCGCCCCCCCCCCCGTTGGTCAAATCCTGGCGCCACCCCTGCTGGACCACTACTGGTTGGACTAACGGTTCTCAGCTCTAACTGCATCTCTTATCAACACTTTCAGTCGGCATTTGTTTCTTCTCAGTCGGCAAATACGGCACCACCCCCCCCCCCATGATAAATGCCCTGGCGACGCCCCTGCTTTGATGTCAATCAAAGAGCAGTTACCAATTGAATATTTTGATGTCCCCTTACCAAAATTGTACTTGGGGTGTAGAGTGTCTGTCTTTAAATGACAAAAAGTCCTGCCATGCCAGCGGCGTAGGAAGATGTTTGATATTGGGGGGGGGGGGCAGACCAGATGCGATTTCCCGACTTTGAACCCCCTTCCCACACCAGAACATCATATTTGCTCATTATAATTTTACCGATTTTAATTTAAGCAAAATAAAAATATTCAAAGAAAAAGGAAACAACTACAACATCAACATCCATGCAGCCGTGGTGTAGCTAGGATTTTTTTGTTTGGGAGGCTCTGGAGGACTGGAGTTATTTTTTGGGGGGACTCCCGTTTACCATCTTAGCGGAGCGCCACCATAGGTTGGCGCGGAGCGTACCAAGAAAATTTGAGACTGAATACATCCCAGATCGCCGGAAATGGCACTTGCCAGGCTTGATAGCAGCCATCAAGATATGCAATTTTTGTGAAAAAATGTAGAGCTTGATTTGATTTTATTCTAACACACATTTCTGAGAGGACAGATTAGCTGAGCTGGCCGGACTTGAGGATTGCAAGTTTGAATACCATTTACTATCTAAGCGGAGCGCCACCATAGGTTTGCACGGAGCAAATCGAGAAAATTTGAGATTTTAATACATCCCAGATCGCCGAAAATGGCACTTGCCAGGCTTGATAGTAGCAGCCATTAGATGTGCAATTGTTATGAAAACTTTTTAAAGGTTGATTTGAATTTGTTCTAAAACAAATTAAGTTTGTCACAAGATCTGAATTTTATTCAAGATTATTCAGATTGGGGTGAGCCCCATGGATTTCGATGGATAGATTGGAACAGAGATTTTCCACAGCCAGAGTCTACTATTATTAAGTTGGTGGCGTCAAGATTAGCCCGAGGGGGGCCACCAACCCAAAGCCCTGACAGTCCCAATGCCGTCGGGTATAAGTGGGATTTGAAGAAAACCTGTGTACTAGACCATTTCATTCGGGGCATATATTGCATAAAATTTATACATACTAGAGAAGCATAGGTCCGCGTTGATTAAATGTTTTCCCCGGAACCTAAGCTGTAAAAAATGCAAAGCGCGAGAAGCGCGAAAATTTTTGGTAGGTTTTCACAAAAAACATATGTAAACATTAAGAACAAAAAGAAAGAAAATCTTTATCGGTTCTAGACCGTTTAGGAGATAATACGCATTGTATCGAAACTACCTTACCTATTCGATGAAATAGGCAAATATTGCTCCGTGAGTCCCTCACCAACTGACCGTACCGCTTGACACACACAAGAGAACAGTTACTAGGCTTTGCGATATGGGATGAAATTAGCGACCTCTACACTGTGTACTTTTCCTACATGTTACTTGGTAAGGTGGAAAGGACTTGCGCTATGTAGCGATGTAGAATGGAACTATCGAAGAAAGTAGAGTAGCTCGTCTGCGCGCGTAGCGCGCCGAAAATTTTGGGTTCTTATTAGAGAAATTGTCCTCTTGCAAGCAAAAACGAGTAAAACCAAACTGTAAACTGTCGCTATATTGGGGGGCCAAAATGACATTTGGCCCCCTCACAAATCATATTGGAGGGCCATGGCCCCCTTGGCCCCCCGGTTCCTACGCCACTGCATGCACAGACAGTAAAAGTCCTCCCAACTCAGTTTACTTCTAGCTCCTCCAATTCAAACAAAAACCTGTCTAGTCAGTGTAATACCAGGCTTTCAGACTACAGTAGCCTGCGCTGAGTCTAACCTGCCAGAAGCCTTATCAACACAATACCATGTGTGGGAACACAAGTGACAGCACAAGTCTTCATTGACCAACCAGAGTGGAAGGTACTGTTTAGAATTAATGTCAATCAACATGATTGGGGTGCTGTAATATGGCTCCTTTTATTGCAGGTAAACATTTTTTGTGACTGTGTACGAGTCTTACAACGTGGAACCCAAATCAAGCTGAAATCCGATAGTCTACACGTGACATTTTATGACCAGGAAAAAGAAATTAAAAAAGAAACATTTTTATTTATGCTCAAGTTTTCTCAGTGCCACAAGCGACATATTCGGTACACGTACACACATACAAAATCGCCACACAGGGCAAGACAGGAAGAAAAATACACACTGCACCGGGAAATAGCATGCACGCACGATCTTTCGGCTTACTACGCAACACAGGCGCGCAGCCAGGGGGAGGGGGCGGGGGCAATCGCCCCTCCCTTGTGCTTTTTTTTTGTTTTTAATGACTTTTTATGATATTGCTAGTAACTCCCCTATTTTTAAATAGAAAATGTTTAGATGCAACTTACAAGGCCTAGAAAGTACCAAATCCAGCGATCTGGGTTGCATTTTCGGCCAAAAATTTTCTTGTAGGCCTACGCTTCACGCCAAGCTGGTGGGGCTACCCTTAGATAGTTTGCCCACAGACTCCGTCCCCCCCCCCTTGGCAAATTCCTGGCTACACTAAGGTGACCAGACGTCCCCGATTTTAGGGGACAGTCCCCGAATCCAGTGTTCCGTCCGCGATAAACAAGTGTCCCCGTAAATGTCCCCGGTTTGAAAAGATGTCCTCGAAATTTGAAATTTCCCAAGATATTAATTATGTTGTAAAAAATATTCTGTCGATTGTGTAACCCAGGGGCGGCTTTTGGGGGAGCCCAGGGGCCCGTCCCCCTTCAAAAAAAAATTGAAGTTTTTTTTTTCAACTTCATAAAACAAAGGACAAGGCCCTATATTCCAATGAAATAGGCCTATCAAATGTGTCAGAGTGAAACTCAAATTTGTTCATTATTTTCTACCTCAGAATATAAGTGCTATGTTAATAACTCTGCTACTGACTTTCAGCTGATAAAATTTTGGCTTATATTGGCCGCAGTAACTTCCTCTGGGCATTGCAAGGAGTTACTCATGAGCGCTGTATTAATGGATTGCTAACTTCAGTCTATTACCGGCCAGGCCCACAGCATTGGGAGCACTGCTTCTGCTTTCAAGGGAATTTCAGAATTCTTTAATATTTAGAGCAATATTTTCGACAACATCAGGCTTTTAACTATAAATTGCTGCAATATTACCTTGTAGTGTCTTATTAAAGCCTTGTAATTTATTTTAACGGAATGTACTGTGAATTTAGGGTAAAATTTAAAATTCACTTAATTATGAACATTTTCCAGCGATATATGATCAGTTCAAAATATACTAAAGGCATCACCATTTTGCATCTAAGCAATCTTAAATTAACAAAAATTTCTCAAAGACCTTAGACCTCCCCAGAAAAGCATCTTTCACCCAACCAAAAGTTAAAATTCACTGAATTATGAACGCTTTCCAGCCATATATGATCAGTTCAAAAATACACCACAGACATCACCATTTTGCATCCGAGCAACCTTAAATTAACAGAAATTTCTCACAGGGGAGGGGACACGCCCTCCCCACACCCCTTAGACCCCTCCCCCAGGACGGCGATTACTCATCACATGCTTTGCCCCCTATCAAAATACCCTGGCACTGCCTCGGAGGACACCCCTCTCCTTAGACCCTCTTCCAGATCGGACTTTTATACAAACCACTTTGATCTGCCCCCCCCCCCTCTTTTGCCAAATCCTGGATCCGCCACTGTGTCTGTCTCATATAGTTATAGCTTTCTGTCCGACAAATTTGGTCGGTGGAATTGCTTCCTTTTTACTTTCTGTAGGGTAGCTTGAAAACTATATCATAGTCAATGCCCCCCCCCCCCCGAGAAAATTCCAGTTAAGTAACTGAATATTGGTGACTGGGCACAGTGGAATCAGTTGAAAGCAGTTACCAAATTCCAGTTGCTCAACTGGAATTTGCTCCTGCGCCTGTCACTTCTCCTGCTGTCCACTCTCCTTGTCAAATAATTACCATGCATCCTCATCAACTTTACAAACGGTTAGTCACTATTTAGAACCAACAACTTTATAAACCAAATATTTCATTTGCATTTCAAATAACATTTGGGGGACACAGAATTTTCCCTAAAAATGGTCCAGGATGACTGCAAAAGCTATTTAAGGGAACAACTCTCACCCTCACACTCTTTAAAGTATGATACCCCTAACCATCGTAAAATGTATTTTCCATCTTCATTTTTACATAATCTTAGAAAAAGTGAGGGACTACTTTTTCCAGACTTTCGTAAAAATAATAAAAAATAAAAGACAAATAGTAAGATATAATACTTATGTTATGGGTAATTTTGCAAAATGGACGAAAACAATTCAATGTTTGCTGAACTCCTTTTTGTCTTAACATCGTTTTTTCGCGCTCTTATACGGTATGCCTTCCCGCCAACAACAAGCTCCTGCATCACAAAAGTGACCTGCTATTCCGAGTGAGCTATCGCAAAAAATGACCAAATTGTGTCTTTTGCAATCTGTTTAATGTGCATGAAATGCCATTTGAAGATAGCCACGAGTCATTCTGATGTTTTCAATTAATTCCGTAAATACCTCGGAACTTTGCCCCCCCCCCCCCCATGGGGCCCGAAACATGGCATAGCTTGTGCTCCAATGATCCCTTTCAGCAAGTTTACTTTTTTGCTTGGATTCCTACATTTTTCAGACATCATATTCCGCCTCTTGCTACGAATGTCTAGTTAATATGTGGTGAGGGCACTATCTGGTTATATGGCTTTCTACTGTTGCACTCCGATTTTCCAACTGCCGCCTATATCGATTATCAAATTGAGAAAGGGGTGAGAGACACCGCTACAGACCCTCATGACGTCCTCCGGTAGGTGGGTATACTCTTTTCCATGAGTTGGGCCGTTCTAGTTTCCCGGCATGAAATGGTCTCCGTCTTTAGCAACTCGCCATTGTAACCTACTTTGTGACATAGATAATGTCCTTAGAAGGACTCCGGATTGAATATTCTGAAATTTTTCAGACTTGACCATGCATTCGTGACCTCACATGACCTTCAACATCTAGATGCTGTCCAAGTGTAAAATGTACTGCTTTTTGACTCCAACATGGGTTCAAGTTGGCTTTTTGCCAAGAGTGGAAGCAGTCTAACATTTTAAGACTGGTGAAGGGATGAGCTGAAGCAACTTATCATTTATATTAATCCTATTTTCATCCTGTTTACAGTTTTCAGACTTTATTCAAACCAAGGACCTGGAAGACAACCTCAATTATTTATGGGTTACTGAATCTTCCTTTGACCATGCGCTTCATTCTACACTTAAAGGCAGTAGGCAGTCACCCCAAAGAGAGTGAGTGTATCCTGTCACTCTGGTTCATGAATGGCCTATTTTGATCATGTGACAATATTTTTGTTAGTAAATTGTGGAATTCAAGGAGAATTTCGCCTTGCTTTACCTATTGTTTGTAATAGTTATGTTCAAAACGTCTTCAGAGGTGCCTGTAATGCAATAAGAGGAGATTTGCAAGAGTTTGCTGATTTTTCAAAGAAAATTTTGGGGTGACTGCCTATTGCCTTTAAGTTGCTTGGTAAGGTTTCCCTTTCTGCAATTCCCCACAATTGAGAGTGCTACTTGTCAGATTTTATTCAAATCATAGGCTGCTCAGTTATGTCAGGGAAATTTAATTTTACATCTTTTAATAGTTGTTTGATTATCTCTCTCTGCAATTCCTTGGCCTATATAATTGATGGTGTTAATTGCTTCACATCACTAGTGTCAATGTCTCAAAAGCTATGCCATATCTTATAAGGTTACAAAGGACTCATGAAGTGTACTGCTCAAACTGACCCTTGAAGTCATCAATCTTTTCTAGAGCTAGGAATTGCACTTAAGTAATTGAGGGCATTGTTGTTGTATTACCTAACAGTATTAAACAGTATGAATGAAAAACAATCGAGTGCATCTTACTTAGTTCTTGGGTACAACAATAGGCCAATATATCCAAATGTAGTCCATTGGTTGCAATTAATACTGAAATATTGCTATTTGAGGGCTTCTGTCCATGGGCTTGTTAACCTATAATGGAAAACCACTTAAAATTATTTGACTTTATGGAGCTAATAAGGGCTTGCAATTTATAGCCATCGTTTCACTTACATGTCGAAGGTAGAAAGTAACTAGCAATTTGACAAAAAGTTTCTGATACAAACATCACTTCATTCAGTACCTTCAGAATTCACAGAACGGTACATGCAGAATAGTGGCTCTCTGTACAATACTGCCAGACCCTATATCCTAACAAAAAAAGGTAACTTTACCTTTCTGAAGAATTTCTAAATTACTGATATTGACATATGGTATTCAAGAAGAAACAAAAATAAAAATCTCATTTTACAGAATCTTTTTTAGACTTTCCTTGTAATTTTCACTGTTCAAACATATGGAAATTGTAGCAGTTCAAAAAATAACATGGAAATGCAATTTGGAAATTATACACTTGGTGGCTGATTTTGATGACCTTAATGACATTCCTGGAGAACACCACTAATTTCAGAAACTTCACATAGCAGAAAGCATCCTTACATTATGATGATAGAGACCCCATTCTTTGAAACACCTTTAATGATTACACATTCCTACAGGCATGATCACATGCACCATTAACACTGTCAATGACAGTTGGTTATCACACCAATAAATGGTGAGAACAGAGGGTCCAGGTTACTCTCCCACATTTTCAAATCAACAAAAATATGCACAATGAGCATATGCCAGGGTGTACTAACAATGAGATACTTTTTTTTGGCCATATTCAAAGAAATCAAATAAGATTCCAACAAACTCTATTGTCACATAAATTACTTCTCTTCATGGGACTATCTTCAATTGGGGATGGGGTGGGGAGGGGGCTGCACCACTTTTGTCAAAATTTTAATCTATGTGTGTCCTAAAATAGCATATATTTTGTCTGAAAATAGCAAATTTTCTGCCCAAAAGTAAGGAAGGGGGGGGGGGCAGCATTTTCATGTATACTCAGTATCAAAGATTTAGAAGGTCAGCACTGGGTCACCCTCATTAACCAGTCATTTGCAGACGGCATTTTCTAGTAGAGAAGACACACACGTACCATAGGGTACTTAGCATTGCAGATAACATTTTAATACAACAAAAAAAAAATTCAACAACCCCACAAATGAAAGTATTTCAGCAGGATGGTAGGGCCAGGACCTGAAATTTAGATTGTGGGGGACAGAGGACGGATGAATAAACATGCACTGCACTATACAACCAACAAATTAACTATCAAAGAATAGCATGTGGGGATAAAACTTGGAAAGGAATATTTGGGAGATAGGATGCCCCTCCCCCCCCCCCCCTTTCCCATTAAGAACCTCAACTGCCAAATCACATATGGAACACACTTTACAGCTTGTGAAACATGTTACAAATTTGACAACCATTTAGTATTTAGTTATTTATGTTCACAACTCTCACAGTAATGCAGTACAATGTAGTTTTCTCTCTAACTACAACAAGGTCAAACATATTTAAGGTGTCAAATTTACAAACACAACATTCACTTGTTCAAAAAATTAAGCTGGTAGACACATTCCATCTTTGTGCCTTTCTACTGGGAAAATTTAGATTCTAACTAAGGTCCTCAAAGGAATCAATTTCATCTCATCACACAAGTCATAAAAGTTACTATTTTTTCAGTATTTTACAATAAGCCCTAAAGAATGGCAGTAGACCTACTGGTTACTCCACTGATTATCACACAACATCTGTCAGGAATATTACATAAATTCATCACCTTTGAACTTAATTATCAATATTTACAAGCTAAAACATGCACACACAACCACACACCCTTGCTCACATGCAAACACACACACCCAACAACCTGAATCCAGAGTCCAGGCATACTGAGGCTTCCAGCACAGGAGCCAGGCATGTCCAATATTTTAAAGGCAATGAGGTCTGTTTCTGTTATGAAGACTAAAATGCACAAATTACAAATTGACCCTTGTGAAAACATACTTTGAATCCAAGTTTCAAAATAAGCAACCAGTAATAAAGAAAACAATATGTATTTTACTATTCAATATGACAGAGTCCATAGTACTTTACATACAAAATGAAAAACGTTTAGGGCATTCATGCAAACCTGATAGTCATTGCAATGTAGCCCAGCTGACCATACACAGATAAGTACTAAGGGGGGGGGGGGAGTTGGGGTATGAAGCTTCCCTGGCAGTACCCAGTGGAGAGGAGGAAGTTTTATTCGTTCAGCTCATCACTGGAACGGCTTTGGCTTTGGAAACAAATTCCTTTCATCTGCATAGAAATCCAACGCAAACTTCATCTACGTAGTTCTAAGGATATTGGATGAAGCAAGGCTATTAAATGTTTATTCAAAAGAGAAACACTGCTACCGTCACACAACAGTACGTCGAGCCACAACGGTCAATGTAACTTGACACCATCCTGGTATTCCCTGGTACCATGTGTGCATACACACAGTACAGCGACTCCTCAACTAATTACTAGCAACTTAGCATCAGCCATGATGCCGTTCATGCTCATGAATATTAAGTCCATCAACTTTTGGGCTTAGTGACAGGAATTTTTGGCTATCGCCAGCAGGCTCTGAGGGGTGGTGCCCTCAGGGGACGGCAGCCACAGAGGCGCTATGCAGGCTTCCCTGGCAGAGGTGAGATGTCTACTTAATGTTTTCATTGACAAATTTTCCACACCCAGTTTCCCTGTTTGTCTGCCAATGCACCACTATTTTTGGCACCTTAACACAGGGTAATCAACCCTGGCAACCCAATTAGCCATTGTTAACCCAACAGCAATAACAAATGAAATGGTCAACAGATGTTTGTATGTTGTATGTTTATCACTTATAGATGCAATGTAAAACAGCTTTCCTGTAAGCCTTAAAGTAAATATTAATATACCACAATTCTATTGAGTAACAGGTTTGAAAAAACTGAGCTGTGATGCTTAAACCAGGCAATGCCTTCCTTGGTTTTACATGGAAACAACTTTGTTTGTGCAAAGTCTCTAGCACCTCCCACTGACCTCTGTAAGGCAAGTCCTAATACCAACTATTTAGAACTGAACACTAACCTGATAAACTTCTTCACTATACTTGACAACTTTAGAATACCACTTTTCTTCCAGCACAACTAATTTACTCCTTTTTGTGCAAACCTTGGAAGACCATCAGTTCTGTTGACAGTGAAGAAATACTTGTCCATAACAAGTATTAACCAAGTGATGTTGACGGTTCCAAGAGAAAAAAAACATAGCACATGATTCCCTCACCAGCCAACTTCTGGTCAACAACTTCAGCCACCATCTGGTCAACAACCTCAGATAGAATTACATTCCAAACACTTATCATATTGGAATCACCATAATACATCCCAAGATTTGCAAGATGTGATAGAATCAGGTTTAGACGTTTATCACAATTACCATCCACACATACACTATGAGACACCCTGCTAGATGTTTTTATATACTGTAGTACCATTTCTGATTTCACCCTGTGAGGCACATATGCGAGCTTTATTCAACATCTGCACAAATCACCCACAGAACATACTCTTATGCAGCCAATTACAGCTGCTCTTTTAGAAAGTCTTCATCATTTTGTTCTGCACAGGGAAAGGAAAAACCTCAAGACACACACAAAAATAAATGCCCCAAATTTTCAAAAATCCCACCAAAACAATTCTGTCTTTTTTGTCTTTTTCTTTGTATTTGCTTTGATATTATTCTCTCATACCACCCAAAAGATGTCAGCTGTAGAAATTGTTGCTACGAATAAAACAGAAAAGAAACATAATATGTCCAACACACATATACCTTCTCCCTCTTAAACAATACTGTATGAACCTCCATCCCCAGGATTTTATAGTTTCAATACCTTGTGGAAAACACTTCACAGAAATACATCCATAGCACTGCAATTTGCAGGTCACTTCTTTAATTTTAGAAAAGTACTTTTTGACCAGGTACTCTTGATTCTAAATGAATAGAAAGTAATTCCCACTTAAGTATAAATTACCACTATGTACAGAAAAAAAGAAAGAAAAATAAGTGCATTTTGGGTAATACATTAATATTCAATTGACTGCAGCATACTGCCAAGAATGGAAAACTTTGATGAAACAAAACATCATCCAGCTCTTATCCTGACCAAGGTCATCTACAGGTCATCAGAAAGCGCCTTCAAATGACTTTAAATCATTTGAATTCCTCTACTTTGTCACTTTCTTCATCCTTCTCTGATGGGTATTCTTGTGATCCTTACATTTCTGCTTTTCCCCTCTTGTTGGCTTCTTTCACTGGGGAAACATATTTCAAAGCATTGTTTTGTCTTTAAAGTACATTGTTACCAGATTTAGGTCTATGTACCTGAGATGAGCTACTGCTATGCATTTGCAGCTTCACAAGCATCGACCCAGTCACTATAAACATCCACAGGTTCAGAAAGGTCTGATGAAATGGAAAAGTAAAGGAAACATCTCCACAATTCTATTCACGACACAACAGATACCTAAGTTTGCAGTCTCTATGCAATATATGCTACATGGAAGATTTTGTCCTCAAAATGCAAGATGTTCTTTAAAGGACATGTGTAGCTCTTGTCAGTGTAACCCTGCCTCTACAGCAGTACCATCTTTTGGTCTTTTCAGTTACCCTTTGTCATCAGGGAGCAATCATTGATGAGAGTAACTCCTCAATATTCCATGATGCCAATGCTCTTGGTAACACACACTGAACTGGTCCACTACCCTAGAACTACAAATTGTAGTTCTAGGGTATTGGACCAGTTCAGTATGTACAATGCTCATTTCTCTTAACTGTTGCAGCCAAATTTAGCAGGAGTAAGAATTCCTGCCCACTAGTTAATTATGAAAGGAAGTATTGGGGGGGGGGGGGGGGAGATGATGGTGATAGGTCAAGGGGTAAGTGAAAAGACCAAAGTAAAGCATGTCCTTCATGGCATGGTTACCCTGACTCCTGCCAGCCCAAATTATTTTTCAAACATCAAAAGGGCCTCTTACAATCATTCTACTTCCCCACAAGACCCTCCCAGGTTGGAAGACTCTTAGACACCTGCAAGTATGCTACATACCCAGTGGTTACAACTTCACAAAGTATTAAGTTTCTGCATTTCTTTGATCACATAAACTATTGAACAAGCCAGATAACTTTACTCAAATTTGGTAGCAGCATTTAAATTTCAAAGCAGGCATGAACTTTAAGAGCAAATCCTTTGACACACAATTCTCAATGGTAATGGTACCTTTCAATAAAGACTTCACTACAAATACAACCTCAATGGTGTGAACATTTAGGGTGCAACCTTTTATTACAATGATACATCTGTTTGCTTCAGACTGAAATGCAATACTGTATATAAAAATTCAGCTTTTTGCTTCTTTAAATGATATTTTGATATGATGTGTTTGTATAAATTCTTGAATGAAAGTTCACATTAGCTACATCAATGGGCACCACAGTATAATAACTAAATTTTTAATGCCTACATCTTGTCTAAATGGAAACACTTTAATTGCATTTATACTGCAATTCCTCAGAGATGTCACAAAATTTTTACTTCATAGTTAATCAAAAATAAAAGCAAGGGAAGTTTAAATGCAACACCACCACACTGAAGTGTCTTCAATAGAACTGACACTACAATTAAGTCTGCAGAAAAAGGATACATGTGATTGGAGTTTGGAAGTCTTCCAGACAAATTCTGCAATTGATAATCCCAATGTTTCTAGTTCGGTCCCTGAAGAGAAAGAAATGGTTGATTAATAAGCTGATTGCACTTTGCATGCTAGTACAGTGCTACACCTCTTATACAAGAAGATAGTATCAGTAATATATTTTTAACAATTTGCACAGCAGTTTGAGTGGCTAAATTACGTTCTGAGAGGTTTCAACATTCCTCATAATCAAACATCTCAACACCTTGCACTTTGTATCTTTCTTGATATAAACAGTAAGTGACAGTTAGTGACAGTTTGCGATGAAAGCAAAACTTGACAGGAAATAGAGATATTTAAATGGAGAACTTTCCATGAACCAGAACTGTAATTTTTCTGAAGGCTTGTGTCAAGCATGCTATTCTCAGTGACCACATGTGACCAAGAAAAGAAGGGAGTATGGTGAATAATTTGACCACATTGCTTTAGATTCAAAGAAAGTTAATGTCAGTTTTCTCTTTTTCAAGAATAAATGCAGACACATAAATTCTAAATTACGCACCATAACCATAGTATGCTTCACCTAGCTAACTTTTTGTGTAAGTGTGACAACTGTTTTACTGATGATTTGTTGAAATATACAGATTAATGTCCTAAAATTAAACGAAGTTCAACTGACCAATGGGAGAAACCCTACTGCGCTTCCATTGCATATGCTATACCACCAACTTCACATTATGGACCCAGTTATGTTCGGATTTCGAAACAGAAAATCTATCTGATTACTCTGACTGACAAGACTAAACTACAGTAAAAGGAAACCTCTGATTGAACAGTTGATAGTGGATATGGTGTGCATATCACTTTTAGCAGGGATCTACAACTGGCCAACAATCCCTGGAAATTTCCACTTTGAAGGCATAGACAGATTATACTTGTTACAAATGTCTTTTAGGTGAAGGCTATGTATGTTGTAAGTTTCTTAGTCTCCCCTAAGAGGGTCCATGGCACTTGGGGCTGTGGAAGCTCAGTGTTTCTATTAGCCTTGGGTGACTCCAATACTTTCTGAGGCAGGTTTCTGTGGCCCTATTAGGTGCAACTCCGACAATGACATAATTGCCACAAGAACACACATACCTCAGTGGAAACAAGATGTGGATTAACAGTCAAACAATGAGGTTTCATACACCAGCAGGCTAACACAGCTGGCTGTTATTATGGCTGAGGTGTCAACTTGCCAGTGTTGGCCCCTGAGATGTGCAGGCATTAAAGAAAATTTGTGATAGAATAAAGAAAATGAAAAGAAAATGAAAGAGAGCCCGCTGTGTTAATATTCTTCATTAACGTCTCCAGAAAAAAGCAAATTTTTACTCCCAAATATGATTTTGAGGCATATTTATGCCAGTACTTAAAAGTCTCTAGTCCCGATTCCTACGAAAGTGGAGTCATTCAACTCCCGGCCTGGAGTCGTGACTCGTCCCATCCTAGTAGTCTCTACAGTACATGCTCTCTGGTGCAATTTGAGCCTTATTTTAGGGCATCTAGAAGAGCTTTACAGAAAATTTTCTTTTCCTTAAGTGCAGGTCACACTTAGAGCGATTTCAGATAGGATTACGGTCCGATTTTTGTGAGTTTTACTTAAAATCTTCTCCATTCCTGATCAGAAAGAGCCAAAACTTTGCCACCCGGTGTAAATATATGATTTGCATCAGAGGACATGGAAAATGAAATGTGAACTAATTGTTTCGTGACGTCACATCAGCAGACAGCATTTATCGGACAAGGGTGCAAAAATCGGATTGATTTTTGAACAAATACCGTTGAGGGGTATAAGTTATATAATAAGTTATATAATGGTAGCAGAACAATTTATCACGAGACAAACTAGGATCAGTTATCGATATAGCATGACCATCCTTAGAACAAAGTCTGAATAAAAGACTACCGGTCTGATTTGGAAAAATTCAGATAGGATTTCGGATTGAAAATTGCTGTAGTGTGACCCTCCCTTTATCAACACTCATTATATTCTTCAATTTCCAATAATTATCTGCTAGCAGCATTCCTGTACTGGAACCTTGCTACTCTATCCCCCATACTATATGTCCTTTTATAGCTGTTTTGAAAGCCCTTTAAAGGTGCCATACGGTTTATTAACTGACTTACATCTTTACATCACAAGACTTTTCATGGTTACAAAATGGGCATGTGAACTGTGTATCCAGTGTTCCTAACATAGACTTCTTTGGTGGGGGCTTTCTCCTTGAGCGACGTCGACCCATACTGGTGTTGTGGAATCCTTCTTCTAAAGTCAGCTTCTAGGTTTAGTTTCTATGAAGGAAAAAAAAAGGATCTGTGATAAGTAACATGGAAGTGAACACCATGTGTTGGACTCCAGCCACATACTATGCTTTTCATTTTTCTTTTAAAATTGTCTAGCAATTACAAGTTTGGTAATCACAAAAATCAAATGCTGTTTAGGCATGTGATATCAAACATGTTTGCTGTGCATATGCAGCACCAATAAACAAGTAAACAGTGGAATCTATGATGGTGTTCTTACTGTTCTGCATGTAGATGCACAACAGTGTCTTCATTTGACAGAACTCTGAACAATCACAGAAGAGACCTGAATGTCCAGTAAAGTCAATTACACATGTTCAGGTGTATATAAATACCAATACTGCACCAAGAAGCACACTGTGGGTGCCTTGGGTCGATCAGTATCTTGGGTCCCCTGGTGCTTCCAAATGCTACTATAGCATGTACCTGACATGCAATTCAAATGTAGGTACCAACTGTATTGTAAATTCTTGAAATGAGTATCTGTGTTTAATATTTTTCATTTCCAAAAGAAACATTATACTCACAACTAAGTTTTCAAGTTTTCGCACTTGAATCGACTAGAATTTTATAGATTTTCACAAAAATATAGGTAAGAATGTCTTGCACAAGTTTCCATTTACAATTTTGGTAGAAAAGACAAAGATTTTCTTTGTTTTTAATATAATAATTTTTGACAGCAGTCTTTGAACTTTTTTTTTTCTTCAGAGCTGGTGACCAGCTCAAGGTTCAGTTAGACATATTGTTGTGCACTGCCACCTTCAATTCAAAGCTTAGTTGCTAGGGATGTCCTAAAACACAACCAAAATATTACAGAATGAGAGAGACAAATCAGAGAATCTCTTGCAAGGATGCATCCATTTCATTTCATGTTTTCCATAATTTCACCATAAAAATGTTGTTTTCATAATCCACATAATTATGTCACCAACAAGTATCTACTACAATGGAAGACAATGACGAGATGAATACATGAATAGATGTATAGATGAATAGATGAATAGATGTCCCATGTGTCAGAAGATTTGTGGGAGATCTTAGAAATGTGTGCCAGAGAGTTGATGGCCCAAGCTGAGACAGCAAATATTGAAAATTGTGAGCATGAGGGAATATCAATCAGTTCTCAGGACTATGATGTGTAAAAACTATGTGCAGTTTGGTCTGCACAATCACTGTGGTTGGAGAGTACTGTATGATGGAATATGTACGGGCCTTTCCGAATGGTACATTATTATCTTGACAGTCAGATGTTCTACGAGTCTCAAGAAATTCATAACTACTCTTAGGCAGACTTCACAGTTAGCTGATCCTGAAGCTCCCACAACATCACAAAAGTGACATTATATTTATTGCAAAATGGAGTTTTATGTTTCATTGAGAATGTACAGTATATGATATTAAACTGAAATGGACAAGATAATTGTGTGAAAACACCCTTCTCAAAGATTGTACGTAATGTTCAAAGCATACAAGATCCAATGGACATAAATTTCTTACAAAATCTATGTACAGATGAAATTACACTACTTATCAGAAAAATGAAAATTTGTAGTCATACTTTATTAAGAACATTTGCATCATAGCAAATCATTGCAGAAACTTCCTGTGTGGTTTTTGCTGTGGCTTAAAAATACCAAACTATATTCAATTTCACACACAACCATTGAACAGACACATGTGCAATATTACACTTAACTCAACTGACAGAGGTGCACTGTAAGGACACAAGCTTGTGAAACTGTAACCAGTACATGTAAATGTTAGCTGGAAAATTCACATTATTGCCCACAAACTGATTTGATGTAGCAATCACAGCAATATGTTATTCTGCAAAGTCTTGTAAGTGACCTGCCAGCAATACTAAACTACTGCCATCAGTCCAAATGTTACATGTGCACATGACAGGGCTGTCAATATTTAAAAAAAAAATAGATTTTTTTGATCTACATCAATTTGCTTCTAGAGTGTTGAGATTTGTGATGCATATGGGAACCCAGCTGCATTTTGAATGACTAAGTCTAGCCTTAGTCTCACTTAGTAACTGTCTTTGAGTGTGTCATGTCATATAAATACTCATAATCAGGCTTGGGTGACTGAAGCTCTAATATTTTTGGAGCCTGGTACCTGAAGTCCTTTTATTCCCAACTCTGTAGAATGGTGCATAACTTACACAGGATCATACATCCCAGCAGCTGTAGACAGCCGATTACTGACAATCCACTAAGTATTAAAGACAGACACTTATCACCTTAAATACTTTTGACAGGGGGATTCCAAAATTCTCAATTGGTGACTGCTCTTTGACTGACATCAGAATCAGGAAATTCAAAAGATGCAGAGTAGCTCACATTACACAGCATGCAGAGAATGTTCTGATTACACAAAGGCCCTTGTATGCTCACCAGAATATGGCCTTAAGCAATAAACTAGGTTTGTGTTTGCACAAAGGAGGTGCTTGAAGACAGTTTTGGGAGGGGCTACAAGTAACTTGGTTGGGAGAACTGGAACTGTATGGAATGATGAGCTTTGCCCTTTAATACCATACACCAATAGGCCTACACAATTGGCTTCTCATCATCTGAGGTTCCGAACAGCTAATGCGACAGAAGTGCCAGAGAATCATAGTGACCTTAAAACTATAGTGACTGAATAAAGACAAAGGTCAAAAGGGCCAAATGTGTTTGAACACTTCATTAAAGACTCTATAATCTCACCTCATACAGCAAAAAATTCTCCCTAAGTTTGCTACCAGCAAAACAAAAACAAAAACAAAGCTTCTGCCAAACAAAAACACCTGTCTAGAACACCTTCCGGCCAAGGCAGAGCCATAGTAGCCTGCAATGAATTTCAATTCCTCAAGGCCATACTGATGTACAACTGTGTGTGAGTTTAACTGGGAACACAAGTGACTGCACAAGTCATCACTGACCAAGTGTGAAGCCATTGTTTGAATGAATGTCAATTAAAGCAGTCACTAGTTGTATTTAGCACGATAGGGCTATTTCCAAATTTGTTCTTTTTTAGCAAGGGGGGGGGATTGCCATAGCCCCTTCAAAACCAGTGAAATGACACAAAATGGAAAATTCAAGTATGATTTTGTGCACATTTTGAAAGTGTTAAAATTTTCCCTCTAAGTCGCAATTCCAAGGAAGTATGGAGTCACTTGACTCCTTGACAGGAACACAATTCTGATTGGGTAGGGTTGGTTAAGTTGCCCAAAACTAACTTAAGTTGATACTGATCCATGATGCACATTCTACATGTGATGCCTGTCCCCATGCTGGGGAAAGTGCATGTTACAAAATAAGTGACAGTTGGCATAATAATTTATTGCATATAACCTTGCAAAGGCCTAGGCTAACATTATTAGGAATATTAGGTTCCCACAGAAATTGAAGTAAGTGAGAATGCTGACACGGTGCATCTCTATGGGTTTTATCAATGAAGCCGGGAAAATTTTGAGGGTGCTTCCAATGTAGGCTTTCACGATATTTTCAGAAAAGACAATCGATATAATCGGATCGCTAATAATCGAAATTCGATTATAATCGGTTTTTTTCCACATACTTTGCTTGTTAAAAGTAACCCATTGCGCCGATTGCAGTGTCGCCAAACAGTGTGTACTGTATATGACCTGCCATGAGCACCAAATTGGGGCCCAGTCTAGCCTTGCAAACTGTCACAAAATCTTTTTTTGGTCTAAGAGATGATTTATATACCCTCTCTCCACGATTTTTTCAATTATTTAACGATTACTTTGATTTTTACGATTATTTCAATTTTCCGATTTTTTGATTTTCTTCTCATGCAATAATCATACCGAATCTAAACTAGTTAAAACCGATACCGATATAATAATCGGTTTACAGTGAAAGCCTATTCCAATGTAAAGCAAAATGCCAGATGAGGTGTGTGTTTCCATTTGTACCTTTTACTGTACGTTCAACTTTGGAAGCTACTGTAAATGTGATTCTATCCATTTCCTGAAAGACTGAGTAGGAGTAATTTTCACAACAGAGGTAAGTCTTTGTACGTTACATTTTCTTTCCATACTGTAGCTTGAGTGGGTTAAACTTTTGACCAGTTAGTTTCTTCTCCTATGAAATGGTAGTTTCCTCCCCTAAAAACATTGGTATCTTCCCTGAGAAAATTCGGAGGAAACTAACTCTTGAGTTATCAGAAGGATTAGGGAGGATATGCTGCAGGTTTTCAAATTCCTTTCTGGTAGGAGGAATTCTGTGTCTAATTGTATCTACTTAAAGAGTTTGTGCTTATTCCTGTGCTATAGGCTATTGTAAAAAGCTGGTGAAGTGTTACTCTAGGCTTGACATTACAAAGTTCAGCTTCTCTCATAGAGTTGTAAATGAGTGGAATAGTCTGCCAGAGAGGGGTTGTTAATTCCACTTCAGACCATTGCTTCAAGATAAACATTGCAAAAGTCCAATTGTGAATGTGGTAGAATCTGATTGTATTGTGCTTTATTGGGTTTTTGGTTTGGTTTGAGTTTTGTTTTGGGCTTGGACTGCAGGGCATCTTATGGGCTTTAGCCCTCTTTTACCTTTTAACCTTTATGTTATGTTAACAGTTTCACCCTTGGTGTAGCCAATGTTTTAAAGATGCAAGACTCCTTTTTAGTTAGAAATGATGTCATACATCTTTGGTGATTTAATTTTTTTAGACGTCAACGTTGGGCCTAGGTAAAAATAATCACAGACCTAGCCTTACATTTCAGGACTCTATAAAAGTCTGTTGAGACCTCACCTTTTACTGCTCCCAGATCTGGAGGCTCTATCTTCAACAACAGTCGACTACGTGTAGAGTCCAGTGCGAAATCTAGTGCATCAAACTTTCGTGCACAGCTCATGTAATCAGTGGGAGCCACTTTTCAGTCTGCATCAAGTTGCGTAAATCATAAATGCATAAGGTACACTTTCACCACCATACAAATTAACATGAATGTTTTACATAAAAAGCCCCCACCATTACTAATTACTACTGCGAAACAGGAGGTAACAACTGGAAACTAAGCGGCACAAAGAGCGATCAAAAAATACTGAACTTTCATACTCATGTCCTGTATTCTTGTGATGTACGTAAACTTCTCTACAGAGCAGGTGCGTAGCCTAATGTATGGGTGTTTGCATAGAACTACAGTAAGTACACATGCTCTTGACTTTACTGTGCTCTCTTCGTGTTTCACTTGAACTTCTGTACAGAACATGGACAGCCCCTGAGGTATCGATGTTTGGGTACATTACAGACCTATACCAAACATATAATTAATGACTGCGCGAATTCATTTCACGTTCTTCCCGATGGAAAATGTGGCAGGAAAATTTATTCTCTTATATTGTATGGTTCCATAATATTGTACATCCAACTTGGGAGGGCAAGACGGCCAAGGAAATTGGGCACAACAGCCATCGTGGCCGTGAACAATAGGCGATTTTTCAGGGCACCACAGCCATCATGAAAAGCACGACGGCCATGGCTGCGTCAGTTAATTCCAGCCCTGATGGCAAACGAAACACATACGTGTCATACAATTACTTTCAAGATATTAAACAATACAAGGTCTTCCCTTGGGTCACCTCTAAAGAAAGGGACAATGGAAACAGCCAGTGATTCACAATTACAGTAGACAGCTCTAAAAATTGTTATAAAACAGACCTAAAGCCAAAACAACCTAGTCAAACCTTTGATAACGGCTACAATGAGAGCATTCCCACTACAAATTCATGTGATGTAAACACTTGACTACTGATCTGTCATATTGACATGAGCCATGCTTTACATTTTCTTGTTTTTCTCATACACAAGTCAAAGAAAATCTAGTACAAAAATGTGCTTCAAAACATGTCAAATATGGCACCATTTTGCATCTCAGCCCTCTCCCAAAACTTTTCTTGCAGAGAGGGGAACCCTCCCCTTCAACATCTCCCCCAAGAGAGCAATCAATCAAACCTTGCACCTCCCCTCCTGAAAAGTCCTGGATACACCCCTGCTACAGTACTGTCTGTATTATGCACCATTGTTCTCTTGCAATTGACCTTATGTATTGATGTTACATGACATCATTTTGGCAGCAAAACAATGAAGCGCATCTGCATGAACGATGTAGATTTCGCATGTCTGTGTAGTAGACTTCGGCCTACTTACAAATCAGCTATCTTCATTTGTTGGTGTATTAAAGTTGCAATGATATGTGCCTAGCCTCAGGGTTCGATTTACCCGGGTGCACGCATGCACAGGTGCACATAGAATTTCCCAAGTGCATGTACTGTGGAGGCTTACATGCACTTTGTGCACACAGGCCTAGCCTTGCCTGGGCCTAACTTTGTGGCCAAATGCTAAGTTAGGGTATACTAAAGGCACCACAATTCGGCTACAAAATTCCCACCATAATAAATAATCATCAGAAATCAGACTTGCTTTTAGCTGTTTTCAAGTTTTGGTTAGAGTGATTAGGCAGGAGGGAATACTTATACATAAACCCCCATCGTAAAAGTAGTACCCTCAAATGTGGGGAATTAGAAATGAGCTGGTATGGGTCTTGTGGAACATGTCAAGAAAAGGGGTAAAAAAGTGTGCATGTGGTTTTCACTCACGGGGCAATAACTATATCTTTAATTACATCTTAATTATCTTTGTGCTGGATATACACCAGTTTGAAAATCGCCGATAGCTGCGAAACCATGTTACATGTTTGTACTGCTAAAGCAGTGTGGAGGCATGTATGGCATCACATCACACGCGTCTGATTTTTTATCGCGGTTGGATGAAAGTTTATGCATCAACTTTATTTGACCTTGACAATGATTGAAATACTATCAAATTGTGAACCATGCCTCCCAACTTTTTCTGGTATTTCTGATTTTAAGATTGTTTGGTGCATGCAGAAATTTTGCTGTGCATGTAGTTTTGTTGTCCTACATCCACTGTGAAAAAACCCCTATAAATCCCCTAAAACCTAGCCTACCTACAAGGGTGCACTTTCTGTTCTATGACATCATAATATTCATATGCAAAGGTCTGCACTTAGTGTGTACAAATTGTAAGAAGCTGATAGTATTACCGATCAACACTGATATTTCTCAATATTGGCGAATAGGCCTACCAGTACGTATTTGGGAAATAAGCCTTCTGCAACTGGCCTTACGTAGGCTATGGGACACCTTCATGAAGTGTTCTTTCATCTTGATGAGGTAAAATATTGGATCTTGCATTAAAAAGTACTCAAATGGGGCCTAGCCTAGGACTGCCACGATAATCATGATATTGTGATATCGTCGATATACTTTTGCCCTGATGATATCGACTTAAGTTTTTGAATGATGTTATATCGCAACAGAGTCAAGTAAAGGACTAAAACTCTGTGCAATCTCTTATTTCTCTAATTTCTGCTGCTTTGGTCACTGACATAAAATGGTAATCATTTCAACTGTTACAAGAAATGAAAAAAAAAAAGAAAAAACTTTATGTTTCAGTTTGATTACTTTTGCAAAGGCCAATACTGTAGATCTTGAATTTTTTATGAAACTTTGAGATTACAATTGAAATCTGTTAGTTGTTCAATGTACTATGTACGTCTTTGATATGGACAACACAATTATTAACATGGTCATGGCAAATGTTACTGTTAGGTACGCGATATCACAATAATGTTGTGGAAATGCTGGCGATACCGATAAATGTAAAATGATTATCGTGGCAGCCCTAGCCTAGCCTAGGCCCAGTGAACCATTTTTAGGACATACAGGATGATAAATATTGGTTAGGTTATATCGGCATTTTAAGGTAAATTTTGCTCATACTGATACAGGATGAAAATGGGGAATAACGGCCAATACCAATGGCAATATTTGTTCCTCCAACACTAACATTACTAAAAAAAAGTTAGGCCTATCGTTAGGCCTACAGGCCTAGGCCCTTAGTCTATGCATACAGACCGGATTGCATAATGTGTCAGTCGTGCGAAACTTTTTTCCACGCGCCTTTTCAATTTATTTACAGATTTTACGATGAATTGCGTACAATAAGTCAGTTTGGTTCAATAATCAGCATGCAGCGCACAGGTAAAGAATTGAGCAAAAGATTGGGGCTGTGCAAGCAAAATCCCGACCTTCAAGACTCACTCAAAAAATTACGCTCAGCACACAATTCAGAGAGAACCAAATAACCACCATCTTTCACAGTAGACGATGGCCCCCTGGCAGGGCTGGAAAAAATGTTTATTTCTCAGGAAGGGAGTAAGTGTTTCCATAATTCCTCCCATATTTTCATGTACATAAAAGGGGTAAATTTCCCTCCAATGACCAGAATTTCCCTCCAAATACCCAAATTTCCCAGGAAGGAGCCTCCCAGCTTCCCAACTTTTTCCACCCAGGGCCCCCTGGACCCCAGCAAGTTTCACCCCTGCACCCCAGTGGGGCCCTTAAGTGGACCCCTGCACTCCATGCAATTTCAAACTCAAAAATTAAATTCCGCACGCAATTAACAAACTACTGTATGCAACCTGGCATACAGAGACTGAGAGTGTAATTTCAGCCACCACTGTTTTTCAGTTTGAGAAGGCTTTGGATAGGTTTTGGGCTGGCCATGAGGTGATGAAGGCAGACTTTGTACATTTTTAGTACTGTATGGGAGTCAGCCACAGATCTTGATCATTGCTACTGCAGTTGCCGATGGTGAAGACTAAGAAGATGAGGACACAGAGGTCAACAGACCTGCGTCCACTGAGCAGTGTGGTTCCTAAGGTATCCTAAGGTAAGGAGACTGTGAGAGAGCCATATGACTTATGAGACATGAGGCTAGGGAGAGAACGTCATCCATAAACCCCAAAATACGGTTTAATAGCCTAGGCCTAGTTCTCAGTCGTATGATATCACTTAACCCTAACCTAACCCCTAAACTGACTTTACCCTAACCTTATCCCTAACCAAACCCCAGGTGGAACCCCTGACCAAATCCCATTTTAACAATATGGTGACATTCTCTCTTTAGTCGCATGTACTTATGAGTGGCTTCACTGCCCAGATCGAAGGGGATTGCTCTTCCCTACTTTACCAAACATAGCGGCAACATGTTGCAACATTGGTTTTCCTATCCAACAAGATTTTTAGAACACCTATGATGTCATAGACAGCTTGAAACAGACCTGCAACACATTGCAACAGCTCACAACATGTGAAATGCTGATTTGTCAGTCCCTCCAGTGGGGACACAGAACTGATATTTTATGTAGCAACACATAGCAACAATACTGAAACATGGCGACAACGCGTTGTAACATTGGTTCCTCTATCCACTATAATTTTTTTCAAACACTTATGATGTTGTAAAAAGGTCAAAACAGATCTGCAACACGTCGCAACAGCCCGCAACATGCAAGGCACAGATTGGTCAGTCTATCCAAGGGGGAGACTAGACTCTGATTTTTTACATAGCAACACAGAGCAACAGTACTGAAACATGGCGGCAACTCGTTGCAACATTGGTTCCCCTATTCACTATGGTTTTTTCAAACACTTGTGATGTTGTAAACAGGTCGTTAGCTAATCCAAGTGGGAGACGGAGCTATGATATTTTACACAGCAACGCTTAGCAACAGTACCGAAACACAGTGACAACATGATGCAACATTGGTTGCCCTATCCAGTATGATTTTTTTAGAAGACCTATGACGTCATAGACAGTTTGCAACGGATCTGCAACATGTCGCAACAGCCTGCAACATGCAGGATCATGATTTGACAGACCATCCAGTGGGGGAGATGGAACTATGGTATTTAACATTGCAATACATAGCAACAGTACTGAAACATAGCGGCAACACATTGCAACACTGATTTCCCTATCCAATAAGATTTTTAGAACACTATGATGTCATAGACAGCTTGAAACAGATCTGCAACACATTGCAACTGCTTGCAACATCTGAAATGCTGATTTGTCAGTCCCTCCAGTGGGGACACAGGACTGTGATATTTTATGTAGCAACACACAGCAACAATACTGAAACATGGCAGCAACATGTTGCAACATTGGTTCCCCTATCCACTATCCTTTTTGGAACACCTATGACGTTGTAAACAGTTCGAAACTGATCTGCAACACATCGCAACATGCAAGGCGCAGACTGGTCAGTCTATCCAAGGGAGAGACTAAACTGTGATTTTTTTCATAGCACCACAGAGCAACAGTACTGAAACATGGTGGCAACACATTGCAACATTGGTTCCCCTATTCACTATGATTTTTTTAAACACTTGTGATGTCGTAAACAGGTCGAAATGTGCAACACGTCACAAAAGCCCGCAACATGTGCAACACTGAATTGTCAGCCCATCTTGGAGGTCAACGAAAACATGTTTGGCAAGTGTGACCTCTATTTGGCATGTACAGTTCTTGCCACTGTACTGTATGTGAATATTACGCATATTGACATAGCCTAGGCCTAACACTTTACAAGTTTGCGGTTATAAACAAACGGGTGAAGATTGCAATATCTTGCAACACTGGTAATATTGAAAAAATTCAGAGGTTCAGAGGAGAGCCACTCGCCTTATACCCGAGGTGAAACACCTACTTTATCATGTTACACTTAGGCATCTTGGGCTTACCACCCTGGAGTTGAGAAGAATTAGGGGGGACATGCTTGAGGGGTACAAATTTCTCTCTGAAAGGAATCCTTTGTCATCTTGCAATTATTTAAAGGTTCAAAGTAATTCTCAGGTTCGAGGCCAATATAAGAAGCTAGTTTAGTGTTTTGCAAGGCTCAACATTAGGGAGTTCAGCTTCTTTCATAGAGTTGTTAACGAGTGGAATAGTCTGCCTGAGTGGGTACTTAAAGTGGACCTAAAGTCTAAAATTACAAGAATATATATTTTAGAGTTTGAAAAATGAATTTCATTCATCCAACTCCCATTTTCATAGCTTACTCCATTGCTGAGATATAAAATGTTGAAATTTATTCACTTACTGTAATTTGAAATAGTCGATTGCACAAGATATAATTTGTGAAGTCCTTCTTGTACAACTCACATGAACTGCTTTTGTTTCCTTTTGATATTAAGATGTTTGTAGGACCTTGAAACAATTACAGTTCCCTTGCATGGTATGTTGTACGGAGAGGACTTGTATAGCCAAGTCACCCTATAACAGTAAGACAGTTATCACATTTTGGCATACTGTAAGGTGCAGTGGCTTTCGAAAAAACAAAGAACAACAAAGACTGTATTTGAGTAGTACAAGAATGACATCACAAATTATTGCACAATCCACCATTTTAAACTAAGTGAATAAGCTTCAAAATTTGACATCTCAACTCAGGAATGTCCTGTTAAGATGGGAGTTGGACCATTTGGATGCATTTTTCAAGTTTTGCAACATATATTTTTGAAATTTTAGACTTTAGGTACACTTTAACTCCACATCTGTGCACTGCTTTAAGGTTAACATTGACAAGTCCTTCCATAACTGTGGTAGGATCTAATTGTGCTGGGCTCGTTTGGTGTTGGTTGGTTGTTTGTTTTCAGTTAAGGTTGTATGGACTTCAGGGCATCTTATGGGGCCTTAGCCCTCCTTTGTCCTTTAACCTGTTATGTTATGTTATATTGACTGCAACGTTTATACAGGGTAGAAATCATGTTAGCTCTAGTCTTACGTTTGAGTACTAGGCCTAGTATGATGGCATGACCTTATAAGGCCACTCTAAGAAAGTTTTAGTTTTTGTAAAACAAGACAAAAGAATGTGAATCTGTTTGTACCTGAAAATCTTTTGCCGGACTTGACCTTATTTGAGAGCTATAAATCTTTACCACAGATTTTTCCTTTTAAGAGATACCATTAGGACAAGTTCAGCATTTCCAGCTCAAGCCTAACATCAGAAGTAACCTCATAAGGCCAGTGGGCGCTGTTTACAATTTTTGTACAGAGCTGTATGTACCGGTTCAGTGTAGGCAGTTTGTGCGTTTAATTTGAGCTGCTTATCTTAGTGTGCGCATGCTTGAAATATTAAACAGGTTCACGCGCATTTGCTATGGGGGTGCTGCATCAAAAATTGACGCACTGATTGTGACAGTTCTGACACGTTGTTGACTGTATCGATGCACGACGTTTGAAAGTGGCCTTATTAGGTCATGTCACTATATAACATGCCCAGCCTTCCTGGGCTACAGGCTATAGGCCTAGGCCATAGGCAAGAGCAGGATATACGATCTAGAGTGCACACTCCTAATACCGCGTACGTAAATCCGCTGTGATTGCATGGGGTCCACTGATCTACTGTAGGCCTACAAATAGGCTAGATCAGTAATGCCCGTCCGTCATTATACTATAGGCCTAGGCCTAGGTGCCAGATTGGAAAGCTTGCAGTGATGCGCGGGGGATATTAATAATGGCCAAGAGAATTGCACGGCTGATACTATCTAAGTGGAGCGCCACTATGAGTTGGCACGGAACATAGCAAGAAAATTTAAGCCAAAACTACCTCCTACATTGCAGGAATTGCCTTTCCCAGCCAATCTGTTTGGTTGCTGCCAACAAGTTTGCGCAGTTGCAGTTGTCAGTTGTTAAATTGCGCGGCTGGCAACTTTGAAATTCATATTTTTGCGCGGGGAATAAATCCCCCGCGCAGTGCAAACTTTCCAATCTGGGCTAGCCTAGGTGGAGGCAAGAAGCTATGCTGTGTGAGCATGGTTGTACAAACTGTATGGCGGCCAAGTCCCCATGCGATCACAGCTGTTTCGGGGAGTGAGCACTTTAGTTCCTATAGCCTATCCTACTCTAGGGCCTAGGCCTAGATAGGCCTAGGCCTTGGCCTATTCGTGTAAAACAGTATCAATAACATTACTTAGGCCTTTATAGGCCCTAAGTTACAGCATACTGTTAGGTGTTATTGCTAAGTTGCTGTAGCCTAGGCCTAACTTTACGCATATGGTTGTTTTCCTTGTGGCATTTGTCCTTCTAAGATAGCCAAGAAAAAGTTTCTTACACCACTTAAACCTCAAGTAAACTTAAGTCTTAAGAAGTTCTTTCGACGATATTACTACAACGTCGCGCCAAACAAGTCGAGCACGTTTTCCAGCTGACAATGAAATGCATGTGTAATGTGATTTGCAACACGACGTGCTTACTTACATCAGCAAACTGTGTTTACATCAATGTCGCCCTCTACAGAGTCTTGAAGGGGAATTTCCCACTTCAACGCTACGTACGTCCGCACGTACGGCACGGTTGGCATTGAAGTTCAACATTGAAATACTTAGCCTCCGAGGTCCAACACATTCTGTGTCTTGTACTTACAGCAGCCAGTCAATACAAGCCTTAATTATGGTACGATAACCATTTTCACGCGAACCTCTTCAGTATGCACTAAAGGGAACAAGTTTCTTCATTCTATCTGTTAGGCGTAATTAGGCCTAACATAATGACACTCACTGGCACTTCAATTGGTGGTAGTGGTACTGCTGGGCTTCAGTACATACTGTAGGCAGCATACTACTAGGCCTAGGCCTACATATGATATACTAGCCCACAGGCAACCCCTTGACATTGTATAGTATACCATATACTATGTATTTAGTAAATGGGATACTACATAGTATATGGTATACTATACAATGTTATGGGGCGCCTGTGTACTATAGCCTAGGCCTAACTAAACTTGGCGCTTTTCAAATGGAGAAAGCAGTTCCCCAAAGTTTGTTTTAAAAACTCTGCTAAATGTTTCAGATGTCCTCTTACTTAGCCCACAAGTATCTTTGATTAGGCCTATGTTTCTGTGTTAAAACATTGAATATTAAAGGTCAACCATGGTAAAGTATTAGTCGGCATGAATTTAACAAGGAGTAGCATATAGGGCCCACAGGCGCCCCTTAACATTGTATAGTATACCATATACTATGTATTATATAGACGGAAAGGTATGTCACAAATCTCCTAACTCGAACAAACAACTTACATTTCTGGCACAATTACTGCACTTTTCTCGCCAAATTTGTCTGTGTCGAGACTTTTGATCATAAGGTACCTCAAGGCAGCTCTTTTCCCGAATAATTTCGCTTGGCATTGTCTGAAGGATGAAATTTCGATGGAGTAACAGTTTGAGGATGGTAGCTGCTGATACAGAGCATTCAGCACTTCCACACTGTATAATAAAATACTCCTAAAATATTCTCTAAAGTTCTCTTAACTTTCTGAATTTCTTCCAGAATTTGTCAATTATGTTTTGCTTTGATTATTACAAATCTTACAGATACATATTAGCATCAATATGAACAATTTTTGAACATTAAATTTCATAAAATTTGAAAACCTTTTGAAAAGTGGAAGGGCTAGCATTTTCTACAAGCACTTGTGACAGTTGAACTGTAACTGTTTTAACAGTCTTCAACTCTTAGTAAATGCAAGCCCTTCCACTTTTCAAAAGGTTTTCAAATTTTATGAATTTCTATGTTCAAAAATCTTGCATAAAGTGGGGATGTTTTGGAAAAGGGACATTTTGACTGGATACACACTAATTCAGACTGGGGGAACTGCATTTTACTTACAGCCAATGCATTCAGTTGAGAACCTTTATCTTAAGTTGTAGTAGAGTGCCATACTCATTCTATAGCCTGTATAGTGACGAAAACTAATAAGGCCACGTTCAAATTTCATGCAAGGATTCGATCCAATCAACAGCGTGCATCAATAACGGCTGACACAATCGACACATCAATTTTCGATACAGCACGCCCACCTCAGGCTGCCTAGCAAATGGGTATGAATCCGTCATATATTTCAAACACGCACATGCAAAGACATGCAGCCTCAATTTAACTTGCAATGCCTGCACAGAGCTGTATGCATACAGCTCTGCACTCATATTTCAAACAGCACCCGCTGGCCTTATAAGGTCCCAATTTGGATTTTCGGCTTATTACAGTAAGCAGAAAAATCTGAACTTGCTGTACGGCTATCTCTCGGTAGGAAGATTCAGCAGTAAAAAGTTATAGCTCGCAAATAAAACCAAGTCCGTCTAAAGATTTGCAGGTAAAAATATATTCCTATTACTTTTGCTTGTTTTAGAAAAATGAAAACTTTCTTAGGGTGGCCTAATTAGGTTTCGCCATCATAATCCTGTAGGCCTTGCAAATATTGAAATAATTGCCAGGATTTTGTGATGGTTGTGAGTGTAATTTCCTTAGATTGCCTTGGAGTTTACAGGTTTGACCCGCATTTGAACACCCAAACCCACTGACCTGTGCGCAGCCCTTCTATAAACCTACATTTCAAATTTCTGCGGAGATGTACCAATTAAAAGACACCTACTGTACCTTTTGATCTGTTAACACACAAATTCAATACCGATCTACCAAATTTCATAGCACAGCCTGTACAGGCAGCTGCCTGCACTGCAACTATGCCTGCTCATTTCCCACTTGTTTGCTGTCGCAACATTGCCAATCTTCGTAGCAGATATTGAATAGGAACACTTTCTGGATGTGAATGTACTAAAATGAGCAGTCGAGTAAAGTGCATTAGTTACATCATAAATCAGAAAGAAGCCTCCACCCCACTGGGTAATAGCGAGGCTTGTCTCAGTATGTCTTTAATCCAATGTGAGAAGTTGTATTGACTTAAGTGGGTGTTTTCGTGGCTCAGAATGCCATGTACAAATTGGACAGCTACCATGCTTTGGCCATGAAAAAAAAAAAAAATATCCCCCTTGTCAATGCAGTGTTATAAATGCTTTCCAACACAAAAACTCGGCCCAGTTGTGTTGCCTAATCTGCTAAAAATATGACACCATTTTGTGTGTAGGCACTCCATAATTTTAAAAGTTTCCGGGGCACCACCTCCCCTTATACACCTCCCCCAGGCTGGGAATCCATCAACAGACCCACAGTTTGCCTCTTGGGACTTGGGAGCTATGCTTGTTACCAACAATCCGACTTACAGGGTTGGGGTCGAATTGAGTTGAAACTGCAGACACCAATTATGTCAGCACAGGTAGTCCACAGTTCGTTCATTGGGATTGTGTTAAGTGCATTAAATGCTCTCTAACTTCACCCAAGACAGTAACAATTCTCCCTACTAAGTTAACTTTTAGCCCATTGTCCAATTTTGATCAAATCTCCCGTCTAGTACAGGACTCTTAGATGCAGTCATAGTGGCCTGCACATGAGTTTAAATTGCTGGAGGCAATATTGTCAAACACAACTTGTGTGTTTATATAGCAGGTGTCAAATACATGCTCCTCTTTTGATGTGCATATTTGAATTGGTATTATGAGTGCAGCCGATATAGGTGTAGGTGTAATACACGTCCATCAAGCAGGCAAAGTGTGTGTGTGTCCTTTATTGGTTTCGATGAAAGAGAAACCTATGCGGTCATGATGGCGTATGTGTGTATGTATGTGTGTATGTATGTGTGTGTGTGTGTTTGTGACGCTTAGCTTGTGTGCGCGATATCTCAAGAAGAGAAACTCCGACAGTTTTCAAACTTGGTACATAGATGCCCCATATTAAGAGGAAGAACCCTATCGTTTTTGGTGGAGGTCAAAGGTCATCTGGGGTCACCGGGGGTCAAAACCTGAAAACCTTGTGTGCACGATATCTCAAGATAGGAAGCTTGGATGAATTTCATACTTAGTGTGTAGATGTGTTATGGTAAGAGGAAGAACCCTATTGTTTTTGGTGGAGGTCAAAGGTCATCTGGGGTCACCGGGGGTCAAAACCTGAAAACCTTGTGTGCGCAATATCTCAAGGTAGGAAGCTTGGATGAATTTCATACTTAGTGTGTAGATGTGTTATGGTACGAGGAAGAACCCTATTGTTTTTGGTGGAGGTCAAAGGTCATCTGGGGTCACCGGGGGTCAAAACCTGAAAACCTTGTGTGCACGATATCTCAAGGTAGGAAGCTTGGATGAATTTCATACTTAGTGTGTAGATGTGTTATGGTAAGAGCAAGGATCCTATTGTTTTTGGTGGTGGTCAAAGGTCATCTGGGGTTACGGGGGGTCAAAACCTGAAAACCTTGTGTGCACGATATCTCAAGGTAGGAAGCTTGGATAAATTTCATACTTAGTGTGTAGATGTGTTATAGTAAGAGGAAGACCCCTATCGTTTTTGGTGGAGGTCAAAGGTCATCTGGGGTCACCGGGGGTCAAAACCTGAAAACCTTGTGTGCACGATATCTCAAGGTAGGAAGCTTGGATGAATTTCATACTTAGTGTGTAGATGTGTTATGGTAAGAGAAAGGATCCTATTGTTTTTGGTGGAGGTCAAAGGTCATCTGGGGTCACTGGGGGTCAAAACCTGAAAACCTTGTGTGCACGATATCTCAAGGTAGGAAGCTTGGATGAATTTCATACTTAGTGTGTCGATGTGTTATGGTAAGAGGAAGAACCCTATCATTTTTGGTGGAGGTCAAAGGTCATTTGGGGTCACTGTGGGTCAAAACCTGAAAACCTTGTGTGCAGGATATCTCAAGGTAGGAAGCTTGGATGAATTTCATACTTAGTGTGTAGATGTGTTATGGTAAGAGAAAGAACCCTATTGTTTTTGGTGGAGGTCAAAGGTCATCTGGGGTCACCGGGGGTCAAACCCTGAAAACCTTGTTAACATAATATCTCAAGATAGGAAGCTTGGATGAATTTCATACGTAGTGTGTAGAAGTGTTATGGTAAGAGGGAGAACCGTATTGTTTTTGATGGAGGTCAAAGGTCATCTGGGGTCGCCGGGGGTCAAAACCTGAAAACCTTGTTAACACGATATCTCAAGGTAGGAAGCTTGGATGAATTTCATACTTAAAATGTAGATGCATTATGGTACGAGGAAGAACCCTATTGTTTTTGGTGGAGGTCAAAGGTCATCTGGGGTCACTGGGGTCAAACCCTGAAAACCTTGTTAACATGATATCTCAAGATAGGAAGCTTGGATAGATTTCATATGTGGTATGTGGATGCGTTTTGGTAAGAAGATGAACCTATCACTTTTTGGTGGAGGTCAGAGGTCATCTGACGTCACTGGGGTCAAACACTGCAAACCTTGTTAACACGATATCGCCAGATAGGAAGCTTGGATAGATTTCATACTCAGTATGTGGATGCGTTGTAGTGAAAATATGAATGCTTTCGTTTTTAGTGGAGGTCAAAGGTCATCTGGGGTCACAGGGGTCAAAAAGCAAAATTTTAAGAATTCCCAAGATCGTCTCATGGGTTCACCAGAAGTCAAAATGCAAATTTTCCCAAGAATTCCCAAGATCAAATATGAACCTAAAATTATTTTTCCAACATGTTAAGATATCACTTGACCAGTGACTGAAAGATATGGGACATCATGGCATTATTTGGAATAGAACATGTATCATCGAAACCTCAATGCATTTTTGCATTCTGGTTTAATTATTGAGGACACAACTGACAGTATTATATTAGCCATTGTTGACCAACCAGATTGAAACTGTATTGTGTGAATGAATGTCAATCAAAGTGCAGTTATCAACTCTATTTAGAACTCTAGGGCTCTTCCTTAATATGTTTGGGCAGAGAGTTGCTGGCATCTCCCTGGTTGGGGAGGATGCCATATCCCCTTTAATAGAACATTGTTCCTTTGAAAAACTGCAAAATAGCTTGTAAGACTTAGTGTCAGCTTCCAAATTTTCAATCAAATAAGAAAAGGTGTCATGAATTTTTTAAGCTCTACAGGATTGTGAACTACTGACCATGGCAATTTACAAGCTTTGTTTGAAAGGCTGTCAGAGAAAAGGGCTGGGGTTTGGTATTGAATTAAAATTTCCCATGACAGGTGCAAGTGACAGTAAAGCTGGTGCCTACTTCCACCGAGCCCATCCCTCTCCTCCCTTCACTCCCAAACAAAATAGAACTACAGTAGCCTACTGTATCGATCACCATTTGCAACCTTGGCGTCCACTCAACAGTATGTGTAGATCTAGATAGCTTAATATTAATTCCAGTAAGCTTAGATTAACAGTTTAGGTGTTTGATAGACACTGTAATGTATGGTCATGTCCAGACTGTACATTACCTTCAAGTACTAGCAATACTTTGTACACTGTAATTACTACAAGTGGACAGAAAACATTGAGAGTTACATGTGCACCTGAACTGATGTGCCCTTTTCTTTTCAAATTATCACAGAGGATCGGACTTCAGATTAAGGCTAATCTGGAGAATGTCACAAACTTAAGGGCAGAGGGTGCAGACTTCAGATGGTATTTAAAGGTGAGGTTATAAAATTCTTGCCAGACATGGATATAGTTAGGGAAAATGAGAAATTTTTTAATGACTCAACTGTATTCATTGCATAAAGGTTTTCTTATTAATTTCCCTACCTTCTCTTTTGATGGTTCTTCCCACATTAGAGACCTTTTACCATGCTCTGTCCACTCTAATTGTTGGAAGCAGTTTTAATTACTATACCACAAAGAAAATTTGACAATTTACATTTGAAAATGGTCTTTAGTACATTTAACAAAACAGAAGCATTATTGTAAATACAGCCACATGAGACCCATTGAGTTAAGTATTAAATTGTGGTTGTAATTCAGCTTTTGTGGATTAGCGTTTGACGTATAATATTCACAAATCCCCTTGGATTGTGGGACACCCTTTGCTTTGCCTTTGTTTTTATTTACATGTGCATTTGTTTGAATGGAAGTATGAGACATTCGATCATCTCTCAGTTAAATCAGTTAAATACCATTGTAGCCTTGTTTTGTTTAAACTTTCACAGTTTTTTAATAGTCCTGTTTTTACAGGTTTTACATTCAGGAGCCTATTTATTCGTAAACATTTACATGAACCATATCAATTTGCATTCAAAAATTGAGAAGGGAAATTTACTCAGACCACAACTCTGTATGATTTACTTTGTAAAACTCTTTTAAAAAGGGGAAAAAAAATAAAACACAAAGTAGTTAAATTTTTCAAACTGTCTTACCTAATTAATACAGAGATTTTAGGTGGTGTTGTCAATGTCATTCTTGATTGGTCTGTTTTTGATCTTCTTTATAGTTCCAATGTGGCAATTGTCAAGAAATCTCTCAAGCTTTTCAGTATGTTACTTTGGTGGTGAGTTTTTGCTTCAGAATCAAACTACATCTTTACATTTATTTACCTTGACTTACAAATGAAGCTAATTTACTTTTTGTGTATGTGTTTCTAGATGCTTATAGCTGACCATTTTGTATACATTATGGTACCTAGGTTCTAGATTTGAAGCCATTTAAACTAGGCACTCACCCTGTCTTCACTTTTTGAATTAGTGCCTAGCAGTGCTGTAGTCGAGACCAGAGGGTCCGAGACCAAGACCGGCCTCTCAAGGGGCTTTACACACTGTTTGCATAGGGACTTGAGACCAGTTTCGGAGCCGAGACTGACAATTTCCGGTCTTGAGACTGGTCTCGCTTCAGCACTGGTGCCTAGCTAGAACCTTGGATTTATACAGCATAGTTTGTGTATTCATTTTGTAAGGTATTACATTCTGAACAAAGGTCTGTGTATGCATGCAAGGCTTTATTTCCTGTGACGAAAAGTGTCACAAGCAACAGACTACACGTTGACCTTCAAAGTAGTAGCTTTTGAAGAGAATTTATTGGGAAAGGTGACATTGAAAAAGTGTAGTGTATATTACAGAAGGAACAAATAACTTTAGGTTCTCTTCTTTGAAAGGAGGAAGGGGGGCAAGAAGCATACTTCAACCCCCCCCCTCACACTTTTTGGACAGGTTATGCTTCCTACACCCAAGCACTAAGAGTAACAATCAAATCACGCTTTTAAAACGTACTATTACAGATGAAGTTATAGCAGTCCCTTTTTTTTCATAAAACTTAACAAGTTGTGGATTTCTCTTTCACCACACATAAAATAATATTCAGCAGTGGATAAGGATAAAAATAGCTATAAGTCAATTAATTTCTTTGCTCTTGGACTACTGCAAACTTCATTCAAAATGATATGAAAGATGATGACACAAATGATCGCAATTGTACTGCTGTAGCAAGATTATGATTAGTATTAAATGAAGTGGATATTTATGTGACAGCTTTACCTTTAATCTTGGTTTTACACACATAATACTATTAAAATTATTTGGATTTATAGCAAAATTATAATAGTATTCAGCAGGTGAACTGAAAAATGAAATTATTGGGAACAATTCTAATTAAAAAATTTCACAATATAGAGCATCAAACAATATTTTCAGGTCATCAAAATGTGCCCAAATGGAAGGGACTGTCCCTTTAGTGTCCTACTCATGGTAATGTGGAATGTTTACTCCCCCCTCCTCCCCCCAGCTAAACCTATGCTTTAATGCTATTTTAAAATCCCTTCACAATTCTACAGTGGGTCACATGTCTTATAGGGTTCACTTCAGAGTCTAAGTGTCATTAAAAAGTGTGATGGTGTGCCCCACGAAACATGTGTATAAAACCTACTGTACAAGACAGGTTGTACAGTACAACAGTTGACAGTTGAATATCAGTTCGGTAGGAAGTCAGATTGGTAAATCATTGCCATGGTCATTTGGTGTTTTTATTACAAAGCTGTTAAAGTCTTCTGCTCAGGCGATACTTGTAGGGTGGGGTATAGTTAATGTAAATTCAGTAACCTTGAAATGTAAGGTATGTAAGATCACATTATTGTGAATTCATTACTTTCTCAAGATCAGGGAGAACCAACTATTTTTTCGTACACTAGTTATGATGCACTTTATTTAATATGCAGTTAGAAATGATGCAGAAAAAAAAAAAAAACTCACTATGTTCTCAAAATTGTAGAAAGTTATTTGAAGTACATCACTGTAGCTGGAGAACGGCATATATACTGAAAGTATTAGTATTCTGTTAGTTTTATTTGTGAATCTAATTGGTGACATCTTATACAGAATATAACTACAAGTTATGATGTTTTACAAATGCATCATTGGCAGTCCTCTGTTGTAATAAACATATAGTCACATCTGAAGAACCTAATTCCAGATGCAGTGTAATACAGCTTGTTTTAAACATCGCGATATTTTGTCTTGCATTATTAAATATAATAATTTGGAGTCTGTTCTTTTTTTTTATGTACAGGAAACAGCTGATCTCAAAGGTGGTCGAGGTTCTGCTAACCTAGTGTCGAAGTGCAAGTTGTGTTCTAGAGAAAATTCAGTTGGTGTGTAGTTTATTTATACCATGCATGATGTATTATTTCCCTACAGTCAATACACGTTATAATTTATACTGTTTGAATGAAAGCCACTTAACTGGTATTATTTGAGATGGCATGACATGAAAGGCCTTTTAGCCCAAATTCTCGTAGAAGCTGACCACAGTTAATCATGCTTGCATCAAAACAAGGTGACAAAACCCAACCTCTATTAGCACAATGTGCACTCAAGTGAATAATGACTTGTGGTGCTTAATATTAGTTATAGTGGCTACTACGGACTGGCTGGATCATATGTCCAGATTGAGCACGGTTGTGAAGATACAACTCGCTGGGCTAAAATCTAAGAATGTGAAAGTTACTGACCATCACTAATACTGTAAGACTCTCCCGGGCAGAGCGAGACTGCTCGGGATTGTAGGCTCATGGGCATTTTCATGGCATGGGTGTGATGGTGATGAACATTGGAGCTTACAAAACAGTGTAAACTTGGTGATGAGAAGTGATGTGAGGTGGTGTGTTCTCAGTATTGTACAGTGTGATGTGATATGGCGTAGCACACAGTGTTGAAATGTGTTGTGTGGTATGACATGGCATGATGCAATATGGCAGCTGGGTGTGATGTGATATGGCATAGCACACAGTGTTTAAATGGACATGACATACATTTGTGATATGACATGGCATGATGCAGTATAACATGGTGTGATGTGATATGACATGATGCAGAGTGTTGTGATGTGATACAGTGTTATTTGACACATGTTGCAATATATTAATATGGCATGGTGTTGTCCCACAGCGTTGAGATGTCATACCGCAATGTGATGTGATACCACATGATGCGACATTACATGGTAGGATGTGATATATTACATGACACACAGTGTTGAGATTTAAATACTGTGTGCTGCAAATATGACGTGATGCAATATATATGGTATTATATGATATGGTATGATAGACTTCGTGTTTGCTACGTAGATCTCGTATAGTATAAGGTACGTTTGGGGAGACATGGGCTACTGTGAGGAGAGAGCCATACTGAAGGAGTTTCTTCTTTTAAATAAATTTTGGAAGTTCAGTTCATTTTCGGAGTTGAAGGAGTTATGAGAGTTACAGTAATACATTGTGATGCTAGAGTATGATACAGTATGCTTCTAAAATGTGCAACTTAAAGGGAATAAACCTAAATTTGCTAAATCATACAAATCTCTGTTATTTGTCTCACAAGTACTTTTCATGATTTTGCAAATATAAATAATATACTGAATATATAGGCTACTAAAGGTAAACTAAGGAGTAAATTCTGTTTGAGTTTAAAAATTGAGTAACAATAATATTCCGTGGCCCACATGATTAAAAAACTCAGTCATGAATGACTAACAGGGTATACTAATTTGAAGTAAGTTAAAAAACATTTTCCCTTTCATGTGTTTGTGACATCAAATTATTAGGGGTCCATATGACAGAACAATGTACTGTCAAGATATGATAATGATGAATTGAAAGCAGGAAAATGCAGTTCATAAAGTTACGTGTTCCTGCTTACCTAGGCAAACCCAAAGCAGAATTTCAGGTAGTATCTCCTTCAAAGGGAATTAACTTCCAAGGAATTCTACAGTCCTAGCATTATCAAAATTTTTGTAAGGTTCAGCAACACTTGTGCAAACTACAATGTATTTATAATCTTGTTGTTCATTAAAGTATTTTCAAGATTTGGAAAAAAAGGGAAATAATTTGAGAGAAAGTTTTAAGTGATAAAAGGATTTTGAATCACATGAAAGTATTTTTACAGTTTTCTCAACTCTCAACTTTCCCTTCCTACTGTATTCTTCCTGTTTCCAGCCATAATTCCAGAAAGCTTAACATCATACAATTCTGAAGATAGCAATAAATTAAAAAAAATTGTTGCCTTTGAGTGTAGAGGTATGACACCAGTGGAGTTTTCTCCACGGGTAAGTACTTTCAATTGAAATGTATACACTTTTACTTATGTAGGTGAATGGTATTTGTTTCAACTAACATTAAGGATAATATTATTTTGAACATGGAAGTACAGTTACAAGATTTTGCTCAAACCACAGCTACTTATGGCCACAAAGACTCTTTTTACACCTTTCAAAGTTCATGAAAAGTTATACCTCATAAAAATTATTGTAAGATGGCCAGAAACATTATGGAGGGTTGATATGAGATGCCATTCATGTATACATGTCTGTGTACATGTGTTTGTGCATTATCATACATATAAGTGTAAATCTCATACCTTTTCACATTCATGACTCCATCTTGTAATTTACAGGTATCTGCATGCATTTCTACTGAGTCAAAATGTACATAAAAATTCAAATAGGACAGTATAGTGATTGCCATCCACTCCACAGTAGTAATGTTGTACTAACAAAACCCTAGAAGTTAAATAACTACCATGGGGAACCCACCCAACCTCCAGGTGGTGGGATCACTAGTAACATAAGCAGCAAAATACATGCTGAAAGCTCTGGAGTATACAGCAGGAAGTTTGTGAGAGATCAGGAATACAAAACCAATCTGGCAAACAAATGTCATGTGCCCACTAGGTCAGACATTTAAAAGAATAAGTCATGGGGTTGTATACCTACAACGGTATTCACCTTCCTCATGCACTGTTGGTTGAAGCACAGGCATGCGGATACCCCTGTATGTAGATATGAGTGTATGGATGATTGGTATCTCATCTGAATGTTCTTAAATTCTGGCACTAAAGAAAATATTTCTGTTTATTTTATTAAGTTCATGATGTCAAACTTACTTTCTTCAAAGCTAGAATTTTTAAGAAACTTGTGTTACAATGAAACAAGTGTAAAGTAACATACTGAATCTTGACTACTGGGCACAGCTCTATACTGTATAGCGGGAAATTTCAGCGAGGCTAATTTTTGGTGAATCTTTACCTTGTTCAAGTATTCGGGGAGTGAAAAATTCGCTGTTGCAGGCAACCAACATAGTCTTGTACAAACTAACGAAAAATACTTTTGTGGGTCTTAAATTTGCGGTTAGATACTTGGTCATGAAAAGCGTGAAAATTAAACCCCCATGAAAATTTCCCACTATACAGCTAGTCGTTCGCAAATTCGACTGAGCATGTGCACATCATGAAAAACTGGGGATAAACAAACACACTGCCGTACCTACTGTGCAATGTGTGCCAAGAAACTACATTTGTTTTAGAAGATATTCAAATCATTCCTTTTTGATGAGCCAGGAGTTTAAGAAGTATTCTTACCTTTGGTTTTGTGTCTTGAACAACATGAACATCCTCTTCTTGGCCTTAAAATGGCCTTGTAATCTGTCCCAAATTATGTGTATTTTGCAGACTATGTATGGCGAATGTGGTTTGTTCATCTTCTTTGCTTCCCTGAATTCCTTGTGGAATTGTGAAAAGGCTTATTGAAACTCAACAAAATATGTACAAAAGATTGTGCTTCATTGAAGAGAATGCATTCATCAATTTTATTCAGTAGAAAAAGAAATCATCAAAATGTTCAGCCATGATGATTGAAAGGGAAAATCACTTTATGTACAGGTTTTGTGACTGCTAGCTCTTGCTGGTTCTGTCTTTAGCTCACGTGTGGAGTTTTCAGGTCAGGCTCACAATTATTGCAATACCCAGGGTGTAAATGTTCATTGTATAATGCTAAACCCTGATTGGAAGACCATTTTAATGCTGTACAAAACAATACTTTGGTAGTAATGAACAGTAATTTTGAAGGAGCCAATCAGAGAGGACAAATGTGCAAAGGAAACCACTCCTTCAATCTGAACTAGAGTGACATGCACACAAGTTGGGAATGTTTTTCAGATGTCTGGTTTTCATGTAGAGATAAAGCCTCAATGCTTAGAAGAATGGCAGAAAAACAAGGTGAATGTCTTAAAGGAGATCTACCAAAGTGGAATAATGTATACACTACATGCAGTTTATATTTCTTTCTGTTTTTAGGCTGGCTTTGCCTGTGATGGTGCAAACTCATCAAGTACATTTGAGGTAGATCTAGGAGAAAATGTGAGTTTTTTTTTCTTCCTTACAAACCCTTTTCATTTCACAAATGACAAAAGGACTGCTAAATCAGGTTTGAGTTGAGTGTGGAAAGAGGGCAAGAGCACCATGGCACTTTTTGAAACAAAGAAAAGTACAGTAATGGCCACTCATGTAGGCTGTGCATAGGAAAACAGTACAAAAGGGTATTTCTCACCAAAAATTGTTGTGTAATGCTGTCAGTGTGATGCTACATAGTTGGATACCATGGTACAGGTACGTCTCCGTGAAGTTAGAATCTGTCGTTGTGGGAAGGCACCATAACAGCAATATGAATAAGGGGCAAGGCAGTATTAAAATGACATTGGCATTGGTTAGCCTTGATTTTGAAGAGCAACTAGATGGTTGAGTGTATAAGTGTATAGCCCTTTCCAATTTCCCCTCCCAAAGCCCCTTCCTCAGTGATAATCAGTGATAATTGAAATTGGCACAAAAACATATTATGATACCACAATCTTGCACTGCCTATATGTATACCTTCACACCCCGTGGCACAAATCACCCCCTGTTCATTTCTGATGATCTAAAGAATGTGTGGAAGATATAATCTGTGAATGAAAAAATTTTACTCTGGGTGCTGAAAGCAGTTGTAACTGTATTTAGTGGGCTCAGTTCCATTAAACCAAGCTTGTATCGCTACTTAAGTGTTGGTTAAAGCACAGTTAGGTATTGAATGGAACCAGCCTGCCTGCATGGTTACTCTCTGAGTATATGGTCAAGTTGCAGCTAGGAAAAGAGGATTCCACTACTGTTTGCTATGGTCTACATGTTGCTAGGATACTGCATACTTTAAAGGAGTAAGCAGTCACCCCAAATTTATGTAAGCATATATCAACTAAACCTGACAAATCCCCTCTTGAGAATGGAAATATGGCATACTCAAGGTAAACCAAGGGGTCAATCTGCATGAATTGAACAATTCAGGTATGAAAATGTTGTCACAGATTCAAAAAGCCATTCATGAATTAGGATACAGATACCAGGTTATTCTAATTCAGTTTGGGGTGATTGCAGATTCCCTTGAAGTTGTGATTTTCACCTTCAGTAGTCTATTTCTTTCAAGTGATAATTCCGTCAACCTGGTATACAGCCACCTAGTAGGTGTTCCTTCCAAAAATTGCAACTTAAGTGAAATGGGCAAATTTTCAGCACGTACCTGGCAATAATGATCTTTACCATTCAGCCCATTAGCAGGACGGTTTAATTTAGCTTAAAATCTGAAATCATAATTGTGAAAAATATCACAGGGGTAAGTTCAATTAAAATACAGACAGTAATTATTGCCCTAAATTTCTCTCCCCCCAAAATTCTCTCCTCCTTTCCCTGGCCCACTGGGCTGAGGATTTGAGTAGAGAATAGGGTGTAAAGTGTGAAGGTAAAATGATGAGGACTGCTGTTGGCTCATGTTTTATATCCCTGAAATTTTTTGTCTGAATTATGTTCTGGACTAAATTTGTCCAAGCCTTGAATTTTTCTTCAATCTCTGGAGTTGTCATTATTTCTAATTTTCTAGTAATAATTTCATTTGTGTATGTGAAATACAGTTCAAGAATAATGAGAGTACCTTGTTGAAAACTGGTATAATTTCATCTAAGTTAACCGTAGACATTAAATTTAAAGAAGGGTCTAAGCTCAAATCAAGTTTTGATATGTTAGAGGGGTACCTGTTCTAAGCATTCTGGTGAAATTTTAATTGAAATCCGATGTGTCACATTTTCGACACAAAGTGAACTTGAAGCAAGCACATATGACATCATAGCCTCACATTAATGAGCAGTTTTTTGTTTTTCTTTAAACTTTACAACCAATTTTCTCCTACTCCTGTTATGGGAATGTGATTGCATGAGAGCCATGGGAATTTTACAAACTTCTAATTCCCTATGGGGAGCTCCTGTCAGTATTAACTTCAAGTTCAGCACAACAGACTGAAAAAACAAAAGAAACAAAGCATTTCTCATCAATGTGAAGAAGTGATATAACCCCTGCTTGCCTCAAGCACACTGTAGGTCACAAATGTAGTAACTTCATTTGCTGATATCTGGAGTACTACATGTCTGATTTGGATGGAAGTTTCACCAAATTGTGTAGATTTAGTTCCTCTTTCACATACAAAAGTTAATCTTTTGCTTAAACCCTTCGTTTAAGGGAGAATGCTGACACAGTGCGTGTTTTACTAGTGAAGACACTAAAATTGTGAGGGTGCTTCTGCTGCACGGCAGAAAGCTGGTTGATTGGCATATCTCTGTGCACACATTGTTCATTCAGCTTCAAAAGTTAACAGTCATTTTATCCGTTTTTTGAAAGATTACATATAATTTTCAAAACAGGGATAAGTCATGGTGCCTTAAGTGTTTTATTTTAGACTCCTAATTTGAAAACTTGAAGTTTCTCTGCTAATAACTAGCACAAAAGCAACGGCGTGATGTTTGTATCATCCACCATTGCCTTGTTGCCATAGAGAGAGCCAAATCAATGACTTCATCCAGATCACCATTCCTACTACAATTTCTAATTGACACAGATCCCATGACAGTTGTAGGGATACTGAGGATGCCATACTCTTCTTTACTTCTGAAGGGAAATATTGCCTTTGAGGAAAAAATATTTTCCAATATTTAAACCATGATTTAAAGATATAGAACGAAAGATAATTCAAAACAGGGCAGCAAGTTACGTAGCTTTATTTCCAAGAAATAAGGTTCTCTTTCAAAGATGTTCAGTTATTGGTAGCTAGAAAATGGTTTGTTGGCCCAAAACTTTCAACATTTCAAATGATGCAACAGCACTAACTCTTGTAATGCATTATTTTGGGGGAGATAAAGCTATTGCTTGAGTTTATTGGTGAAGCTGAACGATGTAATAATGATTATAGCTACTTTTGTTGAATGCCATGTTGGTGCATTATAAAAGCAATATTTCCCTTTAAGAAGGAAGTTTTGCAATGGAAGAAAACTGAGGATAAAATTGCTACAGTTAGTAGTGGAATATATTCTGATATGATCAGTCAATCTATCTGGCAGGGAATTGTCTTTGTATTCTCAGCCTGAATAGCCAAAGCAAAAGACTACCACATTTTGACAATGAGTGCAAAAATATGCTGATGTGGGGTTGACACTCTATGTTTCCCAATAGATCAGCCTCCCAATTTTCTTATGAACAAAATCCCTTTCCATTCAGGATAGGAGTAGAGCAACCAGGACACCAGAACAACTCAAACTTGTGTAAATCCGGGACTGTTTGGATCAAACTGGACCAGTTGCATTACGATCTTCTCTGCCCATAAGGAATACCTCCTGAGTCACCTGTTTTTGGCCAAAAAGAGGGAGGTTAAATGTGTACCCCAGTTTGTAACATCAGCCCCATTGAATACTCTACTGAACAAATTGGTTCTAAAATAATTACCAGTTACCTTCAAACAGTATGCAGAGACTAACTGAGTACAACAGTATTTAACATACTGTAGCACACAGAATGCTCTATACACAGATGGTCGGTACAGTTCGTCATTTTTAGAGCAGATGTGTCTGCAGTGATATGTTGGATATGGGTCAATTATGTGCACTCAAGGGTAAATCCTACTTCTGGCAGCACTATTGGTAGTTACTTTACTATCAAGTGTCAAATTATTACTTCTCTAGTGAATTTTAGGACTGTTCTTCAGTGGGCAGGATTGGCCATCATGTGGAATATTTGCAGTGTTTGAATTCAGGGGTGCCCCTTTGGTTCCTGTTTTTTTCTTTGTCCCAGTCTAAATGCTCTTGCTCTTTCAAGTTCCTCAGGAGAAAGAAAGTAGCTAATTCTTTATGTGCCTGTTTTTGGATTTCTTTCAGGAATGGGTAGATTATGACGAAAACAGCCAGGAATCAGTTGGAATATATGAGTTTGAAAGCCAGTTTATTAACTTAAAGTGAATTTAATACATCAGTGCTGGATTAGTACCCATGAACTCTGAGAGATGAAGATTCCAGTCTGCAGGAGAAGTGCATTGTTGTTTTGGAAGGGCCTTTGTGAAGATAAAATGAACAGAAAGTGGTGACAGGGGTAAGAATTTGGAAGAGGGAAATTGATAAACCAGTGTTATGGGTGGTAAACAAGTGTTATGGGTGGGGGGGGCATTGGAAGACTGCCAGTGGGGGATGAGTGTGGCATATAGTTGGATGGGATCCAGTAAGAGGTATGAGAAAAAAAAATAATGTTGCATGGCTGCCAATGGGGGATGAAAACCAAGTGAAGCTTGGTGGGAACCAGCAGTGGATTGGAATGAAATCTGAATTGCCATCAGTGTGTGTGTGTGTTGGGAGGGGGGTGTAAAATAAAGTGCAATGGATAACAAGAGGATTTATGTGAATAAAGTTGAACAGTTTTCACTTGAATGAGGGTGAAAAAAGTTGATTATCAGTGACATGGGGGGTGGGGAAGGAGGGTTAGATAGAGTTGGATGTTGAGTAAGAATTTTAACCATCTTACATGAACATGTCTCATTACCAGGTATATTCAAATTGCAATTTGAAAGTTAAACATGAAGTTATGTACATGAGATTCATGCAGACTGTAGATTTCAAACATTGTTTCATAGAAGTCATATACAATGTTGTGTGCCTCATAGATTGTTTCCAGAACTTGAACAATGTAAAGTACATTAATTTATATTTATATTTAGTTGGCTGTACTGCTATGCTCACTTTTGTGTAAAGAAGATTAGTGTGTTGGTCATTTGCATGGGTTGTGCAGTTTCAGTCATCAAAATGAGCTGCTGTTGGTATTTAAGCTGAACTTTGTCAAATTTTTATTAACTTTAAGTGGCCTGGTGGTTGCATAATTCACCTGAAAGTACTAACTACTATGGTATGGATATGTGAACAGTGTTTTGAGGAGGAAGGGTATGCAGTGGCATCACAAGGGTTGTTTGCAGGGGGGTCAAGTGACTTCAACGTGTGCCCCCAGAGCCTGGAGCCTGGACTACCGGTCTGATCAATCATCCCTTGTGGGAACTCAGCAAAATCTTATTTAAGGCCCAGCTGGTGGTGTCATCCTTGCAACAAAAGAACATGGCTGCATCATACTGCTCAATTTAATGTAAGTGCTCTTGCCATCATGAATCATCTCTCCACTTCTAGGCTTTAGCCTGAAATCACCTTGCCCATAAAGTTCTGCAGAACTATGCAGGGCTTAGGCCAAAAGAGAGAGATTAACAATTCACCGGAGGCAGAGGGGTGCAAAAAGTTCACAAGCTTTTATTTTCCTTTTTCTTCTCTTGCCATTTGTTTTCCTTTCTTTTTCTCTATTTTTCATGTTTTGTCTGCCTTCATTTTGCTCCCCTGGCCTGTGAAGGAAAGGGCGGCTGCCCCTCCTTGCCCCATCTTTTACATTATGCCACTGAGGATATGGTGGCCATTACTTATTGTCCTGATTGTTAGAGGTGGAAACAGTTAAAAAGTCTTAGGGCTGGAAATGATAGGCTTAGTACTTACCTTAACCCAAGAGTGTCCCAAACCAGGACCTTAAGTTGGTTGCAGACTTGTAATGTGTTGGGATGGGACATGAGATTGAGTCTACAGAGACCAAGTTAATCCTTGTATAGTTTGATATTTAGAATTACACTTTCATTGTATCATTTTTTGATTCTTTTCAGGTTATTTTCTTAATCTGTATGGTATACATAATTTAAAGTACTGTAGCTTCCATGTGCTCTATTGTTTAACTGAATTAAATTAATTCATTTTTTAAAGGCATTTCTGTGTATATGAAAGTGCTCTAGTCTATAGAGGGATGTTACAAACAATCTTTTTGTTCCCTGCAGATCTATATTAAGGATGAGGGTAGGCATGGTATGCTAATTTTGTATGTTTCAGAAAGGAGAGAGCATTAACACTTTGCTCCTTTTCATGGAAGGTTAATTTGGGACTCTTTCGTTATGGTCACACGTTGAAAATTTTAGTGTTTGGACTCCGAACCATAGCTGGAAATATTTTATCTGGAAGGGGAGTGCTTGGGCATCTGTTTCCTTCAGGATGGGAAGGGAGTGGGAATATTGTATTTTTACTGAGAAATTAAAGTAAATTGTACTCATGTGTAGTCAGCTTGCTGGAATTTGATTTGCCAAATTCCTAGGTGCCAAAGCAGCCTCATTGTGGCAAACCTTGATATCCAGCACCAACACATTGTTTCATACAACAAGTCCATTTTCACATGTACATAGTGTATTGACTCTGCTAACAGAACTTATTTTCAAACCCCATCATTCTCTTGTGTAATTGGGGCATACCATGTTATTGTACCAACCCATCGCCTAAAGGCCATTGCAAATGCAAGGAGCTCTGAAATGGATTTGTGTAGAAGATATTTGTGTGAATCATTTCTTCCGTCTCACAGCTTCATCTGAACTGTACACCTGTAGGCAAAGCCAGAAAAGTTACAGCAGACCATTTGTAGGGGAGTCAGTTTGTCATGGTAACTAACTTTGGTTTAGCATAAGACAACATAAATACATAATGCAGCCGGTTACATTACATCATGACTTTGCAAATGACTGATAGCTGGGTACTAATACATTCTCAGTGAAATTAAGTCGGAATATGTATGTGAGAAATTTTGAATAGTAGAAGAGGTCATTTTGAGTACCAAAACAGTGAATGAATGTGTCATCACCTCATTTACAAAATTCAAGAATTATTAGTATTCTCAAAAGCTGTTTTTTCTTCAGTATTTATTTCAATTGCTTTACCATTTGTTACATTGATTTATTGCATTGCTACTGTGTAAGGAATTAATGCATTATTCCATGGCCAAGAACTTGGGTATTATCCTTAGTTACAAGAATTGGATTTTTCTTTTAAGGATTTATCAAACCTTACTTCTTTGCTCTCTGTTGGTAAACAGTTTGTGACAGTTACATTTCCAGTGTGTACTGAATGTATTTTCTGTTAATCTAGAGGAATATGAGATGTCTCTTTCATATGCTTTAATTTGTTGATCCAAAGGTGATTGCATACAGTAATTTGAAAATCTGTCAATTGCTTTCGTACTTAGAGAACTGTGAAGTGGTTGTCAAACTTTGCAAAAGTGAATAAACTTTGACATTAAACACTGTATGGACAGAGTAACCTGTGCAATATTTAATCATTTGGTCACCATTTACTAAGATTGCCTGCTTATGTTGAATCATAGATTTGTTTGGAAGAAACTTCTTTAGAGGAAAAGCCAAGAAAAAATTTCATTGAAACTGCTAATATGTATAATGGTTTAGTTTGATCCTAATTTTCCAGTTTGCCTGTTGCCTTTTTTGCCAGAGAGTATGGTTGCAAGTATGTGTCCTTTCCCATAATGATATAGAGTTTGCAGTCTCTAAGAGGGGGTGTAACACCCTCCCCCTGTCCCCACCCCCAGTATAACTGACCTCTAAACACTTCTGGCAGATCCATTGCCTGGAATTTGAAAAGATGCCACCTGCTGCTAAAACCTGAGTTACTGCAAGATACCACACGAAAAGTTGACTGAAGAAACCCCATATTAGGATTTTGTGGGAGTCCCAAAGCTGGTTTTTAGGCATCCAAAGTCATAATCTGAATAATGTAATCAGAATTTTCCCTCACCAATAAATCAGAATTCAAAATATATTAAGTAAATTTTTACATGTTTGTGAAAAGTAGGGAGAGGGGGAGTTGAGCCCATACAAGGAGGCTGGAATCGCACACGGTATGAACAAGCAGACTAAAAAAAAGTACTTGGCTAAATTATGGGAACAAATCCCATGGAATAAAAATTTCCACCAAGGGAAAATTATCAGGGCAGTTAAAACCAACAATCCTATATTCTGTATAAGTCTTTGTACCTCTACTGAGGAAATATAGAGAATGAAGTGAAATTGTTGAGGCAAGTGGAGACTCTCCTCCCCCTCCCCTTCTTGGGTTTCCAGTTGTTTTTAAAATTGTTAATAAATTATTATGGCATATACACAGAAATATATAATATAGTAGTCTAGACTTCTTAAATAAGTCAACCTTTTTTCAACCGACTGTGTGTCAATACCAACCTAATTTAGTGTGAAGTCTCTTTTTTATCCATTTCAATTTTCGAAATGGCTAAGCAAACGTTCTTGGAAAAGGGAATGGACACATTTTCCTAAACCACTCTCCTGCGATCAAACTTTGCTTGGTACACTGTAAAGCAGTTTGGGGGCTAAGGAAAATAAACAGTCATAGGTACAGGGATACTATTTTTCTACGGGGCTGAGCATTCTTTACCAGAGAAAATTGCCCGAATTTTTTCCAGAAATCTGCACGAGGAATGTGTTTTGCCCAAACTCCGTGGAACTGCAACCCCCTAGACCTCGGCTCATGTGCCTAGTATGTCAGCAAAAATGGTGGATCCAGCTTGGGGTAGGGCAGGGCGAGAATGGTTCTACCCAAGTGAATAGAATATCATACCCAAGTTGTAACTAGCAAGGCATTGGAAGTGTCGCTTTTTGCAAGATTTACCTTTAGGTACTATTACCTTACACTTTGTAGTCTGTGCGCCAATTAACAGTTGTCCTCTATACAAACGCAGTCCCGAAGTTTAAAATTCATACCCCCCCCAAAAAAAAAATCCTGGGTGCACCACTTAACAGAAATGGGTGGATGACTTTTAGTGGGACCAGGCCCAAGATATGCAGTCAACCATTAAGTAAGGGACTTTTTAATCGTCGCACAATGTAGTACGTAATAGATGGGCTGGATTATTCTCCAAATATTATTGGTCTTCCCCACATTTCTGGTGATCGCATGTTCCAATAGCTGCAGGACCGGACGTTCTCTCTCTGTCAAAACAGAGTTCAAAAAATGTGGCCCAAAAGCATGGAGCTGCTCCGGTTTAGGGGAGAGGGAAAGGCCTGTGTTGTTGGATGGGTGTTTGCGTGGATCCATCATGAGGGCCAGTGATGATTTTGAGTACTTTGGACATGTACTCAAAATCTGGGAAATAGACTCGAAGCGTGGCCCTCCTGGTGAGTACTCACTCAAATGGACAGGCCCACAGCTAGGTGAGGGCACGAGGGCCATTCCCCCGTGCAGACTACTGTGCCACCCCCCTTTGGAAAATCGATCGCAAAATGAATGTTTCCACCTATAAAAGTGGTACTGGTACTATTTGAGACAGCATACCACCAAGCGATTACAAACATTAATTTCAAATGGTCCGTGTAGAGAAGGGGTTAAGTTTATCTTTTTAATTTCGTAGATTATCAAAATTTCGCAAACATCGCGCTCTTCCACCTTCAGTCCAATTTTTCTTCAACAAAGCTTCAATTAAAATTAGGCCTATGCGCTTTATGCAACAAAAAACGTTTTGAAATTGATAATATTCTTCGATGCAAGCGTTGTTGTGAAGAAACACCGAATTGTAAAGGTACGAAAAAAGTCTTTCCACTTCTCTTTACCTAGAGGAAGGTTCAGAATATTCACAAGGTGAGACTTACTATCGTGGCAGACATACTAATATTAGAAAATAATCAGCCGCCCAAGCACGGGGGAAGTTTTGGGAGCAAGTGCCCTCCGTCGGTTTCCGAAAAACTATTACCCCAAAGGCTTTGAATCAATAGATTTCTGTGGGGCGTTCAAAAGAGTGATGGATTACAATCATTTCGTATCACAAATCGTTCGCGAACTACCAAAATCTCCGCAAGACCATTGAAAACTGTCAAAAATTTCCGGCGCTTTGAGCCGCAGTGCTATGTTTATCATCTATACCCTACCGTCTCAGATATGATTGCATTATTTACCGGCTACCGTTTTACGATAAAGCCGATTATTCTTGTGCAAAGGCATGATTAGGAAAGAGCAATGCACTGCAAGAATGCCAAGCAGGGAAGTTCTTTTCGAATTTTGGGGAAGACGGAGGCAAAACGCATTTTACTTACGTTCATTTGTGGAGACTTTCTACCATGTAGGGTCTTTTTAACCAAAATTTTCCTATTCTAAAACATGAGATCACAACATGAGAAATATTTTCATAAAACGAATGGCATATGGCAATTTATGTACGCCGGTTTCCCGCGTTCGCTACGCACGAACAAATGTGGCGCTCTTCCTCCATACTGTCGTATAGGAGTATTTTCGGGTAATATCCCTCTCAATTAAAACTCACTCATAAAAGGTGCTGCTTCCTATCCCTCTGTGCAGAACGAGGGGATTTGCCACAAGGGAGAGTTAAAAGTTTTACTCCCTTTGCACGCCTCTGCACACTTTAAGCATGTAAAGCTATCTCGGATACCCTTGCGACAACTAATGTGGTTCGTCGAATTGCCACTCCTGCAGGTGCCACTGATTGGAAGCCTGCAACATTTAAAATGGTCAATCAGCAGGGGCGGATTTAGAGGGGGGGGGGGGCCCAGGGGGCCCGGGCCCCCCTTCCAAAAATTTTTGAAGTTTTTTTCAACATCATAAAACAAAGGACAAGGCCCTATTCCAATGAGATAGGCCTATGCGATGTGTCAGAGTGAAACTTAAATTTGTTCATTATTTTCTACCTCAGAAAATGGTGTTAAATGCTAATAACTCTGCTACTGACTTCAGCTGATAACATTTTGGCTTATAATGGCGTCAGTAACTTTCTCTGGGCATTGCAAGGAGTTACTCATGAGTGCTCTATTAATGGATTGCTACAGTAACTTCAGTATGTTACTGGCCAGGCCCACAGCATTGCGAGCACTGCTTCTACTTTCAAGGGAATTTCAGAATTCTTTAATATTTAGAGGAATATTTTCGACATTAGACTTTTTAATTATAACTTGCTGCAATATTACCCTGTAATGTCTCATTTAAGTCTTGTAACTTATTTTAATGGAATGTACTGTGAATTTGGGTAAAATTTAAAATTCACTGAATTACGAACATTTTCCAGCGATATATGATCAGTTCAAAAATATACTAAAGGCATCACCATTTTGCATCTAAGCAATCTTAACTTAACAAAAATTTCTCAAAGGGGAGAGTGTAAGGGGAGGGAACCCCCCCCCCTTAGATCCCTTCCCAGAAAAGCATCTTTCACCTTAACCAAAAAATAAAATTCACCGAATTATGAACGCTTTCCGGCCATGTATGATCAGTTAAAAAAATATACCACAGACGTCACCATTTTGCATCTGAGCAACCTTAAATTAACAAAAATTTCTCAAAGGGGACACCCCTCCCCAGAAAAGTATCTTTCACCCAACCAAAAATTAAAATTAACTGAATTATGGACGCTTTCCAGCCATGTGTGATCAGTTAAAAAATACACCACAGACATCACCATTTTGCATCTGAGCAACCTTAAATTAACAAAAATTTCTCAAAGGGGACACCCCTCCCCAGAAAAGCATCTTTCACAAAACCAAAAATTAAAATTCACTGAATTATGGATGCTTTCCAGCCATATATGATCAGTTAAAAAAATACACCACAGACATCACCATTTTGCATCTGAGCAACCCTAAATTAACAAAAATTTCTCAAAGGGGAGGGGACACCCCTCCCCTTAGACCCCTCCCCAGGACAGTGATTACTCATCACATGCTTTGCCCCCTATCAAAATACCCTGACACTGCCCCCTGGATAACCCTCTCCGTAGACCCCTCCCCTAAATCGGATTTTTCTACAAACCACTATGACCTGGGCCCCCCCCCTTTTGCCAAATCCTGGATCCGCCACTGGGTAGTGATTGAGTTAGAGATTATGCTGTTAAAAAATGGTTGAACTTGATACCACCTGAGCCGATTGTGAGGTTTTGGAAAGACAGCGGACCTATCTCGTATATTGGTGAGTGACAAGGGGCAGGGGTGGCGGATCACAAGTTTTTTTTTATTCATGCGCCTGTAGCTCAAAAAGTCAATGGTCATGCTGCGAAAATTCGTATGTGCCAGTAACAACCAACTCGTGAGCTTTGCATGGGTCACACGGCTGGTGCTGAAAGCTTTGGCGAGGAATGAGAGACAGCGTAACAATTAAGGCCCGTTTTAGTGTGTAAGTCGGACGAAATTTTAAGTGTTGCGTGAGGTTAATAATAAAAGGAATGTTTACGGGTTCGTTGAATACAGCCTTGTACATCCGCGTATGCAGGATCATTTAATTGAAGTGGGGTGACTTCAAGTTTGACAAATGCCGAGTATAACGGCCTATGCGGAAGAGTGTAGTAAGGTGTCTTCAACCCGGGGCACCCCAGCGCCCTCCATCTCCCTCCCCTGATACGCACTTGAATGCAAAATACTTCTTCAGGTTAAAGATGCCTATCACAGAACAGCCGACAAGCTGGCCGTCAGTAGATATTTAAATTACCATATCATTACGGTAAGGATTTTGAAAGAAGTCTTAGCATTTATTTAAACTTCAGAAAGCGCGTACGTGTACCAGCAATCATTCTTCCAATGATTCGCATATACTTGATTTTGGTCCCTTGGAAGGCCTTTGAAAAGTTGTAGCATGTAAAAGTCACAAGTAAGTAAAGCTGGAACTCTGTAAACCTGTAAATTTTGTGCTTGAGATGGAGGATTTGTGTTTTTGAGACCAAGGAAGTCAGAAAGTCAGGGGATTAAAAGGAGGGATCCCCGAAGCTCTGGGGTATCAAAATGGGAACACTGGCAATGAGCTTTCAGCTGACCCCAAATGACACTGAGAGTTCACCAAGCTCTTCAAGTATATAATATTTTTTCACGAAGAACTTGAAAAAGAACGAGCGATATGAGAGACGGTATAGATTTGAGGAGGACTCACCATCACCATTCACATATACAAACATGTTTATTCTTAATAAATGTATTAAGTTAAGTTACTGTCATAATGGACCGAGAAAATAATGTTTTGAACAAGTTTGTTTAACTGGAAAGGCTACAAACCATACAGTCATCAGGCTAAGAAGAAACTGGAAAAGTTTGCGACCGGCAGGACCACGACTTCCTGAAAGTCCTCGCCCCTCCCCCACCCCTATTGATGTCTTTTATAGTAGGGCAGGTACTGAGAAACATTTACAGGCCATGCTATAAACATCAATAGCGTAACATTCAAGCATATTGAAACAAATTTTGGGGGTGTGTTTCAGGCACTTTAAAGTACGGAACCAATATTTAAGGATGCAGGCGAAAAGGGGTGCTCGCTCCAGCTCCCGACCCCCTTACATCCGGCACTTCTACTTGTATATCACACAACTTAACCTATAGACTATTAATATTAATTATAGTGCGCTGGATTGTCAGCATTGTCGTGGCTTAGTGGGTATGGCGCTCGACTCCGACTGTTAAGTACGTGAGTTCAAGTCCTCTCGGGGACTGGACAGTGTTTCTTTTTTTTTTCATTTTGCGGTTTTAATGTTGGGGAACTGTCAACTTTTTACAGTTACTTTCTCTTTCGTAACTTCCTTTTTGTAACTTTTATCGACTTCTCTTCGTTCCCACTTTTTCTTTTCTTAATTAGGCTTCGTTTTGTTAACCATATCTTACTGTAAATTTATAAATCAGGTCACTACACGCTATTGCATGTAGCCTACATTATCAAGTCGTACAACCCCCCCCCCTTTCCACGTTGCATTTTTTCGGGTGAAATTGCTAATAGTTTTGTGAATTTTTCCCCATTCTTAGATGAAACCGATTCCATATTTCATGTAATTTGCATTTGATACGAAAGGTATCAATAAAGACAGGGCTCCCGGCTACTTATGTAGCCGGGAGACCTGTCTTTATTGATACCGAATTTGCCTACCTTCCCAAAACAACTCTTGTTTCTAAAGGAAAACCATTCTGGGCTGAATATTCATAAATGACCAATTGTAAAATGCTTTCCTTGTATTGCAGCTATGGATTAAGTTTCTTAGGGGTAGGGCTAGGCATCTGCGAACAATAGGTGACCATTGTCCACGTTTCATGGTACGATGATTTGTAAAAGAAGACAGCGGTTTCTTTAAACTTGACCAAGTCTCCCTCCGCGTTTTCGCTGCCGTCTTAAGGGGGCGCTCCACCATTCCATAAAACTGCACTTTGGCTAGAGGGGGTGAACCCTCTACATGTAGTCCCTAAAAATTTTGTGTGGGTTGACTTTTGACCCTGTTATGAGAGGGCAGTGAATCCTTTGTTTGATGTATTTGGTAGTGATTGAGTTAGAGATTATGCTGTTAAAAAATGGTTGAACTTGATACCACCTGAGCCGATTGTGAGGTTTTGGAAAGACAGCGGACCTATCTCGTACATTGGTGAGTGACAAGGGGCAGGGGTGGCGGATCACAAGTTTTTTTTATTCATATTTTTTTAATCATTCTTCCAATGATTCGCGTATAAATGATTTTGGTCCCTTGGAAGGCCTTTGAAAAGTTGTAGCATGTTAAAGTCACAAGTAAGTAAAGCTGGAACTCTACAGCGCCTGACGGGCGCTGTAGAGTTCGAGCTGTAAACCTGTAAATGTTGTGCTTGAGTTGGAGGATTTGTGCTTTTGAGACCAAGGAAGTCAGAAAGTCAGGGGATTAAAAGGAGGGATCCCCGAAGCTCTGGGGTATCAAAATGGGAACACTGGCAATGAGCTTTCAGCTGACCCCAAATGACACTGAGAGTTCACCAAGCTCTTCAAGTATATAATATTTTTTCACGAAGAACTTGAAAAAGAACGAGCGATATGAGAGACGGTATAGATTTGAGGAGGACTCACCATCACCATTCACATATACAAACATGTGTATTTGCCCAGTTGAGTTTGGGTTCCCGAAAAGAATGGACGTTCCCGATCCCCTGCCGGGCTCGTTCGATCTCTTTGGGAAGTTTTGTTTTCGTTACGTGTAGATAGTTGTATATACTGTAAGTAAACTGTAAATAGTGATTTTAATGTAACAAGTGGACCCCCCCCCCCCATGTTCCCCTGCGCTGTGTGGTTGCCTTGGGGCGTGTTGTTGCCTTTAGGCGTGTGTTGTTTTGAGATTGTGTTGTTGGGTCGTTTGTGGTGGGTGTGGTGGTAACAGGCTCCAAGAAGCCGTACCGGAGCTGGAGTGTCCTCGCTGGTCGAGGGATTCGGTCTGGTGTTCTGGGCGATTTTGGTGGTTTGTGTTGTTGGTGTTCGGTTTTTTGGTTGTTGGCCATATGTAGTGATCCTTTCGCCGGTCTGGCCGTGTCCGTTTTTAGCACGTAAAAAGCACAAACATGTTTATTCTTAATACATGTATTAAGTTAAGTTACTGTCATAATGGACCGAGAAAATAATGTTTTGAACAAGTTTGTTTGACTGGAAAGGCTACAAACCATACAGTCATCATGCTATGAATTATACTCCAGGTATTTCGATTGCCACATGTTACCCTGTCGATGCCCGGCCAGGCTAGCTTGGCAGGCGGGTGTGCATCTAGTTTTGGCTGGAACAGTAAATGTGTATAAGTGTACTAATATCAGACACAGAACGTCAAATTGAGGAATGTCACGAGCAAAGAACGTTAACATTTTGCATTAAACTGATCAGTGGCGGATCCAGGATTTGGCAAAAGGGGGGGGGCCCAGGTCATAGTGGTTTGTAGAAAAATCCGATTTAGGGGAGGGGTCTACGGAGAGGGTTATCCAGGGGGCAGTGTCAGGGTATTTTGATAGGGGCAAAGCATGTGATGAGTAATCACTGTCCTGGGGAGGGGTCTAAGGGGAGGGGTGTCCCCTCCCCTTTGAGAAATTTTTGTTAATTTAGGGTTGCTCAGATGCAAAATGGTGATGTCTGTGGTGTATTTTTTTAACTGATCATATATGGCTGGAAAGCATCCATAATTCAGTGAATTTTAATTTTTGGTTTTGTGAAAGATGCTTTTCTGGGGAGGGGTGTCCCCTTTGAGAAATTTTTGTTAATTTAGGGTTGCTCAGATGCAAAATGGTGATGTCTGTGGTGTATTTTTTTACTGATCATATATGGCTGGAAAGCATCCATAATTCAGTGAATTTTAATTTTTGGTTTTGTGAAAGATGCTTTTCTGGGGAGGGGTGTCCCCTTTGAGAAATTTTTGTTAATTTAAGGTTGCTCAGATGCAAAATGGTTATGTCTGTGGTGTATTTTTTAACTGATCACACATGGCTGGAAAGCGTCCATAATTCAGTTAATTTTAATTTTTGGTTGGGTGAAAGATGCTTTTCTGGGGAGGGGTGTCCCCTTTGAGAAATTTTTGTTAATTTAAGGTTGCTCAGATGCAAAATGGTGACGTCTGTGGTATATTTTTTTAACTGATCATACATGGCCGGAAAGCGTTCATAATTCGGTGAATTTTATTTTTTGGTTAAGGTGAAAGATGCTTTTCTGGGAAGGGATCTAAGGGGGGGGGGTTCCCTCCCCTTACACTCTCCCCTTTGAGAAATTTTTGTTAATTTAAGATTGCTTAGATGCAAAATGGTGATGCCTTTAGTATATTTTTGAACTGATCATATATCGCTGGAAAATGTTCGTAATTCAGTGAATTTTAAATTTTACCCAAATTCACAGTACATTCCATTAAAATAAGTTACAAGACTTAAATGAGACATTACAGGGTAATATTGCAGCAAGTTATAATTAAAAAGTCTAATGTCGAAAATATTCCTCTAAATATTAAAGAATTCTGAAATTCCCTTGAAAGTAGAAGCAGTGCTCGCAATGCTGTGGGCCTGGCCAGTAACATACTGAAGTTACTGTAGCAATCCATTAATAGAGCACTCATGAGTAACTCCTTGCAATGCCCAGAGAAAGTTACTGACGCCATTATAAGCCAAAATGTTATCAGCTGAAGTCAGTAGCAGAGTTATTAGCATTTAAAGTAGACCTAAAGTCTAAAAATTCAAAAATATATATTTTAGAGGTTACAAAATTAATCTTATTGGTCCAACTCCCATTGTCATAGCTTATTCCATTGCTGAGATATTAAATGTTAAAATTTATTCACTTAAATCCAAACAGTTCATTGCGCAATAATTTTTGACATTCTTGTTGTATAACTCACATTAAATGCTTTGTTTTCTTTTAAAATTAAAAATGTTTGTATGACCTTGACCGCTTCCTGTTTTCTTGCATGACATGCTGTACAGAGAGGGCTTATATAGTCAAGTCACCCCAAAGCAGTAAGAACGCGATTACATTTTGGCACAAGGTGCGGTGGCTTTCAGAAAAACAAAGAAATACAAGATTGTAATTTGAGTAGTACAACAATGACATCACAAATTATTGCGCAATCTACCTTAAATCGAGTGAATAAACTTCAACATTTTATATCTCAGCTCAAGAAAGTCCCGTGAAGATGGGAATTGGACCATTGGAATTCAGTTTTCATGCTCTGTAATATATATTTTTGAATTTTCAGACTTTAGGTACACTTTAACACCATTTTCTGAGGTAGAAAATAATGAACAAATTTAAGTTTCACTCTGACACATCGCATAGGCCTATCTCATTGGAATAGGGCCTTGTCCTTTGTTTTATGATGTTGAAAAAAACTTCAAAATTTTTTGGAAGGGGAGGCCCGGGCCCCCTGGGCCCCCCCTCTAAATCCGCCCCTGCTACCAAATACATCTAACAAAGGATTCACTTCCCTCTCATATTACAAGGTCAAAAGTCAACCCACACAAAATTTTTAGGGACTACATGTAGAGGGTTCACCCTCCAGCCAAAGTGCAGTTTTATGGAATGGTGGAGCGCCCCCTTAAGACGGCAGCGAAAACGCGGAGGGAGACTTGGTCAAGTTTAAAGAAACCGCTGTCTTCTTTTACAAATCATCGCACCATGAAACGTGGACAATGGTCACCTATTGTTCGCAGATGCCTAGCCCTACCCCTAAGAAACTTAATCCATAGCTGCAATACAAGGAAAGCATTTTACAATCGGTCATTTATGAATATTCAGCCCAGAATGGCTTTCCTTTAGAAACAAGAGTTGTTTTGGGAAGGTAGGCAAATTCGGTATCAATAAAGACAGGTCTCCCGGCTACATAAGTAGCCGGGAGCCCTGTCTTTATTGATACCTTTCGTATCAAATGCAAATTACATGAAATATGGAATCGGTTTCATCTAAGAATGGGAAAAAATTCACAAAACTATTAGCAATTTCACCCGAAAAAATGCAACGTGGAAAGGGGGGGGGGGGGTTGTACGACTTGATAATGTAGGCTACATGCAATAGCTTGTAGTGACCTGATTTATAAATTTACAGTAAGATATGGTTAACAAAACGAAGCCTAATTAAGAAAAGAAAAAGTGGGAACGAAGAGAAGTCGATAAAAGTTACAAAACGGAAGTTACGAAAGAGAAAGTAACTGTAAAAAGTTGACAGTTCCCCAACATTAAAACCGCAAAATGAAAAAAAAAGAAACACTGCCCAGTCTCCGGGAGGACTTGAACTCACGTACTTAACAGTCGGAGTCGAGCGCCATACCCACTAAGCCACGACAATGCTGATAATCCAGCGCACTATAATTAATATTAACAGTCTATAGGTTAAGTTGTGTGATATACAAGTAGAAGTGCCGGATGTAAGGGGGTCGGGAGCTGGAGCGAGCACCCCTTTTCACCTGCATCCTTAAATATTGGTTCCGTACTTTAAAGTGCCTGAAACACACCCCCAAAATTTGTTTCAATATGCTTGAATGTTACGCTATTGATGTTTATAGCATGGCCTGTAAATGTTTCTCAGTACCTGCCCTACTATAAAAGACATCAATAGGGGTGGGGGAGGGGCAGGGGCAGGGACTTTCAGGAAGTCGTGGTCCTGCCGGTCGAACACTTTTCCAGTTTCTTCGGTAAACATGTAATCGGGTTTATCCTAGCTAGTTGGTACGATAAAATGTGTAATCCCGACGCTGGCCGGGGGTAGTGCCACCAATTTGCGCGACAGGGTTCCAGACTTCCCTACGTAGGACTGCAGCATGAAGCCCCGACAAGTGAGACGGAGTTCCGTAAGGTCGTCGAGAGCAAAATTCAAAATTGTCCGGGTGCGCATTTTGGGTTTTTAGTCGTGAAATTAGAAAATTGGGGGGGGGGGGGATTTAGTACTACAGGATCTGCCTTCATTTAAATCAAAATATCAAGAAAACCACAAGGAGCGACTGGCTATTGTGGACTACTTCATATTTTAACGTTTCCCGACTACACTGGGGAATTTAAAAGACCGTGGGGGGGGGGGGATCCGTCCTCTACGAGGGACATACGTGGCACCTACCCCATCTGGTTTCACAACTGTCCCGACGACGATCACATGCTGCCAAGTTTGAGCAGGTGGAGTGAGATTTATCCGGGAGACTAGTAAGCGGAGCGCCATCATCAGTTGGCGCGTAGCGTACCAGAACATTTTGATGAAACGAACCAACTTAGATCGCCGGAAATAGCCATTCCCAGCCCCTGAAAAGACATCATGCTTTGTATACTTTGGCGTCTAATTTTCTGAAAATTGATTCATCATCTCCTTATCACAAAAGAGATGCAACCAATTTAACTATTTTCTTTACATAGACTGATAGATCTAGGCAAAATGAACTGGATGCAAATCCAGCCAGCTTCGTTAGGTTGTCTGTGGTGTTCTTCTGGTAGCAACTGGATATGCTGAGAGAGAAGGTAGACTGTTGGGAATGAGTGTTGAGGTTATCGGTCCAATCGATACGACTCCTGATTCTGACAGTGATCGATATGAAAAAAAAAATACCTAAACTCCCGTCGTTGTGCGATTTGAAATTCTGATGAGATGGGTTCGAAGAACGGAAACATATGGTTATGTGCACTGAGGAATTATACGGTAACACGCAGTTGCCTGATAACCTGTGCGGGTCACAGGACCGACGTACAGGTGGGGACAGGTGTAGGAATAGACTGATTGGACTGTCATCGATGGTGTTTTCAACAGACTGATCACGCTTTTGCAGAATTTATTTAAAGTGGACCTAAAGTCTAAAATTACAAGAATATATATTTTAGAGTCTGGAAAATGAGTTTCATTCATCCAACTCCCATTTTCATAGCGTACTCCTTTACTGAGATATAAAATGTTGAAATTTATTCACTTAATTGAAGCAGTCCATTGCGCAATTATTTGTGAAGTCCTTCTTGTACAACTCACATGAACTGCTTTTGTTTCCTTTTAAAATTAATATGTTTATAGGACCTTGAAACAGTTACAGTTCCCTTGCATGGTATGTTGTACGGAAAGGACTTACATAGCCACGTCACCCTATAACAGTAAGACAGTGATCACATTTTGTGGCACATGGTGTAGTGACTTTTGAAAAAACAAAGAACCGACAACAAAGACTGTAATTTGAGTAGTACAAGAATGACATCACAAATAATTGCGCAATCCACCATTTTAAATTGAGTGAATAAGCTTCAATATTTTATATCTCAGCTCAGGAATGTCCTGTGAAGATGGGAGATGGACCATTTGGTTGCATTTTTCAAGCTTTGTAACATATATTTTTTGAAATTTTAGGCTTTAGGTACACTTTAATCCTTGCATCCTCTGCTTTGCTTGAGAAATCCAAATACTGGCGTGAGAGCGTGAGATTGACCTCAAATGCGTGAGTCTCACGCCCAATGCGTTAGACTTGGCAGCCCTGCTCCTTATCCCACCAAGAAGTCCCGCTTCTGTATCGTAACAAAAGGGAAACTTCTACTTGGGAGGGAAATTTTTTCTTGCGCGTGTGCACACTTAAGTAACAGCGATTTCCTGAGGCTATCGGTGGGCTTGAAATATCCTCCCCTGTGGCTTCCACAAACCAACTTCTGACGGCGCATTTGGCTACGAAGTATAAGCATAATTGGTTTCCCACTGCAGTATATTGCCCCCCCCCCCCATGACAGAACCATTCCCTACGGGCCTGCAAATAGACAGAACCGCCATAAGGATATGGATTGGACACTGGACATTGACAATATAATATTACCAATCATTAATCCGATCAAAGTACTCCCTTCAAGTCACTCATAGATATTAGCCTACGTATTGCTCGTTGTAACAGTATTCTGAAGCTTCTTATGAGTCATTTCGATTTATAAAGGCCCTGTCAGACCTTTGCTGCAGGTGGAAATACTTCAGAGGGTCTATGGTGAAATTAAGCAAGGCTTTAAAAAAGACCTACTCTTTGCCATAGTTTTCAAACCAAGTTAAAGATTTAACATAGGGAATTAAATATGTCAGAGATCAATAAACATTTACGTGAGACTGAACCTTTAAGTAACTTTAAATAGTACCGTGGTGCAATAAAACTGTGTATTGCAGTTAGGATGGATGATCGCACTCACGGATGGATGTGGGAAGGTCTCAACCTGTAAGAACTGTAAACAAAGGTGTAAGAAGGGGGATGAGCTCCGTCACTTAAAAGTGTATAGGCACGAGCATGCTTCCGCCTTCATTTTTCAAGGACATAAACCACTTAATTGCTGCCTCTGTGAAATATAATATGATATATAAAACTTTTTCAAAAATAAATAAACTTTAAAAATACATACAAAGTTGCATAAAAAATTACACTAAGTACGCTTAGGCAGAAATACCCCCAATTTTTTCAACCTTGTAGAGAGGCTCTACAACTTAAGAATGGAATTATAGACTATACTTTGTCGGCTCCTCAATGAGCACATTCCGGAAAGTGTGTGGTCCAGGGGTCCTGTTGCCTACGTAGCAGGCTGTACGGTATATTCCTTGTTCAGTCATATCCCCAACGCCTGCTAAAGTGAAAACCGAACCAATTCTTTTGGATATTTATAGAAATATGTGGCCTTAGGACTGGTTGAATGTTAGTGAATATTTATAAGAAGGCACCATCTGGTCCAGTTTAAATCAGGGATGTACCGGATCTGGAATTTTAAGATCCGGCCGGACCGGATTTTACCGGACAGTACGAACTATCCGGCCGGATAAAATCCGGCCGGACCGGATTTTTTCATTAGGAATCTTGTAACTGAAATCAGGGTCCAAGTAAAATAGAAGTAGGCCTACCAATGGTACATAATGGCAAAGGGGTCGGGCTTAGAGATCACCCATTAGGCTTTCCTTTATAAGCAATTGCAATATGTGTATTAAGAGTAAATTTTAATGATCAATACACATAACTCCTCTACAAATACTGGAATGGTACAGGACCTCTCCTTTATGGCTTCATGTGTTGGAGGGGGTGGGGGCACAAATGCAATAATTTTACAGGGTATTACTAGTCTAGCCTATAGCTATACCCTTTGGCTAATTGAACTAAACATTTTGGGTGAAATTTTCTTTAACTTATATTGTAAGACTGAGTTGTTGGTTATAAAGGAATTGTACTTGGCAGTTTACAAAACAGGAAATGGGCCAGACATTAATGATAGCATGCCCTGCTAAGGCTGCTGAAAAATTACAATTATCTGTTAGTGCTATATGTGAGAAAGTCAGGATTGGCATTCCACTGAGAAAAGATCTGCTGAATACTGATTTATACTGATGTTAACAGTTGCTACGTGGCCTGTTCTTCAGAGAAATCCTCATATTTGATTTAATTTAGCTTCAGTCATCTTATAATATCATGTTTCTGAGTTAAGCTTTGCAAGACCATGTTTTTCATTGGAATCTGGCTGTTACTTGTTTAATAAAATACTTTTTAAATATATTCTTTAGTTTGATATACTAAACAAATCTATGAAGTCATATCTTTCACATTTTGGTCGAAAAGATCAACTGAGTTTAAACTTTCTGCTGAGTTTGCCACACCCAGTGGGACCAAATGCAAAAGATATCTTTCATACTGTACAATTTTTTTTTATTTGCAAGCAAAAGAATCACTGAAATGTTTGTATTTTTAGTTTTGACCAGAGTTGGTACTAGGTTTTTAAACTTTGTGGGAAGCCCCCTCAATGAAATATTGATCCAGTTCTCAGATAGCATTCTAGTCACAGTAAAATACAACTTTTTATGGATGGGATGTCCTCCCTTCCTTGAGAGGGACTCGGTTTGAGAGAGAATTCCTTGTATCCTTCTCCCACCAACTATTGTAGGTGACAACACTGGTTTAAATAACCTATTTTCATCATGCATGATATTATTTAAATGTACTTGTAGAACCTTTTACTAATGATTCACAAAAAAAATCCGGTTCCGGCCGGATTTTTAAAAATGTCCGGCCGGAACCGGAACCGGATAATTTTTCATTATCCGGCCGGATAGTCCGGCCGGACCGGATATCCGGTACACCCCTGGTTTAAATCTTGCAGTAGCATGTGCCACCCATAGAGTTGGTATGTCATTGTAATAGCCACTCCCTGGTAGTGTTCACTGCACAGGTGGTTATGCAATACAGTAATGATAGAACTTCGTCTCAGGTTTCAGTCCAGGCTTTCAGTCTACGACTACAGGCACTCAAAAACAATAGCAAGAATAATGAGCGAGCGCATGAATAAGTCATATTATGGTAATGAAGTTTGCGTCTAAAATTGGACGCAGTCCTCTTCGCTTTGGCGGACGGTGGTTTGGGAAGCTGAGGAGCTGAGAAAACAGAGTCCGCTCCGCGGGTTAGGGGTCCTGTGGCTTTCTCTTAGTGGGCCCCAGAGGGTATGCCCGAATGCATGGGCGTCAACAAATGGGGACGGGGGTTGTGTTTGCACTTTTAAACAGTGGGGGCATCACATCGTTTTTTCCCTACTATACAGTGGGCACATATTTGATTCTATAGGTTATACCAGGGAGGTGATAAGATCACCTCCCTGGTTATACATGGCTAATTCAATTACACATAGTCAAAACTGGTGAACACACCATTTACGTTAGTAAACACTGTGGGAAAATGCCTCAGATTACACTGCACACCATCTCTACACTGCAGGAACTTCAATGTTGTGCGATCGCATTAATAACCTCTTTTCAAGGTCATGTCCTGCACTTCTGCAAAACTGTTGACTCTCATATGCATGGTCCCGAAAGGGAGTATAGTCACGGTAGCTCCATCCCGGGTGATATCAAAATGGGGACACCAGCACGAGCAACTGGAATTCATACGGTTAGACTGAAAAGTGAGCGAGAAGGGAGAAGGATAACCAAAGAAATCGAGGCATGTTTTTAGCTACGCTCGCAAGAGTCTCGAAGTCCCGCCATATCCGAAACACATCATGTTCGAAACCGAGCACCAAACGGGAAAGACTTGTTTGGGACATATTTTATTCAACGAAGAAGACTATGGCAGACCGCCTCGGAAGAGGAAGCTGGGAGAAGATCAACTCCTTTTCAGGTCTATCGATACCTTCCGAGTTCGAAATCTTAGGAAAAGGCGATCAGTACAGAAACCCAACTTTACGTCAAGTGTAAAATCACCAAAGGAAACGGAGGTACCATAGATACCATGCAGCCAGCAATCCGGTTAAAGTCGGAACCATCAACTACCACTTTACACTCTAAAAATGTCCTAGTCAAATTTGAATAGAATCTAATCAATAGGGGCACGAACCGGAATCTTGTCAAATCTTTGACTAGATTCGGCTCATAAATGAAACGAAAAGTTTCATTTTTGAACCATTTCTAGTCAATTTTGAAACAAATCTTGTCAAATATTTGACAAGATTTCGGTTCGTGCCCCAATTGACAAGATGTTTTTTAGAGTGTATATTCGCTTTTCAACGATTCGACGTCTCTTTGAACGGAGAACAAATTTTCATCGATGTATCCATACAGGACTTATCTGGAAGCGCTCTTGAACTACGGAGAAGAAACCAAAAAGGGGCAACTGACATCTGCATCGTACTACACCAATACAACAGGTAAACGCAACTTAGCAAATCCTGCACAGGATTTTCCAAAAGTGGGTTCGAATATAGGCTGTGTCACATGACGTCATGTTTTGTTTAAGCGGCCATGTTGATGGCACACGCTAGTACCCGTTGAGACAACCCCGGGTGTATTATATGCGCGACGCGCGCAGAAAATTCTGACATTAAGTATTAAAGAAACTTTTGTGCACGTATTTTATTCTCCTTATTAAGGTAACACGTGCTTTATGATCCCTCCTGTGGTGCTAAGCTCGAGTCCGCCTCGGCAACTTTTGAGGCACCGGTATAACGGACATTAGTCTATGACCTGAAGGGTATATCCTCATATGTTATTGGATGAATGTAAAAAGAGACGACAAAACTCGCAATCTTACACTGTTAGCACAGATTAGTCAAACATTGTCTGATACGCCTAACTCAAGTTAGTCAAAGGCGTTTGACTAATTTTGTACCAATTGACTAGATTTCTGACCAATTTTCAACCTCTTTGACCAATTTTTTACCAATAATTATTGGTCCATCATTGTGCAATTAGTCAAATATCATTAGAAATTGGTCAAAATGAGTGACTAAAATGGGTTAGGCGTATCAGACAATGTTTGACTAATTTGTGTTTACAGTGTAACAGTTTTCCCAGTCCAACCAGTGGCTTCGCCACACTTTTCGAAGTGGTGGTTGGGGGACTGAAAGACGTCGCTGGAGGCGTCGTGGTGACGCGAAAGGATCTCTATAGACGTTGGGGCCCACACCAATGTAGGGTCTCTGATGGGGTCCAGGGAGAAAGCTCCAAAAGGGGTACAGTGGGGGAAGCCCCATAAAAGCTCTGGGGTATTTAAAAAATCGCCACCATTAGGATGAAGCATTTAACTACCTCGCAATGGCATTGAATAAAATCACAACATGAACGTTTTTGTAAGCCCTTCTCGTACTATAAAGATTTAAAGATTTTTTGGGGGCCGGAGTGGTGGGTGAGAAGGGACGGCGGATCATTCTATGGTTTGCCTTGGCTTTAAAACGATTATTTCACTCATGCTGCCTAATAGTAATTAATGCTGAGACAACCAACCTTTCAGGTGTGCCACGTACCAAAGGCGACTCTAAGAAATTTTATTTGGGTGGCAAAATCAGGTCCGTATTTAGAGAGGTTCGAAAGACCCCACCCCCTGCAATATCAATGGTCCGCTTCGGAAAGTATTATAGGAGTATGGTTATTATTTTGTATTTTAGTGAAGTCCCATATAGCTTTCAAAAGCTCTCCACAAACCATCTCAGAGAGTCGGTCACGGGCTTTTCTGTATTTATAAGTACAACCATAACAGGCAATAGCTATTCCGGCCATAGGCATGAGAAGCAGGGGATACAGGCAAAGCGTCTAAATCCTTTTGGATAACTCGAGACAGCCTAAATTGTACAAATTACCAAGGTTAATGGTTAACATTTCATGGTCAGGGCACTTGAGCTCGAAGAGGACCCTGCACCAATTCGATCGTTTTTGAACCTCAGAAAAATACGACAAGAGCTTAGAGGGTAACGAGGCTAGAGTGTACCAGTCACTTTTATCTAGCGTCCCCATGCAACGGACGGAATGTATACCCAACCCCGAGCGACTTTCTCAAATGCTAGGAGGAACGGAGAACCCTTGCTCAACACCACTGTGTTTGACAGCTGAACCAACTAATTGAAGGCCTAAATTGGATAACTTACTGTGCTCACAACCTGAAACCGCATAACTGCAAACAGTCACGCCCAGTTTTTGAGCCCCCCCCCCTCGAAAATTTCAGGAGGGAGCACAGGCATTCGATCCGAGGGCTTTTTGAATGCAAAGCAGTACACTCAACTACCAAGTAAGTTTCACACTTAACATACGTTTCACCTTTGTCAGGGTGCCATAAAAATGTTGGTTTTGTGGAATAGTTTCTGAAAATAACGAAAATTTAGAGCGTAAAGACTCTTGAAAACTTTGAAATGATCACACTGTTTTGGATCTCAGCATCTTCGAAAAGTTTTTTTCATTGGGAAAGGGGGAATGCCTGTGACTCAGAATGGCAATTCACCACCCCTAGAAATAGGTCTGTCATAAGTCCTACTACAGCTTTGATAATCTATTTGATGGTCATTTTAAAATAATAATTGAAACGGCACTTTAAATCATTCTGGCAACTTGGTTCAAAATTCAACTGGCAACACATCACTTTTGCACCTCAGCATTCTTCTTTGCGCTTCTTCTACTGTTTAAATTGATCACTGACTGGGTATGCCTTTGGAACTTTCAACCAATTCAAACATTGTCAGACACTGATCCAGCTTTGAAATGAAATATATCACATAACTTAGATTAAATATCACACAGGCCGGGCACATATGTCTTTAGAAGACTAAGCATGCAAGCAGTAAGCGACTTAGACGATCCATGATCGGCTTCATTAATTTGCCGCCAAATAAGCGTTTTCCACCTTTTTGGAATGTTAACATTTTTGACACGCAAAATGAAATAAATATGTCATGTAGAAACTTACAACTTTCGTTTTCTGCATGTACTTAGGACACAGCTTTATTTATTTATTTGTTATTTTCATGCCTGAAAATAAATTAAAACCACGACGCCTGGATGATATCACCGATTCACATGACCAGTGGCCGAATGACCCAGTCAACCTGAGTTAAGTCTTGAAATTATCTCGAAATACATACTGTACTTGACAATTGCAGAAAAATTTGCAATAGTTTGAAAATACAACTTCATAAATAATATGACATTAGTGAAGGGATGATGACGTCCAAATGTTGAAATACTTTTTTTTTCATACCATCTCGTATAACATGCTAATTTTTGCAAGATTGAAGACCATGCTTTGCCATTTTTTTTGGGGGGGGGGCGGGCCGGGGCAAGAACGGCGATCTGTTCTCAATGTTTTGGGGGGGCATAACAGCATTTTCAAAAAAAAAGTTCTATGAAAAATCAAAGTCGAAGGGCGATTTCTCAAATATTGGGGGACATGTCGGATCACGGCCACTATCCGTCCGGTTGTTCCATTCCATTGAAAAATAGGGGGTTGCAATCTTTACTTTCACATTTTTATGGTAAATGATGAGTCGTTCTCAAAATAATTCTTCTTAGATAATTTAAAAATAAAGGTGGATAATATACAACAAAAACATTTTGAGAATGACATGTCCCCTGTTCCCCCGCCCCGGATCGCCGCCTATGGGGGCACTTGCCCCCTGTGCCCGTGACGGGGACAGACTTAGCACTGGGGCATCGAGGGTGCACCTGCTGCTGTGGATCAGGGGCTAGCCGAGGAATTTGGTCCACTGGATTTCTGGTGCCTTAAAATTATAATTATTACATATATATTTACCAGGGCCGTAGCTAGGGTCATATGTCTGGGGCGTGAGAAGGTCGAAAATGCCGACTGGATGGATGTTATTTCCAACTGAATGGTGGCTCGTAAATTGCGCCATTTTTATGCGCCCTCAAAACTGAATGAAAAGGCACAAAGATGCCGAAAATAACAAAGGTATATTTGCCAGTAGATTAGTGGGGGGGGGGGGACTGGTCAGCACGTGGGGCGAACTGGCAAGGGGAGAAACGACCGTAAACACTTTTAATTGGCTCTTTTTTATACACATGTATTGCTGTGCAAATTAAATTAGAATCTGAGTTTATATGGTAAATTGGCGTTCAAAGATCCAGAAGTAAGGTAGTAGGGTAATATAATAAGGTTATACGTCCGGACAAAATTTCTTTCCGTAGGAACGCTAAACACCATCAGCAAAAACGGTGAGGAGATTTTGCGATTCTCGCAGGTTCCTGAAAAGGATCCCTACAAGCTGCTCACCAATTTTTTCGTTTAACCAGATGAAAGTGGGTTTTGACTAGAAAATGGCGTAGTGCGAAGTCCTAGAGAAGTATCAGTTTACGGCACGCATTGTAACTTTTGGGCCAAAGCCAAACTTTAATGAGAATTGGTAGACAATAGGCAGTAGTTCCACTATTTTATTTGAATCTTTTCGTGCGTTATCAAGTGTTGATTTTTACTCATGAATACCCTTAAAATAGGCAAAAACGAACAGAAATGTCGTAACTAATTGCTTACGTTAGTCTTTAAGCGTTTTACAGTTAGGCTAGATGAGAACCCTTAACTACTTCAGCCAGTTTGAGAAGGCTTTGGATAGGTTTTGGGCTGGCCATGAGATGTTATATAACTACAAGGCAGACTTTTTGTAAATTTAGTATGGCAGTCACCCACAGCTCTTGATCGTTACTACAGTTCCAGATCATGAAGATTAAGAAGATGCGGACATAGAGGTCATTAGACCTGCGTCCACTGAGGTTCCTAAGGAATCCTAAGGTATATCATAGGCTACTAGTAGCCTATCCTACTTCCTAGGCCCACAGGCGCCCCTTACGTTGTATAGTACACCATATACAATGTATTATATAGACGGAAAGGTATGTCACAAATCGCCTAGCTCGAACAAACAACTTAAGTTTCTTCCATAATTACTGCACTTTTCTCGCCAAATTTGTCTATATCTAGACTTTTGGTCATAAGGTACCTCAAGGCAGTTTTTTTCCCGAATAGTTTTAAGTGGCGTTGTCTGAAGGATGAAATTTCGATGGAGTAACAGTCTGTGGATGGTAGCTGCTGATAGGAGAGCATTCAGCACTTCCACACTATGTAATGAAATACTCCTAAAATATTCAATATAGTGCTCTTAACTTTCAAGATTTCTTCTAAAATTTGTTAATTATGGTTCACTTTCTATTATTTCAAATCTTGCAGATCTATATATATTAGCATCAATATGAAAGATTTTTGAACAGGACGTTGTTACCTGTGGCTGCGTGCCCCACAGATCATCAGTAGATTAATATTGTAACATGAAAATGAACTTTACTTTTCCCCAGATTGATAGTTATGTACAGGCCTAGGTAACATTTCCAAATCCATGATACTTTATAAATTACCAAACCCATGAAACAGCAGTAAAAGTCCACGGTGCTAATAAGAGTTTGTTGACCATACCCCTGTATGTGGTGGCCTGCTTTATAAACCATAGGCTCCAAAACTCGTGGACATTGGTATTCTGGTTTTTCGAGAGCATTTTTCCATTCCTTGTTTGCATTCCTCACGCACTGAAAAAAGTTTACATTCTGGTAGAGGGGAAGTTGAAGGTGAAACTTGGAGGTAAAAAATGACCATAATACTACAGTAAGTAGGTTACATGATTTTGGAGTGCCCATGCAACCCCAAGACAGACTTTAATGTGTAGAAAAAAGGTATGGCTAGGGTATCATGCAGAAGGGTTACATTATTTCATATAGATGCAAATTTTTTGACATTTGAAATAATTTTTGTACATTAGAAGAGTACCTCCATCTCACTGCAGTGCATATTGAGTGTTAAATCTGAAATCAAGGAATCCTGACAAAATTTAAGGAAATCCTGAAATTTATTTCAGGAAATGTGGAAGTGGCCATTCCAACAAAATGGCTGCCATTTGTCAACAAAGAATGAAGTGCCTTCTGTGCTAATTATACATTGGTAGCCTATGTATTCACAAATGAGGTTAGAACTGTTTGGAAGGCCTAGGCTAAGATTAACTGATCCTTGTTGTGTTAGTAATTAACTTTTGTTAGGTCCAGGTCTAGACCCACACTCCCCTACAGGATGCCCACCTGTGAAAATGTCCCCTTTCCAATATGCCTAGTGGCAAAACCTTCCTGCTGTTACTTAGTTACACGGAAGGGTATTCTTCTTCTTTGGAGATACAGTATGGTGAACTTGAAACATCTACAGGGACACTTACTCTCCATGCATACTGAGAGGTACCTAAGCCCAATTGTACTGTAACTACTGTACATAGCATTAAAACTAACTCCGTCTTTATGACATGGAGTTACTGTACTGCTTTAATTAAATAAGCAGGGAAACTATTCCAGTCTTTGACCATTTTGGGTAGGAAAATGAATTTGTAGCAGTTGGTCCTTGTTTACAGATGAAAAAAGGTAGATTGTGGATCAAACAAGTCCTTATGGGTGGGATGCCAAAGTACAGTATATCCATAGGAACATGAGCCAGACCAAAGACACTCTTAGTGAAAAGAATCAGCCTGTTTTGATACCCAACCAATGGGGAAAGATCAAGATCCTCAAGGATAGAGGTCATAGACCCTGCCTTTTGTGAGAAGAACCAACAAAATGAGCTGATCTTCTCTGAATTCTTTCTACACGTAGCTTATCCTGTAAGTCTGGTGTGGGGCCCAGGCACTGTCAGCATACTCCAACACTGGCTGAAGAAGACCTTTGTGGGCAGCTAACTCTGCATCATATAAGCATGGTGATAGCATGAGTCAGTTACTTAAAAGGTGGTACACTCAGAGGTAATACTATTGATGTGTGGGGTATTCTGTAGTTGTACCAAATATCCCTATTCCCTAAGTTGCTACTTGTACACTGGGCCCTATTCACAGTTGTGATGACACTAGAGATATGGGCACTTGCACACATTACACTGTGACATCATATAAGCATGGTGATAGCATGAGTCAGTTACTTAAAAGGTGTGACACTCTTGCAGCCAGAAGGTGTAGGGTTCAAATCCTGGTCGGGTCATACCAAAGACTTTAAAAAATGGAACCTACTGCTGCCTTTGTGCTTGGTGCTCGGCATAAACAGTGGAGTAGGGAAAACAAGCCAGTGAGCCACAACTGGAAAAAAGGCCGTGGTCGTCTCAACTTGAACCAATTGGTTGGAAACTGGGACGTTAAACCTCATCTAACCTAACCTAACCTCAGAGGTAATACTATTGATGTGCGGGGTATTCTGTAGTTGTACCAAATATCTCTTTGCAACTTGTACACTGGGCCCAGTTCACAGTTGTGATGACACTTGAGATATGGGCACTTGCACACATTACACTGTGACATCATATAAGTATGGTGATAGCATGAGTCAGTTACTTAAAAGGTGGTACACGTAGAGGTAATGCTATTGATGTGTGGGGTATTCTGTAGTTGTACCAAATATCCCTAAGTTGCAACTTGTACACTGGGTCCTGTTCACAGTTGTGATGACACTTGAGATATGGGCACTTCCACACATTACACTGTGACACGTGGAAGAATTTTTTTTCAAGGGTCAATTGGCTCTATTTTAAAAACTATTATTTATCACAACATAATAAGTATGCAGTAAATGTTAGGAATGATCTTTTGTATTTATAAAATATGAATAATAAATCATTGTCAATACTGTATGCCATGGTATGAAATGGACATGGCTTTTTTAGCCCCAAATGTATGCATGCCCAATGTCAGTCTGTGTAGTTTCCAAAGGTTAAAGTAACAGTGCATGTAAGTTTGCTTGTCATTTTCTGTAAAGTCTAAGTTGCTCCCCTGTGACACTAAATATGCGGTAATTGATTTGTTCATTAAATAATTATGTCTGAATGCAAACTCAGTCAGTGTGTTACACCATGACTGTTACACAGTGACAAATGAATTCCCTACACAGTCAATTCAAAATTATGTCACTAGTGGGCAGGAAATGATTGAAAACATCCCAATCTCTCTTACTTGAAGTTGTGTAAATGTTTTTACTCAATCACAAGTACAGGGGTAAAAAGACAAGAAAAATCCTGTAATGATGTACAGTAATTTGTAATCATGTCAGAGAACTGAAAGCTTCTTGTCCCCAAACTGTGATGTAAGTCAATGGGGATGTCATGGTGTACAACTTTACACCGTGACAAACTGAAATTGATAATTTTATAATTAATGAAAGGGAATTAGCTGAACATCCAGGATGCATGTATTTGATAGGTAGTGATGTTCTAGACTTGCAAATGGAATACCATAGCAGTTCCTTGTATCTTAAAGAAATACTGTAACTGGAAAAACATATTTAATGTCACACCATGACAGAATATGAGTAAATTTCATTGAAGTCAGGGACCTGCAACAAATTACTTAACCCTAAAGTTAAGGTTATTTAGTCAGTCTCTGGTTGTACCATAAACTTTCTACCCAGTATAATACCAGTTGTGTTGACTCTCTATAATACTTCATCTTGACAGTATTTTCTAAAATCATTTTTCATTCGAAAGATTAAAGTTCAAACTATTATACCTCTGATTTGATACCAGATTTGTAATTTTAGGATCCGATGTTAAGTTTTGCTTGGAACTGCCCTTATAAGCCTAGTAAGAGCCGTGGAATTGGGCAGTAGCCCAGAATTCATTCACTTGTTATTTTTGTGTAGAATTGCATATTCGGTCTACTGTACATTAACACACTTGCGAAACAGAAACACACTGAAATGTTCAAAATATGAACAGGGAAGAATTTAGAAGGACTTCATGAGCCAGATGTAGGAAAGTTCCCCTCTTTTTTGACAGCCTTTCAACTACAGCTAGAAAATTATGATAGTAGTTCATGGATCATTGGACCTGAGAGAGTACTGTAGTTTTGACATTTTTTTGCATTTGAACTCTGAAGTGAGAAACTGCAAGGTGATGCCAAGTTTTAAAAAATCTGCTTTGAAGTTTTCCAAAGAAACGACATTCCATTCTTCCACTTTGCAATCACAGTGAAAAAATCATGGACTATTCACTAAATTGGTGTCCATGCAGAGCTTAACTGTCAACTGTAATTGAAATTGTGTGTATGTTAGACTGTCGGTGATAAGACTGTGTTCATTCGGGGAAAATTTTACAAAGTTTTACTTGCAGCCAACACGAACTCCTGATGATATTTCAGTTTCTGCAAGGTTGGAGGTGCTTACAGTAAATGTAAGGGTGGACAAAATCCAATCCCCCTTGCTGATGTGTGCATGTGATATTTTTCAAAAACTTAAGGCTTAGTACATGTATTTGTACATACTTACCACGGCTTAGCCATCCAAAAGGCATTGCATCCCCACAGTGGTAATCATTGCACATGTTAGTAGAATTAGCAAGCCAAATGAGCCAGTGTTGATCTTATCTCATAAAAACACAAATGCATCCCCTGACTGACAGTCTACCACTGTAAATCTGCCTCCCCCCTCTGACTACCATACAGTACCTTGACCTTAACAAGGTCTCCTCTGTAAACCTTAACCAAAAAAGTAGTGAAAGATGAAGTACTGTACCAGCAATGTAGTCAACCCATAACTTCAAGTAGTAGTTACATCATGGTACTCAAAACTTATAATGCTGGTATTTATCATGCAGAACACTATTTTAAAGATCATGGAACTAGGCTTCATCTCATGTTATGATTGTTTTGTCTCCTGCAGATGCAGGGATGGGTAAACCCATCCTTTGATAGCTTTGACATCAGTGAAGTTGCATCTTCCCCACCAAAGAAGAAACAGTCCAAGCTCAGTGCCTTCCCATCAACTTCAAGAAGAAAATTTTCAGGGAAACATTTTTTCCAGAAAGGAGGAAGTGGAGGGTCAACTTCGAAAGTTCAGAGTTCATGGAAAAGAAATGTAGAAGACAATGTGCCATGGTCAGAAAAACATGCTCCAAGTACTCTGGTAAGTTTGATTAAATAAAGTGGTTATAGGCACAGAGGACATGCTTATATAGGCTTGCAGAAAATGTTGGGGGCAAAGATATGATTTACCGATCAGAGATGTTGATGGATTCTGTGCTATTGTTGATGGACTATAGTGATGAAATTGAATAATAATGACAGTTTAATAAGCACCTGTATCTGCCAAGAAGACGCTTGTGGTGCTGCCACAGTCACAACAAGAACGATTAAAAGTGGGAAGAAGATGGGTTTTAAGCTTTGCTTAAAAAGTATCCAGTGAAGTTGTGCAACTAACAGGTGAAGAAAATTGTTCCAGAGTTTGGCAGCAGCAAAAGAGGGAGACCTACTACCCCACTTATTGGTTTCAACATGCTCCTGATAAAGCCTTTGAGATGAACTCCTTCAGCCTGGTGAATACAGTATAATATAATAATAAATATTTATAGCCCACCTTCCATGAACATTTCAAAGCAATCGCGTAAAAGAAGAAAAGATTTAAAACTTAAAACAAACTTAAACTTAGAACTCAAAACATTAAAAACAAGCCGCAGCAAGTAAAATCTTTTAAAATAGACACTAGTAAATAACAAGCTTAAAAAAGGATAAATTACTATGGAGTCAAATTAATATGAAGTCAACAGTTCATGCATATAAGCAGGTTCTGAAAAGGTTAAAGTCTTATATACATAAAGGGCCGATTTGAAAAGAATTCGTCTTTCAACAGGAAGCCAGTGCAGTTCTGCTGGAGTGATATGAGAAGATGGTGAAATCCTAGCTATTATTCTTGCTGCAATGTTCTGAATATGCTGAAAATGGTTGATTTGAGTTTTGAAGATGCCATAGAGTATTAGAATTTCCAGTATCTAACTTTGACATAACAAAGGCATGAAACAGTTAGTGCTGTCTCTTTGTCAATATGGTTGCATATTCAAGCAATGTTCCTCGAAGAATACATGCAGCTTTGCAGATATAGCTGTGACATGATGTTCCATTGATAAAGAAGGATCAATTGGTACACTCTGAGGCTTCTCACTTGGGAGGACAGAGAAATTTGAATGTCACCAACACAAAAGTAGGGAATATGTTCTTTGCTTGTATGGCATCAGGGCTCGAAATTTCAGTAAAGTTTTCACTAGCCCATCGGGCGTTTGACAGTCACAATCCACTAGCCGGAATGATATTTGCACTAGCCCCAGTTCATGATATCGTACTAACATTAGGGTGTAGCCTGCATGTGTACTTTATGTACACACATAACCTGCAATGAAGGTTGGACCATCGTTACCTCAGAACAAAAACAAAAAACATGGGAAACTTCTGATGTACAATTTAACAACTCATCAATTAAATGTTTGTATTTGAAAAGAACTGTAAACCTGAAAATCATCAAGTTTACTTACTTTTAGTGTACCATCGTGTGAATAAAATGCTAATATGCAGACATACTTATTACGGTGATAGTACCGAGAGCTGCACAAGCACTAGTAGTGCCGATACGTACGTAAGTACATGTGCTCATAAACCTCCATTACAGGTTACAGTATTCTTTCAGTATAGCTACAACAGTGAAAGCCGAAGACAGCTTCCCAAAAGTTGATCACTTAGTTTTTGTGCCAAATGTTTTATGAATGAAAACTTTTCTACTGAGGAGTATACATATTGTAAACACATTTCATAGAGGTAAGATTACACAGAATGTGCTCGAATTGGATACATAAAGATACGGAAATAATAAAGCCTAGCAGATTACGTATGCCAGCTCCATGATAGTTTGTGTCAAACAGATGTGAAGCTCCTGTCCCATTTCCACAGCAGTTGAAACTTTCATACAGTATGCACCTGCGCAGTATACTATTACAGTATGCAATGAGCAGTAATCGATTGGCAACACAACACCCAAAGCTATTTTGGACATTATAAAAAACAATGTGAACATTATGGGATGCATTCTGACAACCAGTACAGTGCAGCATGCAGTCTATTCTGCATTGCTACATTGTAAACTGGACGTAATCATTTGAGTTTATTATGACAGTATTTGCCACACTGTGTAACAATGTTTAGAGTAGGCCATACTGTTCCCCGCTTTTGTCGCGCATTAGGTACACATATCGTTAGGGTACTTGTGGTGTCTGAGATCGCAACAGTTGTAAGAGAATAAGCAAAAGGTATTTACTTAATTTAGTATGGTAAAAATTATTATGCTCCCAATCTCTTCATGGGAATTATAGATTTGTACAGAACTGATTGAGAGGATAATGTTGTTGGAGTTTTGTACATGTTACCTCTGTGGGAAATTATACTAGCCCCGCGGGCTTCTAATTGGAAAGAAGCACTAGCCCGAGGGCGTTTTGAACTAGCCTAGGGCTAGCGGGCTTACGTATTTGTTGAGCCCTGCTTTTAACCATTCAGCTTTAAACAATTCTCAGACATCTGAGGACAGCATCATCAATTTCCATTTGCACAGGAAAAGTGAAATTTACAACTGAGTATCATCAGTGTATGAGTGGTACTGTATTTGATGCTTACAAATAGTGTTGCCCAGTGGCAAGGTATGAATAGAAGAGGCTCTTGGGCCAGTGACAGAATCCTGAGGAACACCACAGTTTAAACTGACTTTTCCACAAAATGGTTTATTAATTCCCACAACTTGTTGTCTTTTAGAAAGATAAGACTTAAACCATTCTAGGGCTGTACGGTTTGTCTGACACCAATCTGATTCCTTAGCCTAAGAATTAATCTGCTGTGGTCAATGGTGTCAAAGGCAGCAGACAGATCCAGCAGTACCAAGAGTGTAACCTTTCCACTGTCATTCCTTGTAAAACATCATTTGAACCTTGAGCAGGGCTGATTCTGTGCTATAGTGAGAGTGATAAGCAGACTGATGTTAAGCATACAGATGACAGTTATGAACAAAAGAATCCAGTCTTTTCCATTACAACATGCTGGAGGGTCTTCCCAAGAAAAGAGAGATTTGAAACTGGTCTATAATTTTTCAAAGAGTTACTGTATGATCAAGTGATTGTTTCTTTAACAAAGGGTGGACATGTGCAATTTTAAAATTTTACACTTCCAGATACGAGTGAGAGTGATTTGTAAAGTTAGATAATAATGGAACTATCACAGTGGGAAATTCTTTCAACAGGGAGATGGGTGAAGGATCAAGGAATTCAAACATGACATACTTTATGACATGCCATTTGGTGACACACCATGGCTGTTTGCTGGAAATAAAGAACACCAAGTTTAATTCTTTTGCCAGAAATATTACAAAACCCAAACAGCAAATGCAAAATGTTATAAAAATTCATATCAACTTCAAAAGCTGGAAAATCAAGTTGAATCTTACATTATTTCTCATCTCTAGCCTTTGGTTTTGTCACACTGCTAGTTAAATCCACACAAAAACTACTTTAAAAAGGCTAAGAAAGAAACCTACTTACTGTATTCCCCCCCCCCCAAAAAAAACTTTTTTTATGCAGACGACACCCAAATCTATGTTTCAGCTTGTCCTACATCTGAGGAGAGCATTTGGCAGGCAGCTTCAAATTTACAATCTTGGATGATTAGAATTTTTCTTTAACTTAATGCTGACAAAACAGAGGTTACATTGATTGGCTTTTGAGCACAACTGGGAAAGCTGAGTCTTTCCTCGGTGCCTGTTTCTGGTGTTGCAGTTCTGACTCATTCAAACCGACCCTGTATGAAACCTTGGGGTTCTGTTTGATACTGGCATGACAGTGGATGCACAGGTTGCAAATATTATCAGATCTGCTAATTACCATCTTACCAACATTTAGCCTAGCTCATAACATGCTCATGGCTGAGACAGCCAAGTTAGCTGTGCACACTCTGGTTACCTCCAGATTGGATTATTGCAACAGTCTTTTGATTGGAATAAACAAATCCCGTATTATCAGACTTCAAAACATCCAGCGTAACTCAGCTCACATTATTCTCAGTTGGAAGAAGTTTGACTCATCACATCAGATCTTGTTAGTCTTCACTGGCTCCTGTGTCACGACATATCAAAATTCAAAGTACTTCTTGTTTTCAAGGCTTACCACAAGCATTGCCAACCTATATTTAGGACTTACTTTGCAACAACCATTCTGCACACAGCTCAGATCATCTGCTTCTACAGTTCATTATATTGTACCTAAACAGAAATTTGCTATGATTGTCACTTGAACTGCACAGGCTATAGAAATATTGATAGTTCACCTTCACTGTTGTTGCCAAAAGTATTACCATATTACCCCCATGGACTGATACCACCTCACACTCTCTAAACCCTAGGGGAAATTCTGGTGTAGTCTGTCTTTTGAGTGCCTTTGAACAACTGGTGTTCACATTGACACTTTATAAATATCATTGATTGATTGATTGGAAAAGGGGAGGAAAGTGGTGCCTTTATTAAACCACCTGAAAATCTTTCAGGGTGGCAGTTGTGTCTCACATCTTGCTACTGTGCCTGTTCCACATCAGAAAGTCAGCCATACATACTATTGATGATGAATCTTGCAGGGGCACCAGTGCCAACAGGTATTAGTAATGAGGAACCTTGAAGACACATTCTCCTTGCCCATTGGTCAAGAGACAAACATACCGACATGGCTTCCATGCCAAGTACTGTCCATGACAAAAATCTTTCAGGCATGGAATCTATGCATATGTTGGCACAAGAGAAACCTTGCAGGCATGACATTTTTGTCTAGATACTGTAATCCCCACCTCAAAGGAGGAAAACATTTGAAGGGTATGTTTGCAGTCAAATAAGTCCATATGAAGAAGTGTGTAAAGAAATTGTAGACCTTAAGAAACTTGGTAGGAAGCATTTTCTTTGAAAGAGATTTTCTGTTACAGTATGTGTAAGGATTTTGAAGAAGCATTTTTCCGGTACTGTAGGTAACATGTTGGTATATGAGTGAAATGCTAGTAATTTTTAAGTTTCACTGAAAATTCAAGAGGACTGGAAAATTGAATCTAAACAGAATTTGCAATTGATTCTCTATATCGTGCACTGTCAGTTGTGAAATTTTAAAATTCTGTTCTTTGATACTGTGTATCAGGAGGAAATGTTTTCTGGACAGTGTTGCTTCTATGATTGTCCAGTGAAAAGATTTATTACACTGTCTGTGTAGTGGTTTTGGAAATTGCATATGCACAATATGTAGAAAGAAACTAATAATTGTAACAATGTTGGCAATACTTACTTAACAACTTGTAAGGTATGGAACCTGAAGGATTTCACTGTAATACAAGGACCTGTATTGCTTCTGAGTTACATTCAAAATTCATAAAAGATACAATGTTTTTAAAATAGCATAAGCCAATGTTTTTGAGTGTTTTTTTCAAACTTTTGCTTCACACAGGTGGAGCTTGCTGTTCATAAAAAGAAAATAGCTGAAGTAGAAGATTGGCTCAAGAGGCATCTGTCTAAAAACCATCCATCCTATCAGGTGAGACTGGTAGAATTATATTATATGTTATGTACACACCAATGCCAATGTTTCGGCTGTTTCAGAGGGCAGGGTTCACTAGATCGAAGGTCCACTAGACTGACGGTTCACTACACCCAAGATCCCAACTCTAAACTTAGTTGTAACCCAAACCATGATCCTTACCCAAACCCTAATCCTACCTGATGATAATCCCAGACCTTATTCTGTATCTAACCATTCCTAACCCTTCTTCTAACGTAAAGTACATTTCCATCCAAGGGTATCTTCAATGTTGCGAACCTTCAGTCTAGTCCACCTTCAGTCTGGTGGGTATTCCCCATTTCAGAAATCTGGTTCTGGTACCATTTTAATAGTCTACCGCTTAGTGATCAGGAAAGTTCAAATTTTTTTAAGCTACTGTGTTTGGCTTTGTAAAACTGGATGTCTTGTTTTCATCAGTGGATACCTTGTTGCATTTGCATTTGACTCTGACACCCCCACCCCCCCCCACCCCCCATCTTTCCTTTCACAGAGTGCACTGCATTTACCAATATTTCCATTGAAAATGATGTCTTTTCTGGTCTCAGGTTTTTTAAATTGTGCTTTTTTGAGGAAACACTTTCCTAAAAGTGTTTAATGAATTATGCAACAGGTCACCTATACTGTTAACTAGTTGTCTTTCTCTTCTGTATTGAAGTTTTGCTCTTAAGTTTATTTTGACTGTTTGTTTTCTTCTCAGAATGATTCATTTATTCTTCTCCTCACTGGACCAGCAGGGGTTGGTAAGACAGCAACAGTGAACACTCTTGCTAAGGAACTGAAACTGACCATTCAGGAATGGCTGAATCCAACCACGGATATCTTCCAAAAGGATGACTTTTTTAATAATATCGGTTTGGACATATTTTTGTAGTTTTGTTTCTTCCCTTTGCATTTTCTTTCAAGATAATCTGTTGAAATTTTGTAGAGTCATAAACTTTGTCATATCTTGAAGAGCAGGAGTACAGTTAAATGTACAGTTTTAAATGCCTGTTAGGTTTGCTTTTACTGATAAAGAGATCAGCCTACCTCAGAATTACTGTTCAAAACTTGACCATTAAATTATTTTCTAACTTATTGAAAACAGATATTTATATTAATTTAGCTATCTTAATATCATCTGCTCTAGAAAGTATGTTGCACAAGAAGATAACATGTTGCATTTTGAGTCTAGTCAGACATTGACCTATTATTGGTATATAGAAACCATCTTCTTGCTTTATTCTGGCCAGGTATGATCACATTTTCAACAAGTGTCATTCATTGCTTCGGAGATAATGCCATGTTTGATCTTCCTTTCATTATGCAGATTACTCTAGTTATCCTAAATATATGTCACAAGTTGCCAAATTTGAAGAATTTCTTCTGAGAGCAAACAGATATCAACCTCTTCAGCTGGGACAGAAGACTGAAACAAATAAACTAATACTTGTAGAGGTAAGTGTTTAGTTTCCAGGTCTGAACAAAATTTTAAATGAGAAGCTATCAAACTGATATTGTAATCCTTACAGTATATCTTTAGTGCTTTAACGCAACTATCCTCCAAGATTTCTAATTACTGGTAATGGGACTAGATGAGTATTGCCCTCAGTTTCGTGTTTTCAATGGATCAGTTTGTTTGCCTTGATTTACTAGATTTCAAATTTCCCTCATTACTTGGATAAAGTTGGCTGCATTCCCCCCCCCCCCCCAAAAAAAAAAAAAAACTACAAGCTTAGCTTTTGGTTGTTCCAATTCTGTCAGATTGGAGGGAGTTTTTTGCATAAAGGTGGAATTGAAAATATGTCCAGGCTTATCCTCATCTGTCTGATAATGTCGTAATTTTATGCATTCATCTGTAGTCATGAAATTCTAAGTCTATGTTTAAAAGATGTTTTAATGTCTGCTAAATCTCTTCTTAATATTTGGACAAAATAGTACCGTTAAATTTAAAATGCAACTAGATTCAATTGCATGTACGTACTGTGTGTACTTAGGGACCGCGCACAAATTTAATCGCCGTTTATCGGCGATACTCACAGCCGACGATCACTGCCTATTATGCACCCTGCATTATGCTTATGCATGAGCGCACACAACCACGGAAGCACCGGGAGAGTTAATGAGCATCGAGCTCACCAGTTGAGAGGCACTGCTATTGTTCACAAACAAAAGCAGTGACCGGATTTGGCCAACATGTGGTTACTTCACGCAAACAAAACATTCGAGTCTAAAAGATATACTGTACTTGAGTGTGTCAAAGGAAGACTTCACTGTTGAATAAATTGACTAAGTGACCATCTACGTATCTTGTGTCTTTTCTTATTGAGTGTACCATCTCATTTCAGTTTGTTTTTATCTGCACCTGTCACTGATCAAGATACTTCTACATGTTAAAATAATATATTTACACGAGTTTTCCACCCTTTTACAATGCACATGTATGTAATCGAGTTTACAAAAAGTCTCGTCGAAAGTGTTCCTCAGTCGTGATTCCAAGCATATTTATACCGAGTTTTATTTGTCCCATACAACGGTTAGATACAAAGTCTTTCACTTTCAGTCTCCAAATAAATTATTTTTTTTCCTTTTCTTGATATTTTTGTTATAAGTAATTGCTGGGCTATCTTGTTTGGTAGCCAACGTTTAACAACGGGAAGTCGCAAAAATAGTTTTTTTCGAAGTGCGTTAATGAAATTGTGAATGCATAGGCCCCTTACGCTATAACGTAAGTTACACAGCAAAACCTAATTATGACTCACGTGCAATTGACATTGCTTCCGGGTATAGGTCTGCACAATATGTGTACGACTTGTACACAGCCTAACATGCTGCTCATACAAAAGGATACGGCGAAGCCCGTGTCTTGACAAACTAATCAGTGATGAAGTTTTGCAGCAAAATATATGTTCAACTAAAAGTTTATACAGTGCCTCGCAGCAAATGATAAATTAAGTTTATGCAATTCCGAAACAGTTACGGTGAAGCCCTAAGGACTAGTATTTCTTTCAAGTTTTATCTGTAAAAAAATGGCGCTCGCCCGTACCCAATGGTTGTATTCATGTGTGCGACGTTGGAAGCGTCTAAACCTGCTAGCGAAGCTCTGTTCAGCCGACTTCGGTAATTTTAGCTACATTGGACAAAGAAAAATGTGTCCGTGTCGCAGGTTAATTGAAGGACAATTCTCACGCGATCTCAGTTACTTGGGTCGGGGGAATCTCTCGGTGATTATAGAAGCATGGTAATTCGGTAAATGGTGCTTCTTTTCTTTTGATTGTATCTATCATGGCTAGGCTGCGTATTGTTTTCAATATTCAAAGAATATCGCGAGATATATCGGCTCGGCCTTTCAAGTAGGCTATAAGCCTTAGTTTAGTGGAAAGGAGTTTCAGTATCATAATAAATCAAGTAGTCGGGGGTCTAAGGACTGCTTGGTCGAATCCCACTCCCTTTCAAGGGGCGTAGCAAGCAGTCACCACCGGCAAATATCTACTGGGCTTGAGGATCCAAATCTCCCGGGCCAGTTAACAAAAAAACTGGGGTTGAAGACACGGCTATGATGCGTAAGATTAGTACCGTTTGTCTTTAATATTTGGCTCCTCGGGTCCCCACATAGTTTCTTGTCCATGCCCCCATGATACTGGGTATTGCCGCTACTCCACTGCTCCGTGCACACACGTTTACGTCAGTCATAAGTATGCTACGTGTTACAGCGATAAAAGCTACTTGAGCAATATTGAGAGTAAAAGCTACTAGAGGAATATTGACGGTAAGGGCAGAAGAACATTTTGTAACTCGCAATATAGTTTACGATAGCCAATTTAATACAAGAACAATAAAAATATCAGCTTTTCGTGACTTTTAATTTCCCACCTGTGGCATACTATGTCCTAAAAGATAACAGCTTTCATAAACCTTAGCAAAGTCAATCACACTTTAAGCGACAACAAAAAGGATGAGATTTATTTCATTTGTTTTATTCAGCTAGTTGGGAACGATTAGCTCGCTCCGAGTTGTGTGGAGGTGAGTAGAATTAGTAAATGGGCTATACTTAGTTTTTTCTTTGAAAAAAAAAGTAAAAGAAAAAAAAGAGGAAACCCCCCCGCATTGGGAGGGGGGGGGGTTGAGGACAGCTGCGGAAATCGCACCTTAATGTGAACACTGATGTTAAGATGATAATTTACCAAACAAAAAAGAGCTGTTTGAACTCGGAAGTTCAAAAGAAAGTATACGATAACCAAGTGAAAATCGATTTGAATTGGATGTTTTTCAGTATGTTCTTTGCTTTTACCGTTTTAAGTAGCCTACAAATCTTCAGAATTTGATAATTTCTAGAGTATCCCAATGCCCATTTACAAAAATATCGACACAAATTGTTCTGCAATGACGACCCAATGAGTATAAAAGAAAGCTACCCTCTAGAACGGTCAATATATATTGGTGAAAATTGCGGGCATTTCTCTAAAGTTGTAAAGCTCAGGAAATACCCAACAAGTGATGTTTTTTTTCTCATGTCAACAGATCTTTTACAACAACACATATTGAAATGTCCTTCCTCAACAGAAAATGCAAGACAATACTCCCTTGAATGAAAAATGATCAGCAACGAAATAGAGTGCATGACAATGTTAATGGAGGTCCGTGGTTTTAAGGGGCGGGCGGTCAAAAGCCTCTCGTGAAAAGTATACTCTTTTTACCCGAACAAACAGCACCCGGTCAGTAGCCCTACATATTACAGAAGTGACTTTCTCTAGCTTGGAAGTCCTATGGCCATATATGTAGTGACTTTTAGCTTCGAACCTGAATGGTACTTGGCAAGATTTGTCTTTTACATTAGTAACTTCTTGCGAGCTTCCGTTCGGCAGTGTGCGTTGATTGCTTCTCTGATCTTTCCCATGTTCGCTTTTCCAAAAGTGCTTCCTGGGAATTCTAGCTCCACCTGTCCTAGAAGAGAGGCCATCCGCGGGCGTTCTAAGGCCGGTTTCGTTACGTAACCATTTCCCGTCAAAACTTCACCCCCTTCAAAGTTGCTAGCCACAAGTTCTTCCCGCGAGTAGACAAGTGGCAGCAGTTGCCGTACAAACGACGTGGCTGTTTTTGCCACATAAAAGATTCGCTCGTAGGTTTGCTTGGGAATCTCTACAAAAGGAACACTTCCATTCTCAACTCTCATTTGTATGTTACCGTTTACTAACTTTCCGTAACTCGGTTGCTCTCTGCGTGATGGGAGTGATGGCGCGGGTGGAGTGAACGGAGATCTTGAGGGCGAAGCTGGTGTTAAGGTGCTTGATCTCCCGAGGAGGTCTGACATTGCGTCCATCTTTGCGTTGAGAGAGGCATTGCTCTTCGCTAGGTTCTGTAGTTGCTCTTGCAAGGCGCACATGAACTCGTGTGTGACGTAATATCCGTCCGTTTGAGTACCCGCATTCAAAGAGAAGTTCGGTTGAGACGGGGCATCGGAATTGTCTGTTTGCGTCGAAACCGCTGTGGTCATCTCCTCAATTCCAGGGGAACTTGGTGGGGAAGGGGACACAAAAACGTCCGTGAGAATATCGTTCGCTTCTGGCGTGGGCCTAAACGTGGATTGTTCATAAACGTCGGCGTCGGGTCCTTTTCCTGCAAATAAAAAGAATAAAAAAAAAAAACTGTGTCACTCTTTGAGATATGATTTCGAATTGCTTTCATACTTTCCGGCGTTCAAAACATCGTACTGACTGCAACCTTTAGCCCGAAGTTTTACAAATTTTCTCTTAGTGTTGAGATTCTCCAAAAATTTTGGCCGGAGTAAGGGGAGGGTGGGGGGGGGGGCTGCGCCCATCCTTATAAGCCTATGTTAGGCTACATGAAGCAGTTGTTACGACCTGTTCTTACTCCTCAGTCGCGTTGGTACCGCAAAGTGTAGGTACCAGTTCCGCAAATTCTGGCTAGTTCACATGAAACTACCACATAACCTTAGGCCTAATTCCAACCCTAACCATGATTTTGAAACAAAATTTTTGAAAAACCGATTTTTTTTTTCCATCGCCATCCTACGAAAAAAAAAAAAAACAACTAGCTGGCGGCGGGCGGTACGCCTATTTTTTTCTTTTTTTTCCAGGACGAGTCAGGCCAAATCGGTTTTTCAAAAAGTTTTAAATTTGTTTCAAAATGAAGCATAGGGTTAGAATTAAGGTTATGGTTACGTGGATAGGGGTTATTTGGCCAATTCTTTCATAATCCGGTGTCAGAATTACAAAAAAGGGTCGAACAGCTGTCATTTTGGAATTAGAGGTGTGGCCTATTACCAAGAACCTGATTGGTCCATTGGCCAGATTTGACCTGATTCGTCCTGGGAAAAAAAACTACGCGGGCGGCACATATTGCCCCCCCCCCTTCCTTATGCGCCTTTCCTCATAAACCTAGGCTAGCCTACATAAAAAACAGTTATGACGTCCTCTTTCTTACTCCTCGGTCACTGAAAATTAGGCTTCAATCCATAGTCCGAAACTTGAAAAGGAGATGACTTTTAATTGTTATCGAGGCTCATCCAAAATGGCGGAAATAGAAATATCTTGTATTTAATAGTCGCAAAGAAAATAGCGTTGGCAATATTTTGACAAACGTAGTCTAGATGATCAGTATTTTATGAAGAAAACTTTCAAAAATAAACTATGCATGATAAATTAACTGTCGATCATTTCTTGCTTTTAATTGTGCAGTATCAGGTCCACGAATTAAGGTTCGGGGACGTGAAATCGCAAAAGTCAATCTGTCAAAAATTAACTGTGTAAAAATCTTAAGTCAATGGGTTAAATGTGGGGGGACGTGTCCCCCTGTTCCCATGATTGACGCCCATGGGGTCAGTGACTCTTCTCTCTCATAACCAATTTTAGTTTAATTTACTAGGGAAAGCATTTTCGTTGACTTGCAAAAGTGACCGGTTGTAACCGCATGGGATAGGCCTGTAGGTAAAGGAAGAGATTGAAGGGGGGAGGGGGTGGGGTGGAGAGAGGCCTAAAAAGCGCAAATATGGCACATTGCAAAACCTACGAACATGGGTGAAATTAAGTTAACTCTTCCATTATAGATGATACTCAAATATGTGACTGCTTACCCTTTCCTTCTATCGACTTCACAATCGCCCTGTATTTTCGCGATCCCCACGAACAGAGAACAGTTTGTTCAACGTGAAGTCCCTTCTGGAATGACACAATCTCTTCTTCGCCGGGATAGTTGATAGTCGACCCCGATCCGACTCCGGTTCCAGCCATTCGACTTGAATTCTGCAGTTTTTCCTAATTCTATCAATTTTCGGCATGATTATGAGCAAAATAACCAGTTTACTTGAAATTCTAAAACAGAGTTAACTGAGGGGACAAATTTGGCTCGAGTAAGTTGCACTGCTCAAAGCAATTGGTGGTAACTGAATAACCTGTACCCACGCGTTCCACAGGTGCTATCTCCCTACCGAATGTATTGTTAATGCCACTAATCTGACATTTCGTCCTGTCATTGGTCGAAGACCCCCTCCAAAAGTGCCCCGTGGAAGACACAATGAGATTCGCCATGGCTCCATCATTCACAATCGGGGGAAGCGATGCAAATCACACAGTTCGGTTGGACGTAAACATCCCCGCCGAGTTTGAATAACAAGCAATATGTATTTTTGTACGAGACAATTATTTGATTATGTGCCAAGCCTTTACGTCGGATCGATACGTATTTTGAGATGGCGCATTGTCTGAAATTCTCAAAGTTTGGGCCATAAAAGTTGACCTGTCTCCTGGCAATCTATTGCACGCAAAAATTTGTCAGGAGACAGGTAAGTTCATTACTCGCAAAATTTCAAGCCACAAAGTTTTGGAGATTATCCTTCAGCTACCAAAAATTATCTTTATTTCCAAAGGTCTACGAGAGAATTATTTTTTCAAAATAAAACAAGACTTAGTTTGCCTTAGTTTGAATTGCCTATTATTATTGAATATTATCTCCTATATCACAAACGTAATGTTACGTAGCTTGTAGTCTACGTGGTATCAGTTTAATTTTCTCGAGAGAAAGTAATTTTATTTCGAAATCTTGCATTACATGATTGGCTTCGCTATTATTTCTAAAGAGGTATGGTGAGAGGGGGGATATGATCGCATGTGTGCAGTAGTGAAACCAGAAAAATAATTATAGTGAGATTTCTGGGTTTTATATAGTAAAGAATTTCATTTAAATACATTTTCTCTTGTATTTGTCAGTCAGGGGTGAAGAGTCTCTGTGTGAGAGAGACAGGTAGGGGTGGGGGAAGGTGCTCTGCAGTCTCCGTTGCATACGCCAGTGGGTGAGGGTAGGGTAGGGTTTAGTGACGGAGTGGTTAGAGTACATCAGTTTGTCGTCGTTTGCATAATACCACAAAATGCTCTATTTCTAGCTTTCAAAGTTTTTCTCACAAACTGATAATATTCATTTTCTTCTATTATTTTGATCCTTTTGACTATTATCGTCATTGTTGTTAAATTATTTCGATGGACAAGTCTCCTTTACCCACTGGATACCACATCAGTTTCATTTTCAACCTAATTTCAATTTGCTCACTAGAATGGCTATGTTTGGTTTTAGCACTTGATGTGGGGTTACATGGTTTACAAAACGGCAAAATGGAAAGAAACAAACCTCGTGGGGCCTAGATTATTCTTGACCTTCAATTGCCGGTTATGTATGAGCAGGATTCCTATGGAACTAGGAGCAGGGCGATACTAATACAATCTTTGTGAAGAGCCTAGCCCGAAACTAATTTTACAAGATTTTCCAAAGGTAGCGTAAAGCTTAGACTATTAACGAAAATGTCTTATACTTTCTGTGGTGTTTTTGGAATGCAATTTTAGAGATTCACCATTATTAAAAATTCAAACTGTAAACTGTTGTATGTGTTACTATTTCTCTTTGTAATTTTTGAAGTAAGGGTTGAATAGTTGAGTATCCCGTGCTCGTATTCAGCTATCCCCTGTACGGCAATTATTCAGTGTACCCATGTGCCCATCACTGCTAATCAACGAAATGTGGGTAGTGGCATAATTTATGCAGGATAATTAAACACGAGCGTCCATGTTTCGAGTTGCTACATGCAATGAATGTGTACATAAATAGCTTTGAAATGTCAACAGCGCAGCTCGAAGTCCTTGTCTCTCTGTACATATTACAATTTGTAAGCAGATGCGCTCCGAGATCCTAAATAGTAAATAATAATATCCGGTTTTTAAATAGCGTTTACCGAAACGATATTCAAATCGCCTCACACAAATATTAGGCCTACCCTTGGCCAGCAGTAACCCATCCCAGATACAATCCCTCTAGTAGCCCAGGCTACCACTAAATCAGCGCGAAATGACGCAAGTTGCCTCGTATGTACCCATTTGACTCCTGTGTGGAGAGAAGCATAGATAAAGCTTCTTGCTCAAGGATATAACGTAATGAACCCGGCATAACTCGAACCAGCAACCCTTCGATAGCAAGTCCGATTTCTCAGCCAATAGGCTTAGGCCTAGTCCTTGGAATGAACACTGCAAAGGCTCATATTTTGGGCGGCAACGAACGTAATGAAATTGTGTTGACTGATTTGCTCAAAATGTGCCATCATGTTGTGTGTATACACGTCTATAATCCAAACATGCCCGGAAATACCCCTCCCCTAATATTCCCAGGACGGCGGGCCCCCAAAGGTGCCGACAGATCGGAGGTGGACCCGCATCTCTTGCCTCTATGAATTTGGGAGCTACACCGTACAAACTTATAGTTGGAAGGAAAGATGTTGGCCAACCCGGAGCTCGAAGAACCTCTACCCCGCACTCACAGAAGGAAGGAAAAAAAAAAAAAGAAACAGCAGCGAGTGCAAGCATTGCCCAATATTCTAAACTCTCGGACAACTAACTAGGCCTACATCCTGGAGAATTCTTCTCCACACTATAGGCAGACAAAACACATTTTTACGTGAACTCAAGCTGGAGGAGGTTTTAATGAGAAAAGTTACCCCCTCTCCCCTCAATTTTTTTTTCCTTTCTTTGTATTTTTTATTGTGCTATAATTTTTGACATGTATGTACATGTATATATTCAGTTCTGATACCTCTTCGGAGGACAAAAAGAAATACATTGAACTTGAACCACGGGTATAGCTACGGAGCTTCGCTATCATTATAGCGCAGTTTCCTTCCGGGTATAGGTCAACACATAATGTCCCTCAAGTAAAACTAGCCTAACAGTACGTTCGAACAACGTCATAACTGATCATGCTGCACTGACAAAAAATATCGGAGACATGAATTTGTACAGAAAATACGCATTCTATGCAAAGTACACCCATTACCATGTGTGTAATGTTTAAAACTAAAACTTCACGTTGACAGTTTCCGAAAAGGTGCCCAACGTGCCACTTTTTCGCGCAAATTACTTTTAACAAAGTGGCAAGCACAGTCTCTGCTGGTTGGTCATTTCGCTAGTGACTTGTAGCCTGCGTGGCATGTCTCCGTCGCTACGTTTGCATGTTCAAGTAGTTTTGAAACAAACGACTGAAAGAAAATTGCGATGACGCCGCAGATTGAGACCAGAATGTTTTTAGAACTATTGTGTCATTTTGAAATGGATAACAAAGAGGAGGGTGGAAATTCATGCACATCTTTTTTCGTTGAAACCGTGGATTTCATTAAAAGCATATAATATAGCGCTAAGACAAACAAGAATTTTCGGAACTAGGGTAAGGTGTATTTCGGTACACCTAGGGGTCACGGGTGATAGGTCTACTGTTGGTAAGGGGGAGGCAGGGATAACTGCGGTGGCATAACAAGAGTTTTAGTAGGCCAGGGGACCAACCTTTCTTGGACAACTTCTGTGAGGCTATCGCTCAAATATTGTCCACGGATGTGCGAGGCATGGTCCTACAGCAGTGAGGGAAATGAAACGTGTGAGCCAGGATCTCGAGGCCACACATGACCCAATTACCTACCTCAAATCTTTTATTGACGGAGATCACCATAAGAAAAATAGTCTAGCAGAAAGTTTTCTCCACCTTCGCTCCTACAGTTCAAGCATTCTCTGCAGACCTAGGGGATTTTATAACGTATTATATACTTAAAACTTTATATTCTGGAAGCTTTGCTCTAGTGCAATGAATATGTTGCGGTACCAGCGTTGAGGCTGTAGTCCTCCCCCACCCCCCTTGGAAAAAAGAACTGATGTGATAGATTGGGCTAGACGCGTAAACCACGTCTTCGGCGGCTGGGCCCTTATATACAGACTGTAAAGGGGACATGGCAGCATTTTCAAAAAATTTACTGTGTGAAAAATCAAATTCAATAGCGATTTCTCAGATATTGGGGGAGGGGGCATGTCCCCCGGGATCGCCACCCTGTCAACAAGTATAGGCTAAAAAGTCAGATGTACATGAATCGTCGCAGTGGCGAACCCAGGATTTGCCTGAGAGGAGGGGGGGGGGGATTTTACCTTGTCAATAGCTATCGTAGCCTACTGATGAAGGGTAGTGGCCTGAGGGTGAAGTTTTTATTGTTTTTTCTTTTTTTTTTCAAAGAAAAACTCACAAGGTGCAATTTGCAACAGTTTACTGATTTTCAAAGCAAATATTAGGGCGACTGCCTATTGCCTTTAAAGCGTAATGCCACAAACCCCATTAGCAACATCATGGCACCCTTAAGGGCAGAGTTGGCGCTCTATTCCCTCCTACCATAGTACCACAGTGGACACAAGTCGGGCCAAGTCCGGGGTAACATATGGCGGGGCCACTCCATGAATGTTGCTAATAAGGGTCCAAGGAACCATTAACTGACATCCATGTACCAATATTCCATTTTCAATAGTACATAGTCGGGCCGAAGCCAACAGTCGGGTGAATGGCAGTGACAAGTTAATGCTGTCTAACAATTCTCACATCTTTTTGTTCTTATTGTGAGTCAAGACTTCACTTGTCTTATTTTTTTGTGCGCAAAGACCATGGAATTTAGGATTGTTGTGCAATATTTTATATGCCTTGTGCGACATTCAAGCAGAAAAATATGCTGGGTAGAACAGTAATACACAGGTTATTTAATGTTATTATTCCTACGAGAAACGTAATTGAAAATATGATGAGCAAAAAAATTGCCGCCACACCGCTAGCCTGTTTTATTTCTTCCTAGTTTAGACCGTAATCGTAACCAACGTCTCTCACAAAACGAACTATAAACGGAAGTACTTCGAAGCCCACAGTATTTCAGTGCAGCTACTTGGCAATTTCACACCATCCTAACGTGTATTACCTATACGTAAACACAGGGTGTAGGCTCACAAGTGTTTGTTTTAAATGTTATAGTATCATATACAGCGGTACGTAATGCATGCAAGCACTTTTTATTCCTACATAAATCTGGGAGCTGCACTGCTCCCGGCATAAATATCGCTCTTTCTCTCTCGGTACGTAACGTGCGCTGGTTACTTTGTAGAAGGTTTCACGAAGACAATCTTAGGTTAAGTTTTGCCCGTTTCTATTTTTCCTTGGCTGAAAAAAGTTTAACTGGCCAGAAGTTCGTTTTAGGCAAGTCTTAATCAGATTGATTATCTTTCTTTTCTTACTTTTTTTTTGAACAACATGAAGTAACGTTAGATGTTAGTCATGTACACGTCGTCGTTGATAAAGAAAAGCAATGGTTTAACAAGTAATGCACGTGTATGGCAAGCGAAATGTCCAATAATTAGAAAAACCAAGTTTATCGATCGAAAAACCAAGTTTATCGGTCGAAAAACCAGGTTTATCGATCGAAAAACCAAGTTTATCTCCAAATCTTGGTATATCGGTTGAAAAACCTAGATTTTCAAAATAACTTGGCTTATCGGTCGAAAAACTTAGATTTTCAGTCGAAAATCCAAGTTTTTCGATTTATCTGGTATATCGAAAGATAAACTTGGTTTTTCTTAACGGAATGTCCAATAATTAGAAAATCCAAGTTTATCGATCGGAAAACCAAGTTTATCGGTCGAAAAACCAAGTTTATCGGTCGAAAAACCAAGTTTATCGGTCGAAAAACCAAGATTATCGGTCGAAAAACCAAGTTTATCGGTCGAAAAACCAAGTTTATCGGTCGAAAAACCAAGATTATCGGTCGAAAAACCAAGCTTTCAACGCCAAACATCCAATAATTAGAAAAACCAAGTTTATCGGTAGAAAAACCAAGTTTATCGGTCGAAAAACCAAGTTTATCGGTCGAAAAACCATGTTTTTCGGTCGATAAACCAAGTTTATCGGTCGAAAAACCAAGTTTATCGGTCGAAAAACCAAGATTATCGGTCGAAAAACCAAGTTTATCGGTCGAAAAACCAAGTTTATCGGTCGAAAAACCAAGATTATCGGTCGAAAAAACAAGCTTTCAACGCCAAACGTCCAATAACTAGAAAAACCAAGTTTATCGGTAGAAAAACCAAGTTTTTCGGTCGAAAAACCAAGTTTATCGATTATTTCGAAAAACTTGGTTTTTCGATTGCCATGGTGATTTGCCGGTACTACTTTCCGCGACCACGACATGCTAGATGGCGGCTAAATTGATGGGCCTATATGTATTATGTAACAACATTTACAACAAATCAATGTTGGTCAATGCTTTTGTTTTTGTTACAACATTTGTCAGACAAAGCAACAAAAAGTCTTCATAGATATTTGTTATAGTCACCTGTCAACAAGTTTTTGGGAACACCCCCTTTTGACTTGGACACATCCATTATTACCATGAGGTGGATTATTCAATTATTTCAAGGGACTTGGGATTTGGGTCGCTCGTAGTTAACTAAGATCCTGGTAGTGGTACAGCTAGCTAGCACCAGCGCGGGCCCGTACAGTACTACTGTACTACTAGCACTACTAGCCCAGTTGGACGCATACTGTCTTGTCAAAGGTCATTTGTGGTCACGAGAGGTTTAACTGTGAAAACCTTGCAAATGGCTTGTAATCATGACAAACTAAACCCCATAGCAATAATGGATGTGTCCAAGTCAAAAGGGGTGTATCCAAAAACTTGTGGACAGGTGACTAAAACAAGTATCTATGAAGACTTTTTGCTGCTTTGTCTGACAAATGTTGTAACAAAAAAAAAAAAAACTGACAAACATTGATTTATTGTGAACGATCGTATTTAGAAATTTATTAAAATCTGCACTAATTACAGAAAAATTACATGTTTACTTAAACTTGAGTCCCTTGAAATAATTGAATAATCCACCTCATGGTAATAATGGATGTGTCCAAGTCAAAAGGGGGTGTTCCCAAAAACTTGTTGACAGGTGACTATAACAAATATCTATGAAGACTTTTTGTTGCTTTGTCTGACAAATGTTGTAACAAAAACAAAAGCATTGACCAACATTGATTTGTTGTAAATGTTGTTACATAATACATATAGGCCCATCAATTTAGCCGCCATCTAGCATGTCGTGGTCGCGGAAAGTAGTACCGGCAAATCACCATGGCAATCGAAAAACCAAGTTTTTCGAAATAATCGATAAACTTGGTTTTTCGACCGAAAAACTTGGTTTTTCGACCGAAAAACTTGGTTTTTCTACCGATAAACTTGGTTTTTCTAGTTATTGGACGTTTGGCGTTGAAAGCTTGGTTTTTCGACCGATAATCTTGGTTTTTCGACCGATAAACTTGGTTTTTCGACCGATAAACTTGGTTTTTCGACCGATAATCTTGGTTTTTTGACCGATAAACTTGGTTTTTCGACCGATAAACTTGGTTTTTCGACCGATAAACTTGGTTTTTCGACCGATAATCTTGGTTTTTCGATACAGTTTGTCCAGTAATTCGAAAAACCAAGTTTTTCGACCGAAATGGCAAGCGAAATGTCCAATAATTAGAAAAACCAAGTTTATCGGTCGAAAAACCAAGTTTATCGATTGAAAAACCAGGTTTATCGATCGAAAAACCAAGTTTATCGGTCGAAAAACCAAGTTTATCGGTCGAAAAACCATGTTTTTCGGTCGATAAACCAAGTTTATCGGTCGAAAAACCATGTTTTTCGGTCGAAAAACCAAGTTTATCGGTCGAAAAACCAAGATTTTCGGTCGAAAGACGGAGTTTATCTGCGAAAAACATGGTTTTTGATAGATAAACTTGGTTTTTCGACCGATAAACTTGGTTTTTCGACCGATAAACCTGGTTTTTCAACCGATAAACTTGGTTTTTCGACCGATAAACTTGGTTTTTCTAATTATTGGACATTTCGCTTGCCATACACGTGCCAGACCTTTCGTGTTCCAGAGCCAGAGTTCAGTGACTCGGAACTCTGGCTAGCTTTACATGCACTTGTACGTGAGCTTGCTACAGAAAGAAAGGACAAGCAAATTGCAGAGAGGACAAGCAAACTGTGCACGTAGTCTGCAGACAGCTTTCATTCACAAGATGTTGACCAGCTATTGACTAAAAGCACCTTTTGTATTGAGATTTACTCCGATGGGCAGCCTATTGTTAAGTCTTCTTTTGTGCTGGAGAGGCTTATACTGCTGCTCTTCCTGACTGTGTTTATAACTGTTCACGGTCTGCCCGTGCATGGAGAGATGTGTGCACTGAAGCGAAGCACATTAACTGGTGGTTGCTATACTCATTACAATGGGTAGCAACCACTCAAACGGTGACAAACGGCGATTAAATTTGTGCGCGGTCCCTTACTGTACTGTAGATAGAAAATGCAGTCTTAGCTACAGTGAGTGGGCTTGGCAGTTTGTGCCCTGTACTTAAATGCAGTCAGTAAATGCACAGCTGCCCTGTACTGACTAAAATGGGCGGGGAACCCTGTTCCTATCAAGGGTGATGTTGGTATTTGCAACAACACTAGCAGGCAAAACTGCACCCCCCCTCCCCCTTCAGATGTCCTGGAAAGGCACTCAGTTGGGAACTATGGGAGAAGCCCAGAAGTATCTACAAAATTGTGCACATTAAATTGAAGCATTACCTGGTTGTTCACTTTCTTTAAATGATACTGGATTCACAAGGCCAAAAAAGAAACCCCCACATATATCAACCACCATATAAGGCTTGGACTAACTTCAGGTGGATTTTGTAGCTTTTGGAGTAAGACTGACAAGGTTATACAACACGTGGGTGCAAAGTGTGCCAAAAAATCCCACTTTTGAACACATTTTTGTAATACTTTTTGTCACAGTATATTGCAAAGCTTTAATTTTCAACCCACTCAAATCCTTTTACCCTTCTGGATCTGAGACAAGGTTGGCGAAAATATTCCTTGCTGAGTTTGACACTGCAGGTAGAATGTGGCTTTGAACACCAGCTGAAAATGGTCTTTCATGCAAAGCTTTAACATTAGCACCATGAGTACTCTAGGGGTTTGCATGGTTTATACATACCTAAATGGTGATCCTTGCACACAGCATTTTGGCAGGGCTCGAAATTTCTGAAGCTTTACTACTAGCCCACTGGGCACTCGACAAACTTATTTCACTAGCCCGAAGGACATTTGCACTAGCCTTCAAAGGCACTGGCCATGTCCAACTGCACAGCTGTACAGCATTTTGCACTAGCCCATGGGGCTTTACATAGTTGACTGTCACTAGCCCATGCGTAGTTTGAGCTAGCCCTGGGCTAGCGGACTTATGTATTTGTCGAGCCCTGCATTGTGGAGACTAGGGATGCAGTACTACACTAGCTTCGTAGGTGGACCATGCAGCATCTTTTTATACAATATCCCCAAAATAGTAAGCATGTTGCGTGATGGGTTAATTAAAATGAGTACTAAATAAACTTCTCATGATTCTGAAATAGCATTTTGCAAATCGCCTTACGGGCCAGATTAAATAGTCTCACGGGCCATGCATGGTTCAGATGTTGGAGGTTCCCAACCCTTGACCTAAAATCATCACTGAATATAGTGAATATGAGGAATGTAACTGGTTTCAAGGAACTTGGAAGTAAAACCCTTTTTTTGGTGTATTTTCCAATTTTGGTTCATTAGTTACATTAACCTAGGACCAAACTTCAAGAGCATACCCCCTCCCTTTTTACCTGTTAGATGATTGCTTGATGCACTCTTACTAAAAATTTTCTTGGAGCCCATGGCTGAATTGTAATCCTGATACAACCCTGGAAATATGCAGTTTCCACATGTCCATGATTCTGGAGAGACAAATCTGTCTAATGTAATGAGTCTTCTATTAGGATACAGTGTTGTGATTAAAAATAGTATGTTTTGTATGATATTTTTTACTCTGTTTTTGAATGATCTAGCAGATGAATGTGTTGAATAATTGATTCAAAACAACTTAAATGCAATATTCTAAACTTGATTACCCATAATTTGAGTAAAATTTACATTGGCAAGCACGAAAACACTGTTGGATAAATTTAGCAGTGTATCATTGATTCAATTTTACATGCAGTTTTATTTCATCGTCTTGCTGTAGGACTTGCCAAATAAATTTTATCGTGACTCCCAGACATTCCATTCCATCCTAAGGAGGTTTTCAAAGACCACCAGGTGCCCTGCTGTGTTTATTGTCAGTGATACTTACAGCACAGAGATCAATGTTCAGTCATTGTTTCCAAAAGATGTTGTGGCATCTCTTGGGATCCATCAAATCAGGTAACTGTCACAAACTATTTCATGGTTTTTGTTGTTTATTGTCTTGCAATTGGTAAATTTGGTAGAGAGAAAGCAGGAAATTCATTTGAAAGTGGAGATTTCAGATTAACATGGCAGGAATTTCTTTTGCATTATCCTTTTTTAGGGGTGTGGGGGGTGTGGGGGGTGGGGTGGGGGGCTGGTAGATGGTCCAGGTGAGTGGTTTTAGGGGTGGAGATTACCTTTCAGTTGCAAAAGTTTTTTGTATGTAATGTGGCTTACATTCAAAATCTTTGCAACACTATGAGCCCATCAAAATTTTTCTGATTAGTCGGTTGAAAGCTGTATTTTTGGCAAAATTCAAGCTGAGTGGAAACCTTTCCTGGGGGCTGGCTGGCCTACAGCAAAAGCAACCTTGTCAGGACAACATTTTTAGGGTGCTTGGGAAAATTAGAAAATTAGAGGCACAGGTTCCTAATCCCAGATCATGTTCCATTGCATGGTACAAGCATTGGACCAGTTATCAGCCAGTATTCTCCATTTAACATTGTGTATCAGTAAAAGTTACCTTAAATGATGGTACTACCTAACTGATATGTCTGTTCCTATACTTCAATGAATATATCACAATATGTTAGTATGCTTGACTTAGAGTGCCAATACTTTACTCATAAAAATGAAGTAATGTGTAGTGGTAGTCCCCAGTAGCATGTAATGTAGTGTACCCATTTGTCAAAGATAGGTATCGGATTGGTACAGGCAGATATTGAGAATTTAAATATTTACATCAGTAATATTGGCTACTTGCAATATTTGCACAACAGGACGTGGTTCAGTATATGTATATGCTAAAGAGTTCATTGAGACTTGTTTGTGCAAGTAGTATTTTGTCTTTCAATGAGTAATGATGACATCACATGCAAGACCCTTGTAGACCTTAAATGCATATGACATCACAGAACAAATGTACGCCCTCTATTGGAGGAAAGCGTGTATAATTGCAAATTACATCAACAAATGCAGATAGCTGATTTATACACCAGGGGATACGTGAGAAAGTCTACTACATGTGCCCACATTCGTCAGAAGTACTACACTGTGCCAAACCTGAAGATGTTATTTGAGCACACAGACCCTACCCTCATTCTGGGCTTTCTCAAGAAAAGTAACCTTTACAGGAATTTTTGACATGCCTCCCACATTTGCTTTTGTCCAGACTTTTTAGTGGAATTTTACCCCATTTGCTTTTTTAGTTGAATTTTACCACACCGTTGCCTTTTTTATCTAGCTGACACTATATGACACATTCGTGTTGGTGTGTCTTTAAAACCCATCTAACTAACTAGCTACATGTGGATGCGAAATCTATGCCATTCGTGCATGTACGCTCCATTGTTTGCCTCCGATCTTAGGTTGTGTGACGTCAATGCATAAGGTATAGCCAGGATAACTGGACTTCTAAATTTGTTTGCAGTTACATTCTTGTGTTGGATATGCTAATTACAAAAAAAAAAAAAAATAGAGGAAGGGAAGGAGAAGGTTAGGAGAAAGCATTTAGGCAAGTCCAGTAGCCCTGAAGTAGTACTTGATCAAAATAAAAAGCCACCAGAAAAGAGTTTAGGTACCTGCAGGAAGTTTTCATTGAACTGGAGCCCCATCTGAAGGAAAAATGGACATTATGCTCAATACGTAAATTAAACCTCTTGCAGAGAAAAGATAGGATTTTGGCAAGACTGGGAATAATTTTGAATCCCATCTGATTGGAATAAAACCAGGACAGTTCCCTGCTGCACTTGGCCTTTAGAAATACCTGATTCAGCCCCCCCCCCACCCTGACCCCCTCCACTTGCAGGAGACATTGTGTGTTTTGTTGTGATACTACTGATACTCAGGCCCTGGGGATGCTAAACCTATACCCTGTACATTGTCCTGTTACTAATCATGGGAAATTTTGCAATTTGTTGTTTCAATACTTTCTGTGTGAAGAGTTTTCAGAATCTATCTTTTATTTTGTTTTCAGCTTTAATCCAGTTGCTCCTACCAGTATGAGTAAAACTCTGACAAGAATAGCAGCTGCTGAGTCATCAAAGGTTGGTAACAGAGACAATAAGCCAGTTTAGAACTGACATTTGTGGAAGGTTCTGTGGCATTCGTGTTTAAGAAAGGCCTTGCCCATATGTGAGGAAATATGCGTGCAGTATCTTGTGGCAGAATATGAGACAAATTTTATGTATACATTTAGTAAACTTGCTATTTAAAACATTATGCCTTATGTATGACATGTTCTCATATTAAAAATTAATCTGAAAAGGATGATGCTTGTGTTCCCAACATACTCAATATTTGTACATACTTTGTTGAAACAGTAGTACACCGGTATAATTACTCATTTCTTATTTTGTGGGAAGTCTTCATTCAAAGGCTTTTACAACAGGCTTTTAGGAAAGGTTTAAAAGAAACCTCCAAATTTATTGTAAGGAAAGTGTGACCTATTGCATAATATCATGAAACTCAGAGACAAAGCAAACTAAGCTTTATTTCAAGAAAGATTTTGTGACTACTTAATATGCAATGTTGCATATGTTTATGAATTAACTGCTAAAGGTATTTGGACATGTAACTGAAACAGTTGTACCAGCACTGGTAACTGAAGATCCCCCTGATGAAAAAAATGTTGGAATTACTTGAATAACTTTAAATGTTTTGAAGATATACCTCTTTAAAGGTCTTATTCAGAGGCAAAGTGCATTTTCGTTTCATTGGGAGTGAGCAGAAACTGCTGTTTGTCCTGACCCCACTGCTGAGAAAATACGTTCTAAAAATACGATAAAACGGCTAAAAATCGTGATTTCAAATGACTGAATGAAAACGGGGGCGTGGCTAAGGTCAAGCCTATGACGTCACTGGCCGGAGTTGTGTTGACATGCATAGGAATAACAATATACAAACGTAGTCATAGGCCTATATGAGCATATAGGAGCATACTTTCAGCACAAACCAGTGAAGAATTCACAGACAAATATTTCTTGAAAGAGATACAATGAAGTTTTAAAAGTTTTGCCTATACCATGAAGGGGATCACATACTACATGATCGGGTTTTCTTCCTTAAAAACAACAGTTCTTCGTCTAGTTGGTAAACGTCATAGAGTAATTCACCAACTTGACCTTTCCTTCACTTTATTTTGCTTCTTTTCTTCTGAAAAGAGACTTAGGTTAGATGGACTGAGATTTTTGGAAGGAATTACTGACCGATATGGAAAGAAAAAAACTCGTACATCCTTTAACCCCTCCTTCCCCCTCCCCAAAAACGGATTATAAACACCTAAAAACAGTAAAAAAGAACAACAACCTAGAACAGATCCTGTGTATTATTTACCAAGACATTGTCTATTTGAGATTCAGCCAATCAGCACTTAGAACTGTAGGTATTCTCTTTCACGTCCAAATAGTTGCATATAATTAAAAGTAAGCAAGTCACGAGGTCAACTGTTATACTTGCGTACGCGCGTAGTGTCGTAACACACAGACTGAATGGATTTAATACTGGATATATATATACCTGGATATACATACTACGTATAGGCCTACCTGCTTTACCGAAAGTCACCACACATCTCTGAAGTAGAGAAAGTAACTTGTGGTGATTCTTCTAAAAGAAGAAAATTGCAAGGTCCTACAACTTGCTGTTGATAGCCCAGCAATTATCTTCAAGCCACAACCATTGGCCAGACTTCCGAATTTTCAGAATTGCTTCGAGGAGTTCACTGATCGAGTTTTAACGTTACAACTTTGAGATTCTTTGAGCAAGGGGGTTTGCAAAGTTTGGCATCAGCCTGAGGAACACATTGAAAAGGATTGATTTCGGAAGGAGGAGAGAGGCCGTTAGACAAACTTCTCATGTCATCACTCATGAACTTGAAGGGTAAAGACAAGTTGAGGCACACCAGAAAGCCCAAGACGAAGACCTGGCCGCGTAGCCTGCAAAGAAAACCTGATACAAACCAAACAGCTCTCTTTTTAGGGCTACTAATTTCTTCCGAAAGAGTGGCTTCTTTCCTCTGCAAACATGCTTAAAATGTAAGATACTGTATAACGTTAAGTTGTTTTTTTCTTTTTTTGCAAGTCGACTCGAACCTAATGCTAAACCGTAAACGTTAGAGCTAACGAGTAACGTTACTAGGCCTTGGCTTATAACTAGTCTGCTCTCCGCCTAGGCTAGTACTAGTAGGACTAGGACGTATTCCAGGCCTACTCTAAAACCTTCCTACCTACGCTGACTGAAAAACGTAAATTTAATTTGATCATTACAAGAATAAATGTTTACTATTATGCTGTGCAATTTTCGCAATTTCCGATTACAAAGTGTAACTTAGGCTACTAGAGTAGCCTATGTTACTAGTATACTATCCTACTACGACTGACAGTTAGTACTAACTACCATATATTATACACTGCTTGCAGTACTGGGACGGTACATGCTGACTAGCTGGGTGCGCTCGCGCTAGCACGACCTGACAGCTCGACTCCGGCCGGTGACGTCATAGTTTGACCTTTCGAAGAAATCACGTGATGTTATCGTTTCAGTATGGGCCAAAAACAAAAAAAGTTTTCAGAAAATGATTAAAAATAGAAAACGCGAATTTTTTGCTTTGTTTTTCCAGTAGAAAAATAATATAAAATCCTAGTTTACCTAAAATTATTCTTCTGAGTCGATTGCATGACCCTTATTTGCCTCTGAATAAGACCTTTAAAGATTTACCTCTTGTGAGATTTCTCATTAGCTATGTAAAAGTTATGATGTGGAGTGGTGCACAGTGCCTGCTTCCTTTTGTTTATCTTTTACAAATTATCTGATATCTGTTAATTACTTACCAGCTAGTTTTGAGTCATACCAAAGACTTTAAAAATGGATTCTATTGCCGTTGTGCGTGATGCTCTGCATAAGCAATGGAGTAGGGAAAACAAGCCAGTGCCCCACAACTGGAAAAAAGGCCGTGGGCAGCTAGATTAAACCTAGAGGTTATTAGGCATAAATCCCTATCTAACTATCTAACCAGCTAGTTTCAAGTAAAAAAAAAACAAAACAAAAAATAGCATAACTCATATCTCACGAGTCCCTCTTTTCTCATCACAGATGTGCACATTTACTTGTCCACAGATCTGTAAAGCAGTAGTTCATTGACTATAACAAATTAGTCACAAGATGATGAAAATATCCCTGTATTAAGCAAAATTACCATTTTCTCAGCCCTCTGTAAATCTTTTCACATCAATAACCTCTTCACATGTCTCTTCCTGTTTTGGGTTTCATCTCAATATCATTTTACAAACAGTTGCAAAATGTATGATAGTCTATGAGTAATACACATATATGTAGAGTATTCTGTTGAATTTTATTGAATCAATCATTCGATGATGTAGAGATCTATCCAAAATAAGAACACAAAGGACTTCGAATATTCAAAAGTGGACAGAAAAGAAACCTCTCAAGAAGTCCTGTATAAGTTATGAGTGTATGAGATTTGTTTACCCATTAGTAAAGTGGCTGCAATTATCAAAATAATAGGAATAATTAGAAAACAGTAGTACAGTATTTGTGTTATCTTAAAAACCGTCCTGATTGGTGTTTTGTTTTTTTTTTTCTTTTAGGGAAGACACAGATTTCCAATGCCGTCCAAGTCCACAATAGATGCTATAGCTCAAGTGAGCAATGGAGATATTCGTAGTGCAATAAATGCTCTCCAGTTTGCCTGCTTAAAGGGTGAGTTCAAAATGTAAGAACACATTGACCTTGTGTTTAAAAGAACACTTTCATCTTGTTTTCAAGGGACAGTGGCATCATCCTAACATCAATTATATGCACTAAAATCCATTCTAGTACCATGCTTAGTAACTCTCCCTCCTAGCTGTTTGTGGTATTTTTCCAGGGGGCTGAATCAACTTTGCCACAGAAAAATTGGCCAGATCAAGAAAAAATTGCCTGAGTTTTTCAACATTCTGCCCCTTAAATTTGTTTTGCAGCAACTCTAGGGGGAGGGGGTAGAGGCTGTAGCCACTATCCACTTTGCTCAGTCTCCTATACCCTTTTTTCTTAAAATGAACATCATTCCCCTTGGAGACTGGCAGAACATACAGTATTAGCCTCACCATGTAACATAGGACAGACAGGATAACACATGGTATGTCTTTGAACAGAAGGGTGTAGATAATTTTTAAAATTTACTGTAGAGTTGTGAAGAAAATAGGCATTGGGCTAATTCCAGGAACAATTCCATTAAATTGGAAGTATTATCCAGTAATACCAGCAATTGAACAATATAAAAGTGTTTTAGTATTACAGAACTGCAGTTGTAATTGTACAAGAAAATGCAAACTTGCTTTGAATTTTGAAATTTCCAGGTCAAGAGATGTCATGAAAGTTGTCGATTAAAAATTGAAAAAGTCATGAAAACTCATGGAATTGTAATGGAACAAAAGTTATATTCAAGCATGATAAATAGATTAGAAGGTTGTCAGAACTCAGACATATTCAACTTTTATCCGAAGTCGGCAAATAGTTTCTTTACATATGTCACTGCAGTGTTATCTGAGGTGAATTGTCTATTAACGAAGAAGTTGTTTTTTAAACATTTTATGAAGTAAACATCATTAAATGTTTCTACCGGGTTCCTGAAAAGTCATGGATGATTTTTGTTGTGGAAACAGTTTAGATATGCTTAAGGTTTCCTGATTTATCCATTTTTGTAGCAAGTCTCTTACAATACACAACAACGATCTTGTACTACCCACACATGTGTACGTTTGAGAATTTCTCTAAAAAATATAATTTTTTGTAACTTTAGATACTGGAGATCTAGAAGATGTTCTGGAGAGCAGGGTAGAATCCAAGTCGAAGAAAAATAAGAAATCTGGAAAATGTCAAAAGAAAGATTCTACTAATCAGTCTGAAAGTGGAAAAGCTTTATCTGCCATAGGTGGAAAAGACACATCTTTATTTTTATTCCGAGCAATAGGAAAGATTTTGTACTGTAAGAGAGAACCTAAACATGCATCAGATGCTGTGCTTCCCTCTCATCTTTCTCATCATGAAAGGGATCGGCTGATAATAAACCCAGAGGTAAGGTAAATTGGGTTTGGAGGTTACTAAAGTAATTTTATGTCTAGTACAATATGTACCTGAATTATATTTTGACTTTACTGAAAAAGTCAGGTCACATTGGGGATCTCAAAAATTTTATAACACATCTTAGCAGATCTCAAACAGTACTTCTACTTCATTAGAAGAGTGAGGAAAGTTTTACTGGTCAGGTGAAGAGTTATCATTTTGGTAGATATTAGTATTAATTAAAAAGTTGTGATAAGTTTCACATGAATCACAGTTGGGCATATCCTGCTGTCTAATTTGCCACTGCATGGTCAGTTGTTCTCAAAACCTTGGTAATGTGGACTGTGGAACCTACTAATCTAAGCTATTTCCTCTTAGAATGAGGTATCCTAGGTCCACAATTTTCAAATCATTAGGTGGAAGACTAAAGGGAACAGTGGAGGCCAAATGGATCAGCAAGGTAGTAAGTGACAGATCAGAGGGTGTTAAAACAATCCTTCATCAAGAAGGTCAGAGAGGGATAAATTTCTTTAAATGGTAGTCATCTTACTGCTATTCAACCCCAGATGCATCAGGTGCTAGTTGTATTATATCTTTTGGCAGTTGCAGATTGGTACAATGCTTATTAGTGTTCATGTCTACATGTGGTTATTGAATCCAGAATAAGTACCTTTAAGTGCCCCTGCTCATTGCAATTAACACAAATTTGGGCATTTCTAAAACCATCTGTCATAGATCATGTGAATTACTATTAAAATAACAGTATGATTCCTTTTAACCAGTGTAAAACAATGAACAAAGCAGAGCTTATAAACTAAAAGTCATATTTTTCCCCTGTGGATTGATTTACTGTACCAGTGCTTAACTTGTCTATTTAATTTCTGAAATGGTATTTTTCAGATTACTGTGTTATGTCCTTTAGGTCCCATAAGTATATATTTGGTAACTGCATTTGGATTTTGATGGAAAGAATGACTGTTTTTCATGTTTTAATGCTTTTGCATCAAATAAACAGGTAAGAGGTTTCATGTCTACAGACCCTTTAATTTTGTTGCTGTAGATTAGAAACAAAATTTCACAGTGGTATGGTGTCCCAGTTTCATACACTTCCTTGAAAAAGAAGATTCTGTAAAGAAAACTAGTAGCATACTTTAATGATTACTTCACCTGATTGTGTCAATGAAGGTCTCTTAAATTACACTGAAAAATGATAAATTATTGTATCAAGCAGTCAGGCATAGCTTCCAAGTTTTTCATTATTAATAACAAAATGATTTTAAATTTACCACTGTGGTTCTCTTTCTACTTTTCACAATACCTCACAGGAAGTTGTCGAGAGAACACACATGACCAGTGAAAATTTTACCTTGTACCTACACCAGAACTACCTTGAATTCTTTGACGATATAGATGATTGCATGGAAGTTGCAGACCACTTTAGTGTTGCAGACCACATGTCATGTGACTGGGAAGTAAGTGAATTAATTGGTTCCGGATGATATTATGAAGTGACAGAAGTATTGTCAGTATAGTTATCTGTCAGTCATGGCACTATGATCGTTTTCAGTAATAAAGCTATACCTGTTGTGGGAGGGTCCTCTGTCTTATGTGAAGTACACTAATTACAATGTATGTAAGCTCACACATTGTACACAGTACTTGTGTAAGGTTTTTAAATGGGGCAGATGGCATCAACTTTTCAACAAAAGTTTTCAGCCTGTTGATGTGTTGAGATTTTGGGCTGAAATTTTGGTATATGATTGTTTGTCAATAGAGCATTTATACTTGCCTATTTGCACTCTGACATAGAGAAGTTAAGTTTGGCTTTTAAGCTGTTTTAATAGGGCTGAGTTAACTGTGCCTGCTGAACAGGTAGCTCTTTATATTCATTGTACTGATAGCAGTGTTCTTGGTTGTGTGTTCAGTTGCTATCTTGCAGATGCCCTTGCATGACTGTTTTGAAATCTGACCCATTTACACACATCCGTCTTCGTTCATCACCTAGCCTGTGCAATCACAATGCCTTGGGGGATAACTTACTGTATTATCAAGGTTCATTAAGCAGGGAGTTCCATGCAGCTCCCTGCATTGAGCAGCTACTTTACATCACAAAATTTTCAGCAACTCTGTGGTCAGTTTGGTTTACAAGATAGGAAAAAGACTTAACCTGTTGTGGGGATATCACCCATTTTGTTCCTGGATCAATTGTTGGTCAAGTCAAGTAATTGCAATAACTGTTGTGAGTTCAAAAGAAGTAGGAGCGTTTTGAGACTGTTTTGTTTTGATCAGGGCAAACCTATGTAGTGTTTACTTGTGGAGTTGTAGGTGCAACTAAATGTACTTTGCAATACTTGAACAGTTTAGGTACATCATGCAAATTTAGTTTTTCTTCAGTCGTACTGCTAATTACATTACATAGCCTTTACAGACTATCTTGATTTTAGAAAATAGGCAGTGATATTTGTAGATTTGTCATTAAACTGTGTCAGTTGCAGTGTTAACATGCCTTAACATGCTTGTGACTTTTCAGTCGGGTTTTGAGCTCTTTAATTATTATGCTCTTCTCTTACCTTTTGCCTTTGCAAGGTAAGGAAGTTTTGTGGAAGCAGATGAATAAATGATAAAATTTGATCCTTTGAGTTCCTATTTTTAACAGACAAGAGAAATTCTGTGAGCTACACAGCAGCATTGCTGCTCTAGTATGGAGTTTTAAGCACATAGCTTCAGTTACATTAGGCCCCCTGTCATGTCACTTGAGAGTAGTTGAATTATGAATTATTGCCTATTTTATAGAGAAGTATGTCCTACATGAAGTATACTGCCTGTACTCTGTGTTAAAGTTGGGGAATGAAGAGTGAACAACAGGGGTGGATCTAGGGTCTTTTCTGAGGGGGGGTCCAACATAAAAAGGGCACATTCATTTTTTTTTAAATTTTGGTTCCCATAAACGTCAGCGATTACACACCTTACCGCATATTGACAAAGAAAGGATAAACCAAGAGACATGCAAAAACTGGAATCAAAACCTGGAATCTAAATGGTGAAATTACAAAGCGCGCGAAGAGCGCGAAAATTTTTTGGGTAAGCCTACACTTATAAGAATTTGTACTAATTTAAAGCTTATACAGAACAATTGAGTGGACAGTTGGGCCCTATCGGGCATAACTTTATTGTACTTCCCTCCTCGAGTCACTAGTCGTACCGTACAACGGACACAAGTGAACGTTAACCAGGTTTAGCAAAATGCGATTCAATTCCCGACATTTACATAAATCCATGTATTCTACTTATTAACTTGAAAAGGTGGAAAGGTTTTGTACTATATTTAGCTATAAGTATAACTGAACTGAGGAAGAGTGGACAAAGCGTACCCAAAATTTTGGGTTTTATCCCAGAAATTACCCTTATGAAAGCCAAAAGAAGTAAACTGACCATGGGTGGCAGCAGAATTTTTCCAGCAGGGGGCCGGGCCATGTCAGCTATCCCAAGTTCCGACATTCCCTATTTCGAGGGTATGATGAGAAGGGCAAATGTAGGAGCCTCATTATCCCATTCAATTGCAGGCATATTTTGCATTATATCACTTAATACTTCATGATCCGAGTTGCTCATTGTTAGTGTTCTTTGAATCTGGATCGTGAAATTGAAAAGTGCGCGAAGCGGGCGAAATTTTTTGATAGGCTTACACATAAAACATATGACGAAACGATAAAAAGAACTGTAGGGTTTGTAGACCGTATCGGGTGTAACATACATTGTATCGAAACCACCTGGACTACACGATGAAATAGCCAAACTTTGCTCCGTAAGTCGCTCACCAACTGACTGTACCGCATGACACACACAAGAGAACACCAACTAGGCTTTGCGATATGGAATGAAAGTTACGACCTTTACATAAAGTATGTATTCTGCCCATATGTTACTTGGTAAGGTGGACAGGACTTGTGCTATCCTGCTATGTGGAATGGAACTATTGAAAAACTAGAACTATGCATTTGCTTGCAAATACAGTGTGGTCTGGTGAGAATGATGAGTATGTTAATTATCGCCTAGATTCCTTCAGTTTGTGTGAGGAACTTGCAGGGTGCTGTTCGTCAACATTTCATTGAGCTAAGGAGGAGTGAAGGTGGATGATGTAGGAGGAAGGGTCAGGTAGAGCACCGATCTTCTAACAACTCAAGAATCGTATTCTGACGTTATGCATTTTTGGTTTCGATGAAAAGAGAAACCTATGCAGTCATGATGGCGTGTGTATGTATGGGTGTATGTGCGCGTGTGTGTGTGTTTGTGACACTTTGCTCAACTCTGACAGTTTTCAAACTTGGTACATAGATCCTATCATTTTTGGTGGGTGAAAAACATTGTTAACACAATATCTTGAGGTAGGAAGCTTGGATGAATTTCATACTTATTGTGCAGATGCATTATGGTAAGAGGAAGAACCCTATCATTTTTGGTGGAGTTCAAAGGTCATCTGGGTCAAACCCTGAAAACCTTGTTAACATGATATCTCAGAAGGGAAGCTCTGACAGTTCTCAAATGTAGTACATGGATGCCCCATGAAGCTTTGACAGTTCTCAAATGTAGTACATGGATCCCCATATTGAGGGGAAGAACCCTATTGCCTGAACATTGTTAACACAATATCTTGAGGTATGCCCCATATTGAGACCTATTGTTTTTGGTGGAGGTCAAAGGTCAGGGCTACCAGGGGTCAAACCCTGAAAACCTTGTTAACTCAAGATCTTGAGGTAGGAAGCTTGGATGAATTTCATACGTAGTATGTAGATGCGTTATGATAAGAGGAAGAACCCTATCATTTTTGGTGGAGGTCAAAGGTCATCTGGGGTCATGAGTAATAGGTCCTTATTATTCTTTAGCCAACATATCAGATAGTTGCAGCAGATCCATGACATTCCATAAAGCTACCATATCATTGGTTGATCAGTGTAAATAGATCCACTTTCAACCAATCAGAAACTGTGTTAAAAGCTAGTTTCTGAGTGCAGTGACAGACTATCACACATAGCCTGCCAGCCAAGGTCTGTTGAGCTGGCTGAGTAGCCCAACGTTAATGTTAGATTTGACTGTAACTGAATTGGAAAATTAGCACCATAATCAAACTTACAGCAGGAATATCACAGTATGTTGTAATATGGCTCCTCTTCAGAGTAGCATGGTAGCAGAGTAGCATGAGTAACTTTAGTAGAAAATTTACCAGGCAGATCAAGTTTTAACGTAGGCCTAGGCCTAACAGTAAGGGCCTAGGCCTAAGTGTTGTTACAGAACAACAACAACATTAGCCTACACACACAATAACGTTAGACTCAGTACATAAATCTAATGCAGAGTTCCAGGTTTATGGGCTAACGTTAGGCCTAGGCCTAGACAAAGTCCTAGTCCTGTGACTAAGTCCTAGCCTAACTGCCACAGTACAGGCTAGCCTAATTGTAGTACAGTATGTATGGGCTGATATTAGAGGTAGGTTACTGTAATAGCTATGGCCTAGGCTAGGGCTAATCAAAGCAGTTATTGCCTGTCAAATGTTGGTACCCATCATCTAAGTTTGTAGTATTTACAGAGGGATTCCTGTGACCAGCTGTGCATAGGCCTAGGCTAGGTTTATACTTATAGCTAGGCCTAGGCTAGATCTATAGTATGTGTACCAATAGCGTGAAACCAATAAAACTGTGTTTACCGATAGCTTAATAAACTTCGCGAGATTATTTTAATGCTGTATGAAAGACTTTGTCTTTGTACTGAATATGGATGATACTCGATGTACAGTTTGATAAGTTGTGAAAAATACAACCAAAAAATGTGTTTCACGCTATTGGTACACATACTGTAGGCTAATGTTACTTAGGGCATTGCCAAGTATTTAGCATAGCCTCTAGGCTATACTGTAACGTTAGGCCTTGGGAATACTTGGGATATTTTGCTTTTTGTCCTTTGGTGACCCTGATGACTATCTTGGGAATTCTTGGGAAATTTTGCTTTTTGACCTCTCGTAACCCCAGATGACGATCTTGGGAAATTTTGACCAGTGACTGAAAGATATGGGACATCATGGCATTATTTGGAATAGAACATATATCATCGAAACCTCAATGCATTTTTGCATTCTGGTTGATCATGGGCATGATGTTTATTAGTTTATTAATACCATGAGTCGGTCACCTAAAAATTGTTGTGTGCAGTCTGTGTGCTGTACGTTTTGTATCACAGGCGTTCCGATTTATATGTACATATATAATACACTATACACATACTAACAAGGTAGGTCAATTTTCTGGACGAAGCTATATGTGTAGCGCCTCATTTGACAAATCCTATGTAACATGCGTTGTGATTGGCATGGAACTAATTTGACTTAGCTTTACGCAAATCACAATGCTCGTTACATAGGATTTGTCAAATGGGGAGCAACAATACTCGTATCTATCTGCATAGCGAACGTACGTTCTTTTGCTTTGCTTTACCTTGCGCTGCGTGTTTTCGCTTACGAGACGGCATAAATGGCTTCGCAGGTTATAATCATACGTCATCTGCCTGTGTAACCACGAACGCGTCGAGAGTCCATTTTTTACGAATAATTCTGATTAGAAGTGATTTTATGCCTGCAGTTGTGGCCGAAGAGATGCTGGATGTTCTTTCTCATAGAACGACGTGGTTGAAAGAAATCAGAGAGGTTGACAGTGAGCGTAAGAGTGCAAAACTGGGCCAAGTTGTAGGCTTCGTCAAGAGAATTGACCTGCCTTGTTAGTATGCATAGTGAAATCTACATATTAATCGGAACGCCTGTGTTTTATATGTAGTGACCGACAAGGTACCGACCGACTCAAGGTACGCACAGTCACTATATAATACGTAGGACAGCGCATTTGTTGTCTTGTTGGGGCTTAGCAAAGCTGTTATGTTTTCGACAGGTTTTAATACTTCCGGCTTCAGGGTACAGTCGTACAAACATTGGTCGACCACGTTTTCAACGTGAACTCGCACCTCACACGTACAATTATTTGGCTAGAAGTAGCGATCTTCCTAGGGAGCCTTTGTTGTAACGGGTCGATGCATCACTTGCAGTAGTATTAAGCTATGTAAAACTAGTAGTACTACAGCCTACAGGTAGTATGGAACTGAGGTGGGCTAGCTACACTGGCACCGCGGCAGTTCTAACGTTACATTGTGCATGCATACATGTATGCCCTAAATAACGTTAGAACTAACTGCTTGTGGCTAGCGAGTCCTAGCGTTATTAATCAGTACGCAGGTAGAAGAAACGAGTTAGTTTAGTGAAATGGATGGAGGAACTAAGATAACTTCACCTCTCAAATTTTACGGCTTTATCAAATGAATGCCCATTCATGTTAACCATAAAATATTCTTACCTCGGATAACTATGGTCTACACACGTCCACAACACTGCATTATGAACGTGCCTGCATGATGTCAGCTATGTTTATGTACCCTGGATATTGATCGGCCTGAGGCTCGGGCCGCGAGATGGCGGTAGTCATGCACTGAGCGTTCATCGCGACAGATTGCATTGCGGAATAATAATAAAAAAGGAAACGTCCTTTGTAACTCATATTAAATACAAAATATGATGTAAAATATTTTCACTCTAAGTTTTTGCATTGAAAGATTTTCATAGGATTCCTGCATTGGAATAAGAAGTAGGAAAATGAACTCAGTAAGACCATAAAGAAAAGTACACATGGGCTTTAGTTTGTTCACCGCGTAGGCGGTTAAACGCCATGAAAGTATCACGGAAAAATCGGTAGAAACCGGACAGAGGGCACCTTTCGAACTCGGACGAATCCTATATACTGCAATAGCCGAATGACGGATTCAAGAGTGTGGTCTGTGAGACCACACTAAATAGAGTGACCCTACAGCGCGCGTAGTGCGCCGAAATTTTGGGTTCTTGTTACAGAAATTATCCTCTTGAGAGCAAAAAAACAGGTAAACAGTCGATTAGTTGTCGTCAGGGACTGCGTACTTTCGACTAACACTCCCCTACGAAACTAAAACTTCTCCGATAGGGGGCCAGCCTTCCCCGACGGGGGGCATGAACCCTTCCCCCACCTGGCGCTACCGCTATCTCGACTGGGGGAGGAGGTTAAAATACTGTATGTTGTGTTCCCTATATAGTTGCGGCGCGACTATCAAAAACACTCTGTCAGAATAGATGACTGAAGTCTAATGTTTGCTTTTCATTTGCGACAGCAGACCGGTCATCGGTCCAAAGACGTCAAAAAATTGAACCGACTGACATTGCGTTATTTGACCTGGTGGTGATTTTATATAGTAATTTTAAAATGAAACAAACAGCGATTTGTCTATTGTGACTTTTGGTCAACTCTTGGCTGTGGACTTTACCTAAGACTGGCTTTTTATTCCCATCACTAGGGCAACACTATAAAAGAAGAAAGTAATTCCAGACTATAAATATCATAGCGAAACGTATTTAGCCTACCTACTCTCTCTTGTTCACGAGAGGATGGATACTAGAGGGTGGAGGGAAGGTTTCGTAGATGTAGCATTTATGGAGTATGAACAGATCATTATTTTGTAAGACCAAAAGACTAGCAGTGACCTTTTGGAATCAATATTTAAAACCCAATAGTAATACGTTTCATATAGCTAGTGAGTATGACGTAATATCTACGTGTTTTGTATTACTCTGAATGCCCAAGCACGCCACACGTGGTTCCAAGCGAAAAGTGATTAGAATGCCTGATTGTCACGCAGACATACTGTAGTCACATTCTCTGTAAAACGATTGCACTGTTCGGGTTTCGGGGCGGCCAATATAGGCTGCCGTAGTCAAATATATTGCCGAAAGTTTCTGCGATACATGGCTAGACTTTTACGAGTGGATTGATCGATACTGGATGGGGGTAACCAAAATCTCCTCGATTGGACAACATGGTCATTACCTGTGGAACTGTCTCGTTTTTTTTTTTTTTTTCTTTTTTTTTTGCTAGTGTGAAAAAAAAACATTTTTTGAAAAAGGGCACATTGGAAAATTTGAGGGGGGTCCGGACGCCGGCGATCCCCCCCTGGATCCGCCACTGAACAATACAGTCTTGGGGTGGTGCCACTGAGAAGCATATCTTTAATGTGTTCTGTTGCAGACTGTTTGTAATGTCCCTGGAAAATAATTGCATAATGTGATAGATACCATGCTGTTCTAGGTGCCACTGAAAATATTCATCGTTAGTATGTAGTTGACTGCATGTCATGTGATTAGTTAGTAAATGCAGTATGAAATATGAAACCATAGCTGGCATCATATGGCACATTATGATTACATGATCATTCTCTGCCTTAGTGGTAGTATCATGTGATGTTGTAAAGGGTTTCTGTGTGCAATTGAAATTATTTTCTTTCTGATGGAAAGCTGTTGTTTGCTTGCAAGCTGAGCAATGAGAAGATTTTTCCTAATCTAAACAAACAAATGCTCTAAGTATATTATGTGTATGTATATCTATCTATATATACATATATATATATATATGTGTGTGTGTGTGTATATATGTGTGTATGTGTATCTATATCCAGTGTATGTATATCTACATAGCCTATGTGTATTTATATCTATATATATATATATGTATATATATATATATATATATATATTATATATATATATTCTTATATATATATATATATATATATATATATATATATATATGAAGATATATATATATATATATATCTATATATATATATATGTATATATAGGCTGATAAAGGTTGTAAAAAGTGCTAAAAGTTTTCGGAAAATTCCACGACGTTTAAAGTATAGACTCTTCATCAGGTGGCAAAGAAATGCAACTGAACAACAGTGAAGTAGAAATAGAGAAGAAACACATTGAAGAAAGGCACGGACAAACCGGTCGTGCAGAACGAACATGGTGTAAAAATGCGAATGGAAGCTGAGTAAAATTGGTAAAAAGTAATGAAAAGGGGAACAATTTAAAAAAGGTCCATTCTAATGTTAAGACCGTGTGGGGAGGGGTCCCAAGCTTCATGATAAGCCAGTTTTACGGCGGTCTGATGATCCTGGTCAGAACCTCTGCACATTGAGGCTGCGGTGATGGCCAAGTCTTTAATTGAGCACGGTGATGGGGTGTTGAAATGTGTGGCTACCGGATTTAACTGAAACCCCCATTATGGCCTTTAGAGTTGAAAAGAACATTTCCAAGCACTTAGTTTGGGCTTCCCATCCACAACAACCAACTGACAACACCCCAGGTACATTTCCCTGTGGTCGTAGTAGGTGCAACACATGCCCAGTGGTTGGCAAAAACATACATTAATATTTTGGGTTCTAACGGCAACAGATTCAGTGTGAACCAACACTTTACCTGCACTTCCACAAATCTGGTTTATATTTTAGTTTGTGGACGTTGCAATTGCCTGTATGTGGGAGAGACCAAATGTCGCCAGGCTGAGTCACTGAACACCTCAGGTCCATCAAACAAAACCTTCAAGGTTATCCGGTAGCCACACATTTCAACCCCCCATCACCGTGCTCATTTAAAGAGTTGGCCGTTACCGCAGCCTTAATTTGCAGAGGTTCTGACCATGATCGTCAGACCGCCACAAACCGGCTTATCATGAAGTTTGGGACCCTCTCCCCACACGGTCTTAACATAAGAATGGACCTTTTTTAACTTGTTCCCCTTTTCATTACTTTTTACCAATTTTACTCAGCCTCCTTTCGCATTTTTACACTGTGTTCGTTCTGTACGATCGGTTTGTCAGTGCCTTTCTTCAATGTGTTTCTTCGCTTTTTCTACTTCATCGTTGTTCAGTTGCATTTCTTTGCCACCTGATGAGGAGTCTATACTCGAAACGTCGTGGAATTTTCTGCAAACTTTTAGCACTTTTTACAACCTTTATCGACCTACATACTACTATAGTGCTCCGCTATATATGTGTATGTATATCTATATGTGTTTGTATATGTATCTTCTCCTCAGCATCGGTCTATTCTCAACCAGTATTCATCATCCGTAGCAACTAGAGGCCTTATACACTACAACACAGCCAGGAGTTTTCACAACTCTGCAAACACTGCTGGTGGAGGAGGGTGGAGGCCTTTGCATAAGCCAGAGTGGTTTGAAATCAGTAGAAAGGTAAATGGACTATTATTGGTGGTGGCTCTCATTGGTATTTGAAACAGCCATGTGGTGTATACATTTGGTCTATTTACCTGTTATGCCACTCATCATATTGGAAGTGTTGGGGAGGTTGAACAAATACAGTAGTAGACCAGCTGTTGGGTATCTTGAAGATTGCTTAACTCCTTACCCCCCCTCCCAATCCCTACCTCTTCTTACATGTCCACTTTATACATGAGTGAAGTCACCTTTGAGATTTCAGAAATATTTGCTGAAGAGTTATTCCAGTTCCACTGGTTCTTATGTATTTTTCCTATTCATTCTGTAAGGTGTTTTGTACAAGCTGATTAGATTGTGCAGTTTAAATGTTTTGGCAGGGGGGAGGGGGGTTCAGAAAGTTGCTGGTTTGCAAACAGTGGCTCTGTTTTCCCTTTAACTATAAGATTTTTTTGTAGCTTGGAAATTGATGTTTGTTAAAGAAGATCTACCAAAATTGCAATTGCAATTATCCCTAAACATTTGCTGAAATAATGAGTGAAATGTTTGTCATTTCCTGTGACAGTTTATTGGTTTGTGATGTGATACAAAACTGTATGTACTATAGTATGAATGAGAACATTAATTCTCAACTCTTTCTTCTAAATTGAAAGCAACAGGTCCCATACAATACCCTGCCAATAAATATGCATATGTCATGCTCTTCTCCTTGTTGTATCAAGTAACTCATTTGCTGTTTGTCTCTTTACAGTACCGCGATAGATGTGCAACTGCTAAGGCACTCTTTGTTGGGGACTGTTGGACTCCTGTAGACCTTCAGACACAAATTTTACCTTATCTGGCAGTGAGCAATGTTCCACTTAGGAACCCAGGTATGGTGTTCACTTTCATTGTGTTTTAAGCTGTATCCATTTAAGTCTTTAGTAAAAACCAGTTTCAATTTTATATTTTTTGGCTCAGTTAAATAATGCTCATTTATAGTCATAATTCGTCCCTTTTCTGGCGTACTGACGAATTGCCAAAACCAGAATTCCATGAATCTGTGGTTTTCCATTTCACATAAAGACAAATCTTATCTCAGTTGGAGGTTTTTTGCTTAATTAATCGTTTATATGTTTTAAATTATACAAAATAAAATATATTTCAATGTCTTTTCAATTTTAAATGCTAAGATATGCAGATTCGGCAGTAAATTACATTCGTCACAAATGCCAAAATTACCAAATGTAGGCTACAAACTCATCACTAGTTTGCGCTTCGTCAGTATGGCTCAAAGGGGACGAATTGTTAAGACATGGCATTAGTGAAAACATTATTTGGGGCATTTGAGGCATAAGATCAATTGTTTGGACATCTCTTTCCTGTTGAAAGGTTTCCAGATTCATTTGTGTATTATTATCATCACATGCATCACTTTAATGCTCAGTTGCTCACATGAATGTTGTATGTTTGATGGAAATATGCCTGCTATTTTGGGAGATTTGAAAATGATAGCTTGTGTACATGGATCATTTCCTTTGCAAAGTGTCACTTTCAATAAATAAATATTCTTTTACAGCTCAGATTTCGTTTCTCCAGGAAGTTGGACACATGTCACTACAACATTTTCATCAAGGGTATGATTTTCCTTTTCCAGGCAAACTGCAGTATTTAGTCTTTAATTATACAGGTGTACTCAATTGTTTCAAGTGTGAACAGTCAACAGTAATACTGAAGCAGTGTTATCAGTGTTAGAAAGCTTGAGTGTGGCTCACGCATTTAACTGATTTAGTTTTTATGATAGAGTAGAAATCCAGTTTGTGCCGTGATACCCTACGTAGTAAGCTGAAAGATACAAAAAGAACAATAGTCTCCTTGACTACTTACAGTTATGATTTTCATAAAGTTAATGATATATGCTCCTATACTTTGATTGTCATGACTTTAGTGTCATATGTTAATAATATATTTGTATGGATATATTAAAGACTCAATTAGTTGAGCTCAGGAAAGAACTATGAACATTTGTGATGGATACAACCATTGGAATGATGGTATTCAGTCGTTTCTGGAAAATTTTCATGATGATTATAGTTAAAAAATAACTGTCACTCTAAGTATTTCTCTTTTAAACTTGCAGTCACTTGGGTCAGAGGTTAGATGAGAAAGACTTGGATGAAGATGAAGAATTTGAGGATTCAATTCCAAGTTCCCAAACACGACAGAACTTAAAGAAACCAGAAGTTGTGTCAGAACAAGCTGATGCTTTGAGTGGAAAAGAGGAAGACACTTTTGTTATTGAGGACTTTGATGATTAAAGGGAGTAAGCAGCCATCCCAAATTTACTTTGAAACATGAGCTAAATCTTACAAATATCCTCTTGTTTCCATCACAAGTACCTGTCATGATGCTCCCCCCAAAAATATTGAATGCTGTAGGTAAATCAAGGAGTGATTCTGCATGAATTTAAACTTTGGTAACAAAAATACAGTCACATGATGAGAGAGAGCCATTCATTAATAAGGGTACCTGGGTATACCAATTTAAATTAGGGTGACTGCATTTTCCCTTTCATGATTCATTATGTGACCACTTTTAGGAGTAATGCCCCTGATGACTTCAGTGAGCCATGACTGTGATGCATTATGACTTTGATATTTCATGAATTACATTGACTTGTTTGAAATGGGGGCTGTAGGACCAGTAACTTTGTTGACTCTAATGGGCCATGACTGTGGTGAGTTATGACTGTGATCTTTCATGAATTAAAAGTGACTCATTTTAAATGAGGGCTGTAGGAGCAATAACTTTGGTGACTCTAATGGGTCATGACTGTGGTGAGTTATGACTTAAAGTCCTAGTATGACTTTGTATAAAGAAATACTTTAACCGCCAAAAATCGTCATAGCACGAGAGCCAGATATATGAAGTTGGTAACAGTTTAAGAGGTTCTAACATACCTAGCAGGACAGTCTTAGATTCTTTCGGGAGTAATCTTTGTCCGAAATGCAGATGTTGAATTCGGATTGCCAACTGAAATTCGAGTTCTCTCCTCATAATTAGCCTATCAGTCAGGATTATGAACCAGTGAAAGTATGTTTGTTTATGATTATTCATGAATAGACAACTATAGGTGCCTTGCCTACATGCTCAACTGTAGTGAAATGTACACACATAAACAGTGCAGAACATTTGCTTGTATATTCGACGGATGGACTACACAAACAGCCTAGGACTATACTCAGGTTAGTGTAGGCTTAGAATTGAATTGTAGTTAGAAATAATTACCCATACCAACAAAATTGCTGCACAACTAACATGACAAAGGAGGAAAACCTCACCTGAAATCCAGAGCAAGGTAACATTACCTGGCACAGCGAGGCAAAATACAGGCAGGCTATATGAACATGCGCACCCGCAGTCCGGCCGCCAATGTCACGCAAGTTGACTGCTTGTGTGCTACGGCCCTATAGCTACATTCTTCATGCATCAAGCACATCGTAGCCTAGCATTCGTCGTTGATTAGTGCATAATGAAAATAAGGTAAGCGAGTGTGTATGCAGTAGATGTACACTGGCTGCATCACGCTGTCTCGCGTGCTGGACAGTCGTCGACATGTGATCTCGAAGCAGCTGAGTAATGAATATTCATAATGATCTAGAACTTCCCACCGTGATGAACCTTGTGCATATTGAAACAGCTGTTACATTTACAGTCACAATTTGTTTAAAACAACCTTTCACTTCCGTAAATGTTTTTTTTCTGCAACAGATCATTTCTTTGGTTATGTTTGGGTTTAAGTAACCTTAAGCACCACTCATTTCTCTTATCCAAGTCCGTATACAAAGTCGTACTGGGACTTTAAATCATAAAATGACTTATTCTATATGAAGGCTGTAAGCACATGCTTGAGATGAGTTCCAAAGAGTCATGACTGTGATGATACTACTGATTGTACATCTTTGGTCGTTAATGATTTACATTGAGGCTGTAAGGGCTCCAGTCAGTCATGAGTGATAACTTTGTTCATAAATGACTTATTTTAAATGGGGGTATCAAGAAAATGCCTTCTGTGGCTTCATTGTATGTGTGACTGAGATGGGTCGTAATTGATCGTAATGGCTTATTTTAAGTTAGGACTGTGAGAGCAATGCTTTTGATAAGGTCCAGGGAGTCATGATTGTGACCAGAAATTGTTAGAACAAGTTGATGCTTGGAGAAGAGGAGCAGATGACAATGGTATTGTTTTGTAGGCAATAATTCAGTTAAATGTGGTCATTCTAGGATTGATGTCTCTTAATGACTTCAGTGAGTCATGACTCTGATGGACTATGACTGATAAATAATGACATACTTTGAAATGAAAACTTCGGAAGCAGTGACCTTTCAATGAGTCATGACTGTGTTATGACTATGATCACTATTTATGCTTTGGTTTGCAATGACCATGCCATGTAATGAATTATTCACTTATTATAGGGGACTGGTTGTCATTTCGGCAAACAGCAATTTTAGTGATTATGATTCAAATCATCTCAGCACTTACAAAACTTCTGACCACATGAAGTGCATCAAAATGTGTTTCAGACAGTAGAAGTTCAGTTTGTATGTTTTTTTTCCTATGACATCCTTGCATAAAGCTGATGACTTTTGGGTACCTTTCCCATAAAAGAATGTGAGAACCAGTCATCTTTTTAAGTTACTGGTACTTTAAGGCAGGATGCCATGATGCATTAAAGGATAAATACAAACACACTAATTTGAATAACACACTTGAGTATGCTAGTTTAAGAAAAGTGATTTTTCTTGGGGGGGGGGGGAGAGATACTTGTTTGGTTCATGAATTATTAAGTTTATGTAGGAATGAATAAAACTCCATGGTTACTTTTTGACTTGTTTTGATTGTGTTGTGAATATGATAGATTTGATGAGTTCTGATGAAGTTAGTTGGGGTGACTGCTATATATTTCCTTTATTCAATTAAAGATCGATGTAAGACATTTAAAATAGATGTACAACTGTTATTAAAATGTTAAAATATGTGTGGTAGTTTGGTTTATCACAAAACTAACTTAAAATCCCCATCTGGTTTGATGAAGGGAAGGACAAGAGTGGAATTGTAAAACAAGTTTTTGTTTGAAGTGCATTGTTATACATCTTGTGTATCTGAATGCACTTAGATATGAATGTTTTTTGAAGAAATTCTGTGTCACAGTTCAATGAGCTTGGTGTATTTGCAAAAGAGATAAACCACTGAGCTCAGTGTGTTCCCACAGGAGGCAAAAGAGATAAAGTTACAGTGAGATGAGGACTAGGAGAGCTAAAATTTGCTACCTAAATGTAATGGAGGAAAGTTTCTTATGATTTGGGTGCCACTGCATTGAATAATTGTTTTCATCATTACAGTCCAGACTGTCAGTGGAATAATTGTGTCTTTCTGTGGTAAGGTTTGAAAATTTAGTTGCCTAAATATGATTAGCATAATATGCCTAAAGCCTAAACTGTCAGGAATAATGTTTCTAAGTCATATCCAGAAGTGCCTTATTTCAAATTCTATCATATTGGCAGAAAAAAGTTGGAGGCATCAATATGTTCAGTATCTTTATGGCAAATGAGCGTGAAGTTCTGCAACCTCATTAATCTTAGGAAAAGTTTCATGTTACCATGGTAATACCATGGTATTATTGGCAAAGTCTGTCAATATTGATAATACATAGGAAAACGTTGAAGTTCATACAATAGCAATGAAAGTTCAAACCATATAGTAATATCATAGTGCTAGTTTTGCATTGCAACTTCAGGTAAGGTAGATTTTTGTAATGAGAAATTGCCTCCATATTTCAAAATTTGGCTTCTTTTTTCCTTTCCCATCAAGTGTCTGACAGTTTGGGCCTTCTACTGTCCAGGAGAAGTGCCATATACTGGGCTTATACCATGTTTACAAAATTGTCGCTAACATGACAAACATAAATTACATGGTTATATTTCAATTATCTGTTTGTGAAGTGCCAGTAATACCATGGTACTCATGGTACAGTACCATCGCAGTCATGGTACAGCAGTACAATGGCACTTTTTCCTCGTCTGTGTAAGTCCATCAGATACCATTATTAAGCTGTCACTACTCCCAGATCTAATTTGATGAGTCACCATAGATCGTTCCTTCTGTCCAGTATGATATTATGAAATGCTCTACCTGATTCTTTGAGTTCTAACAAGAACCCGCCGAGTTCCATACGCAAGGTTTACCGCACTACCTAGTTGCACACCTGGCATTAATTTGTCAGTAGACAACGGAGTAGTCAAATGAACACAAAAAAAAGACGCCAGTATGACATATGACATCATAGACTTCAGAACTGAATGTCAAAGTAAGGTGGCATGTGTAGCACTGAACACCTCCAGAGTGGTACTTTGGCTTTATTCATTTCATGCTTATGATATGTTAAACACATACGTGGCAATTTAAGTTAGCAGTATGCTGCTACCAAACCATACTACACTGTAGAGGATCTGTCTGATCAGGGAATTGTTATGTAACAACTCACTGGTCTTATTAGTTGTTGAGTTTGTTCAAGGTTTTAATTGAAAGGAAATAAAGCCAGGTATTATAATCATAACACTGGTCAACCATGACACTACGCTAAAGCAGGAAAGACATACCTTTTTGTTAGTAGGGCAAGTAGCCAGTGAAGAGAAAGTCTTTTATTTGATGTTGGAAATGTTGACAAAAAGAGTGTATTGCAGTATCTCGTGATTGTTGTGTGTTTTGTTGGACGTGAATGGACTTTATATATTGGATAGTTTAAAAGTAGTCAATTCATTGTAGTGACTTTACTTGAAATCTGCCCATTATGATGTCACATTATGACCACCATTTATTTGTCAGGGAGGCTATAAGCTGTACTGTACTGTACTGTACAAAGTGCCAGGAGTATAGATGGGTTTCTGAGAATGAATTCACCTGTTGTGAATAGTTGAAGCTATATTTAGATAAATAAGGTATGTTTTGAACATTTAGTATGGAACCTTTGAAATGACGAAGAGTGTGACATGTGTAAATAAACAAAATGCAGTACTGCACAGCTCAAAATGTTGGTGTTGATTGTGGTCCTTAGGTATCTTATTGTGTAAGGGGTTTAATATCTAATTAGTTTTAACGTTTTAAACGTTTGGTTCAGAAAACGTACATACCTTAATAACATGATGCATAGATGTAGACAGGCCAATAGCCAGACACGGTACTGAGGAGAGGGGGGGGGGGAGATAGCTTCGGCGTGGGGGTGTTTGCTGGGAGGCAAGATGTGTTTAGATGTATGTAGGCAATAGAGATTAGAAATTTTCATGGGGGTGTGTTGAAAATTTTTAGGGAGGAGGGTTGCCACCCCTGCCCCCTTGAATACAGGCCTCGATGTAGAAAGATAAGCCTGGAATAAGGTAGCTTGGTAATTTTCCTGAAAATAAATTCACAGCAAGAGCTACACTGATTTGCAGTTCATGAATAGTTCCAAACTTATAAACTATTAATGACATAGTGCTCATTACTCTTGTTGTGCGTAATATTCTTGAGAAGAAAAGCTATAGTGCCACAGTTTATTGGTGAGACTGAATGGCTTAAGGATGGTAAAAGCTATTCTCTTTCCACACCATGATGCAAATGCAAAAACATTAGTTCCTTTTAATTAGATTGCCTTTAATTCTAAGAACCTACTAACCAGACCTAAATTCTGTAGAATAAAGGACCTGGGAGATGGCAGCCGCGCCCTTATTTTTTAAAGTTAATGAAAAGATCTGACTTTGGACCTAGGAAGCACGGGCCACACTCTTTATGACTGTGCACCTTTCAGATATTTTGAGCTAGTAAGTGTCAGATATTTTGATATGTGGCCAAATCTTCCTACGCCCTCTCCGTTCGAGGAATCCTGGATCAATGTTGATGGAATCTTGTATACATCCTGCCGACAATGTTTTGATATTCCTGGGTACACTTCCATTCTTCAACATGTGAAAGGACAGTCCTTCAGCTAATTTAAATTAACTAATAGCAGGAAGCAGTGCCAGGACTGGCAATTCACACAAAGGTAAGTGAATTGCTGTAAAACAGTACAGTCATTACATGGGAATCGATCGGGAGATGGGAGGGTGGTGAATGTCTACCCATTAGCCACTTTTTGGTTTCGATGATAAGGGTAACCTATGCATCTGTGATGGCGTATGTACGTATGCACGTAGGTATGTACGTATGTACGGATGTATGTATGTATGTATGTATGTATGCAGGGCGGGATTTGATGTCTGAAAGCAGGGGAACAAACCCGGATGGAATAACAAACGGCGCCGAAGACGCAGCGGGATCGCAAAGTGTTCCCCCTAACGGTGTGGGGGTCCAGGGGCTCTGAGGTGGCCTGGTGGGGTCTGGGGCAGAGCCCTGGTGAGGGGTCCAGGGGGCGAAGCCCTCTGAAGCTCTGGGGTATTTACGAAATGGTAGGCATTAAACTGATGCATTTTATCTTCAACTATAAATGACATAAGGTGGGCACTTCACACACCACACACAATATGACTTTTTCAATTATATTCTTACTCCGTATGACTAACAGTCGGCCAGGATTGTTGATGCGTGGCTTGAGGAAGGAGGGGAGAATAGAATGTTTTAAGGGTTTCCTGGGGCTTCAGAACAATAATATTAAGAATGAGAGATCTAGAACTGTGGGTGCACGCGAAGCGCGCTGAAAAACGGCAGATTTTAATTTAGCGATATGAGTATCAGAAAAGCTAAGACAGTATACTCAAGCAGGCGCGGATCCAGGATTTTGAGAAAGGGAAGGGGGGGGGGGGTTGTGCACACACTGTCGGCCGAGGCCGACGAGCGATCGCCGAGGCGCGAAACCACGGCGGGGGGTCTGGGAATCCTCCCCCAAGAAAATTTGAATTCTAGATGCGCTTAGATACGATTTCCCGGCATCTGGGAAGCATATTTTCCATATCTATTTGCTCATTTTTTCAAAAATCGTTGGTCATCGAAAAAGGGTGGGGGGCGTGCGCCGGGTGCGTCCCCACCTGGATCCGGGCCTGCTCAAGGAGAGGGCTCTTGCCCCCTCCCCCTTCGCTAAGCTCCTGTCATATACTACGTTACCGTAAATGGCACTTTCCTTGCCTTTCAGCTTGCATCTCAACAATCTTTAAATAGTTGATAAATTGCAGAAGATTCATTTCTATGCGTATTACTGCTGACAAAACTGTGGCCAAACAATTCCCAGATTGGTTTTTTAAGACCTTCTGACACTTCAACTGAGGTCCAGGGCTTAAGTTTGAACGAATACCTATCAGAAGTAGAAAAACGTACCGGTTTGAAGGCACACATTTTCAAAAAATAAAGTTAGCTACTGAAATATTGACGACATATTCGGTTTATTTGGCTAAACATTACTTCAAATGCTAATTTCACGTCTGCATCATATTCATATGGAATGCGCTATTGGCCTGCAAAAATCGTAAAAATGTCAGTTGGACCTTTTTTGGCCTTCCTTAAGTAAAATCTGGGTACCAACCTTTCTTCACTCCTATTTTGGGGTAATTGGCAAGACCAATTTATGACATTTTGTTTTGTTGAGCCATAATAAGTTCAGTAACAATTTACATATTTACAAACCTGTTTTGGATACCAATATTCCAACCATATCTAATCGGATACCTTATTTACGTTTATGAATGAGCAAATGTTTCACACTATTAACGCATGTAAACATGCATAAAAGGCAGGGCTGTAACCGAGTCCATCTAACCCAATTCCGGGCCGGTTCCGACTCCAGTGGCCACCGTTCCGGGCCAGTTTGGAGTCTAGTACCACCTATTCCGAGCCAATTCCGATTCCAGGTTTTACGGGCCAATTCCGAGTCCGGCATTTGACAATGTAGCGCCTCATACAAATGCTTTTTGTACTATTTGCAACTACACTAATGATGAAAACGGGCATTTTTCAGGAGTCAATTTCATACTCTGGCTGTCCTTGTAATTTAGTTGACTGAACGTGACCACCTACTTGCTAAATTGTGCACCAGTAATAATTTTGCCTAGGTAACGTTAATGAAACTTTTATTTTTGTGGACTCGACTGGCATCGGCTCCGAGTCCGAGTCAACCTGAGCCCATTCCCGGCCATGATCCCGATTCCGTGACCTTCCATTCCGGGCCAATTCCGAATCCGGCGAAAAACGGGCTCGAGTCCGAGTCCGGACTCGGATGTGACAGCCCTGATAATAGGGGAAACGCAAGTAGGATACAGGGTAAACAAATTGACCTATGTAAATTGCTTGAATTAAAGAAAAATAGTTATGGCTAAGGGGTACCTAAAGAAGATCAGGAGAGCTTATACATGGATACTTATTGAAAGATTCCATAACAATACAGTTACAAAGACAAGAAATAACAGACTTAGAAACGTGATAAATTAATTGATGTTACTTAATAGGTAAAGTTTAAGTTTACGTTAACATGATCGAAGACGAAGAGTTCGGTATCCTTTATATCTACGAAGAGTGAATTCGAGATTTTCTTGGGATCTAGGTATTAGTTACACTGTTAGCAATAAAAATTGGATGTCAAACCAAACTTCTTACTATACCAATTATTTCCACATCAATTACAGGTTTTTTTCTTTAAAGTGAACGGAACCCCAGATTATGTCATTCTAAAACGGGGAATGCCGGAGATTCTTTTAAGTTGCCCCTAGTGGTATAATTATTTCAATAAGTACAAGTATACACGTTTTTCTCTAAACGGTAAGTGAGGGCAACTTTTGGGTGCTTATAATTAGGGCCTTGCCTCCCCCAGTGCTATGCGTAAGAACTTGCTGGTTTTATTCAACCACACGGTTCCTTGATTCAACGAAAACATCAAGCCTGTTGCTCCCAAAGGTGTTAATAAACTTCGGGTTAGCATCCGAACTATATTTTTAATTTATTGTTTACCGAAGTGTAGACTATGCTCTGAAAAATTGCCATCTTCGGGAACAAGTTGGCTTCTACACTGTTAAAAATGAATCTGTTAATTTACAAATGTTCTCTTGTTAATAAAGTTTCCAAACAATTTCTGTGAAACCAAGTTATCAAAATCTTGTGCTTAATTTTGTGATTTTTTTGTGTAAAATTTAAACATTTCTTATGTTAAAATTAACAGAGATTACATGCAAATCTATACCAGTGGTTCCCAACCTTTTTCAGCTCACGGCCCCCTTTCACCGAATGGGTTTGGACAAACGCCCCCGTCTATAGCATAGTATTAATGAATAAACGACAAAAAATAAGAACCATGTTGAAATGAAGGGTAGGGCTACACGTACATCGTTTTACGTGTGGGTCGGATCCAGGGTAGCAAACCAAGGGTGTGGGACTCGAAGAACTGACTCTCTTTTGAGATGGCGAATTCTTTAAATCCTTTACCTAAGATTTACGAAAGCGTGAAGGTCTGAAAGCAGTTAGGGATTGATTTTTTAATTTTACAGATGCCAGGGCCCCACCGAGGTGTGGACCGTTCCCTCAAGGGCCCCTAATAGGGTTCAGGGGCAACTTCCAAGTGGGGAACTGGGGGCTAAGCCCCTGGCAGCTCTAGAACATTTCCAATATTGTCGACACAAGAATGAGGCATGGCGCAGTCAAATTTTGACTATCTTATGATAACCTTAGACGCGCACTAAAGGGATTACAAAATTTACCCATAGACCAGTTTGTATTTCAAAAGTAGCTAACGGAAGTTTCCTTTGATGCTACAAGGGACTTTTCCTGTGGTAGGGAGGAAGAAAGATGGTAGGGGTTGCATGGGGTTTTGAAAGACTTAGGCCTATGCCACTCAAGTTGTCCTCCAGGTAAAAGTAATGAGAAAGCCGAAACTGGCGCAACGAAAAATTGCATTTTCGAAAACAGTTTTAATTTACGTTTTACTTCATAGTAGGCCTACACAAAAGTTATCTGTTACGTTACAGTTACCTATAATTGTCACTTCTGTTAGTATGTCATGTTTATAGACAGCAAGAAAAACTACATTTCAGGTAAAAGTGGCAGTACAATTTTTAGCCATGGCCCCTTCGGTCACCGCTTTCACTGCCACTGATGAGAATATGAGGTCCTCGGCAAGAAAAATAACATCAAAATGGAACTCTCTTAAATGTGTTTTCGTAGCATCTTGTAACAGGCCTAAAGATAATTCAAAAACTTTGTAGGTACTATGAGGAGGGAATTTTAGACCTCCTCGACTTGGTGACTTCATTTATCTCTTTTTTATACGAACCAATTTGAGAGCGCAGCTAGAGGAAACCTTTCGAAATCTTATGAGGTCCCGATTTAAGTTGAGTACTTCATTTTTCAACCCCCTGCCGCCTCCTTAGCCCTCATCGCCCTCCCCCGAGTTGTCAAAACGTCCCTAGGGGGCGATAAGGCCCCCGGTTGGGAACCACTGGTCTAGACCAATTATGTAGAAATTATTGAAATATTAAAATCCATTTCGTTACGATTCAGTTAACGTCCCATTAGGGGTCACGTGACCAACCTCTCAGCCATACTTCCACATTTTTAAGCATGATCTTAGCCTAAAGGCCGAGAAGACAGATGCCCAAAACTTGAATTCTGTTTATTGCGATAGTGATTATGTAAAAGAATTTTGTATAATCGGGGCACTACTAAAATTCTCAAATAATGAAATCATTGTTAACGAAATAAATATTACAAACAATTCCAATTAGTCACTTGTAAACGATTTTAAGCAACGTAAATAATTAGTTGTCCAGTTACCGATAAAAACAAACACAAAAACATTATGTAATGAGGTAGCAATCAATGTAAAAGAAACATATGGACAAAAATAAACTCCGCTAACTTAAGTTTAAACTTTCATACGTCATAAAGCGGTAAATTTACAGTCATTTTTACAGAACTGTATGTTTAAAAGACTGAAAATGTTTGTTTTTTGATAAAACTAGAGCGTTTGTTATTTGACTGATTTATTAGGTTAGAAAAATGTATTTAAATAACAGTTTACTTATGTAAAATAGAAAAAAAACACAAAAGTACTGTTAGTAAAAAATGTCTGTACATTTGCAGAAATTTTTAACAATTTGCACCGTCTGTAAGATAAGCTTCAGAAACGACAAAATGTTCTATAGAACCATATGGAACAAATTTCCGAGACTGAGTTGGGGGATAAGGATCTCGTGAGTTTAATCAGGCAAGCTTGCTTAACAAGAACGTCCATCCTATGATTCCTTGCCGATAAAGTATTCTGTTTCAACTTTTTTCATTCTGTATGGCCCCGACCGTGGTTCTGAGCAGATTAGGATTAAATGTGTTTAATAGGATTCAAACCCGGGCCATCAAAAGGAGAAATCGAACACTTTCCACTTAACCATCGACATACACATTAGTTGTAAATTGGAATTATGTTTTAGTGGCAGCATTCTCATGTTCATGGCTATGTAATTAAAATTAGAATTACTTACAAATGTACCAGAATTATGCTTGTGAAAAAAATACCTATGTTGCGCTTTATAATTTTATCTTTGGTGTGGTGCAAAAATTCAGCCCTTTTCGGTGGTTGCGAAAAGAAACAAATTGGAGGTAAGGCCCTATGTCTATTCAATTTAAAAAAAAATTCGTAGTTTCACCTCTGATGACCTCAGATGACCATTGACTTCCACCAAAACACATAGGGCTCTCTGGCAATATGAAAAATCTATATACTAAGTATAAAATTGTATTCATCACGCCTGTATTGAAATATCGTTTTTACAAGGTTTTACTAATTTCTTTCGAATCTTTATAACTACTTTAGAGAATTTCAATGTTTCAATACAAAGTTCATGGAAAATATATGCTGAATTCTTGAATTCCTCTTACTGTTCATAGTTTTATGAAACTTATCAAAGAAACACAACAATTTTCAGAAAAAAAACATTTGTGATTTTTCATTGTACAAGTATGTTGTGCTAAATTCCACAAAAATGTATGACGGACTTTGTGTGACGTCATTTGTCCCTTTTCTGAAGCTTGATTCTGGGCACATATTTATAAACACACTATAGCTCGTATCAGAGCTCATGATATCCTTGTTGGCTGTCAATTGAAATTCACAAAAGTTAAATATACTAGGTTTCATATAAATCTGTCGTGCAATATTATTAAATTTCGATGTGACGTCATAATCATCTTGAAATTAAAAGACTTTATAATCATCTTGAAATTAAAAGAATTGAGTTTTCTATAAGTAATGCTTTATTTTGACTTTTCTGATATAACATTCGTATACTGCCGACTTCACTGTATTATGTAGGGCTGTTTACCTATCTATTAGAATTTTATCAGCATAAATTATGCAAAAATGATTTTGCAAGGAAACATTGATTCTTCACTTTGCAAAAAAAAAAAATATTAGCCTAAGAAGAATTGTCTTCTTTCTTTTGGAGTGAGTCCAATACATTTAGAAGTTTTTGATACCCAACCCTAAGAAATGATGGTATTGGTTTCTACAGAAATAACATTCTAATTATAACTTCCTAACGTTTGATTTCTAAAGAGTGGTTCAAAACAAATTTTTACAACATTCAGTTTTTGTACAAAGTTTTCATCAATTAGTCTCTATAGAAATAAACTTTCTGTCGAGTTGTTAATGAGTAGACTATATTTTTACGCCAGGTAATCTTGAATTGATCCCATTTCTAGTTTGTCTGAATAAGCGGAACTTGCTCTGAAGGACTGCTGTCTTTAAGTTTTGCAGATGTAAAGAAAGACACCCCTTGAACGATTCTACTCCATCTTCGGAAACCGCTGGTAACGCATCGGCAACTGCATGACTTATAAATGAACTTGGTTAGGCTCAAAAGTGTTTTTCCTGTTTTAAAAATCAAGCAGAAATCTGTTAATTGATAAAAGTCAAATCCGATGGACAAAAAAGGAGACATTGCTTTTACCTCATATTCAATGTTTATTTTGTCTGATACTTTGAAAACTCAACATCAGAAAGAAGAGCAACATTTTGCCAGACACTAAAAGTCAGACATTAGTGTAAGGTGCTACACAAGAATAGACAGTTACTTCAATGTTTCTACGGCTAATTCGTATCGTATGTGTCAACATCTCGATGGATATGAAGGAATGCAGATAAAAATGTATCTGGCTTGATAACAAGGAAAAATTGAAAGTTGCTCACATTTTCAGGAGTTCATTGGAAGAGATGCAGACTTAACCTATCTCATCAACGATCAAGGGAGGAGTTGCTTTCATAAGCATTGTAGGCAACTAGCTCTAGGTAGCATAAAGGGTCATGCTATTATAAATGTTGACTGCAACCATTAGTCGACCCGTCTTTGGCATTACTGGTTGCGCATCTTGACTGACTGTTAAAGTGGTTTAGTCAATAGGAGTCGGTAGAATTAACAGTATTAAGTACGTACCGATAACTATAGCAACAACACTCAAGTTCAGGATGATTAATGTAATCGTCATTAATATTTGGACGTAGACTGAGTTGAGCCTTTCTGGAACACGCACAGCAGCTACCAGCATGTTCAAGAAAATAGCCCACAGAGAAGCAAGCTAGTGAAAATAGATGGAAAGTATATACGGTCAATAAACGAAAATTTTAAAAACTTTTTAAAACTTTTGATACTTGAATATTTAGGTCGTTTTGAACATGCATCAGACTTAATAGTAACCAAACGGAAGAATCAGTTGATATTTGCCCAAAATTGATCGTACCCACCTGTAGATAATGCTCAAATTTGTCCCTCATTGGAGAATAGGAGGCATGTAGACATAGGAAGATGACAGCAAGGATTAGAGAAACAGTTATCGAAAGAGAGCTACTCCAACCAAACAGGATTACTACGAATGTTTGTGACATCTTCCTCACAAGTTCGATGATTTCCCAGAACCAGAAGCGGTCTTTGTAGTTTTCACAGAGAAAACGAAACCACCTCGGATTTCCAGAACTGGCTGAAGTATCATTACATTGAATGTTGACTGAGTAATTTCTCCACAACAAGTAGAGAAGTGCAGCAGGGAAGCCAATGACATACACCGAAGCGACATAAGAAGCAATTTCATATTTTCGGTGAGTTGATGTGTTGCAGTCGATGGAGTAATCTGCTCGCAAAAGACTAATATTACGCATTTTATTTTCATCCAATGAGAAATCATCACAAGCTGGTCCGAACAACGCAAATGTTACATTACATGTTGAAGTGTATGTAACAAACAAAATTAGCAAAGGTACTGCTAAAAGTCTGTCCTGTATTCGTCTAACGCTTGACTCATTCTCCGTTACATTTACCGAGCCCACACGTCGTGAACGAAGTATGAGTTCATGACCTACAAAATGAAAGACCGTCGTAATGAACAACACTAAAAGCGGAGTACTAATGCCTATGATAAACTCCGTATAAGGTGTCAAGGTGAGCTGTGGCATAAAACAACTAGGTTTTATCAAAATGGAGGAAATGTTAAACTGGAGAAGTACAAACCATGCAGACACCTGCTTGAAAACTTCTGGCCAGTAAACCGTATGAAGTGAATTCCAAAATTCACCCATTATTTGGTAGAATCCAAGAAGAATTTTGCCTCTTGCCAGTGCAACGTCAACAATAGAGCGATCTTCGTTTGAATGTTCACGTCTGTAAGAGTATATGAGGTAGAATATAAAACACACACAAGCAAAAACGATGCCAAGAAACTCAGCAACAAACACCCAAAATGTAGGGCAGCTGTGGCAATAGCCAAGAATCGGAAAGAAGCCATCTTGACAAGCAGTACACATCCATCCAATGTAACCTTTCGCGCAATTTCCCTCAATATTGTCGTTGTCGTTTACACATTTGAAAGTTTGAGCGCATTCGTAAACCATGGGAAAAGGCTCTGTGAAATTTACAGTGTCATCATCATACGAATTATTGAATGTCTGAAGGTTCAGAATGAACTTTCTGTAGATATTTACATCGGTGTAGCTCCAGTTCCAATAGTAGCCCGATTTCAGTGTCGCATAATCATTGGAGCAATTCATACCAACATGAGGACAGAGATGACATCCACCGAATCGTTCTCGACGATAGTAATTCTCCTGACAAAAGCAAGCGCGAAAGTTGGCTGGTCTTGATTTGACTGTACCTTCAGGACAAACCTGGCACTTGAGGGGACTGTCACCACCGCCGACGTTGACAAATGTCCCATTGTTACATTGTTTGCATTGTATAGTGTTCGTGTTGTTAGAATACTGACCGACTTCGTCCTGGTAGAAGCCACCTGAAAAGTGAAGGATTATTTTCAAGAAATGAAGATTATCATACATTTTGGGAGAAATTAGTTACAGAGATTCCTTCCTGGAAGAATGACAATGCAGGCAATATTAAATAAGTCAGCCTGAATAAATCACTGATCCCCAACAACATGGGAAAAGCAAAGCAAGACAATATTTGTATCAGGGAAACACAGTTGAGAAATATGTCTTGTAGACGTGTGTTCCACATTTGCTCCCAATTGAATTTGGGTGTTAAAGCATTTTGACGAAATAAATTTGTTTCCCTTAGATGCATTTTAAACTTAACCGATATGGAGCAGAAACTGTATATCGTGACTAAAAAATCTGTTTTGCAACGCTCCATGCATAAACATTTTAGTTACTAACCACTTACAGATTTCTATAGAATTCTGTGAAATTGTTTTAGATTTATTTTCAATTTCTAAATTTTGTAGAAGTTCTGTAGTCATTTCATTTTAATTCATTTAAATGATTTTTTTCTGTAGAATCACTATAAAATCATCAAAGAATCTCTGTAAAGTACCACAGAAACTTGTAGCTTTCACAGGAAAAAAATTGAAGAATAAAAATATGCGTGGAAGAAAAAAATTCAATATCTGCCTTTTTTTGCTCATTCGATGCCTTTCACCCAACACTTCCGCCCTTCTGAAAATTTGTAGTTCTGTGTGTAACGCTGCTCTGTGTACCCATCACTCTAAATAACTACTCGCCAATCAACCAATAACAACCGAGAATACTGTTGTAACCAACGGTAACAGGTTATTCACATGTAAGAGTAAGTGGTTGAAAACTGGGACGTTAAACCTCATCTAACCTAACCTAACCTAACCGTAAGAGTAAGTGGAACTCTGAAGAATTTACCTCTTGGACACGGGACACATCGTTTCAACAAACTGTTTCCGTAATATCCAACCTTGCATGAAGTGCATTTGGCAAAATGATATGCCATATCACAATCGAATCCTTTGTCAAGGAGCAATTTGCCAATATCTTCTGCTACTGTCAATGAGGTTACAAACGTGTCTGGCACGCATGTCCTGAAAATAAGAATACAATATTTTGATCTATACACTGAAAATGTATTCAAGTAAAACCTCTTGGTGGATTTACAAATCTTGCATGATGCAAGGTATCTGTGTCCATGTATGGGCTCATTACAATTTAGCACAGTACTATGTACAGGAATAAACATAACTTTTTTCTGTAAAATAGCAAATTTTTCATGTATATAAACGTTTCTTAGATACATTTACGTGAAATGAGGACAAAAATTCCTTACAGGTTTACATCTTTGCTGAAGCGTTGTATTTGTAATATTTGACAAGATAATATCCTAAAGGAGATACAACGTAAAATAAAAATCATTAAACATTTGCATATACCTATTCCGCATGCGATTCTGTAAAATTCTGCTTAATAACTTGATTGACAGAAGATCTCGTTTGTAAATATCTCAGTATCTTTCGGTAAAGATATTAGGACGTAATTGAGATCCTGTAAATTTATATCTAAATATATCTGCACCAGAGTTGTAATCGAGTCACTAGATTCGTGACTCGAGTCACCAATTGTCAAACTTTTAAGTGACTCGAGTCGAGTCATTGACTCGAGTCACTGTACTATTTCAATGGGGAAATTACTCCTGAATTCTCTCGAGTCACTATCATTTTGAGAAGAAGTGACTCGAGTCGTGACTCTTTACAACACTGATCTGCACCCAAAAATGTTGAGATAATAAGATGACGGATAGCAATATCTAAATATCTTGCAGTAAGGATATTAAGATATTGATATCCCGTTACTTAATATCTAGCTATTGTACTCCATAATATTGAAATAATAAGATCTCAAATGTTAACATCTCAGTATCTTACTGAAAAAAGTCGAGAAAGTCACTTAATATCTCAATATCCGCATGGCACTTCAAAAGCTCCAAATTGAAATAAAGATGGTATACTCACACCTGCCCTTGATCTTCAATGCCTGACAGAAAATCCGTCGAAATGGATTCCAAAGGATTTCGTTGCACTTGACTGTAGGAATGACCGAAACCATTATGAAATACTTTAGTGTACATGAAAAGTAAATCATGTACATTTTAAGTTGAATATGTTATTGAATTTTTTTTTTATCTTATTTTCAAATACATGTAAATGGCATTGAGAATGCAGGAAATAAATAAAGAATCAGAGAAATTCAGTCGAATCAAAAGAATCAGAGAAATTTTTTAAGTTACTCACAATACATTTAAATTACTGGAGTTGATTGCTTGGAAAAAATTCCCTGTTAGTCTTGATATTTGATTCCCAAACAAGTAGCTTAAAGGTGAAAGAAAAACAAATGATGACACCTACTGCTATTATCGGAATGTGCGTGTTTGGAACGTGACAGTGACTATGCATTTATCAATTCAAAATTCTGTAGGGTTAAGCAAAAACCTTGGGACTCTGGACTGAACGTACCGTGGAAAAAGGCCTAAACAGGATTTCAATTGCTAACTTCGAACGCAGTGTATGCGATCTCCATCAGAAAAATAAAATTTATCAAGCACTGAAAATTAATGAGGAGTAATTCTTTTTGATGAATTGAGAAACTTACAATATAAGCAATATTTCCTATATTTCTAAAAGCAGATTATATTTCGTAAATGCTAACGAAATATGGGATGCTATTATTGAACACATTGATAACAATCGTGCAACATTCACGTCTCTTGCGAAAGCCTACCTTTTACGAAGGTATACATGCGGTGTGTGATTTTGGCTGTGCATTGATCTCAATTTATAGATTAATTGGACTGAAATTCAAATTTTTCCTTTCGAGATTCGAGCCTACGATTGATGGCATTTCAAGGCTACCCCTTTCTAAAGATCTTTAGAATTCTATGAAGAAAACTTCGGAGTGCCTTCAAAATTATAATTTGTTTTACACAATTTGTATAGAAGTCTGTAGAAGTTCTGGGTAATTATTTTTATGAAGAATTTATGAAGAATTTTTTAAGTATCTTGAATATATTTCAGTCGAATAACCTTGAAAAAACACAATACATCGAGAAAAGGATGATGGATACTTTTCATACTTTGTATATAGATTTGCCATTTTAAGAGAGAAAATCTTTAGTTTTGTTGAAGGTCATCTGAGGTCACCAGAGGTGAAACTATGAAACCTCGTAGACTAAATAGACAGTGGGCGGTACCTCCGAATTGTGCCGTTTCGTGACCAACGAAAAGCTAGGGCTGAATTTTTGTACCATTCCAAAGATTAAACTATACAGAACAAAATACATTTTTTCAAAAGCATAAATTGACAGTACTTGGTAATTATAATGTTAATTACCCAATAAAGGAACACGTGTAAAGGATGCTGTGACTATAAGGTATTCAGATATATCATACGTATAACGAATTTGTCGATTGTGTAGTGGAAAGTATTCGATTTCTCAAACAAAAGGCCCTCGAATCAATCGCAAATTTCACTTACGCACACGTAAACGGTTTTTCCCCTTCTATCTTTAATAATTTTCCAGGCGCATAATACATATCAGACTAGGCAAGGTAACACTACTTCCATTGTACCCTGCGTATATAGAAAGAAGAATAGCCAGCTTTTTGTTCAATACACCGGTCCAAAAATTCGCAATGATTGCCCAATTACAGTAAGAAGTAGACCCACTTTTCCGTGTTTTTAAAGTCACTTGAAGCGTTTCCTAAATGCTAATTATGTTTTTTAAATTCAGCTTGCGTTGTTCTGTACTGTATTAGCTGTCTTCTTTCGTATGGAATGGTTTAGACTTATGTGCTTTCATATTTTAACTATAAAGTTTTTGCTTAACTTTGTGTGCTAATATGTTAGGGGACCTAAGCTATTCATAGCGTCTTTGGTTTCCCCTTGACCTTTCATTTATATTAGTTCTGTATCTAAGAAGAAAGCTACTGAACCAACTGATAGTGTTCTATTAATATTTATGTATGTATTATGTCGATAAACGGTTGAAATTAAGTTCGAATAATTGAATAGTTGAATTGAATTGAATAGTTGAATTGAAATACCCTGTATCTGTAATGTCGGTCAGTTGCAATATCCGTGGTACAACACTGGAACTTCAAAAATGGCCTCTCTCTCCCCCTAATATTTGGTCAACGAGGGTAGTATTTTGTGATATGGAATAAGACTAAGAAGCCTCTTAGAATTTAGTAAAGGGGACGGAAAACTTCAATATTTTTTCAAAACCGTAAATTCTGCTAATATTTTGTTTAATGGTGTGATATGTTGTAAGAAGACTTCAAATTAATTTATGGCTATAGAAAACAATTTTCCGTCGCGCTTTGCCAGTATCCGTATCCGCTAAAATCTTTAATGCATACTAGAACTTAGCAGACCGACACACACTTCACTACAAAAGGACGGCAATCATCTAGGGGCATGACCGTACATAACGATAAGGGGGGGGGGCAGAAAGGGCTGTGTGTGTATGTAAACATAAATGTATACGATTACGTACATATATGTATAGGTATACACATACGTTTACATATACGTATACCTAGGTCTTTACATAAATCTATCAATCAGTGTTAGTTTTCCGGTCCCAGTCAGTCTTAATTGTCATGGAGTCATTACTAATAGTATTGAAATCTTGAAATTCTTTCTACAAATTATATTGGATACCTGTTTAGCAAAATAAGAAGTAGGTTTGAACAAATTGAGATTCTGATGAAGGTAATGTTTCCAACAACCGAAGTTTACCTGTAGATTAATTCCCAACAAGTTACTTCTACGGGTACCAACTCAAAAGATACTATTATGATTCTATGCAGTGCAAGGGGCAGTAGGGGTAGTTCCCCACGGCCAGCTGAAATTTTGAAGATAAAGTTTTATCACACTCATGTTTTGAAATCTTTGGGTAGTAAATATGCCAGAAGTATTATTTAGAGTTAGATCCAAAGCATAGAGTTCAGAGAGTACCATTCCCGGCAATCCAGGAAATATGTTTGGCATTTTGTTCAAGTATACTTATCAAACGCTGACTAAAGACGGCCCTCCGATTATCCTGTTGCCATCATGGCCAAAAATGCCTGCTTCCGTTCATGGTTATTAGGACTACCATGCTTGACTGCCAGACTGGAGCCTATTTTTATAGGCCTATTAAAATTTTCTTTTAAGTGGAAAGTTGGCCCATTCTACGACCCACCTCATTCGGTAACCAGTGCTATAAATTCTAATCTATTTAAATAAGTTATACTTACAGACTTGTGACGCTAGTGTAGGAAAGCATACCTTCTGGCACTTGTTTCAGGTTGTTTTCAAAAAGGTGCCTGGACAGTAAAACATATAAGGGACGGGTTTATTTGAATGATATCTTAACAAAAAGGTAAAAAGGGAGACGTTCTGAGAGTATAGTTATGTGTAAAATTGTTAGCCTGTAGTACATATTTAGCAGATAAGTTGATAGTTACGTATGTATCAACAGAGGAGGTATTTTTTATTAAGAAAGATATGCTGAAGGCAAACGCGAATTAAACTCCCTTATAAGGAGGAAAGATTATAAAAATTACAGTATAGTAGTCGATTATAAACATAAATAAAACACTGAAATATTCCTAGTCAGACATGTCCTGAGGCTAATTCTAGGAAAACATACTATCATCTCCAAAAGCTGTGTCTCTTTTACATCCAATAAATGAGACAAATAACCATTTCTTACAGCTGTTTAAGCTGACGCAGGTTCCAGAAGAACTTTCGTGGGATACTTTCAAGTTTGTTGCCACTTAAAATAAGAGTTACCATTGTATGCTTGGTTAAAGGAAAGGCAAACAGTTTTTCGGGAACCGTCTTCAACAAATTGTTTCCCAAATCCCTGGAGAAGAAAAAAATGTGAAGCTCAGCCAATTAACGTCTATTCTTCAAGTATATCAGTAGTTGATGAAAAAGTCAGAAAAAAGGTTTGAAACACAACGTTCAAATTTTCACGTTAACTTTGCAAGGATAATGAGTTATATGCATGGTTTCCAAGTGTTGCTGTAGCGTAAATTTCTAGTTATTTGTTGTACTGCTGAAAGCTTACAGTTGAATGAAATTTCTAGAATTAGGTAATTGTTATGTCACTTTAACGTGTAATCAAAAACCCACAATTGAAATGCTTTATGCAGTACCTTTTCACCAGTTAAGTATGCGTTGGGGCGTGGAGAGGCTACAGCGTCCTTATGAGATTGCAGTTCCTCATTTTAAGCCATAAAGCAATCTCTGTCACGGAGGCCTGTTCACAAGTTACATACATACCTACATATATACATACATACGTACTTACGTCCGTCCGTCCGTTCATCCATCCATCCATACATACATACATACAAATATACATACTTATAAAGCGCTGCTTTATCGCGATCGTGGCGCTAACACAATAAAACCAAATACACCAACACGAACAAGTAAAACCGAAGCGCACGAAAGCAATACAGAATAAAGAATATACAACGTAGAGTACAGTTAAAAACTTCTCTTAAACGTATGTAATGATTCCGATCCCCTAATTCTAGCTGGCAAATTAATCCAAATTCGGGTTACAGCACACCAAAAGGTCCTACAGGCGGCTGAATGGAGAAATTTCCGGATGTTATATTCAGCTAGGCGTGAGATGTCACAGCAGGGAGTTACGTAACAACTCCCTGGTCACAGGCAGAACGTTAACTTGCGCCAGCGGTGCAATAAGGTATTAACTAGTTCATGTTAAAGTTGTGCTTTAAGAGAAAAACAAAACACAACATCAAAGATTTTCTCTTACGACCAAGATTTTTCTGCTGAAATAGTCCTGCAAACAGTGATGAAAATGTTTACTTTTTAATTTATCAAAGTTTCATGATTGCTGTAGGAGGTCTTAGAGAAAGGTTTTAATATCTAGGCGAATTACAATAGGTTATGAATATGTGACTTAGTTACCACATTTAAGTTGATATTATTGCAATATTGCCTTAATATTCAACAAATCTATATTCGTTGGAGTAAAAGTAAATCATCTGGAGAGTCACTTTACAATGTTTGTTTTATCATAAAACAAAACAAAATTACAAATTTACAAGGATTAAACATTACAAAATATAAGCAACATTGCATTTTTGTGGCTTAAAGACAACTGGGTATAACTTACTCTAAGTCATTTGCTTGTTTCCTAATTTAGATCTTATCAACAAGAATATTGTTGCAGTTTGTTCATAAATTCTTGATGTATCAGTACTTACCTTATTGAAACTTGTGTTTTCTTTAAATGTTTTGTTTTTCGCATGATTAGTGGAAAAATCCATAAATGTGTGTTAAGTACGTGGAGTATCAAATAAAACAGCTGAAGGAAATGCATCCGAGGAGAAAATTCTATCTTTCTTACAGAATAGCAAACTTGGATTGGACCATGAAAACTCACAGTAAGCTAGTAATAGAAGTATTGAAGAACAGCTTCTCTGGTATCTCCAACAGTCCAACAGATGCAAGCACCCTAAAAGAATACAATGAAAACAAAACAGGTAAACTGTGGAGTTTGAAAAACTTCTCCTCACATTGTTTTTTAAGCAAAGAGGCATTGTATACTTCTACATTAAGCGTAAAATTTGGGTTCAATGGCTTCAAACTGGGTGTGTCCAGCTACGACTACACGTGAGCCAGCATGGACATCCCCACTGAGATTGACATTGTTTTGTAGGGGTTGCATATTGTGCTGGAAGAATAACATATTTCAATTTGTCTAACAGGTGGTTAAAGGCAGACCAACAGGCTATGTACGATAGATGTTTGAGAAAGTGAAACATTTTATTAATGGTTTATTCTGTAATGCTATTTCATATTAAAGTTATAAACAATTATATTATAAAAATTCCTTCTAATTTTTCTAAACTGCTCTATTTTACTACTGCGAAACTGTCTGCCAGATGTGTGGGGATGTTAAAGTGGCCATGACACGTAAATTGGAGTAACGCGAGACTAATTTAGCCTAAAGTACACAAAAAGCTCTTTCTAAAACTGTTTTCATCACCCTTACAGCCTTGCACATTAAAAAGAAATTAATGTTTCAAAAAATTGCACCAAAAATAAACTGTTGAAAATGAGATTTCAAGCCAACACAATAATGACGTCATTTTAGGAACACCAGCCTCCGTATACCGAACCTGGCGTACAGCATAGCCTATACATACGTAAGAGATAGTAATGATTGTAATTCGCTGCAAGTCTTGAATTTGGACTTTATTCTGCCTGTTTGGAGAGTGGTGTCGGTCTGTTATATTCTGGGGCTGCAGTAGGCTATTACTATTAATTACAAATACTCTTGATTCATAACCGAATGACGAAAAAACTCGGCAGTGTACTGTTCGGTTCAGTCTGCAGTAATACGTACAGTGTGTGGACTGGCAGCAGCCAGAGAAATACTGTGCACACTCGATCATAGGCTAGTTTCACGATTTCCACTAACACTTGCACGAAAACAACCTAAAGCTCATATTTTGACTGCCTACATAAAACTTTCCAAGCTACAGTCCCTTTCAATTGCTCCAAATGCTTCTCGTGCTCGAATTGTTGTGGTGTTGTACTTTTACCTTACCTTACAGTCTCAAATCGATACGGTCCTATGCGCCGTAACGAATTACCCCATTTGCACCACTGACGTCTTGTTCAGTATCGCCTTCGCCTTTCTGATTTCAAATCCAAGAAAACTCACTTTACCCACAGTCCGATCAGGGAGTTGCCATTAGAGAGCAACTTCCTGGCTCAGATCCGCCATTCCAAAGAAAGTATTAAATTTGATTTCACATGGTACCTACTACGAAACCGTGCTGGTGATACATTGTGTAGTATCAGGTATGCTGTGTACTGGAAGTACTTCCATGCTGTACCTATGTTGTTGCGTTGTGAATGTTTGTACGCGGCAGCTACTTATCATGATACCAAGAAGAAAAACCTGCGTGAAATGCATTTAATTGACTAAAACAACTGGTAATCAAGAGAAAAGGGATAACATATCCAAAATTTATTACTTTTCACGCAGGTTTTACATTGTATCGACCTTGGTAACCAGTACAATGGAATGCAAACACTGTATCAAATGTCCGAAGGATACCACGACAAACAACGATCAGTTCCTAAAGTGACGTCACATGACGTAACAAGATTTTGAAAAATAACTTTTCAAGGCTGGAAGAGGGTGTATTTTTTCTCAACTTTCGAGCGGAAAAACAAGTTGTAAACAAACAGAATGGTTGATTTTCGTTGTAGGAAACGTATTCCAAAAGATGCCAAAGGGTTTAAACCATTAATTTACACGTGGCATAGCCACTTTAAGATAACAAAGATGACAATACGAGAGCACAGATACGGTAACAGAATAGCGTATATTTCGGACACTCCTGTGTCCTTCTTCAGCGCAAAATGTGAAGTGAAGTTTAATTTACAAATAACAGACACAGCAATGAGGTTAAACCCCTTGACGAGGGTGATAAATCACAGAGGGGAAATCGCTTAGGATGCCCAGGTCCTTGTTTAGGCCACGGGTGTGTGTGGACAGTTTTATTACCCACTTGCCTTCGGATTTGAGTCTTTGAGTGACAGACGGGTAATTAGAACCGAGCAGAATACATCTTAAATTAGATAAAGAGTGGTTAGGTTCACTACTGAAATGTTTTGATACAGGATAGCTTATTGATTTATCCTGCACAGTTTTCTTGTGGTTATTAAACCTCAGCCTAAATTTGGTGCCGGTCTGACCGACATAGTTGCCTTTGTCACACAAATTGCAGCATAATAAATATACTACATTAGGCGTGTCACAATCCAGGGGAGGGGGACGGATGTTGCAAATAGTGCCGGGAGGAGTAAATGTTTCGTCCGTGATAATGAACCGACACACTTGACACCTAGGCTTGCCACACTTTTTATTGCCTATGTTCCCAACAGTAAGAAGCCTGGAGGATGTAAGGAGAGATTTGAGGCTGGGGGGTTGCCGTCTCGCAGTTAAAGGGGGATCATCAAAAAGTTCGGAAATGGACTTGTCTGTCCGAAGAATACTGAAGTCTGAACGTATACATTTATGTAGGCCCTCAGTTTTAGGGGACTCTACCAAGTCTGAATACGACAAACACGTCGGCAACCTTGTGGAATTTTTTCTTAATAATGACTACCCCCTACCCGTTATCAAAGAGGGAATTAGTAAAGCTTCCGTTTACCGCAGGGATAAATTGTTATGTTACAAACCTAAAGTCGAAAATTCACGTATCCCACTTGTCTTTGACTATTCCCCTAAAACTGAGGTGTTTTAATTTAATTACAAATTAACCAAACTCTTACGCCCCCTTGTCAAAGACTTCAAGTACCTACGGCTTGATCCCAGCATACGGGATTTATTTAGTGATCCTCCTCTTAGTGCGAGGCGACAACCCCCCAACCTACGATCTTTGCTCACCTCTTCTAGGCTTCCCCAACCCCCAGCCCCCCATGGCAACCGTACATGTAACAAACGACGCTGTCAGGTATGCAAACACATCATTACCGATGTTCCTTTTATTCCCCCGGGTACCACAACTAAAATAAGACCCCCTCGCCTGACATGTGACAGTTCTAATGTCGTATACCTATTGGTTTGCACACGATGTGATAGAGGTAATTATGTCGGTGAAACCGGCTCTAAATTCCGTCTTAGGTTTAATAATCATAAGCAGACTATCCGGGACAAAACCCAGGGTTTTACGGTTGGACAGCATTACAACTTACCCGGTCACGACCTCAACGATCTAAAATGTATACTGTTGGGCTCTTCTTTTACTTCTCAACAGATCCGCCCTAATTCTGAAACCAAATGGGTCCTAACTCTCAATACACACATCGCCGGTCTGAATAGGGATTTAGGGATAATCAGTGATTGCACCTTCCACAACCCCCAATTAATCTGACTGCCTAGCTTTTGCTTGTGAATCTTTCTTATTGCTAGCCTTTTCTCAGTCATCTGTCGTTATACGCTGATGAAGAACACAGGTGTGTTCGAAAATTTCGTATCACTGTATATTGTACATATTTGCTATATATTTGCAATAGATCGAATATGTGCTTCAAAATGTCAACCGGCCTGTTGGCCTTCTTAACGTCCACTATATATTTATATATATATATATATATATATATATATATATATATGTGTGTATATATATATATATTGCTAAATGGGAAGATCACTCCCGGCGTTTACTTGCAGCAGATAAGAGGTTTGTCGACATTTATTATTAGCCTATATTAATAGCAAATGTGGAAGTCATTGCAAAGGCAACAACTAAGCAATTTTGTTTCATGGAACGTAAACTTTGTTGGAGGGAAGAGCTAAGATATAACGCTAGTTATGAACTGACAAGCTCTTTTGATTTGATTATTTATTTACACACAGATATATATATATATATATATATATAAAGCAATAAGAGCAAAATATAACACTGAAATCCAACAATTATTAGTAACACGAAGGTGTCTTAACGTCAGAACTGATCAATGAAATTACGGAGTAGAAGGGACTAGCCAAGTCGAAACGTTAATACACCTACGTGCTACTAATACTTGTGAAATATATATATATATATATTATATACATATATATATATATATTATATACATATATATATATATATATATATATATATATATATATATATATTATATACATATATATATATATATATATATATATATATATATATATATATATATATATATATATATATATATATATATATATATATATATATAAAATCTCGGCAACAACCACCACCACGTCTAGACAAGTGAACGGCATCTGTTACTGATCGCTGGTGATAAAAAACTATTTTCATCATAACTAGGTTTACCTGAAGCCGTTTCCGTTTTTGTCCTACCGTTTGCGATCTAATGTTAACTAAATGGAAATATGTTTTGTCACAAACAAGACTATAAGATTTTCAAAAGGTAAGGAATGTGAAAGGCTGATGACATTGCATGCTTGTTTTAAACGGTATCAAAGGAAACAATGAAGAAAAATCAATTAAATAGTTCGGCCAATTCAATCTTACAAAACTGCAATATTTTCAAGACGTTCAAATACTCTCGATGGGATGTTGCTAAATTTATTCTCGGCTAGATACCTGAAAAAAAAATTCAAAGTTTTATAGGATAATTTATGACATCAAATTGTCACTTGATTATGAATGCTGGTCAAATGGGAAGCTGCATAAGTGATTCCAGGACAAGGAAACCATAGTAAAAGCTTTATCTCAGAGTAAAGAAGAAATCATGAAAAAGCAAACGCCAGAATTGTCTTTACCGTCAGATGAGAATCTAGTGTCTACCATTTGCAGGCCTTCACAAAGTGATTCAGAATATTTTAGAAAGGCTGGTTTTTAGAGACGGATACCTTACGAAACCAAAGCAAAGTAATCACCACATTGGCTGAGGTTTAGAACCAACAGACGACTTTGCATCTCAAGCACGAAGATTGCAGGAAATTACAATCTAAAACACAAATATGCACCACAAGTCTACGTCTTTTATGTGTGCAGAAAATTGCACTTTATAAATGTGGATTAATTGCTCAAATTCTGGACGGAACAATTTTATTGAGCCTCTACAACGCTTTCGATTGCAGATACATGATTTCTTCCTTACTGATTTACTGACCGACTGCATGGTCAAGTGGTTAGAGCATCCGACTTGTAGCCGGAAGGTCTGGGGTTCGACTCCTGGCCGGGTCATACCGAAGACTTTAGAAATGGAACCTACTGCCATTGTGCTTGGAGCTCAGCATAAGCAATGGAGTAGGAAAAACAAGCCAGTGAGCCACAACTGGAAAAAAAGCCGTGGCCGGCCCGACTTAGACCAATTGGTTCAAAACTGAGCCGTAAAACCTCATCTAACTACTGATTTACATCTGCTGTTTACTGGCTACTAGGGGAAGACCCCACTGTCTCGTTCAATCCGTCACTGAAAAGAGCGTATATACTGTAGTACAGCAAATAAATCCAAATGTTAAGTCCACATTTAAGTGAGCTATCATAAATACATTGACTATGTGTTCGTTTGTTTAGTATACTAAAGCTTACAATATATGGGAAAAGGGAAACGGTATGAAACGTTTTTTTAAGTCCTAGAACTTACATGTTTTGTAAATTTTTCAACCATGGAAACGTAGCAGGGTAAATAGTTGTAATTCCGTTTCTGTCAATCGTTCTGTTGTTTTACGAGATGCATAATGTCGTGTATGGGTAGACAAAAATAACACACGTTAACCACTATGGTTAAAATATAACGTATAAAGAGAAATTAAAAGAATTTAAGCCGCAAAGACAATATGTAATTGAAGTCTACATAATTTACAGTTAGGCCTATAAGGCAATGAATCTTTCGATTTTCATATCAAGGAACTAATCACTGTCAATGACACTTAATTCTTTGAAAAGGTAGGTAAAGGGGGAGGTATAAAGGGCACGTGAAGCAGTATTAACTGTTTGGAAATGTGAATTAAGTCAGTATAAACATCTGTAAAGAGTGAGGATAGGCATATCCAGGGCCGGATTAGAGTTGTGTGGGGCCCCCGGCTCTTTCTATAGCGGGGCCCCTTTTAAAAGTTTAACCTCCTTCCCCCTCGCCCACCCGCTTACACAAAATTAATAACACTCAACAGATTAAATTTTAGCTTTTAACCGCTAATAACTAATAGTTGCTTTTACACATTATACAGTGATACATAACAGTTATTATACATTATATGCCAGATAGTATTAAGGCATGGCAAAAGTGCACACACATGAAAACGTAAGCCTGACAACCAGTATATCAAAATAATGTGGGTCTCAATTCCCAAACACCTTTTCATAACTAAAACATTAACTATTACATTACACATTTTTGACGGAATTTCTCACAAGCAAAATCATTTATTAGTTGGGAAAATTCATTTTCTGCACTAGGTCATGTTCCACGCTGAGCAGGGTAAGGCTGTTTAGTCTCTTCTGCTTCATGCAGGATCGAACTTCGCTTTTTATTCGCTTCAGTGAAACTGGATATTCAGTTTCACTGAAGCGAATAAAAAGCGAAGTTCGATATCCAGTTTCACTGAAGCGAATAAAAAGCGAAGTTCGATCCTGCATGAAGCAGAAGAAACTAAACAGCCTTACCCTGCTCAGCGTGGAACATGACATGGTGCGGAAAATGGAATTTTCCCAACTAATAAATGTTTTTGCTTGTGAGAAATCCCGTCAAAAATGTGTAATGTAATAGTTAATGTTTCAGTTATGAAAAGGTGTTTGGGAATTGAGACCCACATTATTTTGATTTACTGGTTGTCGGGCTTACGTTTTCATGTGTGTGCACTTTATCCATGCCTTAACACTATCTGGCATATAATGTATAATAACTGTTATGTATCACTGTATAATGTGTAAAAGCAACTATTAGTTATTAGCGGTTAAAAGCTAAAATTTAATCTGTTGAGTGTTATTAATTTTGTGTAAGCGGGTGGGCGAGGGGGAAGGAAGTTAAACTTTTAAAAGGGGCCCCGCTATAGAAAGTGCCGGGGGCCCCACACAACTCTAATCCGGCCCTGGGCATATCCTCCCCATCCTCTCAAGATGGCAGGAATTTGATTAAGGTTAGACACTGAATCGAGAAATACAATATAGCTGCAACTCTTTAAAGTCCGTTCTTATATTTGTTACCTCTCATCTTTGTTTTTATTTCTGCAGAGTATAGGTTACTCATTTTGTCGAATGGTGTAGAATATTTCATATTTTGTGAAAAAATAATGATAAATAATGAAAAGCCTTTTTTACGTTTTAATTGTGTGATTCAACTAAGGAAATTGGCAACAGGAAAAACCTCTTGAAATATTTATGTACCTGTATTTAAGTGCTAGAAATAATATAGGAACTAAACGGTTCCAGTACCATTCAATGCTATCTTACTCAATGTAACATATATACTAAACATCACTTCTTATAATCAATTTCTACCTTAACGTTACGCTTGACTTACGAAAGTTCAAAGGTAATGCTTCATGAAGAAAGAAAGTAATATTTTTCTTGTTTGTTAGTCTTACTTTATATAATGATACCTTGAAATAACATCTTTTATTGTTATTTAAAAGAACGTCATTATCTGGGTATTGGTACAAGTCACACTTACAGACTGATAATCTTTTTGCAATTGGCGAATAGACCGACTGGTAAAGTTCTTAATTTTGGACACCTTGATATGTACCTATAAAAAATTATAACAAACATTTTCCTAGTTAAGGATGTGTGCATTTTATCTTATATTCGGCTTTTGCTCCTTTGGATTGAACATTGGCAAAAGGCAGGCTCGTACCCAGACAAGGTACTGAAGGGGCAAAATATTTTAGGGGGTCAGATATGTTAAAAAGGAGAAAAGCAGTTACTTTTTACCTTCTATTTGAGCAAAGATTTTCTAGGAGCCCCTGGCCCTCCTCGTCTAAGGGCCGGCAAAAATATTTAATCTAAGTATTTCCCAATTATATTTGTCATTTATTATTGTTATTGACATAAATATGAGTATGACTTCCTGACAAATTTAAACAGTTATTCAAATATTATGTTTTAAAGATTTCTGTATCTAAGAGCACTAAGTGCACACTTACATGGTCTTGAGGTTTTCACAAACGCTATGCAGCGCATATGACTGGATTTCGTGTAACTCATAAAGATCTACGATCAAGCTGTGTAAATAAATAAAGGATTGGAAGGAAAAGGAAGTTTAGGTTTGAGAAATCGAAAATAGTGTGCAAATTATTCACAAAGTGTAGACTGTAGCTGCGCAAATGCACAGATCGGTAAAGACGAGGACCCACCATGAAATCATATCAAGATTAACAAAATTATGTGCCAGTTGGTATACTTAGGCCTTCAGTTACAAATAAAAGGATATATCAAATAAAACGACCGATAGGAGGTACATGGGACGTTTTACCAGACATCACATTTTCTTCAAGAAAGTAGGAAGGGATCACACACCTGTGTTCTTAGACAGAAATCAAAGCTGCACGATTTTGTCATCTGACATTTTCCTGTGATAAATGGGGCAACTCTTACTTTAATCCTTGCTCTAAACTTGATCCATACCTTAGCATTTATTGTTTTTATTTTTCATGAATTCTATGAAAAGCATTAAAAATCGTTCCATTTGTCCTGGGAAAAAATTTTCTCACACGGATCACAACACAGCGTAGCCTATACACAGATGTTTGTGTCGAAATTCAACTTTAGGTAATAGAGTAGGAATATAAATTGCCTTCTAGACAAAAACACAAGTTTGAAGATTCATGCAGAATGTTTTGGCAAGCTTTTAAACAAAGGAAAATAGCTTTTTACACTAATAAAAATTTAACTAGTTCAGCGAAAACAACAAAGAACAACATGGATTTTCCTAGATCTCAGTTTATGTTATTCTACACGACTCACACCTCCTAGTAGTTGCCCTTAACGTGCGCCAAGATGTGTGGCTTTGAAGTTAGCCAGCAAAAACTATGTGTGTTATATGTAGCACCGTGTTGATTGCTACATGTTAGTTAGTGCACGAATTCGGCCACATGTCAATACAAATCTCAGTCTACGCACACACTTTGTTACTCAAGTATTTTATGTTCTAAGCTAGCAGGTAGTCCAACCTTTTAGTATTCAGGAATGGATAATTAGAATAGACATTGAAACTGATATGTAAAGGGTGAGCAACCAGGCATATCCAACCGGATATCTTTTCATTATATATCATCCCTTTATACTTCTTTAAGAATTTTACACTTGCCTGGGTTTACATGTAGCACAAGCGCTGTTACCACTGATGGTATGATGACTGGTGAGACAGGAAACAGCTACTGCATAATGAATGTTAATACACTTAAGACCCTTTCATTAACAGACCTCGGCAATGTGGCGCATAATCCGTAATCGCTACAAGGACCGCAACAGATTTTTTAAAATTGATTTTCATTTTCTTTTAAAACTCACCTCTTCTCCAAGTCATATTTCTGATGAAGTGTTTTGTATGTAAAAAATTGCTTCCTCTTCGGCAAAATTCGTTGAAAGAATCGTATTGAAACTTCAAGATACATTTAATAAATAATGATATGATTCATGATTTTATGCGACTTCAATTGCTGATAAGGTATGTTCTCTAGATCTTTCCAATGGAGTGAAACCAGGGCGCGAGGCTTTTGTGGTGGGGACTTGCGCCTCCCCTTTTTACTGCGCCAATGCATTATTGTGAAGTGGGAAAGTGAGCGTGTGTGAAAGATGACAATACTTACATGTATTTTATCGTAGTTAACCCCATGAGGCTGAAGTTACTTAATCTTTGAATTAGATTATGAGAAATATCTCTGCAAAATTGGAACGATGAAATTCAGTAAGCTTTATTTAATAACTTGTTCGAAACCCACTTGTAACTAATGCTAAAAGACTGGTGGGTAATCATGCATTTGTAGCTAATATAAACGAAGTTGAAATGATACTGATTGCATCCACAGAATGTCTCCTGATCTTATCAGATTTGTAAGGAAACTATGATAGATCTAGAATAGTTGACAATGCTTTCAATGAGTGAAAATTTACTTACAAAGTTTCAAGGCTGGAACAGTTCTGAAAAGTTCTGTCTGGTATGTTTGTTATAACATTTTCCTGTAAATAGCTGGAATGTAATTAAAATGAAGTAATTTTACCAACATAATGATATGGTAATTGTGGAACTAATTTTTACTGTATCTGTATGTTTTGGAAAATGCTTGCGACAATTTATTGCCATTTATGCCCTTGAAAGGGATGCTTAAAAAAAGGTCTTGTGAGAATAATTTGTCAGTACCGTTTTCCCAGACCAAGATATAGGAGAATGGTTTAAAGTTTGTACAATTCTAACTTGCAAGCATCAAGTCATCTTGTTCGATAAGAATTATCTACAGAATGTTAGTGAAAAGTACGTTTTCCCAACCATTAACGTGTAATCTGTCTCAAATATTTTAGAGAATAACCACATTCGTCTTAAACGTCAATGCAAACTTCAGAGAAGGAGAGGGGTAATCCTTCCTTTTGTAACACAGGAAGGCAAAAGAAGACGTTTAATCAGATATTTTACTTAAAAGATAGTAAGATTATTCATTTCTGCTTTCATTGAAGAAATAAATCCCCTAAAACATTAAAGATATATTTGACTCGAACTATTCGAGAAACTCACACTGATCGCAGCATGTTGCAATGGAAGAAAAATAAAGAAATATTCTTGATCTTATTTCCATTTGCATAACTGTAAAGAAAAATAGGAATATGGATTAATAATCTCATGCCTTAAAGGTCTGGTGACATGAAAATTAAATAAGTAGATATTTGGTGAAAAAAGCATTAAAATCCAGAAAACAGCAGCCATTTCCATCAAAATCCACCAAATATTGAATTGACCATTTTACAAGGCATTTTCTTTTTTACACTTTTGTCATGAATAAACATACAAGCTAAAATATGCAAGTATGTGACGTCCAAAGAGGGACGTATCAAACATGGCTAATGCTAGCCTTTGCTTTTTCAACCTTCATTTGAAAGACGCATGTAGCATTGTTATCCCCTGAAGGATTTATTACGGAAGTTAAAATTGTTCCTTGAAAAATATTGATATTACTCACCAAACTGTAAATTAGCTGATCAGTAATAAAGAGATACCGTAATTTACACAGTGTTTACAAAAGAAATCTTAACCCTGTGCAACACTCTACATCATTATTTTTGCATAGTCAATGCGTTACATCCAACACCATCAAACTTTGAAGAGGTTTACCTTGAGGACAGTAAAAGATATTATTGAAATAATTCCAACGGATCTTTCACAAAGGGATTTTATTCTTTAACTGCCACATGAAAACAGCTCTTTGTGATGGTATGTCACCTTACTTTGAGTTTACACATTTTCTCTTCAGTTGATTTCGTGCCAACACATTGACAGAAAATACTTTGCATAGTACACCTCCACCCACGTTACACAAAATGTCGGAGAAATTTGTAAAGGGAGAGATGACAAAAGCAATAAGAAAAGCAATTACGTCACTCACTGTTCAATATATATGCAAAGCCTTTCTCTTTATTCTGATCCTTCTCTGTACTATTAATTTTTACATTAAATCGATAAACGTTTTTCGTCAGATGTAATTGTCTTTGATGTAAAATAGAAGAAATCTACATAAATTTAAAAAGCAGATAATTAGTTGATAACTTACAATTCAGTCAATTTTCTAGGAAGAATAAATGGGTTTTCCAACTTGTTTTCTGAAAAATTTCTGAAAGCCAACAGAAATATATGTATGTACAGCCATATAGCTTTTTCGACGTGCCAGTGACATCGAACACACACACAACCTTAATTTATCTGGTCTTGACAGGCATCTTTCAACCTTTAGTTTGAGAGTTTTCATTACATTAATCTAAAGATCAGTCAGTGTTTTCGTAACAAACATATTTACTCCAGTAAGGACCTGACAAAGTGTAGATTTTGTTTGTCAGAGGTTACTTCCTTTTTAAGTTATTTAATTTAATTCCTGTTACCCCATCCGCATTTATTAAACAAAGTATACTTAAAGCCGTAAATCGCAATGGCCGTCTTTCCCAGGAAAGCTTGAGGATACGGGTATTAACCTTATTTTCGAGGTCAGTCCCTTAAACCCGAGTCTTGCGCACACCTCAATGCAAAGTTTTACCACCCTCAGAGGTCAGTACTTTTTTATGCACTTTTCACAGACCTTCTCTTTGTTCTGCGTAAACTACTTTAACCTACTCTAATGAGATTGGTCATTTCTTCTAGATTACTCTCTGGCGACCATAGTTATTATAATACATGTTGCAACAAAAATCTTGGAAACATATGTTACAACTGGAAAACATTTTAATATTCGTCACAGTGGAATTCCCCATCATACTCAACCTTAATTATGATCGTTGTAGCACTTTTCTGTTACAACTAGCTGTGTACGGACAGGCGGATTTATGTAAGACTAGATTCCTATTTGCTCTACGATCCAATGAACACATAAAATCAATTTAAATCTAGACCTGGAATGCCAATTCTATTGGACATGTCGATATATTTCTTTTTTAGACTGAATTTTTGTGCGATTTTGCTGGTATCAGGTGTTCAGAAGAACTTGATTCAACATGTAAACATTTAAAATCATAAACCTTCAAATTTACATCAATCCTACGTTAAATGTATTTTTCATGAATACCTCTTTACCACTCTAACCGGAAAATGTAAACTAGTTATCAATACATGTTAAATTATACATAAGAAAGGACCATGCAGTGAATGGTTCATATCACAAATTTCAATTGAAGTAGGAAAAACGGTACTTGTTAATAAGGTAAGATTAGGATTGAGTCGATAATTTTTCACTTACAAACTTTTCAACTGGGTAAATTTTTCCATAAAACCGACCGGGACACAGGTGATGAAGTTACAGCTCATATCCCTGATATTTCAGTACAAAGGAAAAGGTAAAGAAATAACTTATGAAAGTATGGATTAAACATACACGCTAAAGTTATCCTTAATTCTTTTGTTATTGGTATAAGTTAAGTAATTTGTGGATGCTAATTATGCAGACAAGGCTAAATAGTGACTATCACTACCAATCTTAGTAAATCAGTTAATTCAGGAATAGAACGCATTTGGCAGACTATTATTGATGAATAAACCGTCGAGAACCCAGATTTGACAAAATTTTGCAAACTTGGAGTCGAGAAGGTTTATGAGACAATAATAGTCCGACAAATGTGGTTTATTCCTATTCTACCACCAAAAATGTGTGAAAAACTTCATTTTTATCAGTGTTTACGTTTACTGACCGTATGTCGTGGAATAACAGGTCAGTGTTTAACCAATCAGAATGCAGGACGTAGAATGAGAGTTTTCAGGTTTGTCCACTTAAACGGAACATATCAATGGTTGAATTTTAGAAACTGTAGTATTAATTTTAGGTGGAATAGATATTCCTTACAAATAAAGCACTCCACGTGGTATGTCAGAAGGTATAGCTGTAAGATTTCTTCCGCCGCAGTCGATGAACCCCTTCGAGCAGCTGCAGACATCGCAAGCACGCCTGTCTGAAATTGAAATACGTCAGGCTCAGTTAGGCAAATAGGATTTAGAAGGAAACCTTCAAACAGGGTTTGGAAGGAACCTACACATAGTTATTATCTTTACAAAGCACAACTAAAAGACTCCCAGAGTACAATGGAACTCAAATGAGAAGTGGGGGAAATTTTCACCAATTGCATTTAGCTACTAGTTTGATGAGGAGGCTCGCATGCAGGATGTTATAAGAGCAGATTCGAATGGACCGTTTCACAAGACATAAAGTTTTGCTTACGCTACCATATTGATGGCAGGTGGAACAAACTGTTTTGTACACTTTGCCTCTGCACCACACTACAATTGTTCACTACATCGTGCAGAGCAGAAACGGTATATTTTACGCGCACCTGGGCGCTATTGCCCGACTAAGACTTTATCACTTTGGATGTTAGGTAGCCATCGTATATCTGCCCCTCGATTAGTTGAACAGGACGGCTTTTTGCATTGCCATTAGAAAGAAATCTGGAATGTTGCGTCAGTGAAATGGTACTACAGGTATTGAATCATCTGCGGGTACCACAGATAAGAATGTCAAAAGCCTATCCCAGATTTTGAAAAGTGTGCGTATGTGCGTAAAGAGGATGAAAAATCTTGCCCTTTCTTAGTAGCACATCTCCTTTAAATTCGCAGGAAGCGGGGCCTTTGATAAAGAATGTTTTAATGGGAAGGTAGGGAGTGAGGTTCCCAAAACGGAAGATACTGAAACTGTCTCAGCGGAGCGCCACCATGTAACAACGCGTAACGTAACAACCATGATACTTTTTCAAAATGCCTCTCAGGTTTCCAAAATGACACATCTCTTGACTACTATGTTACATCCCATCTTTTCTTATTTGCAAATCTCCTGATTTAGAAATTAACAACTTAGGTTAGAAAGACTATGGTGGAAAATGATCAAAGGCTACTAATCCCTTCGCAGTTCTTGCAAGAAGTGTTCTTCGAAAGACATGCGAAATACGTGGCCTTATGGTGGGCTTTTGGTGTGGATCTCATGAGAAACACCTACTGGGGCATCTCCCCAGGAAGCTCGGGTTGATTACATAACGCAGAAACACGAGAATTTAGAGACCGCCTTGAAACAGGAGTGTGCAAGGGGGTGGGATCGGAATAATCAAATGGTTCTAGGAATTACATTTTTATAACAGTTTTTCTTTGTCTCCTTACTATATTAACTTTCACAATGTACCAACAATGGGTACGCTCGAAGAGCTCGAAAGAAATATCTTTTGAAAAGCTATTACGCGAAATTTATACTTCAACTCTTGTCACCGTTCTACGAAAGTAAACCTTTTCTTGATGTTATAATTGGTACGTGTTGCCTTCTTGATGCCCGTCGCCAACGGAGTTGAAGATGTACCTTTAGTGTCCGGAAAAGTTTTCGAGAGAATTATTCCTTATATATTACTGCTCCAGAATTATTCCATAAATTTTTCTCATGAGGATTAACACTAGACTAATCATAAGCTACTGTAAACCAAGCCGTAACTACTTCTTTAATAAAGCCATTATCGATCTCATCAAGGCAACTTCTCAAACTTGGAATGCTGTTCTTTCTTCGTCATTCCTATACCCCAAAACAATCAGACGGCCTAATTTTCAAACCAGTTTCATTAACTAATGCGAATACGTTTGAGACGGAATTGGTTATAAGCATAACAAAGAGGTTGTAAGCGCGTGAAAATTTTAATTGTTTGCAAAGCATTTACGAAAGGTTGAGTAGTTGCATGCACCAGAGACTCCCTGCATGCACTGTATTAAAGTCGAGCTAGCTAGAGCCGAAAGTCGAGACCCTGAAGGACTCAGCAACTTGTTATTATCTTGTGTCCTTTCCTTGCTTAATACTTATGATAGACAGGTTTCTATATAACCGAAGTCTCCAGCGTCGATTATTGGATTTGCTCAGTTTGTCAAGTGAACTTGTGCCTTTCTTGGGGGCTCGGCGTATGAGTGTTTTCAGTGTGATACTTCCCCATTTTAACACAATCAATATATATGAACATATCCAGCTTTCTTCATCTGCCACGCAGTTATTTTGACTATTGCATGAATTGGAAATTTTGACTATTTCCCCAATTTTACCCACTTAAACGTGTTCCAATATTAATAATCAGCCCATTTGAGGCCAGGAGATATAGGCTTAATTTCGAAGCAAGGATGATAAGCCGTTACTCAGTTCTATTGACTTTCTCTTTAGTTGTCAAATACTTCGTGTGATCCGTCTAAAAAAGCACAAGATTTGAAAGCCGCTACGCAGGCCAAATACGTCTTTAAAGCCACACCTTCGAGAATCTCCGTTTGTTTAACATGCAGATCCCTCACATAAATTCGTTCGAACGGCTCAGCTTTGTCTGCTCATGCGCAAATGGCTGAATCTGGGGTGGAAAGTGGAAACATCTAACGGCCGTCTGTTGTCTGCTTGGAAGATACGTTTCTTAACGTGACTTAACTTATGTGTGGAATTGGGCAGTAGAAAATTTTTTTGCCCTCAGAAGTGAGTATATGGCAGGCCATTTGCCTCTTTTTGTACCTTACTCAATAGTTATTCGATCCAGAAATGTGGTGGTGCAAATATTTGGGCTTTTTTATCTTTGCTTCATACAGTACCATCTTCAGAGGACCTTATTAAGACTGTTTGTTAGACGAAGCTTGGTGGCAATCAAAATTCTCCCAATAACGACAGTAATAATTTAAATAAAGGGTTTTTACAGTCCTGTCGTAAAAAATAAGAGAGGTTGACGGATTTTATAGAAGGTCGGTGTTATTACAGTATTAAAAGTCAGTTCTCCTAAGAGTCATGAGTATGATAAATCGTCATGTAAGGTCTAAAGTTGGGCTAAGAGATGTTTCCTAAGTACAAACTCAAGTTTCAGTTTATCTTTATGTACAACAATGCAAATGCTGAGAGGGGTAATATACACATGAAAGTCAAACACCGCAGTTGACTTCCTTTTCAAATATTTTGAAATCTCAAGTGGGACTTTCTTCTTTCCGTGCCCAGCGGTCTTTCACTAATTTTGTTTATGATACACTTCAATCCATTTGACATTTCTATATTCCACTGTTTTTCTTTGGTTAAACTGACTGTTGTGTTAGTGAAATGATTTATTGACATTTCAAAAACATTGACAAGCATTAAAATTCATACTTCTGATTCATCAATTAAGGATGTCATCCAGGATACATGAATGGACGCACGGTAACTGAAGTATGAAACCATTTTATAAACAGGACTGTATCGCCCGAGTTCATTTTCGGATCTGTTTTAGTAGACTCTTAAGTGGTCTGGAATAGGAGGTTCATTAACCGGCTTTGGCCTGAAATGGACTACAACTGGAATCCGTTCCATCCGAGTCTACAACAATATTAATTTTCTTACGATTAATTTCAAGATCCATAAATTGTTTTCTAAGACCGATCTTATTAATGATGAAACAGGTAGTATAAAAACCATATTCTACACATGGTCAAATAGACCAAGTTCGAAATGAGATCCACTAGAATTAGACTTGGCTGTGACTCGAGGAGGTAACACTCGGAACTGGCCTGGAATTTGGCAACTAGAATCGGCTTGGCTGTGACTCGAGGAGGTAACACTCGGAACTGGCCTGGAATTTGGCAACTAGAATCGGCTTGGCTGTGACTCGAGGAGGTAACACTCGGAACTGGCCTGGAATTTGGTAACTAGAATCGGCTTGGCTGTGACTCGAAGAGGTAACAGTCGGAACTGGCCTGGAATTTGGCAACTAGAATCGGCTTGGCTGTGACTCGAAGAGGTAACACTCGGAACTGGCCTGGAAATTGGCAACTAGAATCGGAAACAGCACGGACTCTGATCAGACGGTGAATTCTGGTACAGTCTTAAAGTCACAAGAGGAGATGAATAAAACATGTAAACATAGTGTTGCGTTTTATCTGTCTGTAGGTTAAACCACTTCTCATGTGCAATATTCCCACTTTGTCCTCAGTAGGTCAGGAAAAGCTTACACACTTAGGCCACTGACGCAGCGAAATTTTTTGGAGGATCGTTGAGTATCTTACAACGAATTTAATAATATAACACACCGCATGAACAATAAGTTCGTTTTGTTTAATTACTGACTCGGCACACAAATCACGTTTTACTAAGTTATAAGACCGACTATGTGATGTAAGAAGGAACACGCATGTCAAAAGTCTCACAAAGAAAAATAAAGTGACCGTGGAAGCCTTTACGTATCAGCTTGTGAACCTAAAGTGTGAAGAAAATTTAATGTTGGTGGATGTGACGACGATAAAAGAGATTACTGATAAATGTATCGAACATAATATCACCACCAAAGTGCCATCAGTGTAAAAATTTTGTATTATCTATACAAATGAAATGTAATTTGTTGTCATTGCAGCTATTTGTAACGAAAAAGTAACGGAACCAAAATGTATTTGTTAAAGTTATTCCCAAAATTGTAAATAGATACTAGCCTCGTTACAGAGGTGTGAATGTAACTCGTTACAAGGTTCCGTTAAAAAATGTAATTCGCTACAGAAACGGCGTTACTTGTAAATCGTTACTTCCCAACCTAACTAGAAGTTACTCTAGATTGAAGTTAAATGTGTATTTTTGTATACCACTTTTTACAGACTGTATTTATTTTACTATTGACAGAGTTACTCTTTTGCATGTTTCGTATGTAGACGAAGTCTGATATTATATTATATAGGCTATATATATTTTTTCTATACATATATATGTATTAATATAAAAAGTAAAAGGAGGACACACAACTTATGTTACTTCGAAACTAAAATATATTTTCCCGAACAAGCTAGCAAAACGTTTCGGTCGTTCGACCTTCTTCAGTTACAAACATAAAGAGAACTAACATAAACAAACAAACCTAGCAGAATAGAACACTTAAAGGGCAATATTTTCCTGCTTTTTGCACGTAGTTCATTTCCTTTGTTCAGATCCAGGGAATGGATTGAACGTTTGTAATTAAGCAGTCTAGTAAATCGTCCTCAAGAGTAATTTTATTGACGTTATCAGTTTGGTAGATTTTCTTAATGGGAAGGAACACAAAATCTTTAAGATTATGGGAAGTTTTATTGAAATTAAAAGATAATTCACAAGCTTTTTTGTGTTAGTTAACATGGAGGATTGTGGTTGCGAAAACGGTCTTTATAGGAACTAGAGGTGGAACCGGTATATTGGACGTTACATTTGGTGCAGGTAGCAAGGATGATTACATTTTGGGAGGTGCAAAAAAGTTTTGGCTTCATTTTGTTAGTTACTCCTGTGGATGAACTTCGAAAGGTAGTGGCGTTGGTGGAAAAATTTTTCTATTACAGGTAGAAAAACCCAGATCAGTGATGGATGGGGAGGGGGGTCTGAGCCTTCAATTTGGAAGGTGCAACAAGGTTTACATATATATATATATATATATATATATATATATATAGAAAAATCGGAGTGGTCCACCATGGATTTCAAACTCATCGCTGTGTTTTCTTTCCTTATATATATATATATATATATATAATAATAAGAGAAAATCCACGTATGCTCCATGAAACATAAAAATAATAATAAGTAGAACACACCACAAAGATGACAATACGAGAGCACAGATACGGTAACAGAATAGCGTATATTTCGGACACTCCTGTGTCCTTCTTCAGCGCAAAATGTGAAGTGAAGTTTAATTTACAAATAACAGACACAGCAATGAGGTTAAAACCCTTGACGAGGGTGATAAATCACAGAGGGGAAATCACTTAGGATGCCAAGGACCTGGGCGTACCTTAGCGGCCATTAAGCATGAAGCCCTACTTCCCGCTAGACCCATCATTTCGTCAATTGGGTCACTTACAAAGCGTTTATCCGGGTACATTGACTCTGTCCTGAACCCACTCCTCAAACATATGTCCAGCTATATTCAGGATACCACACATTTTCTTAGACTTATAAGTTAAATACACGACCTCCCGCATGACGTTTTCCTGGTTAGCATGGATGTGTCATCCCTTTACACCAATATCCCCAAGATGAGGGTATTCGAGATTATCAGGGATTCCTTCTGTAGCTTTCTATTGATCCCCTGCTGGTAGATGACATGGTTTCCATTTTAAGTTTTATTTTATGTTATAACTATTTTCCATCCAGTAACAGGTTCTATCTACTAGTTAATGGTACTGCCATGGGTACCAAGATGACACCTAGATCTGCCAACATTTTTATTAACAAACTTGAACGGGCTTTGTTATCTACTTTTCCTTTAAGCAGCTACAATACTGCCGTTATAAAGATGATATTTTCTTCAATTGGACTGACGGTGTTGATTCATTTGATCGGTTTAAAGAGAATGGCAACACCTTCCAGTATTCTTTTAAGTTCACTTTTCAAAATTCAGTGACTGAAATAGCCCTCCCTGATGTTCTTGTCAAACGCTCGTGTAATGCTCTTTCGACCTTAGTCTATTCCAAACCCACGGATAAGCACATGTATCTCTATTACAACTATCATCATTCATCCTACAAGTATTAAGCATTCTGTTGTGTGTAGTAAATGTTTAATGATTAACGCATCGGTTCCGCACCTATCGATTCTGATAAGCAAATCGTCCAACTCACTGGTTTCTTTCTGTTATCTGGTTACCCCATCCCCATTAGGAAATCCCCGTCCCCCTTGGTCCCTGTAATCCCGCCTATGTACTTAACATTTAAGATAGCAAAATAAATGAACAGTACCCAGTTTAGGCGCGCTTGTAATTAGTACTGACTGTACATTCATTTTATGTGCGCTGATCGCATCCTTAGCACAACAAAGAAAGAGGGCATGTACGGAAGCTAACAAATGTGCGCATAAATAACTTTCTCTAAGCCTCTAGGGCGGTCCCCGTTTGAGGCTTTGTATTTTATACATGTGTTTTTTCGTTAAGCGCACACCCTGTTTACAATAGTCGCTATCATGTAGTTTGAAGGCCAGTGGAGTTTAGATTCGTATTCTTTTGGTTGCATTTACTCGTACTGAAAACACATAAAGGTAATAATAAGTAATTTCTTTTCATTTGTCTTACATTGCCGTTACTACATTTGTGCCGCGTCCTGTGATGTAGGCCTTTTCAATAAGCTGCACAGGCAACTTTACCTCAGCGCAATGACATGCATGTTTTGACGTGAGATAACTCGCCAGTGAAGTCATAAGAGGCGGGAGAGGTGCTAAAGTGCTCTAGGGCGTGTTAGCATACACATCATTGCCTCAACGTTAAATTATTTCCACTTCTGGATGCGCGTTTTTATGGCAGTGGAATCGAATTGAGTAAGCCAATTCATATCACGTAACCCCAAAGTCGGTTTCAATTATTTTCGAGGCATAACTCCACATTGACATGCGTCCTCCAGTCTTTTGCTAGCGATGAGAAATGCAACTCCGTGGATTTCCCTCTTGTTTTCTCATCTCCGTAAATGTAATGTATGGAGATATTGGATATAGAGATATGAGATATTGTACTTTACCTTACATCAGAAATGTGTGTTAGTGTCTGTGTGTGCATGTGTGTACAAAAAGTGTTTCGCGAACTCCTCCTAAACCGAAAGTCTCATCAAGTTCAAGCTTGGTGGGTAGGTATCTGACCATCAAAACTTCTGCATAAAAGTTGCTAACAATTGGGTATTTGCCTTTATTTACCTATCAGTAGAATATTTGAAAAAGTAAAAAAAAAAAAAAAAAACACACACACAAAATATGCTAGAACTGATCAGATAATTTTTTTAATAGTGTTTTTTATTTCTCAGGATGAAGTCAAATGTCAAAATGTAGTTGAAAGGTCAAATTTGCCTAAATTGTGAGAAAAAGTGTGCCGCGAACATTTTTGCTGAGGGTAGGATCAGAGGTCAAAATGTAGGTCGAAAGTCAAATTTGCGAAAAAGTGTGTGACGAATTCATCCTAAACCGTACATCCGATGAACCTCAAAATGGATGAGATCAGATCTGCAACTGCATGGATGGCTGTCTAGCAAATGTCTCAAAAGGTATTCTGAGGGATCAACCAACAACTATCAATATTTAAGAAGATTCTACATCATATTTATTGTCAACTTAGACTGTCCTTTTAAAGATCATTTGTTAAAACTGCTATATAATACAGGCCACTACAAGTAGAATATAGAGTGATGAATATAGGGTAAAAATAAAATTAAAATAAACAAAAGGAGGACTTAAAAGCGGGGCGAAAGAAGGGAAACTATGTAGAACTGTAAGTTTATGACTAATCCTCCTACTTTAAAATAAAGCAAAATAATTGCGATTGTCCACAAATCAGCATTATAGGCCCACAGCGGTTAAATAAACTTTACTCGACTTGTTGTAAAACTTTCACCTTCACAATCAGGGAAGACTGGATAAAGTTTTTCAAGTAACCTACAATCCGCGTGAAAAATTTTCATGGCTTACTACTATCTTAAATTGCAAGCATCCTATAGGTTTCAATACATATACTCATGGGAGTCCGCAGGCATGGTCAAGGGGGGGCACTTGCCCCCCCCCCCCGGAAAATCAAAAATTTGAAAAAAACGAGTAAAAATTAAAGAAAAAAAACAAACAAAACGTGTTTTTCCTGTTTCTATTCGGTAAATAGGCTTAAGAAATGCCAGTTCCAGCGATCTGGAAGGCATTTCGGGCCGAAATTTTCTTGCGCTTCGCGCCAACTAATGGTCACGCGGAGGTTTTGCCCACCCCTAGAAATTTTTGCCCCCCCCTGGATTTTTTTCTGCGGACGCCCATGCATATACTTTTACTGTCGTAAATTTTACTTTACTGTTTACAAGTTGTATTTGTATTTATCTTACATGAGTGATCAAAAATACCAAGTAATTCAAACTAGAATTACTTTAACCAGAGAGTTGTTATTCGGAAAAACAATTCCCCGTTTTACGTACTTCAATAACAAAGACCGTTCCGTTGTTGGTGACTGCATGGTAGCCTTTGCTGGTCTCTTAACACTTGCGAAAAATCAGTTTTGAAAGCAAGTATTGGAACAGGGAGTTGTTATATCCGAATATTAACTCCCTGGTTGGAACATCACAGACATGCAAAAAAAGAAGCAGAGGCACTGAGAAGGAATTGGAAGGGGCCGGGGCTTGGGCTGAAGCCTCCCAATTTTTCAAAAGATAGTGCTGCCTCCATAAAAGCAGATGTTTTATAAATTGCAGCTTCTATATTCTTTAACTTATTAACATATAAAATGCTGTCAAATATAAGCTGTCTCACAAACATTTTGGCCCATTAAGGTACTGCGCAGAGTGGGAGGCAATTAATCTGTTGTAATGGAAATTTTAAGTTATTAGTATCTGTGACTAAATTATGAAACAGTCGCTTAGTATTTTTTCAAATAAAACAACTAAGGTGTTTGGAAAGTTTCTATGTATGCAAATATCTTTGTCCTTTCAAAACAGGGTCGCAAAGGAAATGGGAAGAATCACAACACCTTAAAGAGAAATACTCAAAATCGCACTGTGTAAAATGAATTAAATCATTTGTTACTGAAATGATTTGTTAAGTATATACATCTCACCTGAAACAAGGCATGGATCATCAATGGCCACGCATCCTCGCAAAATAATAGATAACCACGTCAAAGTTGCTAAGAATGCTAACTTACACCAGTTACACTCCATTCTTATTACAAAATGAAATATCAAGAGCTCACGGAAAAGTTTGAAACGGCATCAAATAATGGTGTAATGTAGAGCTCCACACTACTCCTTAACGTTTGCTAACTTCTCGCCCTATCCTGGAACAGATGTATTTGTTCAATATAATTTTGTGTTTTCATTGTTTAATATAGATACATCAACCACACACAACACAATGGCATGGTTCAACAGAATTATAAGCGTCTCACTCAGTTATCAAAACATACTCATAGCTTCCTCCTCAGACGCTGCTCAAGAGCAGACTGTAGAACTTCTATATAATCGAAATATGTTTACAACTTCCTTCTCAGAAATCATAACACGTAGACGCACAATTGTTATCTCTTGATTGGAGAAATAATACAAAGCAAAAAAATACAGGAATCATTGCTACAGGAATTAAAAGGTATCCTGTATAAGTCATTGCCTGTAGGACCTTTGACCTAATGACCAAACTCAATATGTTTGCATGCATAAGACAAAGGAAATGGATCTTGCATCCGGCTGGAGAAATGGAAAATGAACAAAGGCTATGACAAACACATAAGATGGTTGGTAAAGATAGTAACACGGATCTGTGACCATACCTCCAGCCGGTCATTTTACCTTTTGTTACTGTTCGGTAAAACACCCAAATCAGCGACAGTGACAAAGAATACAGAAGAATGAGATATAAAGTTTTAGCAGCTTATTATTTTTTATCCCCTTTCCCTAATTCTTACAAAATATACTAAATTTAAGCTAGGCATGTAATTACAATAGTTACTCTGTGTGCTTATCTTTAGTCTTGCTAATAACTCTTTCGAGTTAGCAGTGAGACTTCTCGTTGAACTGGTCGATACGGTAATATTATGAAGCGGGTTAGGGGACAGAACAGTCACTGGTATTTCTTTCAGAAGACAGTGTAAGCTTAGTTGAGCAGAAGCAGAATCTCTCCATGCTTCATTCTTTTACAAGGTCTCTCATTGCAATGTTGTGCCTCGCAACACTTTGCCAAAGCCCATTCAAACACCCCTTCCGCCACAAGCAAAGCAAGTAGCATGTTTTATATCGGGTACCTGCTCACAATTCTCACAAGATCTATTAAAAGAGCCAATATCAAGCCACTTACTGATTGCGTGAAATCAAGTAAAAAGTAGACGGCTGTATATTTTTAAGTCAGCAACTTTCAATCCCTTTAGTTTGGTCGAAAACGGCAGCATCTAAGGGGTGAGGTTCGTTACATGTTGGACCATGACATTATAGAAGCCAGCAATAGTGAGTGGTCTTCCACATGTGCATTAGTTCCTAAGCCAGACTATAGTTACAGATTTTGTACCGACTACCGCAAGGTGAATGTAGTTACTAGGACGGACTCTTATCCAATACCTCCTGTTGACGATTGCATCGATTGGAAAGGCTACTTATGTGTCGAAGTTGACCTACTAAAGGATTACTGGAAAATACCAGTCACTGAAAGGGCTACCAGGATATCTGCGTTTGTAACGCCAGACGGTCTATATAAGGTCATGTCGTTTGGTATGAAAAAATCTTCGATGACATTTCAACGTCTAGTAAATGACCTTACCTCCGACTTGAAGAACTGTAAGTTTATTTTGATGACCTCATTGTGTATAGTAACCCATGGGATGAGCATCTTAAACATGTAAAGGTATTATTTGACAAGCTCAATGACGCTAATTTGACTGTTAATTTGGTTAAAAGTGAAATTGTCTGTGCCCATGTGATATTATTAGGTCATGTGGTTGGTCAGGGTAAAGTTAGGCCAATCAAAGCCAAAGTTGAAGGCATTGACAAATTTCCGGTCCCAACTAATACGAAGCAGCTCATGCGCTTCCTTGGAATGGCGGTTACTACAGACGCTCTTGACGGAATTTCTCTGACATTGCTGCGCCTTTGACAAATTGTTGAAGAAGAATGAAGAGTTTATTTGGACTGATGATTGCCACATAGCCTTCAAATCATGAAAAAATGTTAATCAGTTCTCCAGTGTTGATTGCTTCAGATTTTGACAAACAATTTAAGTTGGCAGTAGATGCAAGTGACAATGGAATAGGGACAGTTTTGTTGCAGATGATGATAAAGATGATGTCGATCACCCTGTTTGTTATTATTCAAAAAAGTTTGACAAACATCAGAAAAATTATTCGACAACTGAAAGGAGACATTTTCTTTAATACTTGGGCTCCAACACTTTGAAGTCTAATTGGGAACTACCACTTTCCCTATCATTGTATTTACCGACCACAATCCTCTGACATTTATATCCAAAATAAAAAATCAAAACAGAGATTGATGAGATGGAGTTTATTACTAAAGTCGTATAACGTAGATATTAAACATATCAAATGGGAAGACAATGTTATCCCTGATGCTTTGTCAAGAGCTTAATTTCTAATGTTGAGATTTATGTTGCCTCAAGTTTTAAAATTGTGTACTAGCCTACAGAATGTAGTCAAATCTGACTAAACATTCCATCGTATTTTGGGTTGTATATATACACTATTGTTATCGCCGTAGAATTGTAAATTAAGTAAGCTAAGTTTTGTCCAAGATTTCCAAAACATTTTTCATGAGGGAGAGTGTTGCGAGGCGCTTACCAGTTCCGAGGGAAACTCAGATCCTGCTACGCAGTCTATAAGTCGAGTTTTGCCAAGACTTTCAGAAAGTTCAGGAATCTTCTTTTACTACTGAGCTCCTACGTTCGAGACCCTTCTAGAACTATGCTTCTACTTCAATTCCTTCTACAAAGAAATGTTTGCTTGGAAATTGTAAGTGATACGATGATCTCCTCTAGAATCGTCTTTTCAGGATGTCTCCTCCGATATCTGCTTCTTTGCGAGAACATGCTAGAATTTGCTAAGGGGGAAATCTCCGGAACAGTTGCCGATCAATATAAAAGGAAACCCTTAAAATAACAGGACCGAGAGATAGCTACCATTTAACAACCAGAAGTATTGTCCGTGGAAGTCGTTGCCAATATATTTTCGTCGTTACTACGGTATATACAGAGAGAAGCACAGTCTTATCACGAATTGTTCAACCTTGTTTATCAGACTGCTACGAGACTTCCCGAATCTTAGTTAAGCCAATAAATCACTTCAATCCTGAACTGCTTGAGAAAAGAGCAATGAACGCCAACGAGCTCAGCCGCCTTCGCTGTGTCTAATAATACTACTACGATTAGCCTACGTCCAGCCGCGTCGACCGCGGTCAACCTTACAACGACGTACTGTACATAGGCCTAAGCTAAGATCCAATATTTATAAGAATTGAGGAAAGGTGGTTAAATAAAAAGAAACATAGTTCTAATCTCGTTCTTCTGTGATCTTTCGCTGTTACTGGTTTGTATGTTATATCGAGCCTTAACAGAATCTACAATAAAAAAGATCACGTAGGACATATTGAAATATATAATATATATTGAAATATATATAATACGGTAATACTTCATACAATTTTCTCAGAAGACTAAGGAAAATTACAAACAAGCTGCATGCATTGGTCTCACTGCTATTCAAGGTTACTTAATTTTGAATCAGCTCCGCTGCGTCCATAATGTCCGTACACTTCTCAGGAAACCAGTTTTCACAGAATTCAAAGCATATTAAATTTTCATCGTCGTCGCCATACTCTTTAGAGCATTTGGCACACATTACCTCGCTAGTCTGCTGGATCTTCAACTGTTGTTAATTTTGTCTTCTTTGTCTTTGTTTGTGTGTTGACCTTTCTCTTTTCTTTGTTGATCCGCCTACGTGTTTCTTCATCTTCTCCCTTTTTTCTTTTATATTATGTATTGAATAAAAACCCTACCTGTTATGGCATGAGGCAAAGCCTTCGGTGGAACATTCTTTTGGGCACTGGCCGCTTGCTATAAGGTGGAGTATCTAAAATCTAATGCTTGGCTGACATAGTTTACCTGAACCCTCTTCTGTGCCAAAGGAGATGGCTGAGCTTTCGCAGCAGTGCTTGCCTGATGGGCTTTACTGGTGTCATTTGCCACAGATAACTTTATTTGCTTCCACGAGTGATTACGAGTGAATTAGTATATTAAGAGGAAGTTCCCTATTGTTTTTGATGAAGGTCAAAGGCCATGTAAGGTCACCAGAGGTCAAAAACCGAAACCTTTGTAAAAAGACATTTCTAGGTAGGAAGAATGAACGCCATACTGGGCATGTGGATGCGTTATAGTCAAAAGATAAACCCTATTGATTTTGGTGAAGGTGAAAGGTTATCGGAGGTCACGGGAGGTGAAAATACGAAATTCTTAAAACTGCTTGTAAACACGATATAACAATATAACAATGATGCACATTCTTCAAAGTTGGTTTATAACCTAATCATATTAAGAGGGAGGACCCTATTGTTTTCAATCGAAGTCCAACGTCACCAAAGGTAAAAACAAAAAACCTTGAAAAACCACGACATTTCATATTTGGTATATAGATGTGTTACTTTAAGAGAAAGAGAACCCTTTGGGTTTGTTGGAGGTGAAAGGCCATCTGAGGTCATTAGGGGTGAAACTACGAAAACCTCGTAAACTAAATAGACAGTGGGCGGTACCTCCAAATTGTATCCGGCGTTTGGTTACAAACAAAAAGTAAAGGTTGAATTTTGCTCCATTCTAATTATAAAATTACAGAAATTTCTTTTTTCACAAGCATAACTATTACAGTAATAATTCTTATTTGAATTACATATTTGAATTACCTATGAACACGTGGAAAGGATGTTGTGACTAAAGAATGATTAGAAATAAGCCTACCACACGCTGAACGAGTTCTTTGATGGCGTAGTGGATTAGAGCTCGGTTTCTTAGGCTGCAGGTCCCGGGCTCGATTCCCTCCTGGTACATAATTTATTTTTTAATATTTCGTTATTTACTTTTTGGTAGGTTCAAAGGTCATATGAGGTCAGCAGAGGTCAAGATGTGAAACCATTGTAAAAAATGAAAAGTAGTGAAGTGCAAACTTGAGTGATAAACCGAGTCAGTGCAACATATCATTTCCTTTCAGCAAGGAATCACTAAACCTTTGGACTTTCTGGTTTCACCTACCAACCCACTATCCCTTGCATCCTCCCCCCTACAAAACTGGTCTGTTAACAGGGATGCGTTTGCTTAAAGGTGTAGCTTTTCGACATTATTAATGAAATTAATTCAAACTAACATTCATTCTAATTATTAAAAGGCCAGTACATTACAATTTTAGGAATGATGAAGTGTTTAGAGTTTGCTGCACTTTAAGTGTCGTTTCAAAATATTATTTGTTACGTTTACTTAGGGGATAAATGAAAAGGTGTCCGGTCTCAAATGTGATTTGAGACCGACGATACCGTCATCACAGAGGATGAGGTGATAGCCGAGGTCCTCTATCTTTGTGATGACTTCATCGGAGGTGATCCAAATATCTATAGGAATGCCAATTTGTATTGTGCAAAACCGACAGAATTTAGATCTGTAAACACTGAAATCATGGGGTTTGTGATGTCACGTGTGTGACAAGTTAGGCATATGCCGTAGAATAAAGACCATGCATCTTCATAGGTCCCATGTATTTATGGAAAGACAACTTTTGTTTCGTGTGGAGTTCTGAACGAAGGTCCGTATTTCACATTTTGAGTCTTTGACCATCAACGGATGGACGGTAAGGCATCTTATGCCTCCATTTTTTGACACCCAAATGTGAGGGGCCCTAAATGTGGGGCCCGGGGCCTGGGCCCCGTGGGCCGCGCTGTAAATCCGACACTGCTTTAGGAACATTTGCAAAATATATTTAAAAGCTGAAAGCCTTTTAAAAAGAATACCTTAAGATAGTGAGCATAGGTTATTTCCAGACTTGGTACGCAAATGCTTCATATTAAGAAATAAAATATATACCGTGCATCGTGAAGGTTCGAGGTCATGTTGCGTTATCGTGTCGAATAACAACGATTAAAGTGCACGAACAAAACTATCACTACCCAGGGATGCCTTTAAAAAATACTTCTTTTCAATACTTAGCCTCTTTACATTTAAATATATTTTGGCAGCTATTTAAAGGACGCCATCAAAATTTATAACAGTTTGCAAGAGTCCTTTTGCAAAACTGGCTTAAAATAATATTTTAGTGTTCAGTCCGTCGAGGCCTCAACAAGGCTAGATGTTCAATGATGGGTACTTATTACCCAAAGAATAATTTTCATGTGTTTCCCTGTCTTTCGTGGTATTGATCTGTATACAGCAAGGGTTGGGTCAGAGGAAGGCAAGGTTGTAATAACGAAAAGGACAGGACGGCCAAAGCCCACGCCTGTCGGGGAGGTCGATCCCCACGTCCCAACGTTGGGGAAGATTAGAATTCATTGAGGAGCCAAGTTTTGATATTATTAAAATTACGCTAGCTTATCAAACTGGTTGGCTAATGTTATGTCAGAGCCTACTGGAAGACTGCTTTCTTCTAACTGCCCACAGGTTAATAAACACAGCAGAGCTTCCGGAATAGTCACTCGGAGCTCCATCAAGGGCCTTAGGCGAGAACCTGGACCAAACAATGAAGTTAACTCATGACGCTTATGACCCCATTAGGCTGTTCCACATTTTCATCGTAATTTATTTAAAGGAATGTGCTCTTTGTTGAAAAAGGGAGACTGCCCATTTCATGAAGATGGGAGCATCTTATGACACAGTATCAGAGATATTACTACTCAAAAATGCCCTTTTACCCATGTTTTTTACTTAATATCAATAAATTTCAATATTTGAGTTTCCTTTATTCAATATTCCGTTTTCATCTACTAGTGTAATTTTTTCTGTGTACTACTGAGGCATTTGGGTACTAATTTTGTGAAGATGGAAGATCTTGTATGACTCTAAAAGAGATCATCATTGTTCAAACTTGTCTTGTAGTGCCAAAACTTGTTTTTGTTAAAGAAAAATGAAAATATTGGTGTTTTAATAGCTGTTTAGGGTCTACACTAGTGGAACATTTGCCTGCTTTTGAAATTTTCAAAACTGATGTGTGTCTTAACAATCCACTTTTTCAATAACAGTGAGATCAGTAGATCTAGTTATTCAATTGAAGGAAATATTGGGAATGAAAAATGATTCCAGAGGCCAAACTTTTCCGACGAAAAACAAAGGAATTGCAAATTTTCAGTACCACTCATTTCATGTAGGTTTAAATCTGGGAGACCAAATTTTCCCCACGTACTACCTGGTTATAGAACTACCAATTACCAAACGTTAAAGTCGTTGGAATACACACTCTAAGAGAATCTGGTACTCAAATTTGTCCCCAGGCACCAAACTTGCCAAAATTGCCGGGTTATGGCGAAAAGGGCCATATTCGACAGGTCACTACAACAAAACGGATCAATATTTTGGGGAAAACTTTGAATATATTGTGGAAAACTGTGTTTCTTTTATCCCCTTTACTCCTAAAAATGTTTTAGACCCCCAATGTTGGCGCAACAGAGCCTTTCTTGAGCCAAATCAACCAAACTGATCAAAATGGCGGCCATTTTGAATTGGCTGGCTTCTAAGCTTTAATTGAAAGAATTCCTTTACAACTTTACGTTTGCAAAAAGTTTAGAAAAGTAAAAATGTTTTCTGGAGTGCTCAATCGATAAGCAAACTTTTCATGACTAATATCTAATGTTTCCTGAATATCAACAAATTTCGCAAGTGGTACCACTTAGGTTTCCTTACAGTCTCCATATGGTCTACCATACCTATTTCTTAACTTCTTCATTTAGTAAAAAATGTAATGCAAATACTTAGAGGAGAAAAAATTAGTATTCGGCACATTCAAAATTCTCAAACATAAAGGAAAAAGTAAAAAAATATAGCACTAAATAAGCGTATGGTCCTCCACGCAACGTATTAGCCAACGTACTAGCTTTAGTTTCATGCCTTGTTTGGTCGAATTTATAAAATATATAAACAAATCTTTGACGTATCAAGTTGTAATACAACTTTTCAGTATCAACAGCCTCTTGCATTTCCACGTTAGTTCTGCATCATGAAGACTTGCAGTTGGGTTATTACCTGGTGTTGGAAGGAAACATGTGTTCTGAATTTGCCAGAATCTAAAAGTAGGTAAAATGAAATATTATGACGGCGATATTCTTCCCATTGTCTGGGTTATTTGAGTAGCCTAACGGATGAGCTTAGGTTCATTCCGGTTCTGTACGCCTGCGGTCAAACTGCGCCTTCCTTGAAGAGAATCCCCTCACCAGAGGTTATGACACATACCTCCTCTGCTCAGATCGGTACTCGACTGTGAGCTTTGACTTAAAGTCCTCAGAATTAAAGTTAGTGTTATAAGGATTTCTTAAAGGTACAATAAGTGTTGCTTTTGTTTATTAGTATTCATATTAGTATCTAGTTAGAAGAGGTTAAGGTTACTTTTCTTAACAAGAATGTTATCCATGCTACCAATGTTTTAAATTTTATGTACATGACTTACCCCTTACCTGCTTGTGCAATAAATCAATAACTCTTAAGCTGCCTCACTTATGCTTAAACCTGATGCAAAGATATACGCCGTCCCAAGGGTTTTCACTCTCCTAATTTTTAGTCTTACCTTTTTTCTGAATAAAAGAGTCTGCTCTGTTGAATAGTCATCCTAGAGTTCTATACATGTAAAGCAAGAAACTGAACGTAAGTGTTTCCACCATCTTGAGGAACTTCTTGCAACTCATCAGCAACTGGGTGGCTTTTAAACCTTATGAGACTTTCCTCTAACAAAACAAGACAAGCAAATTGCCAATCGATAAAATTAAAAGCCAAGGACAACAAATGTGACATTTTTGTCATTATTCATTGTTCCTCTGCAATAAAAAATTTAATGCTAAGACGGAATGCAAAGCTGAGACCAATTCAACGAAAGAATTATATCATCATTCGAAACCAAGTCAAGTTCTCAAAATAGTCTGGTTCTGGCTTTAACGGAACATGGTAAAACAATGATAAACGCACTCTAAAAATACCTGGTGAAATTTTCACCAGGTTCTGTGTTTATGTGCCACCCACACAATCTTGGTTAATTTAATCAGGAATTCTTATTCGACTTAACGAAAAACCTGGTTAAAAACTAGAATAATAACCAGGTATTTGTTAAATTCACTGGTGTATTGGTTCACATAACCATTATTTCATGGTGAAATAAATAACCAGCATTGTGTAGGTGGCATATCAACACGGATTGGTGAAATTTCACCAGACGTTTTTTAGTGTACGTTTGATTAACATCAACAATAGAAGACAAATGGATAAAGAAAAGTGAATTAACAGGTTAAGAAAATGTACGTCGAACGTTGCATTGTGAAGCAAGCGCTTAGTCTTTTCATGTGGTCACATTTGTAAGGTGGTGGCTCCTCTGTCCTGAATGAGTGGAGTCTCCTCTAATGGACCTGAATCTTCTACAGAATTAATGGAAAACACTCCTCTTAGTTTTCTATTCCACCATAGCAACAAGCCCGCGGTGCATCGACAGCTGCATGACTGGTAAATGATCTTGATGAGGCTAACGAATGCCTTTCCTGGTAAAAATAAAGATAAGTGAACAGTCCATGAATAATCCAAAAAACGACGGAGAAGTAAGTGTGGCAATAGCTTTTTATTACAGGCGCGTAGCTATGGGAAGCCTGGCACCCCAGATGTTTGCTAGACCCCCCAAAATTGTGTGTCCTAATAAAATGTGAAAAAATTAAGGACGGCAATCAATGTCGTGATCCCCCATTTGATACCTCGGCATCCCTAAAAATTTCATCCTAGCTACGCCCCTGTTGTATTATTTGACTATCATTTAGATTAATGTTAGGAAGAAGAAGGACAATTGCTCAACTCAGTAAACTAAAAGTAGCCTAAAGTACCTCTCCACAACTAGGCAATAACCTCAATATTTCTCAACTTAGAAAGAGTTTATTCAGAACTACATTTTATGAATCAGTGGTGCTGAAAGTTTAGAAATTTAAAAGATCTTCGAAAGTGGTTGATGTGAAACTGAGGTAAAATGGGCCTAACTAAAACTCTTCTAAGAGCACATGGAAAAAAGTAAAGACATTGTTCATCTGGTCAAACCCCAGTGGGCGAGAGGTGATGTGCAATGGCAATCTATTTCTTCCTGAAAGCCCGGGCAGTCAAGCTGTGATACATTATAAATACCCCTTGTACGTTAGTTTTTGATCACTCTTTAACTGGCAACTTTTATTACTTCAACCTTCATCTTGACTCCGCAGACCTTGGAGCGAGACCAGTTTAGCGTTTCAGTCATTACAAATTGTTCATTGTGATGCAGGACCCAAGTATTTTTAAAATGGTAAGATGTACATACCGATGACGATAGAAACAACACTCAAGTTCAGGAAAATCAGTATAATAGTCATAGCTGTCTGAACGTAGACTGAGCTGTACCTCTGTTCAACACGTACTGCAGCTACCAGCATATTTAGGAAGATGGCCCACAACGAAGCAAGCTTTTAACGATGTGAAAAAAAAACATATTTAACACTTTAAGTAATTAACGGTAAGGAATTGATACATCAGTCGAGATACATCAGTCGAGAATAACTGTTATGTAAAGCGGTTACCTGTAAATAATGTTCAAACTTGTCTTTCATCGGGGAATAGGAGGTATGAAGACACAAAAAGATGACGGCAAGTGTCAAAGAAACGGTTATCGAAAAGGGGGTACTCCAACCAAACAGGATCACTACAAATGTTTGTGACATCTTCCTCACTAGTTCGATGATTTCCCAGAACCAGAAGCGGTCTTTGTAGTTTTCACAAAGAAACCGAACCCAACTTGGAATGTTAGTTCCTGTTTCACACCCGAAAGTGGAATCTCTGTGGTGAATTCTGTGTGAAGGATTTCTCCACAACAAATACAGGAGTGCAGCAGGGAAACCGATGACATAAACTGAAGCGATGTAGGAAGCGATTTCATATTTTCGATGGGTTGGTGTGTTACAGTCGATGGAATAGTCAGATCGCAAAAGACTAATATTATGCATTTCATTTTCATCTAAAGAGAAATCATCACAAGCTGGTCGGAATAGCGCAAAAGTTACATTACAAGTTGAGGTGTATGTAACGAACAAAATCAACAAATTTGCAGTTAACAATCTGTTTTTCATTTTCTTGAATCTTGATTCATTTTTAATTAAAGTGGGTGAACCCACTACTCGCAAGCGAAGAATGACCACATGCCCTACCATGTAAACGATTGTTGTAAAGACTGATAATAAAAGCGGGACACTGATGCCTATGATAAATTCTGTATAAGGTGTCAAAATAAGCTGTCGCACAAAACAACTAGGTTTTATCAAAACTGAGGAAATGTTAAATTGGAGGAGATCAAGCCATTCAGATACTTGCTTGAAAGTTTCTGACCAGTAAACGGTATCAAGTGAATTAAACATTTTCCCCATTATTTGATAGAATCCTAAAAGAATTTTGCATCTAGCAAGTGCTATGTCAACTATAGAACGATCTTCTTTGGCCTTTTCGCGTCTGTAAGAGTTGATAAGATAGACCGCAAAGCATATGCAGGCACAAAGGATTCCAACTGCTTGAACAAGAAACACCCAAAACTTAGGACAACGATGACAATATCCCAGAATCGAGAAGAATCCATCTTGACAAGCAGTACACATCCATCCACTGTAGCCCTTCGCACAATTTCCCTCAATATTACCGTTGTCATTTGCACACTTGAAAGTTTGAGGGCATTCAAAAATCATAGGAAGAGGTTCTGTAAAGTTGATTGTGTTGTTATCGTAGGAATCATTGAAGGTTCGAAGGTTTAAAACAAACTTCCTGTAAATGTTTACATCCGTAAAACTCCAGTTCCAATAGTAGCCCGATTTCAATGTTATATAGTCATTTGAGCAGTTCATTCCAACATCTGGACAAATTTTACATTCGCCGAATCGTGCTCGTCGATAGTAATTCTCCTGACAAAAACAAGCTCGAAACATGGCCGGTCTTGATTTAGCTGTACCTTCAGGACAGACTTGACACTTGAGAGGACTGTCCCCACCACCTTCTTTGACGAATGTTCCATTGTTGCATTGTTTGCATTGTATGATGTTGTTGTCAGTAGAATACTGACCGACTTCGTCCTGGTAGAAACCCCCTACAAAATGAAAGATGTATTTCATGAAAATAGACATGACTCTTCCCCGAATCGAAAAGCCAAACAACTTAGTGATTCCTTGCCTATCAAGCCATTTTTAAATATTTTTACTTTTCATGGTGTCAAATTGATACATTTTGATTTTAAAGTACTTCTACAGAAAAGCATACAGGCAAATCTCCCACTGCAAGCAAAGAATAGGCACAAGACCAACAAGAAGTCAAAAAAGAGCCTTGTAAAAGTGTCGGCAAGTTTTTATTTGAATGGCTCTAACAGACTACTTTCAAGCCAGACGAGTCATCCCTTACACGCTCTGCTATGTCTTGTGCACAGATCACAGTGACGCCTGAAGGTAACCATCCGGTATGCAGTACTCCACTGTTAACCGTTGTAGTTAACAAAGATTTTTATGATGTATGATTTACCTTTAAATTAGTGGCCGCGATTTCCTAGATGGCTGGGCCAATAAATGGCCAAGTAGGATTTGTCCCTTTACTTTGAAAGGGTTGGTCATACAAACAAATTTGTTCCTCCTCTTTACTATTTCTACTTCTATGGTAGAGATCTCTTTACCTTTCCTTTTTATCTTCCAGTATCCCCTACTTGGTAATATAAGCAATGAAAGAATAAATTAATATGATAGAATTCACCAGAAATAGGAATGTAACTGGGAAGAACCTATGGTTGTCACTGGTGGGATGACCAATGGGGGCCATTTATGTGACTATGCGGTAGGGTCATCTCAATTTAAGTTTTTAATATTTCATATATCCAGCCCCAGAGATGAAATTTAGGATGAGACAAGATTATTTGCTTCAAATCAGGCAAGAGGGAAATTATAAAATTCTCAATGATTGTTAAAGTTACTGGAGCTTTTTAATTTCTGTTTTGGAGTGCTAATCTTCCTTTTCAATTTTTCTAGTGGGAGGCTGAATGACTGTAAAATTTGTAAGAATGTTGTGATGCAGTGCTTATGTTTTTCACGTTACCTGCTTAAAGTATTTAATTGTTAAAAAGCCAGTTTGAGGAAGTTACATCATATTATAGTCAAATTAATGTATGGAGACTATATATAACGACAGTTTGCCTCTGTTTCAATTTTGAGGACCAACAAATGTGCAGTTCATACATCGACGATTGCTGTTTGTAATCTACGGTTGAACCAGGTTATGATATTTGAGGAATTTTCATTGGTTTTCTTCTGAAGAACAAAATAATTTCTGTCTACTAATTTTGTAGAACATTCATGTCATTTATGGGACCCTATCTTCTTGATTGGACCGAAGAAATATGGCCTTATAGCAGTCAAGTAATTTTCTGTAATATATCATAAGCCGATTTATGATGTAGGATTTATATTCTGGAGTTGAAGAACCCAGGTAAAAACGTATTTGCAATATAATCGTTTACATTAATTATTGTATTACTGTTTGTGCTTTTTCTCGAGTCTTTTTTTAGCTTTTTGCACCTAATTTTAGTTTGTCAATTCTTCTCTGGAAGTTTGAATTTGAATTTTTAATCTTTTTCTCTACCTCCACCAACAGAATTATAAATGTTATTAGATAGTCCTCTGGACATTAATTCGTCCAGTTTAAAAGCGCTGCACAAAAAATACTTGATTCCTTTGTATTTACATAGTAATGCGGCAAAGTTCAAAACATTTAGAACAATTGTGCAGTTTGTAATACAAGCAAGAGATTTAATGTATGTGTAGAGATACTTATCAAAGAAAAATGTGATATTGGAATACTTGAATTTTAGACACTAACAGGTGTGGCAGTCATTCTCCAAATGGTTGACTGGTGCCGTTTGTTGGTACATGACATGCACATTTTAAACAATTTTGCAACGGTTAAATAATATTTAATGGGTTAAAAAGTGCCAAAAACGTTTTGTATGACTAGAGAGAGACTGGAGCTGATTATATGTGACCAGCCACCGTACAAAATGGCCACCATATACCACTAAGCCCCCAACTTAAGAAACAAAATTATATTATTACATACTGTATAGAGCAGGAACACTTCACAGGCACCCTCCATCCACAATTCTGCAACCCAGCTTTATTGTTTGGAAACCATATGGCCCCATGAACATGAAATCAAGTGGTAACAATGAATATTTTGGGTCTTACTAATTAAAAATTGCTACCAAAACAACATGCTACTACAATTATGAATGTTTTGTTTAAATAATAATAACAAAACCAATCTCTAAAAATATTTTGGACCATCCACTCTTGAAATTTATTCAAATTTTATGGAGAAAATTCCAAACTTAAGTTGTGGACCGTTTAGGGCGAAATCCAGGTCAACCAAAATAGCGGAAAAACAAGATGGCCGCCAAAATAAATGAGATATTATCAAAGGATTACGAAAAAACTTTGCAAAATGCAACAACCCCATTCGTAATGATGTAATATAGTATTTTATAATCCAACAGAACTTAAATACCCTGGCACTAGAGTACATGTTAAATAATATGGCTGTAAAGCACCGAAGAAGTAAAAACAGTACAGTAAAAAGTCCACACAAAATATCAAAATAATTAAAAACTTTCCAAAAATCAAAGAAAATCATGAATAATATGTTTCAATAAGAAACTTTTCTGTTTTGGAAAGTTCTTAGAAAATTGTACTTAAGTATTAAAGAATGACTTTTCATATTTTACGCTGGAACCCAGGCTAACCAAGGTAACGGAAAAAACAAAATGGACACCAATATAATAATTAAAGTACATCGAAAAAAAAAACAACAACAAAAAACAAAAATAATCATTAAAATACTTTTGACACAGTTGCCCTAAATACCTAGCCATATATTATAATAAATAATCAAAACTTATTGGTTTCGGTGATAAGATAAACCTATGCATTCATGATGGCGTGTGTGTATGTGCTTGCGTGTGTGTGTAGGGGTGCCCCCGTGGTGTGTACAGTCATGATATGTGTATGGGTGTGTTTGTGTGTGCGTGTGTGACACTTTGCTTGTTCACACGATATCTCAAGAAGGGAAACTATGACAGTTCTTAAACTTGGTACATAGATGCCTCATGTTAAGGAAAAGAATCCTTTTTAATTTTGGTAGAGGTCAAAGGTCATCTGAGGTCACCGGGGTCAAACACTGAAAACCATGTCAACACGATATCTTAAGGCAGGAAGCTTGGATCAATTTCATACTTGGTAAGTTAGTAAGAAGATGAACCTATTTTTTGGTGGAGGTCAAAGGTCATCTGGGGTCACCGGGGGTCAGACACCTTGTTAACTTGATATCTGAAGGCAAGAAGCTTGGACAGATTTCATACTTTGTATGCAGATGCGTTATGGTAAGAAAATAAACCCCTTTATTTTTTGTGGAGGTCAAAGATCATCTGGGGTCACCGGGAGTCAAACACTGAAAACCTTGTTAACGCGGTATCTCCAGGAAGGAAGCTTGGATAGATTTCATACTTAGTATGTGGATGCGTTATGGTGAGAAAATGAACCTTACTTTTTTCGTGGAGGTCAAAGATCATCTGGGGTCACCAAGGTCAAACACGGAAACCTTGTAAACACGATATCTCAAGTTAGGAAGCTTGGATAGATTTCATACGTAGTATGGGGATTTTTATGGTAAGACAAAGAATCCTTTTGTTTTTGGGTGGAGGGCAGAGGCCATCTGGGTCACCGGGGTCAAACATTGAAAAACTTGTTACCACGATATCTCAAGGTAGAAAGCTTTGATATATTTTATACTTGGTCAGTTGATGCGTTATTGTAGGAAGATGGACCTATTGTTTTTGGTGGTGGTTGAACGTCATCTGGGGTCATCAGGGTCAAACACTGAACACCTTGTTAACACGATATCTCAAGGCAAGAGGCTTGGACAGATTTCATACTCCCTATGTGGATGTGATGCGATGAGAAGATAAACCCTATTGTTTTTGGTGGAAGGCAAAGGTCATCTGGGGTCACCGGGGGCTTAAATACTGAAAACCTTGTTAACACGGTATCTCCAGGTAGGAAGCTTGGATGGATTTCATACTTAGTATGTGGATGAGTTATGGTAAGGAAATGAACCCTATTGCATTTGGTGGAGGTCAAAGGTCATCTGGGGTCACCAGAGGTTAAAAAGCAAGATATCCCAAGAATTTTCAAGAGTAGTACATGGGTTCACCAGAGATCAAGAGCAAATTTCTAAGAATTCCCAAAATTGTCAGTTGATTTTACTAGAGGTCAAAATGCAAAATTGCCCAAGAATTCCCAAGATTAAATAAGAACACAAAATTCTTTTCCCAACATGTTAAGGTAGTACTTGAACAGGGACTGAAAGATATGGGACATCATGAAATTATTTGGAATATAACATATATCATCGAAACCTCAATGCACTTTTGCTTTCTGGTTTTTCAAAATATTTCCACTATGTATGAAATTTATCCAAGCCTCCTACCTCCAGATATCATGTTAACAAGGTTTTCAGAATTTGACCCCGGAGAACCAAAATGACCTTCGACCTCCATCGAAAACGACAGGGTATTTCCTCTTACCATAAGGCATCTTCATACTAAGTATGAAATTTATCCAAGTTTCTTACCACAAGATATCATATTAACAAGTTTTTCAGAGCTTGACCCAGATGACCTTTAAAAACCCACCAAAACAATAGTGGTCTTTATCTTATCATGAGGCATCTACAAACAAAGTATGAAATTTATCCAAGCTTCCTATCTCGAGATATTATGTTAATAAGATTTTCAGAGTTTCATCAGCGGTGACCTCAAGTGACCTTTGACCTCCACCCAAACAATAGCGTTCTACCTCTTTTTATAAGGTATCCACATACTATGTATGAAATTCATTTAAGCTTCCAACCACCAGATATCGTGTTAACAAAGTTTTCAGAGTTTTGCCCCGGTGACCCCAGATGACCTTTGAACCCACCAAAACAGTAGGATAGTTTGTCTTACCATAATGCATTTACACACTACGTATGAAATTTATCCAAGCTTCCTAACTTGAGATATTGTGCTAACAAGGTTTCTAGAGGTTGCCCCGGTGACCCTAAATGACCTTTGACCTCCACAAAAATAATAGTATTCTTCCTCTTACCATAAGGCATCGACGTACTAAGTATGAAATTTATCCTAACCTCCTACCTCCAGATATCATGTTAACAAGGTTTTCAGAATTTGACCCCGGTGAACCAAAACGACCTTCAACTTCCATCAAAAACGATAGGATATTTCCTCTTACCATAAGACATTTTCATACTAAGTATGAAATTTATCCAAGTTTCTTACCACAAGATATCATATTAACAAGTTTTTCAAAGCTTGAACCCAGATGACCTTTAAGCCCCACCAAAACAATAGGGTTCGTCCTCTCAATATGAGGCATCCATACACCAAGTAAGAGAACTGTCGAAGGTTCTCGTTCTTGAGATCGTGTTAAGCATGCCGTATTGAACCGTTACAAATGTTAGATTTCCGACCGCAAAAATTGGACTTTCCTGGGGTAGGATTATATGTCACTTTCTAACGCCCGAGGCTATCTCCATCGCCGAGCCTGGATCCTGTTTCCACTCTTCCTTCCAAGAGCTACAGGCTTGATTAGATAGGAAGTAAACAATGTCTCCGCCGCAATTGGTGTAATAGAGAAGGGGAAAGGTTTTTAGTAGTTTTAAAGGAGACCAATTACAGCATGGAACTGGGTGTCACAAAAGCACACATACACAAATACGTACACACATACATACACACGCCATCATTACTGCAAAGGTTTCTCTTTCATCGAAACCATAAAGGCTAGCTAGCGTCCGCTGGAAATGTTTCTTGTCCACGCGCAGAGCGACTAAAAAATTCTGTTAATGAGCATATATGAAAATTTCGCGAAAACTTGAATTCTCCTTTCGGAGGTATCATTCCTTTATGATCCACGGTGTGCTGATGGGCTGCGTCTCGCCCAGGATTCAGGAGAAAAAAGTTGCGCCTTGCAAATTCGAAGGCATCGATATCTAAAATAAACGGACGTTAGCCAATCAAAGTGAAACTATTAATTATCCTCATATTTATTAGATACGCGTTGAAAAAGGCAGCGATAATCGCCTTTTTTCAGTTTTTGAATATAAAATCTGACAAAAAGATAACCGATATGGGAATTGTGTTGACTGCAGTTGTCCCATGGCAGTAGGAGATAAATGGTGAAGCAATAGCTGCGGATTACATCTCCCAAAAGGCTTCCTTTACATAGTCCAACAAATAGCTGCAGGCAAAGCGCGCCGCAAAATTGCAGGTTTTCAGAACATTGAGAACATTTGATAAAAATTTTAGCCGCATATTTGATTCATAAAGGTGACAGTGAGATTGGGTCGCGTTCATATATTGAGATATTCCCAGATCTCGTTTTTTGGGCACACGGGGGGACAGCCAACCTTTGGGGAGGCACGTGCCCCCCTTGGCGACGCCACTGTGTAAACCGATATAAAACACGAAAACCGGTGTGGTATCCACTTGTGATTGTTTGAGATATTGCTTTTATTATTAAAGAATTATTAAAGCATCATTGTTCAAGATATCCTGAATGTTTTCAATGCATTTAAATTCCGTAAGTACATTTCAGTGTTAATATATTAACTACTGTGTCCTAAAATGGTCAATTCTAGCGGCCATTTTTGAAATTGCCGCCACATTTATAGGGACAGAATCTGAGATGGCCCCATATCCAGATTTGTTCAGAACTTAATTTATTTTTATTTTAGTGCGAAATTTGTTGCTTTTATCACAAATGCACATAGGTTAGCGATGCCGCATCACTGATATTTCGTTTCGGTATATTAAACTTGCAAATTTCAATTCATGCTATAGTAGCTATTTTCGTTATTGGTATTTACAGAATTACAGGTGCATTTCTATTAAGTGAAGCTCATATTTCAGCCCATCACTTACATAAACACGAAAGGACATACCTCTTGGACAGGGTATACACCGTCTCAATGAACTGTTTCCGTAATAGCCAACCTTGCATGAAGTACAATTAGCGAAATGGTCTTGAATTACACAGTTAAATCCCTTGTCACTGAGTAAGTTTCCAAGATCATTTGACATCGTCAATGACGTCACAAAAGTTTCAGGTACGCATTTCCTACAATGGGATATTTCAATTAAATAGGCTTAATTCATCAGGTACAAATCTGTTTCATATTAACGCAACTTTACTAACTACCGATGTTTCAAAGACCTAAATACTTCTGAAAGAATGAGACTGAGAATGAGAAAGATTATATTTCTTTATGGCGTTTCAAAACTAAAGCACAAATGAAGTATAGGACAAGCAGGCTTACAGGTTTAGATCTTTGCTGAACTGTTGTAGACCTACGTCTAAGTTGTCGCAAGATAATGTCCTAAAGGAGAAATAAAATACTTAAAACCTTCATTATCATGCATTAAAGAAATGACTTGAAATCTGTCTATTATTTTGAACTGACTTCAGTTGCGAACGATATCATAAAACGTATTGGCCGATTGAGCATATGATTGATTTCTTTAAGTATGTTACTTAAAATGTAAACTTGAATTATGCGAAAAAGTCGTCGTCATTTTGGATCATGTAAATAACGATGGAAAAGTGTGTTCTAGCAAAATCTTTTTAATTTACGTAAGCATTCATAACTTACTTAAAAATTTAATATGGCTACATACAATATAGTATTATAGGACGTTAAAATGTTTTGAGGTAATTCGAAAGTTTGGATCTTGTGCCTCATGTATATGGAAACGTGCATCAGATTATGTGAGGACGCAAATCCAATGGTTTCCAAGGTGCTCATTTTTCCAAAAATCGGTAGGAATTTCAGAGAAGTAATAACTCTCCTCTAGAAAAACAACACAAATTTCTGTCCATATAGCGGTTAGTACATGCAAACTTTCTAAGGTAACGTAGCCGGTATAGGAATGGTACATGTTTAGTTTGCAATGCACCCAAGGGTAAAAAGCACTCCCCGTGATCCAACTTTACCTCCACGGCCGCTTCATAGCCTTCATACAATCTGAATGGTATGGTAACACCTGAGACAAATAGTGTGGACATCTTTACTATAAATCCTTGAAAGGTACATTTGATGGCAAAGATCAGATGACCCACTATGGTCATATATAGAATCCACGGACTTTTAAACTACATTTATCTGGGAAGGATATCATAAACAACGACATAAGAAGAGGGCAGTCCAAGGAGATACTGATCTCATCCTAAGACATCCTTTTGCTTCTCAGTCCCTAGTATGGCAGATATTTGTAATTTCATTGTAAATAGTTGGTTGGTGACATCAGGTCACAAAATCTGACGAAGAGCATGAATTTATGGTCCAAGATATACCCTATTTATCGTCTGAATATTGTAAAGGGAAGGCAAATCTCGCTGTGGGTGCTCACGTTCAACTCGACATCTCTAATGTACCCGCTTCAGTCCTGATAGACGCCTATAGTTGTGTAAATTATGACATGCTTAAAAGTATCAAACTAGCAGTAAGGTATTCTCAAGTTTAAAACTGTTAGCTTGGGCACCGGTCACACGTATTGGCATTTGGCTCAAAGGTCATGTACCCGACGAAGACAAACCTGGGACCTGATTCAAAAGAGTTACGCTCGATCATCGGTTTGACTTCAATCGGACAATTGCATGATAAATCAAACTTCGGGTCTATCTTAACTCTCTATAAAACAGCTCAGGACTCGATTGCTGTTAACAGAGGTTTTTCACGTAATGTCAGCGCCTTTCAGTTTTGTATGCTGGCTGCAGAGATATCCTAAGCTTCAGCTAAAGATAGCAGAGTGTAATGATTGCAATGCGTGATGGGAACTGACAGTATAAACAACCAGCCCAGCTGATCGTTACAAGCGTTTATCCACCGTGGCAACACATACGCAGCAAACGGTAAATGGGGATGGCAGACGAACTCTGCGAATGCAAAGATAATGTTCATGGGGCAAAACTTGATGGAATACATGCAGATCCCCTTAATTTGAAAGCTCTGACAGGCTGCAAGGATTAGAGGCCTAGTTCATGGGTGCTTGCTATATCTAGTTAACGTTGGCACTAGCGCGTTGTACTATTGCTTGAGCAGTTGGAAGTTTTACTTTCAGTTCCAATGGTCCTTTGTATCGTTAAACTCTGGTAGGACTATTAGAATTTAACTGGCTAGCCGTCACTAATCATGCGCAGAAGGTGTCTTATCTATACGCAAGCACAACAGACCCTAGCATTGACATCACGTGACATCATTTTTGAGTCAAGTAACGAAGAACACTGCACGCACGTCCACTTCGCAAGAGCGACTAGTAGACTTACGCATGTATCCAATCGGTACACAAATCAGTTGTCTGCATTTGTTAGTGTAGGTTGCATTGCGACCCGCTTGCCTCCATCAAAGGGCACACTTTCTGTTCTGTGACGTCATGTGTCTAAGGTCTATAGGACCTTAGACTAGATACAATTGTGATACTACCAACGCCTAACTGGCCATCGTAATGTCAAATAACCTGAGAAACACGGGTAGATGTTGCGCATGAGGTAAGTACGTCCAAAATAGGGGTACAGTATTATAAGAGAAACACTGTTTTCACGCGAAGAACCCCTGTAGACTGTATCACTAAGCTATGTAACTGGAGAACGCACGTCAAAGTGGAACATGCTTCCGTCAAAACCGAAGCCAATTTAGGGGTCTCGTGATGTAGGTTAGCTTACTCAAGCCACCATCTGCTGCCTTAGAAAGGCGTGTCCAGAAATGGATAAAGTGTAAAGCTTTGTCAATGATGTGCTTGCTAACACGTGCTAGGGCGCCTAAGCGCCTGTTCGGCTTCTTGGGAGCTGATTGGTGCTCCATCGCTCCTTAGCATGCACATGATTGCGCTGAGAAAAGTTGCCTTAACAAGTTATTGGAAATACCTATATCACAGTACCTGCCGCAAAGTCAGTTACAAATAATAAACAAAAAAGGTAAGTACTTATTATTACCCTTATGTATTTTGGATAAAGCTACTTGGCTAACTATGTAAGCATTTTTGTAATGTGGCTTGGCTGGACCATTGGGATGTCTTGCAATATTTGACAAATGAATATTCAGTTATAGCAGAAAAAATAACTTAACAAGGCTATTAATAATCAAACAGTGAAAATTCTCTTACACTCGTACATTCATCACGATACATGTGCAAATTTTTTACTTCGAAGTAGAGGGGATTTTAGTCCCCTCTCACTCCGAAAAGAAATGTTGCTCCTTCATTTGGAAGGAGATACATCGCTTTGAAGTGAAGTTTACACCGCCAAGATCACACAGTAATCTGTCTCTTGTATCCTTCTTGGCATTTCTATAAGACTTACACTAGATTACGTAATTCAAACAAAGGGGATTTGTCGTCTGCTACATCAACAATAAAACTGGGGCTACATCAACAATAAAACTGGGGGTTTGTCGCTACTGCCATAGCATTGCCAGTCGCTAGAAAATTAAAAATTATTGCATCTTTGGACGCTCGTGGACGCGGATCAGAGTATACCAGTAAGGGTTTATGTAAAAAAGTGAATCTGATTGTATACCCGGTTATTTCAGGAAGCTTCCGGAAACTTTCCAAATTGTTGCGACAAAATTTAGACTTCTGTCTCTGCAGCTCATTTGCATGACGTTCTTTCTTTCGGAAGGGGCAGACCTCATTGGTTTATTTCAATGAAACAGTCGTTTCGAGTTTCGTAGCACCTGCCCCTAAATTGGTGGCGGCGTAAACCTACTCATCAAAGCATTGTCCTGACTACGTCAATTGTGATAGGATTACTAGACCTGAATGATGTTGCTAACATATCGATGTCACATTGAGGCGAACGAATAAAAGAAAGAATTCCCCATCAACGGAATAAGTAGCTTATCATTAATAATCCCCTCGGTATTTAGTGGATCGTAGCGTATTAGCATAAATTAAACTTTCCGTTAAACCTCCTTCCGAATAACAACTCCCTGATTCAACCAAATCGGCCAGTCAAGAACTTTAAGGTCGCAACATTCATGTTATGTAGCTTTACTATGAAGAGACGTCTTCCCTAAAAGATCATGGCTGTTTTCTTTTGGATGTTCCTAGACACTGAGCGGTATCCTAACGTTTACTACATGTATACACACAGAACCTGCCTACGAATGTTCGAGTTTTTGCTGTTGGAAGCAGGCTGTCTTCAGTGTGTTAGGGGCTGCATGCGTCTGTGATCGCGCCGTTTTGCTAAATAAAAGGTACCGCAATTTTACAAGATACATACGGCATTGCTGTATCGATAGTACCATGTATCCTCTGACTCCCAAAAAAGAGCATACCACTAGTGGGAAGCTTGTGCCGTGTTCATTGCTTGCATGTGAAATGTCATTGTGAAAACAGGTTATATGCATTCATATTTTGCGCAATTGCAAGATCGTTTGCAACACTCAACTGGCCAGCGCCACACAACCTCCTACTCTAGACTCTTCTCTGGCGCGATCAGCGCAGTTTCAGTTTTATTTATTTATATTATTTTAAGCCCTGACCGTCCAGAGATTTTGTGCACAAATAAGCCTAGTCACTGAACGTGACCGTTTAAGCCACTCATGCTTCGGACCTGTTCAAGAGCTTAAAACCCATGCTTTCCGGACCCCACCCCGGGCTTTGCCTTATGTGATTCCTGCATCATTCATTGTGCGTAATTCACCTGAGGGTCTCGTGTCATCCCAAATCGTCACTCTTCCCCCTAGATTGTTCCCACTATTTAATCGATTCTGGTGTCTTTTGACCGACCTGACAATTTCCGTTATAAAGGCTACATGCCACTCATTCAGATTTGTTGCCTCAGCAGTTCCAGACTTGACTGCCTGATTCCCTTTTTAACATTATAATTTTATGATTTCCTTATGTGAAGGTCGCATTTGCACCGTAAAACATAAAATACAGTTAACATGGTAGACTATACTACCCCCACCTGAAAAGGGAGAAAAACTTGAATGTTTGTACGGATCCGAAGCACAGCAGTGATGTTGATTCACACTGACCATAGGCACACTTTCACACTCAGTGACACAATGATAAATGTCCTTTCCAATTCTTCAGCAGCTTCTATGCCCTCTTAAGACGGTTTCAATTGAAACTTAATGAAAGAGCGGGCCTCAAGAGCTCTTGCCTCATTCTAACACAAACTTTTACACAAATTCTACAGGAATTTTCCCTTTTTTCCAATACCTTTACCATGGTCTGCCTGCGTTAGAAGCTAGCTTTCCCCAAGTACATCGAGCCATGTACATTCCAGCACTAGCCATTAGTACATATTTACTTTACCTTCGCATGAAGCAGGTGTCAAATATATACGTCTTATTTTCAAGTACAGACTCTTATGAAATACGAGTAAACGCCCCCCGCGAGGGCACACATTTGCTATGCGAGGTTGTTTTCAGCACAACTATGGTTTTCAGTCTGTTTGTGGCGTCCCTGCTGGGAAACGGCTATTTATGTTGCTTTAATACAGCTATAACGTACGCAGCTCATGCACTTGATGCACAGTTACAAGTAAAGTAGGTAAATTTAGTATAACCGTCTCGTTACCGTACCCGACCCGCGTCTACGTCTCCAAGTGCATCAGGACTCCATGGCCGCACCTGCTGAGCATTCGAAGGGAAAGTAAACTTGTTCCGCCCACCACAGTGGCAGTAAAAAGACAAACAGAAGTCCGCGATGTGCTACAGGACTAAGAGACTTTGCTCAAAGTTGACCTCAACTTGGTGCGCATTGCAACGGTTTTGTTTATTTAATTAGCTGAAGCCTAGGCTAGGCCGAACTTATATTTATACTGCAAACACTCGACGCGCGAAGCTTAGTGTTTCATACGGTGACAACTTGCACGTGCACAATAAGTTACAGATTCGCTGACAGTAGATAACGCGTATATTTTACTGTAGCCTACGGATATGGCGCCAAAACCTGGTCATGCTTGACATGCGTGATTACAGAACTTGAGGGTTTGGACTGCCGAGTGACTACTGTTGGTCAGCTCTGGCTTCAGGGTTAGTCTGCATCTGAGCAGCCCATTTTATGACATTTTATTGTGGGGTTTGTGGAACCCCAGGTGAAAAGTGAATTTTCAACGTCAAGTTAAGACATTGGTTAATATCAAGGAGGAAAGAAACTGTTGTTTTCAATACTTTTCCTTACTAATTTACAGCAAAAATAAAATAAAAATAAAATATTTGCTTTATGTCACCTTTGACCAGTAACCTTTGACCTAGCATTGTGAAAGTGAATTTCCAGTGTCAAGTGAAGACACTGGTCAATGCCAAGGAGCTAAAACGCTGTTTCCATACTATATCATTCTGATTTTCAGCAAAGGTAAAGGAAAAATAAAAACATTTCCGTTATGTGACCTTTGGCCCTATGACCTTTGAGAACTAGAACTGTGAATGCCTCCGAGGCACACGTTCCCACAACCGTCCACATGCTCACCAAGATTGCTGTCAGTATCACTTTCAGTTTTCGACGAGGTCACAACACATTTTTGACCTCCAAATTGTCATGTGGCGTTCTGACATTGTAGTCTTTGACTTCTGGAGGTCAAACGTCTAGTTGTGCAAAGTCAGAAAGCTATGCAAAGAAATCAGTACCATTTATTGTTTCATTCAGTTTTTAAATGGCAGATTTGAAAAATTGCTTATTTGACCTATCATGACCTCTGACCTCTTAACTTAACCTATCATGCTGAGGGTATGTGAGGCACTACTTCCAAGGACTATGCATTCACCCATCAAGTTTGGACTCAACCTTGTTCTTAATTTAAGAGGTGTTTGCGACACATTTTTGACCTTGTAAATGTCATCTGATCCTCTGAACTTTTGACCCAAATTTTAGGCATACTTGGTCACATGACCGGAAAACAGGACCTTCACCACTTTTTTCTGCCCCACTCCTGATTAGCCATCATAAAGCCCCAAGTTTCTCTACCATGCATTTCCATGGTTACCTTTGCTATGGCGACTGGCAGAGGTAAACGTGTGCACTTTCTAACAGTAAACGAAGCACAATATCTCATCCCGTACGTGAGGATGAGATAACTAAGGTAGTGTCTACCCTCTATCAAATTTGACATAGTGTCCTTTTCTACCAATGTTTAGCTTCAGAGCATTTCTTTTAATGAAAGGGCACAGTGAGATACCAAATTATTCCTCACCCTCTGACTAATTGTGTTATGCCCACTGGGAGCTGGTCATGTTAAAAGTTCTCCGCTTATAGTATCCTGGATCATATGTGTGCTAGGATAGCTAACAAAATAGTTTCTTATAATTTCCCCTAATTATTGTAGTGCTTATACGCGCTACAATATTGGCATTTATACCAATCCTGATCATCTACTTGGCTGATCAAAGAATGGTTCATAATTAAACTTTGCCCCAAACAGGCTCAATTGATTCCAAGTTCATGGGTTTTCTGTACGCAGGAAATATCCCATATTCACAAAATCACAAATATTTCAACCTATCCACATTTCAAAACCTAATTTCCTAAACTCTGATACAAACATTGTTACCATTTTGTACACGTCTGTCGTCCAAGAGTTTATGAAACATCATGTTGTATGAATATTACAGACATTATCAAATATGCATCCTCTCTAAAACAGTTTCTTGGGCCCTCTAACTCCGAAAAGTTTCAGAGTTACTCTTGTGATATCTTCATGCCCATTTAAATATCCCAAATTTCTTTAATATCAGGAAAAACTCTTTCCAGGAAGCGGAAAGAGTTCCCTTAAAAGTGGAAGTAAACGTTTGCAAATGTAGGGCTCACAACCGTTTACCTTTGCGCATTCCGACAAGAAGATTTGTTAAAAAAACGTAATTACTCCCAAAGAGTACTCGTAATGCATACCACTTCTGGTAGAAATTTACATAATTACGAATACAGATAAGATGGTAAAAAACATGGGGTCACATAGTGACACACACCATGATCAAGAGAAAAGTCAAATTCAACCATTATAATATTAATCCGTACTCAGTCCTGAAAATAACGTTCCAAACCAGTGGATACCGTACCAACGCATTGGTATATTCCACAAGGTCTTAGAAATTGGGCAAATGATCTTGCTAATTCTCTTTGATCTATATTCAAGAGCAATTTCTTGCATTCAAAGACTTCTTTGCATTTCTCACTTCATGGGGGCAGTTCTGAATTCTGGATCCCCTACTTGTCACTATTTGGAGTATTTTTTTTTTGAGAAGTTCCTTGATACGGGATAAAATAACACCCTATATTTATTGACGTGGTTACTTTAATCTATTTCACAGTGGCCTAGATGTTTGCATGTTATGGAACGTTGTTTGATGATTCTTTGGACCTTGGGAGCTTTTGGCGAATGATTTGGAAATTTTTCAAAACGCCCTTTTGCAACTTTTACTGTGCTACTGCTGTACTGTAACTGCTGTGACGCAATTGCACAATGTAGTGTGCCAATCGAAGTTGCTTTGAGAGCAGAACATTGACGAAGACAAAATTTGAGTATCCACGGACCAGCTGCGAACGTAAAGTAGATCGGGAGTTGTTTAAAAGCCAGTGAATACAACGAATATCGATCAAGGCCCTGACCACCCACTAGATGGTTCACGGTCGTTTCACCTCACTACCGGTTCGCCCCCAACAGGCCACTTTGCCCCCATGTGCTGACCAGTTCTCCCCCAAAGACCTACTGGTTCGCCCTGTACATCTAGTCGCAGCTTCCACTTTGCAATTTTTGTACTAATTTTACCTCCTGCAGGACTTCCCTTTTATATGTCCAGAATAACACAAACCACCCTTGTACCGCGCACTACAATGAATGGTATTTGTATACAAATACAGTTGCTCTAGTTGAAGTGTGTGAATTGAGAATGCTATCGCATATGTGCCATCCTACCAATTATGACAGTGCTATCGTAAAACTTGTGTTTTCCAGTAGGACTTCCTGTAACATAGAACTTTTGCTATTCTTTCTCTAATTCTTGTGACCCAGCCACAAAAGACGGCTAACTGCAGTGACATGTTTATATTAGAAAGTGCGCTTCCCTTCATCTAGGATCTTTTGAAGTAACATATTAGCTCCCAGCTTAGCAAACCCACACATGATTGACGTATAATGGTATGCTCGGTATGCGGTAAGAACTTTGCGTTCAGGGCTTAAAAATAGAGATATGCAGTCTACGGTTAAGTACCAAATTTTCTGAACTCATCTCAGACCACGGTAGGGTTGAGGTACAATTTATTCTCGTAAGCCTTCCCTTTCTAAGAGCCGTCTGAATGTATAATTCGTGATTCTGCCTCTGGATTCCCGGTAGGCCGTGAGACTGGCAAGCGATGTGCTTTTGAGATGCTTTCAACACCAAGGGGTACAATAGCAACCTTTCAGGATTACATCTGGATCCACCTCTGATGTACTTGCGAAAAGCGCAACCTTCATGCAAATTTACAGTTAATAAAATCCAGGGTATATTTACTACCATGAAAAAATATTAGCAACTTCGTTAACAAAACGATAGGTGGAAATAATTAAAGTTCAAGTGCAAGCAGTGGTCCCTTGGACTATGCTGAGTGGACGTTCAGAGAGGAAGAACGAACAACTTCAAGCTTTTCACTTCATTTTTTGAAAAAAAGAGTTAGAAAAATCATCAATTGCTGTTTATATCTGATACTTAAGCATCAATGGTACAGTTCCAAATAGGTAATAGTAGCGTCTTTTATGTTTTAAAGCAAGATAAACGTTGAAACTCATATACTTGAATGTATTTTTCAGTCATGAAGTACAATTCGATGTCGAAATTTCTTTCATTGATTTCATGGTTTGATTTGCTAACGTAAGCTTTTCCATAACAGATATACAACTTCAGATAACCGATAAAGTGTCATAAACATTTTGCAAACAAATTATACTATTTTTGCATGATGGGAAATGAAAATTTTGCAGATAATTTCAAGATTTTGCCATCAAACACAGGAGAAGGGGAACAGATGCAGGGGCAGGTGTCCCCTATAGTGTACATTTTGCAGTAATGCAGTAGATAGAACTGTCAATAAAATAATCTTATAAAGATGCTGATACCTCCGATTTTCTTTAGACACCACCGATGAGACTTCACTCAGCGGAAGTCAGCAAGTCTGCATTCTTATAGCAAACATGTAGTCTAGACACGCACATCAAAAGTATTGTACTCACACTTCCCCTTGGTCCCTCATCCCTGACAGGAAATCCGTCGAAATAGAGTCCAAAGGATTTCTTTGCACTTGTCTGTATTTAATTAAAGACAAAAACGTGAAAAAAACGAATGAATAGCTCGACCAGGTCAAAACAAACGTTCATACAACTATCAGAATACTGAATTGTTGTTCACATAGAGAATGTTTTTAATTGGATTGAAAATGAATTACAAGGGTTCAAAAGTTGACTCACAATACTGTCAAATCACTCGAAAGATTTCCTTCGATGAGACTCTTCGTCAGATTTGATATTTGATTCCCAAACAGATATCTTGGATGTGATATAAAAGTAGAACAAATACAAATATCATTTTTCTTTTTCCTTCAAAAGTATCTTAGTACGTAGAACCACAGTACAGACAATAATTGAAGCTTCCGTTTAAGAAATTAATACTTCCTAGTATCAATACCTAATTTCCTTGCAAGCACAATATCACACGTGTTCATCTACTTAGAAATTTAGGGCGATGCAGATACATTGCTTCTAATGCTTGTCGGCAGTTCCTGTTACTGTTATGCCTTGCAAAACAGTTAGTTTCCCCTGCTAGTAAAGATTCACCTTCCGTTGTGGGTTTGTATGAATTAAAAATAGATGTTGCATGAAGAAAAGGAACGGTATTATCTTGATTAATTCCTAAAATATCAATGCGATATAAAGTTGTCTAGAGTACGATTATGTATTCGTAGAGACTGGAAAGTCTGTCTTATGATCGCCCGCTGAAGGAAGGCAGTACATGTAAAATTCTTTCTTTTGCGGTCGGTATAGGAGCAGTCTTGTTAAGTTGTGGAGATGCTTTGTTGCTAGCCCCAAGAGTCACTTTTGGTTCTGTTTTCTAGCCAGATGTTGTAGTTATGAAGAAGCTCCGTTTCTAGCCTAAGAAACGTTATCTTCTCTCTAAATGTTAAAGAGTGAAAATCCAGCAAAAAGATTGACTACTATGACCACTGTCTGGTTTGAGTGAAATGACATCTTCCTTCAAATTAAATTTTCACTCATTTAGATTCAATAATCACTCCGGGTAAAGTGGAACTTCAGTCTATTTCCACTTGAAAAAAAGAGTGGTCACTGTGGGCAATCCTCGAAGAGTAAATTTTAATCTTTGAGATTAAGAGTGTTTATTGGTTTCTGTGTAGCCAGAGCAAAATAAAAAGGGTCCCAACAGGTCCTAACGTTCTGTCTTCTTTTCTGGTCGTTTCTTTGGACCTTTCTGCTATCTCTACACCTTTACCACACCGGTGTCCCAAACTCCCTATGCACGTGGTCTAAACTTGTGACTCACCATCATTTTCCCGTCATATTCTCCCTATTGGAATCTGATGCCCTAGAAGAAAACTTTAAAGACCCAACGACCTACCTTAAGCTGTTATGACAAAGAACTTTCAGATTCAGTTTGCCAAGTAATACTTACAGACTTGTGACACTGGTATAGGACAGCATTCCTTCTGATAATTGCTTCAGGTTATTTTGAAAGAGGTGGCTAGAGATTCAAATGAAGTAAGAGAGAAACTCATCTGAATAATAATGTAGCAAAAAGAAGGTTTTAACAAGAACATAGGCTTGCACTTTTAAATTGTAGTTGGAGTGAATATCAATTCCACAGTTTGAGCACTTATGGTTGTATTGTTTTCTTGTTGCAAATCGAAGAAAGACATGAAATTATATCCATGTGAGATCAGAGGCATTATTAATAAATATAACTATTAAATGCAGCACAAACATCTTCGCATCACTGGTTTTAAACTATATCATCATTAGAATTAATAACAAACCCAATCTTACAGTTGCTTAAGCTGAGGTAGATTCCAGAACAGTTTCCTTGGGATATTTTCAAGTTTGTTACCACTTAGAATCAAAGTTACTAGCGTATGTCTGGTCGAAGGGGAGGCGAAGAGTCCTTCTGGAATTTCTCTTAACTTATTGCTTCCCAAATCTCTGGAGACAGGTAAAAAAAAACAAATCTGTTAATTGTCGTAATCCTGTAAGTACACCTGTGTGTTCTACGAGGGAGGTGATATTACCTGCCTGGTTCTACCATGCAGTAAACGCAGAATAAAAGCAAACTACATTTTGATATAAAAATACGTTTGCTTAACATGTAGCTTATTCCATCCATACTGATAATATGTGGAAACTGTCTTGGTGTTCCACAAAATGTGTTTCTGTGTCATTATAAATTGTAAAAGACAAACTATACTATGCGTTCTTGTGCTTCGGAAGAGCAAATATACTCATAACTACATAAAAGATTTCTAATATTGACGAGGACCTGTGTGTCTACAGCAGACTTGACACAGTTGATAATGTTTGCTGACGTCAACCTCTGTGGTAATCAAATGTTACATCGCAAAGACAGGATTACATTCAGTATTGTTGTTGCTTGTAACTTGTCCATCTTGCAGTACTATCATATGTATACGTATTCACTCGGGATGGGGATTATATCCTCTCACAATGTAACGTTTGCAGACAGAATGTCATCAAAACATTAATCAAAATGGTGTTTTCATCAAACTAAGGAACAACTGAACAAACAACTGAATTGCATGTAAAGTGTGACCTCTACCAGGATACAATTAAAAAACACAACAAAATTTTGGCTCAATCTTTCAACTTACAGAAATCTTGTAACGGAAGTATTGGCGAAAAGCTTTTCTGGCATCTCCAACAGACCAACAGAGGAAAGAATGCTTAAAAGAAATCGAATGATAAAAAGGATTGCCATTACCAAGGAGTGTAAGAGATTTCCCCTCATACAGTTCGAGAAGCTTTAGGTTGAAATAAATGTCCAAAGCAAGTAATTTGAAGCAAAAGTGGTGTGAAATAGTGTGCACAGTGCAATCCACCGAATTTGACAACCTTCATATCTTACGTGCATACCGAAGGCTTCTAGATATAAACTCACGATGTAACTCTTAATTAACCGACAGAGAGCCGTATTGAATGACAGTCCGCCTTTACCGAGACAGGGTACTCGATCTAAGGTTTAGGTATAGATATGTGGTTATCGCTATGTCTATGTGTGCGTGTTCGAGTACGTGTAGGCTACGTCAACGTCTACGTTGAACGTGTACGTGAACGTGTGTGCATACGTTTATTTATGCTGTATATATTACATGCTGTAAGACTGCAAGAGTTGCAATGTTTTGTATGTTGGTGTATCTAAACAAATAAGATTATCCGATGGAATCACTGAACATCCATCCTTGAGCGAGAATATTCTGGGATATTCTGGGAAATCAGGCTGTGTAAAGTGGTTTACACAAGTACCAATAAGGCAGGTTTACACAACCTGATTTCCTGGCCGGTTTGGTCTTGAACAATTTTATTGTGTTTTGTATTTGGTACGTTGGTCGTGCCCTACCATCAGTTACACTTTTGCCACCTGATGAAGGGTTTTCACCCGGTCCCGAAACGTCGCGGAGTTTTCCGCAAACTTTTAGCACTATTTACTACTTTTAATGGACCTATATATACATTTACATATATGTATGTATATATACTGTGTTTTGTATGAAATATAAAATCCAAACCCTTGTATATACAAATAAATTTGTGATGCGGGCCCAACACACATACTGATACATAACGATAGTGCCGCATTGCGGACGTTTGAAATGCAGTTAAGTGACGCCGCAAACAATAATGTAACTTCAAAGTAGCTGATCAAAGAAGTATGGAACTATAATGTGCTTGTTTCTCGCATTAAATATTAAATATAAAGTGTACAAACAATCACCGCGACGCAATAGATAGGCCAGAGTGACGCAATAGCCGCAATTTTAAATCACGAAATGCGAAGGTAGTTTGGGAAGTACGTAGTTTAATTCTTCGTATGAAATAAAAGTATTAAAACTGAAGCGGGTATACAAAATCAAAATGTCAAAGTAACATACAGACATAGTGATAAGACAACAATGAATGAAATGTTTGTAAGTAACATTAGTGTCGAAATAAGAAATCTACGGCATATGTAGCAACTTAAACGGGAAAGCCGAATTTACTATTAAGGGTGGTTTTTATGCAATAATGCAATGAATGCAAGATGGGAATTGTTTATTTCAAAAACGTGAACAATATTAAGTAGAGTTGCATTTTATCTTACGATATAAGTTGGTGATGAAGTGTATCTTAACAGAACGTGATTAAGGTACCGGTACATTAAACTAGTTTGTGATGTAAAACAATGGAATTAACCTTGCTGGTAAGAATTACTTGACTGCATACTTATAGAAGGATTTCATGTGACGTCACGCGAATGGGATTCCCAGGTTCTGAAGGTCAAAATACACACTCAGTTAGCGTGTTCACAGCACACGCACACGACAAAACCATAGATACTATTGTGAGTCACAAAATGGACGCTTGCCCTTCAAAACCAAAGAGACGCGCGATCTTGCCCTACAAATCCAAAGAGACGCGCGATCACGTGACGTCGGTGAAACTTCTCTATAGGTACGGATTTCCATAGTCTAAAAAGGAAAAACGTCCACTCAAACACCCGGAATAAAAAACAAAGTAAGATTCTCACACGACTGCGATATTTTCAAAACGTTCAAATGCATTCTCCGAGATGACGCTTAATTTATTTTGTGCAAGATTTCTGGAAAAAGAATATGAGAAATCCAAATTAGAGATCTAAGGAGTGAGAATTATGATTGTTTCAACATATTGTGACGTCGTGACTCTAACTTGGCAGTTACTCCGACCGAGAGAGAAAGTGTAATTGAAAACGCTCCATGATGTGTATACACTAAGCCTGTAGGGAAAATTAGTTTTACCTTGAACCTATTCTACGTCAGGTGTGAACAAAATGTTTCCATGCTGTAAAAAAGCCGCTTTACTCAACTCTAATGCATATTTTGCTTTCAGAGGTAGGACATGCGAATGAACAAATACGATTTCTAACGGCTGAACCCAAGGGCTAACATCATACTGGGACTGGAAGAGTATAACAACATATTACATAAATATAAAACTTACATATTCTGCAGGCTATTTAACCACGGAAAGGTAGCTGGATTAACAGTCGTAATTCCATTTTCATAAATTGAACTGTTGTCATAAAGAAAGCACAACATACATACTATTAACCTGAAATAGTAATAAGAGTAGGGGTGAAACAAGCTACTGGAAATCGGCAATATTGGTAAAAAACAATGTAGAGGTGTGAAAAAGGGAGCATTTAAGGCTTGTAGGGAACTGTTGCATTTGTGGTACAGAAAAATTCCATACCTTTAAAACAACGATAATTGGTGTCGAATGATAGATGTTTCTGGGTAGCTTTTATTCATTAGAATACGAGGATCTCACAGGAATTAATCTACTCCTTTGTGACTCATGAATAATTTTTTACTCAAATACCCAAATTTTTAAATGATGGCAAATTCATAATTCTTGAAGTGCACAAATCATTATGGGGAAATAAGGCTATTACTAGATTTTTTGGTGAAACTGAAAGCTAAATGATAATAAAGATTTTTCGGACTGTGCCATGTAGAAACAGTATACACAAAAGTTTCTATGTAAGACACGTAGATTTTGAGAAGGGGATCAGCATGGTAGGATTACTCCGTAGTGGTGTTGACAAAAAAATAGAAAGGCAATCAGATAAACCTATTTGGCTTAGTGGGCATAGTATAGAAAGTAAGGTAATATATGGTTTTTGGCTAGTAGCCCTTAAGTCATGGTACAAGCTGTGCCACAGATGGGAAGAGCCGGGTTGTATCATCCGAAGAAATCCCGCAATTAATAACAAAAGGCAGTCCATGGAGTTGCAAATTTCATTCGGATAGTTTCTACATATGTTGGGTTACTAAAATTTTCCGACATACTGATGGGCACATAAAGATAATAGACCACTTTTAAGTCAATTCAAATTCGGTCTCGACCTTTAGCAACTAGAAACTAGACATAAGAAAGTTCTATTTAAAAACATGTCTTATCACCCTCTGCATATCATGTGGTTCCATGTCTTTGAATAAAACCATAAAAACCACTTATAGATAATTGCACCTCTTACCTCCCGACTTTTGCCTATGACGTCATCAATTACCCATGCAGAACTTTTCACGATCAGTTTTCTCACCCTCTAACTGTGAAATTTATAAGACTAAACTGTTCAGGAGCTTGCGATGCACTTTTCCCCAAATTTAAGCAAATCTGGCCTATGACCCACATTTTGACCCTTGTCTTCTACCCTTTCAACCGAGAGCACCATTTTGAAACCTGTCTCTTCGTTTTCTTAAATTGTGACATTGTGACCTTTCTAACATACTGACAGAAAAAGGCATAAAAGCTGATTTAGCTTATTTGATCTTTGACCTCTGACCTTTGACCCATGACTTGAAAAATTACTCATGGAGAAATTTTTTAAAGTTCGGGTACCAACCTACCAAATTTGAACTTGCTTGGATTTACGGTTTAGGAGTTTGCATCAAGCGTTTTCGTAAAATTAATGTCAATATGTCCTCTGACGTCCATTAAACCTTTGACGGTGATCCTTAGGAAACCAAAAAGCACTATTTTAAATTTTTTGTCCTGTTTCTTTATACCACATTTGGTTAAATGGCTTTTTCTAACATTACTGATGGACAATGACAAAGCATAGATTTAGTTAATTTAACCATTAACGTTTGACCTATGGCGTCATCAATTAAGCTTGCACAAGTTTCCATCGTCAGGTACCCACCCACCAATTTTCCACTTCATCGAACATACGAATTATGAGGGAGTTCAAACAAATTCTTACCCAAAGAATATTTAAACTTGACCTTTAATGTCAACCTTTAGCAACCATAAATCACAATTTTAATTATTTTTCTCATTGTCAGCAACATATGTAGTTTAACGATTTCGTCTAACAAACTGATATGCAAATAATTACAACAAGAAACCAACTTATGCTTATTTAACCTTTGACCCATGAGGACATGAATTACGCCTGCATAGGTTTCTATAGTAAGGTGCCTACCCACCAAGTTTCATCTTGATCGATTTAGGAGGCGTTTATGACCCACTTTCTCCTAAAATGTGACCATTGGCGCCATTTCTATCTTTGATCTCGACCCTAAGCAATCAGAAAGCACTATTGTACGATTTCTCTTATTGTGCTATACACCTCATGTAGTTTAGGCAACTTTTTCTAACATTTTAAAAGGCAAATAATGCAGAAACTAAAGTTTAGTAAATTTAACTTTTGACGTCTGACCTTGCATCATCACTGAAAGTATGCAAAAGTTTTCATAGTCATGAATCTATCTATCAATCTGATTGGATTGGTCAAGAAAAAGTTCTTGACACGGTTTCGCTTACACACACTCGCACGACTTTACATTTCTTATGCTAGGTGAAGGTCAATACCTCCTTTTACATTACGTGTAGAGAGGTGAGATAATTACATTACATAACAGAGCTGGACAGTGTGCGCTGCAAACAATAGCTAGCTCTGAAAAATACTGGTGGTTTACTTTGAACTTCCAAGTTCGCCCATGTATGGTAATTACTTAATCCATTGGGTTATGGTTTAGTGGTCAAGACACGATGCGCAAGTTGCTTGCTATACACCAGGACTGGAGGACACGAGTACGGACTTAAGTTCGTTTTTTTGGACTCGGACGTAGACTTGGACTCGGGCTGTCTGGACTTGGACTTTGACTTTGACCCGGGCTCTCTGGACTCTGACTTTGGCTTGGACTAGAAGTCGAGTCCATCAAGCAACAACACTCATCATGTACTAGGGCCTAATTTTCTTTCATATAGCCTACAGTATATAGGCCTACTGTACTGTAGGTATGAGAGTAAGAGGAGCCTGATACCTGTAACATGAAAAGATCTTACTTTTAGGAAGTTTTCTCTGTTCCTTATCATCATCTTCACAACCAATTAAATTTGGTCTGTGATACAGTATGGAAGCTCATCAGGAAGCAATTGCATGCATGTGTATACAACACTATGATAATGCTTTGTTAGGCTCAACGAAATGGGTAAATGCTGACTCTTTTATGTGTATGCGTGCCTGCCTGTGTGTGGGAATGAGGTGGGAGGGTTGCGGTTGCTGGTAACTATAAACGTTTTCGTGATTGCTTTTTTTTTTGGTGGGGGGGGGGGGGGAACCAACACGTTAGATTAGATAGATTGGCAAATGCCTGATTGAACTCAATAGCAGGGCCTACTACAGTAAGCTCCTCTTGAACAGGCTACAGTATACATTGTGTTGCCTGGGTTAGACGTGCACCATAACCTTCATTGTTTATTGTACTTGCGTGTACATGTATAATTCAATCCCCTTTACCACTAGCACTGTGGAGGAGGCTATATATTTACTCCTGGCCAAACTGGAAATGGAAATCCAAACCAGTAGTGAATTTTCCACTCTCATATAATTTGTATTTTGGCTACTGTACCCAGTTGTCCACTTAGATTCATACGGGAGGGATGGGCTAAGTGGCCACAGAAGTTTTGTCATATTATATAACTATATTGCAGGGGGCGTTTATGCTGCATGCTAATGCTACATAACAGTGTAGGCCTACCCCAATAGTTACACTGATATTTCATCTAGCCTACTGTACCCTTTGCCTACAGGCTACCCAATTAACTACTGAACTTAACAGAGGCGGAGCAAGGAAAGTCGGTCAGAGGGGGCGAGAATGGCCTGTAAAAGGCGCCTTTGAGATAGGTAGATACCCTATGCCTCAATACGGTAAAAATCTAAAAAGGGCGCCGACAGGCGATTTGAGTCCGTAAGGGGGCGATGACTATATGGACACTCCACCACTGGTACTTAACTTGTTTTACAATTTTGGACGTGGACTCGGACTTGGACTCGAGAACATTGGATTCGGACTTAGACTTGGACTCGGACTTGGAGTCGAGCCTGGTGGACTTGACTACAGCCCTGCTATACACTTCTCTTGAGGATTTGCACCCTATGCAAATTTGGTCGCTGCTTTTGTAATGCTTTTGATTTTTTGTCTTTCTCTCTTGATGAAGGAAAGATAATTTATTTATCCCCTCACTGCATTTATCAACAATCAGGTTCGAGGTGTTGATTCGTGTGTTTCAACGCAAGACAAGAATTAATTTTTTAATCTGGCCAAAGGAATGTGATATAAAAAGTTCCTGCTTCTTGATGAGCAATATACGACCTGCTGCGGATCAGAAAAAAAAAACCTTTAAAGAAGTTTCGGTAATAAGCATATTCTGTCAACCTTAGGTGATCGCTGTGTCCATGCCCAGTATTCGTTCCAACACAAAGAATCCTAACGTTCTTTGAGTTCAAGGCCTTTGCAGGTCATCAGAGGTCAGGGGTCAAAACTATAATCTTTTACACACGATGTCTCGGGATTGGCAGTATAGATTCTTCAGATGCTTGATATGTGGATAGATTATTAGTAGAAAAGGGATCCCTTAATAGTTTGCTGATGCTCCTTACTAAGGACAAGACGCTTATGCTTCTATTGGAGGTCAAATCTCATTGGGTTTACTAAGGCTGTGCCGGTTAAACGATTAAGTGGCTTACCGACCGATCAATTGGTTAAACGTTCAACATATGCCATTTAGTTTAACCGTTTTTGTATCCTAATTAATCAGTCGGCGGGGTCGAGTTAATACCTAAATCCGTTTGTGCAATAAACCGCAGAAGTTGCTTACCCAAAATTTTGCGTAATAATGGTTAAACGTTGGACCAAAACTTACAAAAGGTTTAAAAACAAGTTCAAAAAGGTCTTTGTAATGCCAGTTTTTACACAGTCTTCCTTGCGCAGCTTTGTCTGGTATATCGATTTCTTTCGCACAATGAGCTTCGAGTCTCTTGCCTTAAATAACGTAACAATGAACTTTCACACAACCAACAAGGATTTCAAAATAGCGAAGGTACGATTAAACTAGACACAAGATACTACAATAATCCAACACACTTTTTAAGTGTGGAACTCTTTTGTAAACTTTATAGATACTGTAAGACTAAAAAGTTATTTGTAGTCAGCAGAAAAACGTGCAAAACATCGCTCATCATGAATGCACTTTGGGAATTTTCCCTGGCGTAGTGATAATGTAACTGCCAAGGTAAACGCATGTTTACAGTTCATCACTCTCAGATGCAATCTGCACAAAATAGTTATCAAGCTATGTAGTTCCGGGCTTAATTATGTAACCCCGTCTCGTAAGCACTGTACGAAGCAACTGAAATATATTTCAATAAGTTTCCCCATTAAAGCTGACGGAACAATTTTAACAACTTGAAGCGACAACTCTACATTTTTCATATTTTCATCGATAGTAGAGTTTCTGGAAGTTTCAAAGCCAAAATACAACCCAGAAGAGTAACATTTTTTCACCCATTTTATTTATGTAACAAGGGCAAAATTATAAACAAAGCATTCCAGTGTTGAGCTTCATGAATAATCATACTAGTTTCGAACATAAATTAGCGCAGCTGGTTGAGCTCGCTGAACGAACCGGCGCGGCCATGTGGTTTGCACGAACGATCGTTCTTGGAATACTGTACGTGCATTATACAATACAGTATGCAATATCGTAAGAGAGTAACGAGACTGTTCTCTTATACATACGGTATGAAGGTAGCTTTCGACATCCAGAAGTTCCTCCTCTCGTCATTACAAAGAAACGGGGGTATTTTTAGTAGGTTTTAGGTAGAAAGACAAGCTATGAAAGGCACGTAGGGTCAAATCAGTGGCGTAGGGGGCAGGGGGGGGGGCAATTCGGAAATATACGATAAGGTATGCAACTAGTCGCCCCGACAGTTTGCCTGGTTTTGCTCTCAAGAATACAATTTCTCTAATATGAACCCAAAATTTTCGGCGCGCTACGCATGCTGTTAAGTCACTCCAGTTTCTTCATTAGTTCCATTCCACATAGCTAGATAGCACAAGTCCTGTCCATGACCTTACCAAGTAAATGTAGACAGAGTACACAGGTTACGTAGAGGTCGTAAATTTCATCCCTTACCTCAAAACCTAGTTGCTGTTCCCTTGTGTGTGTCATGCGTATGGTCAGTTGGCGAGCGACTCACGGAGCAAAGTTTGGCTATTTCATCGGGTAGTCCAGGTATGTATGTTATCCCCGATACGGTTTACAACCTCTACAGTTTTTCTTTTTTCTTTTTGTTTTATGATTACATATAGTTTTTGTGTAAGCCTACCAAAAATTTTCGCGCGCTTTGCAATTTCACGATTCAGATTCAAAAGAACACTATCAGTGGCACAACTCTGCTCTTGACGTTTTAAGTGACATTATGCACAATATGCCTTGGCGGCCAGGGCACATTTTGCATAATGTCACTTATGTGTTTGGTATGTGTTACACGTAACCTTTATGTTTGTAACCTACATTGCAGAATGCAGAACGTTCCCTCATACAGTAATGCTCACACTTTAAAAAAAAAATCGGAAAATTTAGGTCATGCCCCCTGGAAAAAAAGTCTAGCTACGCCGCTGGGTCAAATACAACGTTAAACTATTTTACGGAACATGCAAGAATACAAATTGGTAAAAATGTTCACACCATAAGGCTACGGTGCTGAGAATTCTTAGCAGACACACAAACTACCTATGAACTACAGCAAAGCAGCAAGGCACAAATTAATGTAATGTAGTACAGTATGTGTGACTTAGGTATGTACTCAACGCTAACATACATTGTGCTCTAGGTCTGTGTTATTCTGTATCACTGTAACCGGAAAAGTACATCTAGTACTTCAATAGGGCCAGTGCATAGGCTTCTATCTTACGATGCTATTTTAGACCGGAAAAATCTCAAAAATAGCAATCAGTGGAACAGCAAAAAGGACGCACAACTGTGAAAAGTATGAACACATACGTGAATTCTTTTGCTTACGGTGTAATAGCCAATATTTTACGAATAACGCAAATTTTTCACATGCACACTTCAACGGCGAACATCACTCGCGATGGCATTTGAGAGTATAAATTTTCGTATTTGTAGTGATTGAGCTCTTCTAAAATGTTGATTTTTTTGATATACCTTGACTTGATTTCATTTTCGGTAAACGTTTAACCAAGTTCTGATAATAAAACCAGTTAAACGGGTTAACAGGAAGTGCACAGCTCTAGAGGTCAGCATAGATCAAACTGTTGCAAAAACTTTCATGAGTCTCTTACTTAGCATGTGAGTGTTTCACACTAAGCACTCTCTTCAGTGTTTTTGGTGGCGGTCAAAGGTCATCTGAGGTCACTAGAGGTCAGATTGTAATGAATTGTTTATACGTTATCTTAAAAGGGTAATACTGAGGAATTTTCATTCCACATCTTAATGGACCATATTCAGTACACTTCTCCATTGTTCTTTGTAGACGTAAATGATATCTTGGGTGACCAAAGGACCAACGGTGAAAACGTATCTTGAGGGATCCCATACATTTCGAAACCTCATTTAGCACGACGACTTGGGTCATTACGTTCACAAGATTTCAGACTGCTAACATGATTCCTTACGTGCAATTGTGCTTGGTGCTCAGCAAAAGCAATGGAGTAGGGAAAACAAGCCAGTGAACCACAACTGGAAAAAGGGCTGTGGCCGGCCCGACTTAAACCAATTGGTTAGAAACTGAGCCGTAAAACCTCATCTAACTCTAATCCCTTAGACGTACAGTGTAGGGTCACGGTGGGATTCGAGGTCCCCAGAGCTGTTGGTCAATCCACATAGCCTAGGTCTTACAATTCTATACCTAGACGTCATCATGGTTACGTTACGAGAAACCCATGTGAAATTGAAAGAACAGTTCTCATCAAATTACTTCCTTTTGGCAACGAGTCACGGAAAAGAAGTTCTGGTATGTTAAAAGAGCAGACACCTGATTAGGCATTATACTTACAAGGTGATGACATTCTTGCAAGTAACGAATAGACCTTCTGGTAAAAGTGTTAGTTTTGGACAACGTACAATAAATCTGTTGAAGAAAGGTTGGATCATAATTGCTACAGTTTAATTATACTGGTTGTGTAAAAGATTTCAATTGAAAAAGTATTTCATTAAGGATATGCTTAACCCAACTCTCCAAAGTGGAACTGGAACTGAATCTGCAAAGGTACGTAAGTCAACTTAGCACCTCTTGGATGCTAATGTCATTCTGCATATTCCTTAGAATACAGAACTATAGAGTGTTTAATATTACTAGGCATACACGTACATCGACGTGACACTCTTACAGACACTATCAAACGCTTTCGGGTGAATTTCTTGCAACTGATTCATATCTTCTAAGAAGCTGTAAAATGAAAAAAAAATCATGAAAAAAAACCCTACGAGATAAAGAATAACAAAACAGTTGTATTGAAATTAAAATCACTGAGAAAGCCAAAAATTAGGATTAACCAGACTGAATCCACATGTAACAGAAAAATTGGGAGAATAGACCTTCAAAAGGTAGGAATATGGAATAAAACGTACATTTGAAGCTTCTGCATGGAGTTACAATTTTGAAATACTGATAAATGTTGGTCCGGGAGACTCTCCCGTTTGGGGAAAACTTATGCAACACAGTATACAGGCTTTCTTGCCTAACATAGACAAGTCTCAGTAATAACGAAAACTATCCAAGAAATTGCGTTTTTTTAACAAACGTGGTGATAAACCACTTATTAGGAGGTAGCCGCTTTCGGTGGCAACGACAGAACACCGAATTAGTTTAAATTCCATTACATAAGACGGATGAAATTTGCAAGAGGGTTCCAAGAGCTATTCGCAATTAAATAAGTACACACAGAAGGCATGAAATTGTGGATAAAACTACCACTTTTCTCCCGACAGATGGAAAACTAGACTTTCCAAATGGGGGAATCTCCCGAACTAAATATGATGTGATATTGTTTCGATCGAATGGTGCAGTGCAAACACAAGCCCATTCAAAGAGAATAAATGGATTTAGACAGCCAGTAATGGCAAGTCAGAAACAGAAACCTTTACATATCATTGTGCATACAGATTTTGGTGTGCTGCAACGTTTACTAATCTCGAAAAGAGCCTTTACGGATGTCATTGAGGAAGGACGAGGTATTAAGAAACTAATCAAATAATGATAACCCCGATATGCCTTTGCTGCAATCAACTGTGGACCTTCTCACACAGTAAAATAGCCCAACTGTTATATTTTTATTCTTGATATAAAACTTCATAAAGAATAGGGTACAGGTACACTCGTAGAATGAGAATTTCTCTTCTTTTGACATTTATACAGTACTTTTAGCACAAAAGGTGGCACAATTTAATAAATTTCAGGTTTATTGTTCCGTTATCTTGATTGAAATATCAGTTAATGAGTAATTTGTGATAGTACGTGAATAGTGGCTGGATGAGCAGATCAAATTCGTTGCCTACTTACATGTTAGTAATTCCTGTCAATCCGGCAAAACTGACGTTACTTATCCTTCGAATCCGATTAAACGAAAGTTCTCTGCAATTTTGGGATAAAACAATCCAGATACGTCTTTATTTTAACAGCATTCAACTTTCTTTGTTTTTTAGCCAATATGAAAGCTTGTTATTTCAATTATGGACAATTGAGTTAGAATATACTAACAGGGAGATTTTTATTCACATTCGACAAGATACAATGAATGGATCTGACATTACGTGGTTACGACGAAAACAAATTACTCTTTGATCATATATGTTTAAAAACTCAGAAAAATTCAGTTGTAATGTTTCCAAAATATGAAAAGAATGTACTTACAAGAATGACAACATGGAACAATTTTGAAAACTTCTGTCCTGTATGATTGTTATCATGTTGTGTGATAAATCTCTGAAATTAGTTAAATTAAATACATTTTTCAGAGACTAATAAGAACAATGGGAGTACCCTCTATCGTTCTTTTGGAAGCTACAATTATTTCCAATCTATATTCTAATAGAAACTAATAACAGAATGCATATGCGATAAAATGGCTTTACTTCCACACTCTTTGGTACGATATTTAGAGGAGAATAAAAATGGACTAGGACAAGATAGTGTGGGTAGTGTTATGTCTTACCAGACTGTAACAACAGTTTCTGCAGAAGCATGGTATAAACCTACCGGTACACTAATGTTAGATGTCACATACTGCTTCAAAAAATTTAAAGTGAAAGTTTTGAAGGTAATTTTTCGTACATTAAGTTACGAATATAAAAGAAATGTTGAAGCACTTGATGTGAAATATTCACAAACTTACACTGATTGAAGCTTGTCACAATGAATGAAAAATGCGGAAGTGCCCTTTATCTTGTTTTGATTTGCTTGACTATTCAAGATGGAAAGAAATATAAAATAACAACTTGATAGTTTAGTTGAAAGCCGTGTACTGGATTCTGATGTATCATCGAATGCAAAGGCAACACTATACTTATTCTTTGGGTTGTCATGCTCTGTAACCTGCATAGCACAGCTTCCTATTTCAAAACACTCGTCCGTGTTTTTACTGTCTTCGAACTCTCAAAGACAAAATTGATTTGGAAAAGAGAGGATGATTCACAGGCTTCTTGCAAGCGAGCAACTCTAGAGCAGCATACAACCCCTGCCATTTTTATACTATCCACCCACAACCCTTCTGCTTCTCCAAGACGATTCAGTCTATCTTACGCAATTAGAAAACGAAAATAGTCAATTTGATATTTTTGTGGTCTATGTAGTGCGTAGCTAGTGTAATTTTGAAGATAGTTATAAGTTACATGCCTTATTCTATTATCCACAAAGTGTAAAATTACAACAGATTCAGGGCTTCATCCTTTCCTTCTCCACCCAAGTGATCTCGTCGACCCGATCTTGTTCCGTTGCTAATTTACCTGAATAACTTTTGATATGTTTCTTGTAATACTCAGATTGTTTTCTTTTGTGTCCTTGCGAAAGGTAAATTTTTTTTGAAGTAAAATTGTCTTAGAAAACTAACTTTTTCCTCCATAGTAGTAGTTTCTTGTTTTAGCAAGATTTAGTAGCATTTGGCCATACAAACGCAAAGACAGCAATATACTACAATAATGACTTAACAACATATTACGCAACTTTTTATTTGAAATTGAATAAACAGACATAATCTGTGTAAGAGGAATTTGGTCAGTAACACTCATTTTGCATCTTTGTAACGCATACTTTTTGTCATTTTAGGGTTAATGTACAAATCCATGACGAAGAACGTGACCAGACAAAAATGCACTTGAGGATGCAAGTTTAATATTTGGATTATCCGGGAAGGGGGAGGTGAAAAACTGCAGCGTGAGGCAATACGGCATTACATCTAACAGTCTAAAGAAAGGATGTACCCTAAATCTTGAAAACAAAAAATCATACATTAAATGTATAAGGCGACGTCAACAAACTCATTCAAGGACAAAATATCTCAAGCGCTGATAAATTATCAGGTGCCACGCCAAAAAACTTTGCTCCTCTTTTCTTCCAGAAATGATCAGAATGCAATTACTATCTTATTTTAAAACTTACAACTCGATCAGGCTTCTAGGTAGAACGAATGGGGTTTCCAAATTGTTTACAGAAAGATGGCTAAAAGAAAAACAGATGGAACTTTTATGGTAAATTTCCATGTTCGATTTCTACACTTTTAAGTATTACAATAAGCGAATTTAACTTATTGCATCGATGACAGACACTATTTACGTACAAATGAGAGTGCATAGGTAAAAGTACAGTAAGCTCTTTATGCCCAGTGATATGCAAATAAACAGTATTATCAAGATGTTGACCATTAAAAAATGTTTGTTCTCTTGACTGTGCTTAGGCCCGGTCAGAATGGAAATTGGAGATTTGAATATCCTTATCTGAAACAATATTATTATGAAGAATTTACCAGAATCACTTAAGGTAAGATGTAGTAATTCTTATAGTTTTTAAAGTAGGTTAAGATAATTTGGGTCAGTAACAGGTTTCCCCGTCTAAAGCAAGTCATGAATTACATTGTACCTGATTTGACAGCATTAGGCTTTCCTTAAAACTTCATTCACCTATATTAATGTTTATCACACCGTAAACTATGATCTTAGCAGAAGAACATTTCTTTGAAAAGAACAAATGGTCAATATAACCTTCATACAAATATGCGACAAGTAGTAAAAGTTCAGAAATGTTTCACTTAAGCACTATTAATTGCAGCGCGTTAGAGACTTTTGCTTAAAAAGGTAATGGTTTTGTCACTTACATACTCTTCAACTTCGTAAATTGTTCCATAAAATTAAACGGAACACACATGATGGAGTTACGATCCATATTTCTGTAATTTAAATGAAAATTAAAAAATAAATGGAAGCAGTAATGCCAGAATTTGGCAGTTACAACCCAATGGATTCAAACGGTCTTATATGGTTTAGGTCGATTCACAGACCAAAATTACTCTAGTCGAGAACAATGTTGTTTACAGCTCTTATGCGATTTATAAACTATACTATGAAGGTGGTCAGGCACCACTGTTAAATTGTGTATATAGTGTTTATTATTACTTATTAGAATAGTTAATGGTTGTATCGTGTTATTTTTACCTCGGAATGAAAGCTCCAAATGGTGCTGTTTAAGCTCAGCCATATAAGAGGAAGTAAACATTAATTACTTACAAATAAAGTACGTCCCGAGGTATATTAGAAGGAATGCTCCCTAGATTTGCCCCGCTGCAGTCAATGAAGACTGCGTCGGAGCAGTTGCATACATCGCAAAGATCCATGTCTGAAAGTTAATCAGTTAAGTTTTATAACCTCAGCTCACAAAGGGTGAGTAGATAAAACATAAAACTAGATTTCCTTAAAAATAGTACAATGTTAAATTGAATTGACAATACAAGAAGTCACTTGTATTTAAATATAAACTTGATACTGGATAATTTATTAATTTTTGTCTCAGGTACATGTAAGTTTGAAACGTCTAAGTTGTCTTTTGGAAGCTTTGATTCATTCATACATAAAACATATGTAGAAATACTTGTTCATATAAAATTTTTCTGCCGTGAAGTTGCCTTTACTACAAAAGCAGGTAATCTATGTGTCTCTTCTTCGTTGTTGCTAAACCATAAACCTGAATGCATTGTATAAACAATCTTGGAAAATCAATATGCAATAGATTATGTAATTAAAGTGAATACGTTGTCACTTTCAGGAGGAGGCGTACAGAATATTAATTGCGTATGCGCGATTCTACAGAAACTGATACGTCTGCAATCGTCGGTGTTTGCCTGTTGGTTGTGCTAAATATACGTTGTTGGTACATAGTACGTAAACGGCCCAGCGCTGACCACACGACCTATACGAACTATATAGTATACCTTCAACATTATGAAAGCAGAGCCTTATGTGCTGTCACGAATCCACCATAGGCTGTGTAATCCTGACACAAGAAACGTACTTTTTTTGGTCTTTCACTTATCCTTGACCGAAAGTAAACACGTCCCTTCTGCGGTGCGTGACAATGACTTAAATATCGTGCATTTAGTACTTGCGATAATCCTTAGCTACGGTGCCTCGTTGAAGGTAGTAAAATATGACATAGTAGGCCTCATCAACATGTACTCAAACTTTACTTGAGAGAATGTTATGATAATAAAGTAAGTACTTTAGTACTGTAAAATATGTGCGGACATACACCCCTTAGGGTGGGTTGAATTACCGTTGAGTAGTAAGTGACTGGTTGCCTTCCCTGTCCTCTTCACGGGGGGCATGTACTGTAAAGTATGTACAGACATACACCCCTTTAATGTAGAGTGGGTTATATAACAGTTGAGTTGTAGATGGTTGGATGCCGCCCCTGTCTGTAAAATTTTTGCTGACATAGGCTATTCACCTTAGGTCGGGTTGAATTACTGCTGAGCAGTAGGTGACGGGGTGCCCTCCCTGTCCCCTTCTCCGGGAGGGTGGGACTACCTTAACTGTTCCATAGCAATTGCTATGTGGAAGACAGTTTGAATACATTAAATCATGCAGCAGAGTTGTGTCGTTGGTGTAAACAACATGACCTTCTCCAAGAAAATCTTCCTAAAGTGACTGATGCCGAAACAAGCTCTTATTTTAATATAGGCCTCTACACATGAGGTCAACACAGAATTTTTAAATCCTTGGTTTAAGATGTTGAACATGTTTGTACATTTCCATGCTCTTAAGACCCCACCCTCCCCCCTTGTCCCGACAGTTTCCTTTTCTATGAAATATCAGGCAGTCTCCTGTGTAATCCTTTCAGGTTTTGCATTGACATGGGTGTGTGGTAATCTCAGTGGACAAAGGGTATGCAGCTATTGTCTTCAACATAAAAGTACTTGGGGTGGGCGGGTTTACCACCAATCCCTACCTATTGTATTGAAAGTCAATGTATTAAACATTGAAAGTCAATATTGTCATGTCTTTATCAAACTTAAGGTGGAGACAAAGGAGTACCCAACATGAATATTGTAGAATGACATATGAATTAAAACAGTAACAATACTACACCCTTCCCCTTATTTATGAATGTTTTACCTGCCCACAAACTTGCAGAACAAAAGATAAACGAAACAAACACATATTGCAATGCTAAACTACAGATGCAACAATTTCTTTGGCTTTGGTTTCCGTTGGGACCTACGCGGTACATGGGGTAGTAATTCTGTGTTTTCCTGGCCTTTGAGAGCTTCTGTGAAAGTCCTGACCTCACGAGTGGGAGAGGGAAACGGCTGTGTGATGTGAAGATCTTGAGTTATATGAAATGGTTCTTCAGAGGGAGAGATTGGGGCCTGTTCGGATGGGCTATAAGTCAAGAAGTTTGGACAGCCCTTATCAATCTCGCTCCTTCTTTCCAGCTGGTTGATGTGTCGTTTCTACAGAACATCACCTACTTGGACCTCGTATGTTAGGGGACCTAGTAACCATACTACTACCTCCTCTACCTAACGATCTGACGGAAGTCGGTAATCTATCACCAAAATTTATTTTCCCAACTTAAAAATCTGGGTAATGCCTTAGATTCATCCCCTTTTGTTTTCTTTAGTGACGTAGTGAGGTTTGGTCTCAAATGGTCAAGTCTTGTTCTGACTTGTCTGCCCATGAATAGCTTTGCAGGTGTTTCCTTCGTGTCTGTGTAGGGGTAGACCTATAAGAGAGTAAAAACCTTGCAACCTTAGTTTGAATCGAACCAACATCACCTTTGACAGCTTTCATTGCCGACTTACAGGTTTTTACGAACTTCTCTGCCTCACCATTGGAAGCTGGGTGTCTGGGATGGGGATGTGATATGCTTGACAGCATTTTCTTTTAGGAAGGTTTCATATCCACTTGATATAAATTGAGGACCATAATGGTGCTCTCCATTACCACTACGTCTGCCCACTTGGAAAACGCATCAATGATCAGTAAGTACATTTTCCCTAAAAGGGGCCAGCAACGTAAACATGCACTCTTTCCCCTAGAGTACATGGATATATCCAGGGATTTACTGGGGCCTTTACTTGATCAGTGCACTGTGAACACACACTGCAACTCCTCACCATCTCTTCTACATCTTGATCAATCTTTGAGAAGGAAACACACATTCTGGCCAATGACTTCATTCTTACAATACCAATATGTCGTTTGTGGAATTCATGTGGCACTTTACCTTTCAATGTGTATGCTGCATTTTTCAATTTGTAAGGTAAAACAACTCTCATACCCCATAAAAGGCAACTCTCTTCTACCGTTTACTCATCGCTTTTACTCTCCCATCAATTAAACTCTTCATTTAACACCTCTGGCCACCTATCAACTGTGAAATAGAGTACCTTGAGGGGATCCTGTACCTCGGTGTTTCCCTTTTGATTTTTTTCTGAACTTATTGACAAACTTTTAAATTTGTATTTGTTCACCTCAGGGGCTTCATCTGTCCAAAATCTGAATCAATAGCCTGCTCAGAAAGTCAGCGTTTGAGTTTTCTTTAGTGGATTGATATTTAATGTCATAGTTACATGAACTGAGAACGATTGCCCAGCGCTGAAGCCTGGACACAGCTAGTACTGGTATAACCATTCTTAGGCCCCAAATGAAATCAGAGGGTTTGCGGTCTGTTAATAAAGTAAACTTACGACCAAATAGGTACTGATGAAATCACTTAGTGGCAAAAATTATGGCTAAAGCTTCTCTTTCTAACAGTGAGTAGTTTCTCTCAGCCTTAGTGAGAGATTGAGACGCAAACGCTATAGGCCTCCCTGCCCCATTAGTGACATATGACATGACTGTCCCCACCCCTCGTGGGGAGGCATCTGTAGCCAAAACAAGATCCTCATTGGGATCATAATGTACTCTGACCTTAGCAGAAACTAGCAAGTGTTTGACTTTCTGCAGGGATTTTTCACATTCTTGGGTCCAGTGGAATGTCTTACTCCCCTTCAGCTAATTCAGCAGGGCCATCATTGTTGCTAGGTTGGGTGTGAATTGTCGGTAGTAGCTAATTAAACAGCATAGTGGGTGTAACTCTTGCTGATCAGATGGGCTTGGAGAATTAAGTATGTCCTCCACCCTGACTGTGTAGGTGCAATCTCTTCAGAATCTACGACAAACCCCCAAGTATTGCACTGAGTGCTGCAAAAATTTGCATTTACTTTTCTTCAGACGCAATTCCCATTCGCTTAACATAGTCAACACTGCAAATAAATTTCGCTTTTGTTCTTCGTCATTAGCACCTGTCGCAATTAGGTCATCTACGAAGAATAAAACCATTCAAGGCACTGATGGTTTTCTCCATCATTTCCTGAAATTTAGCGTAGCACTGACTATGCCAAAAGGAAGCCTTGTGTACCTAAAAAGACTTAGGTGTGTGTTGATACACATATAGTCTCTAGAAGAGTCATCGAGTGGTATGTGTATACAGGCATACTTAAGATCCAATCGTGTAAATTTCTCATCACCATTCAGTTTTGTAAACAATTCGTAGGGATAAGGATGTGGACAGATACGCTTAAGCCTTGAGGCAGGAGTTTATGGTAATAACTTTGTAGTCGCTGCAAATTCTGGCACTCGAATCAGTCTTCCTACGGGGCTTATAGGGGAAGCCCAATTGAAATAGTCAACTTTTTCCAGAACTCCTGACTGGACCATCCTTTGGAACTCGTCTCCCGCTTTTGACTTCTGGGCAAAAGGATGGGTACGAGGCCAACACTAATCTTACGTTGACTTCCCTGACACATCCCATATCATCTTTGAAGACATCATACCCTGAATGCTGAATCAGTCAGTTTTGTAACCATATTGACTGTAAAAACCATTTTTCAGTCAACTTTCAACACTGACAACCAGTCCTGCCCCATCAGGCTTGGACTATTTCCCTTTATCATAATAAGGGGTAACACACACTTTTGATAATTATAGTCTACCTTAACACTGATGGTCCCACACAACTCAATCTTCTGTCCTGTAACAGTTTTAGGTACCACTGAAACAGATCTTAACTTTACCTCAGAAGATTTCTGTCCTTACCCTTGATAAGATGTTATGGATTACCCTGGTCCAGTGTCAATTTCCATGTTAACAGACTTACCATTAACCTCAGCCAATAGGAGCTTGTTACTTACATTACCAGTCTCATGAGCAACTTTACTAGCGTATACTGGCCAGGAACTCTGCCCATCACTAGTGTGGTTGTCACTGTAACTATTTTCATCACTTGTGGACTCTTCCTCTTTATCCTTCAAGTGTTTCACTTTGGTGTCCCATTTCTTTCTGGTTTTCTTGCTACCACTGTGTTTTGGCTTACCTTCAGACCTTTTACCACTCCGACACTGTCTGGCTAAATAACCTATTCTGCCGCATTTCTTACACTCATCATTTCTGTACTTGCACTCTTCCTAAAAATACCCTCTTTACTTCAGAAGAAACTCTTCTTTTGTTACTTATTTTAGGCATTCACTGTTGATGCTGGTCCAGTGGCAACTCTCACCATATCCGTATTTGCAGAAGCAGCTTCTTGGTTTTCTGTCTCACTGAAAGCTGTCTTCCAGGTTAGCTTATCTTCATACGCAAAAAGACATCACTGGGCATGCTCATCCCGTAGACCAAACAAGAATGCATCCCGTAAGGCTTCATTAAGAAAACGATTGAAGTTACATGTGCTCACATTTCGTTTTTAATTCGCTACATACTGGTTCACACTTTCACCTGGTGCCTGCTTTCAAGCATAAAATTTGCACCTCTCTACAATGGCAGGCGGCATAGGGCTGAAATGTGCTCTGAGTTTAACTGCAATATCCTGAAATGTCATTTCGGATGGTCTCCTAGGCGAGATAAAATCTTTCAGCAGACTATACGCCTTGCTGCTCATTGCAGGAATTAAAACTGCTATTTCTTTTGATCAGCAGTTACGTCATTCACTATAAATTATTGTTCTAACCACTTCACTGTTTCTCTACAGGGTTTAAGGCCTCTTAAGTAATGGTTGCCATTTTAGCTGTTAGTTTATAAGTCACAAATCCTTACTTGATTCTCTGTCAGATTCTCTTTACTGGCCTTATAGTCTTTCACATTAGTGCTAGTAGCCACACTTTATACTGTGCCCATGTGTATATCATAAAAGTAGTTCACAATCACAACACGCACACTGCACAGCACTTTGCAATGCACATGTAAACTGACACATAAAAGTGATCTCGGAAATTTTTTACCATTGCACAGATTTTCCGGCTCGTGGGTGGTACTACAGCCTGGTTTCAATATCTGAAATTATCCTCATGCAAATGGATCTCATCCTCGTCGCCATCTTGTCATGTCTTTAGTAGCTTTATCAAATTTAAGGTGGAGATAAACATCACACTAACACAGGTGTTTAGGTGTACATAACAAGAGAGTGTTTATTTCAAGATTTTACCAGTCACAGTGTCAACTTTATGTATCCAACATGGATATTTTAGAATGACATATAAATCAAAACAGTAGCAATACTACAAATACGCGAATAAATGAACTGGACCATTTTTAGAAATCATTTCCGCAGGGGCCTGCATGCTCATCCATCCCGTTATAAGGCTTTGAATATAAATGTAACATAAATGCAGTATTCGTATATTTGTCTAAAAATGCGCTCACATTCAGATTACTTATGTTACTGAAATTCCTCTTTTTATTCAGAATTGGGAGATGTATTAGAATTTCTGCAACAATCTGTAGTATATGCAGCTTTTTGCCTCAAGAGAGGGTATAAACTAAAATGTATTACAGCACTAATTTCAGTACTGGTTCTCCATGGATTTATAAAAAATTGTGCCTCTCTCACATTTTGACCTTCATCTACCCTTCTTTAATGGGAAATGCAGCCCCCTCAAACTGAACTTGCACACCTGCAGTCCCTGGAATCCTGTTTCCTGAAATCATTAGTCAATACTTTTTAAAGTAATTATTACAGAATACACCCTTTCTTTTATTTTTGTACATCTTTACTGGTACAGTCCATTTTGTACACTCCAACTCAGCTAGTAGCTCATACTGTACCAACAGTTCAGTAGTCCTGTGAGTTTTTTCCAGGTGTGAACATTTGGACAGACTGTACTGTCCTTCTTAAATGTCTTCCAGTATCAAGGACAAGGGGGGAGGCAACATTTTATTCCCTCTCCTAACACTTCCAACTTCCCTTTGCACATGTAAGTTCAGAATGCGTTTTTCTCTCATCTCATAGGGCTGTAAAAACAAGTAGCAAAACCATGATACCTTTTTTTAAGAAAAAAGATAATCGAGTTTATCGTAATGTAGGGCCGGTGGGCAGTTACTATATTGATCAAAACAATTGCAGAAAGGACACCAAAACCTGTTAACCACTGCCTTCTGTCTGGTCATCTTTGTATTTAAAGATTCTTGAAAGGTAGGATGGGCAGAAAATAAGGAAATTCACAAATATAGATATGAGTAAAAATTGGGGAGTTTTAGGGCCGTAACGAGCGGGGTGTATGGGGGTGTCATCCCCCAATATTTGGTCACCGTCGGCAGATTTTCGGTCTGTCGGCAAAAGAGGAGGGGGAAAGGAAAAGAAGGGGAGAAGATCAAAGGAGGAAAAGAGGAGAGGAGAAGGGAAAGGAAAGGGAAAGGGAGTGAAAGGGAAGAAGGAGAATGAAAAAAGCCGCATGTACATAGTCGTGTCATTTACCTCTAACGATCCCGCATGAACAGGTGGAAGCGCTTAGGATTTAATACGTATTATGATACCATTTTGGTGGAGTTTTGTGAAGTCATTCCAACTTTTCTTTCTATATATATGTATACATGTGGTAAAAATAATTTTAGAATTTCCCCCTTCTATCAATGCTCTAATGAGAACCAACTACTTATTAAGGAAAACTATTTTATCTGTTAATACAAGCCGTCAGTTAACAGATAATTCTGTTCACCTTAATAGCTACATTGTGTTTGTCTTCTTGGAGTTGTCGTCGCTGTACGTGCCTATAATCTAACGATTTGTTTACTTAAGTGTGTAAAAATATCCGCCAAGTCTAACTGGCACTTACCGTTACCTCTTCATTTTCTTTGTATCAACTAATTTTGTACATACTCGTGTCATTTATCTTTGAAGATCCCGCATTAACGGGTGAAAGCGCTTAGGATTTAATCCATTTTATGATACCATTTAGGTGGTGGTGTTTTGTGAAGTCATTTCAACTTTTCTTTCTATATTTACACTTCACGACTTGTTTTGCTTATCGTCTATATATATATATATATATATATATATAGTTTTAACATCTGTTATTGAAAATTTATTCCCTGAAAATTTTATATAACGCTATTAACTTGACTCATTATATCGCAACATGTACAGGTCTGCCACCTACACTCCCTATACCCCCAAGCTACTGTATTACTTTTCACATGCCCTTCAACACCTTGTCTAGCTACTGTATGAGCCTGTCTCACGAAAAGGAAAACAAACCTGTTCAATACATTACCAGTATACACTTAATTTCTTTAATTTGCAATACTGTACCATACCGTACGTTTATGTCAAATCTCAAAATTTTTCCAGCTCTTAGGGCATCTGACAAACTTAAGACACTATTTTAAAGGGCATTTGTGTTCTGCAGACTAGATGTGTGGCCTGGTACTAAATTCTTAAGAAAAATGACACTCTTCAGAAAGCAGAATAGACCAGGGGCCAAGCTCCCCAATGGGAATCCCCAACAATAAAATTAAGGATGCGAATTCGCCGAAAATTTTGAGGTATTGTTGAAGAGATTTTTCAGGTTTTTAAAGAAATTTGGGGTTCTTTAATGAAGAAATCTGAACCCTTGTTTACATTTTTTAGGATTAGGGTGTGGGTAAGGATTATGGTAAGTGTTTATAGGAATTAGTTTAGAGTTGGATCCTGAGTCTAGTGAAACTTCGATCCAGCGTACAATTGATATCGTTAAGCCTGTCTCTTTATTTTACCCATCAAGACACTCCCATACGAAACTGCACCCCCCCCAAACCGTGCTACAGTAAATTTTATGCCTTATTTATACAACAAAAACACAGCATTGAACTGTACTTTTTTGTTTGTGCAACTGATGAAACATGCACAAGCTCCTGTCTACCCTTATAACATCTTCACCAAGGCAGCCTGCCAAAAGTAGGCTCTATGGAATACTCTACATGGTTATTATTTTCAGTTTTAGCCTATCCAAGTTCAGATTTTCTGACAAACCATTCAGAGTCTAATAACTTTACCTGTGGCGGTTGGTTCAGGCGTTGTCCCTCTTTTCTTCTACACAAGTATGTTGCAAAAAGTACCAGGCATGGGCATTGCAGTTTGCACGTCCATCTTCCAATTCGGCTTGCCCGCGTACCTCGTTGCCTTATGCTTCGGAGCTGGCAAGAGCTTTGATATTCACCGCACCTTGCAACTAGCAAGACCCAAACATCTGAATTTATGCTGAGCCTTGCAGTTTCTTCGAATGCAAATAACATTCAATATTTCCACTTACTATTACAGATCGATGAATAGCTCTTACTACTATTTTGGGGCGTGATGTAGAAGTGAAAGTCTAGCCCTCGTTGACCTTGACCGGGTAATGTGCGTGTAAAGTGTCTAGTTCCACAAAAAGAGCAGTCGGTTTTGTAGTGTTGACCGGACCGTCGCACTTTAAGGTCACGTAGGCTAGGTTTAGACACGTCCATGTACGAAGTACGAGTAGTACACATACACCGCTGAGTTTTTTCTATATAGGAAGGTGATATACCGCTTTCTGTTCCGAGGACCAGTCGTTACCTCCGGTGTTACCAGTTTATAAGTAAGGTACATGAAATTGTGACTCAATTTTTCTCTCAGAATGTATACACTTTCTTGAACGCTTTATTTGCTTTTATATTTGTGACATAAAATCTTCTTAAAATGATAAAGCAGTAGTTAAATCATTCGGAAAACTGAATATGACTTTAATTGAAATCGCCTTAAACAATTTCAGGTATTCCAATACGTCCACTACAAGTTTCAACTCAGAAAATTGGAAATAATTCCAGTAATTATAGGGTGTACACGGTATTCGGTATTTATGTATTAGGCCTATATTGCGCTGTCTTCAAGTTACTGATAGATAATTGATTAGTTGATTTAATCAGTGGTTTTCTTCAAAATGCAATTTCGTATAGGCTATAGTATCCCAGGATCAAGAAAGATTTACACTATCATGTTCTTCAAATGTAGGAGCAGTGGAAGACGAAAACGGTGAACACCTTGTGGCCAATGTAGACAGTGCTGCTTAGATAAAGTTAATTAATGTAACAGATCTTCTTATATTTCCTTGGCAGAAGGCAGAATCGAAAACTATTTACATTTTAGTCCTTTGTATTCATCTTTTACATGTATCAAGTTCTACTTTACTAATTGAAAGTAGTCTTTGTTCCGTTGTTAAATCAAACGGTTGTGTCATGTTTATTTGTTTATAATAGTAGTAGATTTCATCTGAAAAAATTGATGAAGCTTAAGCTATGCATTAAACACCTAAAGTGAGGGATTAAACTAAATAAACGAAATAAGCAAAGCAGACATAATCCGAGGCCAAAAGCTTGTCATAAGCTCTCAACATTGCAAAAATGGGTTTCTTTAGTACGCGTCATGCATCTTACCTGAAATAAGGACTGGTTCATAACTATCCACGAATCCATGTAAAATGATAACAAAACACCAGACAACTCCAAGAAATGTAATATTATACAATTTACTTTCCATTCTCCTGGTAAAGTACAATATCAAAATAGAAAACAAAGAAACGCTTGAGAAAATAGTATGCCTAAATGATGCTAAATATGGGTCAGAGGTTCACTATAACTTGAATAGACTATAAACTTCTTTTGTTACTTTCGGCCGTAATAGCTTCATAATATGGAAAAATAGATTATACATAATTATGCTCATGTCACTCTAGAAAACCTCAAGTCTCTCCTACTTCCTTGAATACATTGATAGGCTAAAAACAATCAAGTAAAAAATGAAATGTAAAGCTGACATCGTTTCCTTTTGCTTCTTTAGGAGAGTGTGTTCATTACGTTAATTACATCTACCCACCATACATAACACTAAATAAACATTGCCGTTATGAAACCACACAAAACTGATTTTAAACTTCCTTTACCAGCAAGTCAATATACATCAGAACCTATAATAATATGTGTCGTGTATGAAAATGAAGCAATTAAAATCAGTGTTAGACTATTCGCATTTTATCTGTTAAATGTGCAACTTCTTTATTGTGTGAAGCCTGTGTTTCGATTTCATTTCAGATTAAAACATCGATCCTTCCATATGGAAGCGTAATTTTCCACTCCCTTTTCGGTAAATTTTTCGGTAAATGGAAATCGTGTAAACTTTCTTCTAGGTAAATGAAAACATGAAACTTCTAAGTGTTATCCTTCCAGTTATAAAAACAGAAAAATAGAGGAGAAAACTGAAATAAGTACATGACTTTCCGAATATTCTGGCTAAGTCATCGAACCAGGTGCCATGGTTGGACATTACAAGGGACGGGAAGAATTTGATATCTTTTTTCGCATCTTAGATACAGAGACTCTAGAAAATTTAAGAAAATAAGTAGGTTTTGTTCCATGAAATTGTTCACTCGGAGGGGGGGGGGGGATGTGGAATCAGGGAGGACAGAAAAAATTACGAAAAAATCAGAGTCCGCCAGGAAAGGTAGGGACAAAAGAGAAAGAATAAAATCGACGAGGAGACAATTGTGCAGAGAACGCAGGTATAGAGGACAAATGGTACCCTGAACACCCAGTAGTACATGGATTCTCACTCTCCACCATCCTGACAATCTTTTCACCGCATTTGTGCTTTGTTTCATCCTGTATCCTACCTACCCTGACAATATAGACTGCTATTACAGGCTACCGAAACCATTAATATTACATGGGTCACAGCCGGATATCTACAATGAACTATGCCTTACAGGTGGACGAGGAAATTTGCTTGCTCAGTGCTGTACGGGAAAGTTAGCTACGAAATAATAGGACTCGGTTGGATAATTCGAAGTTTTGGGTGCTTCTTCTGTCTCTTAAATCCCTCTGTCTCTTCAGTCTCTCTCTTCTCCTTCACCTTAAATCCCCCGACTAAGTGATATTCTCTCTTCTTTGTGATTTTCCTCCGACTGTCCACGGACATAAGTTGTGGGACAGGTGGGTAAAAATGTATCTTTTCATGGCTTACATGTTGCCCTAGAGCGACAGACATTCTAATCATGGAAGTGGAATATATGTGTTGTTAAAAGTAAGTAATGTGTGAAAGTGCAACAGAACATAAGGAATAGTAGTAAATTGATGGCCGAAAAAAGACAGAATATGTGTAATGTGATTAAAAATGATTACCATGTCTGAACTTTTGATCCATTTTTTGACAATGATAAGTAAAGTTTGTTGTGGAGCATTAAGAAATGTTGTTCATTGGGTAAAGGAAAATTTGGTATAACTTTGCAGAAATATATTTTCATATAAAGCATCTGATTAGCAAGTCTTCATTTTCTTATGTATGGTGCAAATTTCACAAATGTGTTTTTTTATATTAGTACAAAACTTTATGCGAAAATATATAGACTTTCAACCTAGTAGCTTTGTTTTAAAGTGACACCCCCACAGTTTCAACCACCACCCCACACCCTTACAGCTGTTAATGGACATATTAATTGGAATAACCATGCATTATATGCTTGCTGTGATAATGCTCATTGACATGGCATCATTTACCTTGTGGACAACCTGTATCAAAATGTAGGCATGATGGTCATTTAAGGGTAGGGCCTATAGAAAATTTTGTGATGTAGGCCTTTATGTTTGTGTCAGGGCTTTATGGACATAGCACACTATTTCCCCTTCCTCAAAGTTCTGATTCAAACAGTTCTCCCTACGTTGCAAGAAAGTTACTTTCCCCCCATGGGGGAGGGGGTAATCTGGACACCACCCAACATTACCTTTCTCGAATTTGATTCAATATACTACACTGGTAGGCCTGTTAATCTACCATCGTAACTATGGTGAATTGCAAGTACTGAATGCGCGAAACTTTACGTTGGATACAAAATGGCGTCGAGTTGTAGTGTAGTTGCAGCAACTCTCTGTATATACGGCGGTGCTCCCGCTATTAGATTATTTCTACCACCTGTAATAATTGCATACCAAACAGAGTCTGTCTTACTTCCAAGGTTAAACAAGGACATCTGCCTGGATTGAAACGTGTGGACGTGAAATAATGCTCCTTCCCCTATTCGTCCCTCACGACGCCTTCGATAGGGTTTCCCAAAACCAGAAAGTTTAAGGAGCTGTCGTCAGTACCACTGTGTGCTTATGATTGCATTACCACAATACCATCAGGCTGATGTTCAAAAATACCACTTGCCACAACTTGCCAGTAAATCCAACATCTGAACAATGCTGCGTACACTCACCTAAAATACTCTGAGAATGGTAGCTATAATGTGCTTGTGCGAACAAAAACTAGTAGAATTATGAGAATTAGGTACATGAGAACTATATACATTATGTACAAGGTTACATGCACCTCTCTTACCTGTTAGGATAGTGTTTCTCTTCCCTGTAGGTCCAAGGCCTGGACTGTTTGGCCCCTCACTTAACGTGTTTTTCAACACTATAGAGCAGTCGCTGCATTTCATGTCTACTTTGTTTACTTTCTTGTCTTTGCTTGAATGTCAGATAAGGTTTGATAGAGATTTTATTATAAGTAGTACTACCATTTAAGCTGAGAGACTTCTCCAGTAACAATCGTCTATAACTAAAGTTCTTCACATTTATACTTATGAATCGATTATCCTTCACCCCTTATCATAGACTCAGCCCCCAAAATATGGAGGTAATACAAACTTCCTTGCTACACCATCAACTTTCATTTTCATCGAGATCATCATTCTCAGTCAAATGGTTAAGTTTCATTTCTGTCTGCATGATTACCCAACACAATGAACTCAATGTGAGTTCTTAATATGTCATTTTAATTGAGAAGCATTGACGTAAAGTACCATACTGCCATATCGTGTGATTTTGTCTGACAACCGTGGGACAGTGTACCTCCATGGGCAACTACCCATTCTACGCAGTTAGAAACTATCCTCTTTAAGCAGAAAAGTGTAATTAGAAATGGATGCAACTCTTTCCTTGAAGGATGACTAAAAATTAAGAAGTTAAAATTGTTTTGTCACATTTTTCATATTTCATACTTCATATCTCATTTCACATCTATTATTTTTCTAGCATAATGTCGTCACTTATTTTGTAGTTATTCTGTAGTTATAGTATGGTAGAATATCTTAAGGGGGGAAATGCTCATAAGTCTTGACTTCTCTTTCCTCCTTTTCTAGTTATTAAGATACTCTTGTTAAATGTATATATAAATTGCACTCATTGTAAATATTGTACAAATTTGCTAGAAATAAACATTGAACTGAACTGAACTGAACTAAGATACTCTCACCAAACATTTTAGGTGCGCCTCTAAAATTGACAACTTCAACTTATCTTGATGTCTTTGGAGTACTTCCTGTGACCTATGACGCAGGTGGAAACTCGTTTGGAGTAAAAAAAAAAACTATTCAGTGAAAGCCCTATCTGTTTAAAAGGCTATAAGAATTAGCCATTGTGAAAAACGTGGGCGTCAATCATGAAGGGACAGGAAGACACGTCGCCCAGTTTTCCATGGGGAACAAGGGGATCCTTTCCCCACTGTCCGCATGTTTTGAGGACAGGATCCACCCAAGTTCCTGTAAATTAATCCGTGTTCAGTTGTTTTTGCCCCAACTTTCATATAGGGGTTAAAACTCATAGTCACAGAGAAAGAGTAGCTTGTAACAGTATTGCAGCTACAGGTTCAATAAACGGACCGTCAAATCTGTACTAAGTTACCAATTATCCTTACATTTCGGCAATGTATAGATGGCATGCAGCAAACTTTACAAGAGATTAAGCAGCTTCTCAAAGTAGGGGAGGGGTGCATGACTTCGACAAGAACAATTTCAAGTACGAACTGCTAACCCTAGATGATATATGTGGTGAATAACCTAGAACATCCTCACAAGACTTTAATCTATTAAATGGTTGTACCACCATTGTCGAATTTGATTTATTCGAATCCAACATGTGCCCCAGTGCTGTTTTCTTTAGGATTCTGGAAAACGTGAGGTGGACATTCCCCTCCACTTGCAAAAGTAGGGAGAGTAAATCAAACCTAAGTTTCTTCGAAGGATCATTTTAAAATCAAACGACTTTAAAATGCTATTTTGGGGTATCTCGCAATCAACACAAGTATTTGTAAACAAATAAAAAGTTTTAATGGACGTGGTAAGTTATCATGTAGTAAGAACATTCTGAGGTCAATTTTGGTAAGCTAGTAATAATGTTATCATGTAACCGTCAAAATCTTCAAAACAAGTTGAGTCTTGAATTTTAGCTAAGTTTGGACCCCTCAACCTCTCATTGGATGCGCGAAACTTGGAGGAGGGAGACTGTGAAATAAAACATTGAAAGATGCTCCTTTCTGACAACTGGAAATCAAGGTAAGTATGGTAACGAGACTTTCCATAGAACCTTGCACTATTCTAAAGTGCCACAGCCCAGAATTTTGGTTAGGACAAGAACAGTCATGTAGTCTGTCCGTCAAAACAGGCTGAAAGGAGTTTGGTGTTGTTTGGAAAGCTCTAAAATTTCAACACTCTAAGATGAGATTTTCTTGCATTTAGTAATCATGACAAGGATATAAAAACAATGTAGGTCAACTCAATAACTGTCGCTCAAAATAATGTTGCAAAGAAAAAGGGAGCGGAGCCTATAAAACTTTAACATTGAAACCCAAACGAAAAATAAATTGATTAGATGCTTCAATAAGGAATAAAAGAGTTGCCAGTTTAACACAAAGCTGTAATTACGATTAGGAAAACTCACTTTTCATTCATATTAATGAAGGCCAGTTTCACGAAATCCCCAGTTTTAAAATTGGTGGGGGACATCCTGGGAAAAATTGTTTGATGGACTTTGAATAAACATTGCAAGGTTTCAACTATTCTTTATTGTTCTTTGGAAAGATTCTTCTGCGTTAGCACAAGAATAGTAATCACAGGTGCGTGAAAAGGCCGCCGGAGAAAGAAATTTACATTCAAATCAACTTTTAGCATTTATCCAGGTGGAATTCAGTATCCCAAAAGTGTTTTCTTTTTTCAGCGGCATAGCTACGGGGGGAGGGGGGCTTGCTGGGCCTAGGCCCCCAGATATTCGTCAGGCTCCCAGGTTTTTTGTGTCCTGATAAAATGTGTAAAAATTAAGAAAAAATAAATTTTTGAACGGAAATAAACTTTGGAGTATTTCCTTCAGAAGATAATTAAATAAAATATGTAAGAATTAAGAAAAAGTAAATGCGTGAAAAACACATTTTGCGCAAGTATAAACTCAACTTATAACTTTAAAATGCCTATTTTCACTAAATTAGGTATATAGTCTGCACTGTCGTTTAATTCGCATATAATTCACTTGGACGATGAAACAAACGTCCCGACGACAAATTCGGATGTGACTTTGTCAGTTTTAGACCCTTTCTGCCTTTCGGATGGCTGGTTGATTTACTGAAAACATGGCAACCATGCAATGAAGACTATTCTTACACGACCATTCCTATATGGTATCATAAACAAAGTATGCCGTACGGTAAGGTACTGCATTCGAATAATTCTTCTATCCTTAACAAGTATGTCGTGTCTCTCTTCTTGCCCATGACAAGTGCACTGTAGAACAATTGTTTTCAAGTCCTCTTTTTACTAGTTCGCACTGGTGTCCGGGCGGATTTGTAAAATTGCCAACAAGGTCCGGATTTCATGTATTTCCCACATGATCCCTGTTTCTGCCATGCGGGTTAATTAAATAGTTTGAAATATTTACTGGTGGTATTATAGGTCTGACCAAGTAATATACCGATACTTGAGTCTGTGAAAAAAATACAGCACCATTTTGCATCTAGACACCATTGAAAACCGGAAAAATTTTCAAAGGGAAGGGGACACCCTTAGGCCCCTACTTCAGGACAGTGATCTATGTCCTCCTTGCTAGAAAATAAATATGTTAACCCTAGGATGGAGACAAATGGTATGATCTAGGGGATATGAACTTCGCAAACTGATTATCTTGGGGTATGTATCGACGATAAGCTGACCTTTAAATGCCATATATCTAAAATGTTAAGAAAGGTGTATTTTATTGTATCAAGTTTAGCTTGTATAGTTCTTCAACAAACGTGCAAAGGAAAATGTTTTCAATTCTTATATATTACCACACATTGTTTATGCTGTGCCAGTTTGGTATCACGTTATTTCAACTGGAGATAAGACTAGAATAAACAAATTCCTAAAATATACTTCAAAGATTTTGGGTTTAGATTACCAATCATTGCGTGATACTGTGAATACAGCTGCTAGGAGGGAATTTGCTAGAATGACGCATAAAATTAAGAATGACAAAAACCATCCACTGCATTTCCCCCTCACTGACCTTCTAATGAAATCAAAAAGAAACCTCAGAGATCCTAATATTTTGCCAAAATACAGGATCCAACTTTTCAAGAATTCCTTCCTCTATCGTGCTGCAGTACTCATCCAGTCAGAAAATTTAGAACCTTAATCAGTGCAATCTTTTTACATATTAACTTTTTAAAATTTTACTAACTGTTTTTATACACGTTTTGGTATATCTGTAAATTACTTTATCATTTGTTGTAATCTTTTTGATCTTTGATTGCTTTTGCACTCCTGTTTATGAATGCCTGTCATTTATACTGGTTTTAATAAATGAAATGAAATGAAATAAAATGTAATTAAGAAGTGGACATGTAGCCTATGGATAGGATGATGGACAAATGTAACAAAGATATAGTAGAAGGTGAATATGGGAGAATTGCAGGCAGAATAAGTGAAAAGGGATGCATAAAATTCAGTATGATTCTTGTATTATCTCAGCTCATATTAGATCCACGGCCGTACACAGCGGGGAAAGGGGACAAAATTACCCCCAGAAATTTTCAAAGTGCACCGTTTCCAACTTTGAGATAGTACAGATAAAACGCAGTAAAAATATAAGAAATAGCTGTGATCGTAATGATAGAACTTAAAAAATTTCAAATAGGCACATCAATATTTTCATGCCTATATCTGTACACACCACCAATCATTTACAGCTCTATTAGGATGTATTTCTAGCCTACTTTTCTAAAATTCTGGCGCTACGCGCGATTATGAATAGCTACAATGTTGCTGTTGTTGCTATAGGTAGCTTCAATCATCAATGGCCTAAAACGTTTTTAAACCGTGCCAGTTTAGTCATGAAAACGTTTTATAACCAATAACACTCCCTCCCCTCCCTTAAACTCTCCCCCACAACGGAGTTCAATGGTTGAGGTCATGCTTTACATCATATCCACCAAAAAATGCCTTTTGAAGCACTTAGTCACAACTAGTTTTCATTTTCCTTTTAAAGCTGAAATCCCTCAAATATTGCACCATTTGCTATCAATACGTCCTCCTGAAGTTACAAATTTTCGCCAAGGGGAAGGGAAACACCCGTTCCCTTTAGTCCCCTCCCCCAGGCCACAGATCAGTAATGCCCACTTTTTTCCCTTAGCAAAAAAGTGTATGTGCTGTCTTGTGTATTACCTTCTTCATGGATTGATTTTTTCCCCATTATTTGAGAAATGGCAGATATGAGAATTGAATTTCAAGGCTGGGTACACGCAGCTTAAAACACGTGGGAAGTTCCGTTTCCGGGCATCTGGAGGGTTTGTAAAGCTAAATATTTTCTTGCACGCTCCGCGTCAACTGATGGTGGCGCTCCGCTTAGATAGTCTTGGCGAAAAGCCTGACCCTCGGCGATGCCGGCCCCCCATTTGTTACCTAGGCCCCCCTAAAAATTTCATCCTAGCGACGCCTCTGCATCTTAGATCCTTGATAAATATTACAAATTGCGGCAAATTTACCAGCAAAAGCCTAGTAAACTGACATACCTCTTTGAGGGAATAAGTCTGGTAGCTGTTTCCCCAAAGTTTTATGGGACATTTTTAGACGTTTTTGCAAGAAACTACTTCTATTTCAAGAAAATACTTATTTCAACTATTGCGTAAATGTTGTGATATTATTTTTTCTTTGTATCCCCCTATTTCCAGTCTTTTTTGATACGTCAAATGAAATGACAGCAAACCCACAGCAAGATCGCCGAGGAAGACCTAATTTCGTAGTCCATCTCCATACCCCCAACCCGAATGGATCAGGGTAACTTTGATAGTGCATTTTCAGCGCACTCCCTGCTCCAATTGCTGATGGCTTAGAGCAATATGGGGGAAAACTTAATCATTTAATGTTCCGAAAGTTAACATTAAAGTCAATGGAGCTCTCGTTTAAGGCCCGTGGAGCCCTCTTTTCATTCATTTTCTATAATCAACATACTTTGTTCTCTGCAGAAGTTGATAGCTTTAATCTAAATGTCTTTTCAAAACAAGTAAAACTACTCCCAGCTTCCTGCAACACTGAACTTTATCCGATTGTCGACAAGCTCTTTAATATCAGTCTCAAGAGTCTTCACCCTACCTGCAAGTGGTCTGGTGGATCACACAATGGGCGTAAACTACCTCGGATTTCGTAATCTCTTACAATACTTTATTTACGTACATATATTTTCTTCAACATGCGAATTTTCTGCGCGCGGGTGTTACTTTCTCTTGTCATTATCAGGAACTCCCTGCTCAAGTCAAGCGGCTGTCGGATATAAAAATGCATGGTAAAGGTTTGACTGTTATCAACTTCTGAATGCACACCCATTGCTACTTGCGACTAGTAAAACGGAAGATTTGTGCTTCTTCGGCTCCACAAAAGAGTACATTTCGTTACCAAAATTACATAAACATAGGCCCATAGGTTTGCATTTTCATATACGTTTACGTATACACATCGGTGTATGTATACGTTTACCTATACAAATGCGCTACATATACATGTAGGTATACATATACGTATAATGGGCACATGTACATATGGATCATTTCGAGGTTTCCGACCCACGTCCCCCATGTCCAACAAAAATCGCCGTCCTTCCCACCCCCACCCCCTTCGTCCTTGGCTATGCAACTGACAAATACTCTCCAAGTGGTCAAGTCTGTAAAAATTGTTATGCAGTTCTTTTGTTTTCTTCATCGGGTGTGAGAAAGAGTATCCCTTTACAATTAACGTTAATAAAACTGCAGCTTTATGTTTCAAATAATACCTGCATTGATCCTGTAAGTAAACTAGTGAATGAACCATATCATGCAAAGGTACGGTAGACTGAACAAGGGAGTTGGTGCTGAACAAACGGATTTCTCTTGACATAAGAGGGAGAAATTACCTGGAAATCCTCTCTCGCACATTTTGAAATGAGATTAGTTGTTGTACAAAAATGAATCCTAAAGTATATCTCACCTGAAATATGGCATGGATCATAATTAAATCCATGTAAAGTGATGAAAATCTGCGTCACGATTGCAAAGAACACGAAATTATACCACCTGTACTGCATCCTAGCAGAAGACACAAACTATCAAGAAGGAAACGTTTTGCCTTTAATGATGTTGTCCTGTAGAGATTTTCTTTACACTGAATAAAGTGTTGGCTTACCTCCGTTACTGAAAGTAATGTAAAGATATATATGTATAAGTTCAATAACATCTTATGTAAACTTTTCTAAGTCAATCTCTGATTGAATTCCTTGTTCTCATAAACTTTACGTTGATTTATACACCTAACTAATAGATTTTTAAACTTCCTTCTTAGAAACCCAATACATACTGTATCCTCAGCAAATGAAAAAACGGAAGCGAACTATAAGTGTTCATTTTGAAAGCTCCAAAGGAAACTGCAAATAGAAAATGTGGTTGCAAAAATCGTAATCACACAGTCCAGGGTTTGTTTCCAACGTGGTGTGACACATTTGCAGATAAGACGGAAAGGACCTCGTTTGTTTATAGAGAAAGCTTTATTGAAATGCCACAAAGAAAGTGATTTAAATGCATATGTTAAGAGTTGTAGAATGGTTGGAAGGAGAGGTAGCATACTTTTTCTAATTTTATAAAAGTAAGTAATACACTGACTGATGTAGATTTAGTGAATAGTTATAATGATATATAAAATTTGGTTTGTTCATGAAACTATCAAAATGTATATTTCCTAAAACTTACAGTATTTAACTTAAGCTGAACCAATATGTCGGATTTTAAGCTTATTGGACAGTGAAGTTAACATAACAGGTTTTTGAGATGAAACTGTGTATTGATACATAAATACATAGATGATTTCTGGTAGAAGTCAGTTGGTGCCTGTAAAACCAGCTCTTCTTCTCCATCATCTGGTGTTTCTGGTGGAACTTCAATCATATGGGTGTTCTTGAAATTGTCTAGCTGATGGGTTGGTTTTTCCAGTGTTTGTCAAGACGTCTTTCAAATGCTGCAATGTTTGGTGCAGTAACAATGTTTGTTGAAAGATTGTCGTGTGTAAGTAAAACTATTCTTACGCAGGTGTAGCCTTGACCTTTTATAAATTTTGTATTGATGTCTACGTGGGGAACAATCCTGTACAAAAGGGAAGAAGTTGGAGACAGCTGCATCGTATTTGCCACTAACAATTTTGTAGTCTTCAATCATATCTCCCCTTAGTCGGCAAAAACTGAGTTAAGTTAAATCCAAAACTGCCAGCCTTTGATCGTATGGCAAATTTTTAGTCCAGGAACCAATTTTGTAGCACGCCGTTCTACATTTTCAATCAAGGTGATATGTTTCACTAAAGAAAGGATTCCAGACCTGGTTTGCATACTCTACATGTGGACCCACAAGACTAGAATAAAGAAGCTTAAAAGTTGAATGGTCCAGGTATGAAAAAGACCTGCTTTTAGACCCCTCACAGAATTTGCTTTATTCACCTTTTCAGTAATATGTTTGTCAAAGGAAAGCCTGTTGTGAATTAATACGCTAATGTCTTTTTCACAGACTGGGTGCTCCATCATTTACCTCTTTCAGACAATTTATAATTATCGCAATTCACTGATGTTTGCCCAATTCTCATGGTTTTACATTTATCGCATGCGTATATGTTAAAGGAGAACACTTAAAAAAATGGGCCTTCATAGGCAACTTACTCTTAGTATGATTGCATCGACGTCTTAAGGTAAAAAAATCTAGGCGTGTATTAATTGCACGCTTTGACATGGTCAGGCTCACACCGCCGCGAGGAAATGTGTTTACATTTGATCTTTTCACTTATGCATCGACGTCAGGAAGCGTTTTATACGGTGTTTCATTCGCGGTGCAATTTCAAAACTAAACACACATATTTAGTAGGGGATCTATCGTTATTGGTCACTTGAAGCGTTCAACCAATAACACTGACATCGTACAAGGTACGTGAAGCAGTGAACAGTGACGTCAAGCTTCGGCAGTAGCAAACTAATCCGGAACATTTTCAATGATTATCCACGATGATATAGGCCTTAAACTTTCCGTAAGGTATGTAACAAATGTTATCTTCCTTTCATGTGCTTGTCTTCTCGATAAGAATTGCATTAAACGAAAAAGATAGGTTGTTTGGTGCAAGGGAAACTTGTTTTCCACCGAAATCTTCCAATCGCTTCAAATTCGCAACTGTGATGACCTCATCAACGCTGCACTACCAGGTGCACAAAAGAGTGGACATGATGTGTGTCCTCTGACAATGACCCGATGACATGAGACATTGTGCATACAATACGAGTGAGCAATGGCTTATATAACGCAGTCCGGAACTCTTTTCTGAGTAGAGGGTGGACTGCACACCTGTTTGTTAGAATGGACTGTATACCTGTTAATTGAAAAAGGCAGGGTGTTTGAAGGACATGTCCTTACAGTAGTCAGTACTGGTTTGAAAGAGTATTGCCAGCGACCTCTCTCCTTCACATTTCGATTACAACTATGTTATTAGAAGTGTCACCAAAACAGGGCAGTAGTCTGGGCGAAACCTCTAGGGGGAAGGTCATGACACTATCTAAGCGGAGCACCAAGTGATATGCCCACAGATAGTTAACACCCAAGCGGACCCTTCCTTTTTCACATGTTCTGGGTACCATAGCGAAGGGAGGATGAGGGGAGTGGCACATGTAAGGCCTGGCTTAGGTTCAGGATATTGTTGGCAAAGCTTTGGACTGATTACATTTTCACAAATTGTCATTATTTGGTGATATTCTTCATATTTTGTGGCTGCGAGGAAGGCAGGAGGCGCTGTCTAAGAGTAGGGGACGACGTCCTATACTCTTTGAGAAATTTCGTTCAAGAAAATGGGGAAATGACACATTTTAGACTTTAAAAGTTTCATCTGAGCATTGTTTACTTTTAAATTTCATGCTTAGATACAAAATTTAGATTTCAAGAAGGAAAGTTAGATTTTATATTAAGTATAAATTCAGTCACCCCAATTTGAATTGGTGTACCATTTCATGAATGGCTCTGGAAAATTATGTTACAAAATGTTTCTCACTGTATCAATTGAGAAATTTCGGTAAAGACTAACTCCTTGGTTTACCTTGAATATGCAATATTTATGTTCTAACATATCATAAAAGATACTTGAAGTGAAATAGGGGATATTTGTAAGATATAGATGTTGTTCAAAATAATTTTGCCTCAGCTGTTTATGCCCTTTAAATAAAAAATAACTTTATAATCTCATTGACTTTAGATAATAATTAATATTATCATTGGCTATTTTATCTTTAACCAGTGTTTATGGTGGGTGTATTTAAGCGGTGTTTCTTGAAGGCGGAAAATGGTTTATTCGCCGGGCAGGGTAACTCACATAAAAAACACGTCCATGGCGGGGATCCGGGCATCTCCCCGGAAAATTTGGGGAAAAAAGAACACTTAAATGAGATTTCCAGGTTTTGGGAGCCTTGAAATCATAATTTAGACAGTGCAATTTTTTGTATATTTTTCAGTGTAGGCCAACTTTTATTTACCGTTTGGAAATCTCAGGGGGCAGTAGGCCCCCTAGCGCCTCAGGCTACGCTTCTGCAAAAGACCAATTTTATAAGTAGAATAGAAGGATGCGATTGTGAGCGTAACAAATTAAGATTGGCAGATTTTTTTTTGATTTGCAGTTTGCAACCCCTTAAAAAATTAAAACTACGTTATTTTCAGTTGATATTGATTCACATAATTCATGCTTCAAATAAGTTGTTGTATGTTTTGGTAATAGCAGAGGATGACAAATGTTTCTTTTGTAAAGCTGAGGCGGAAAGGTGAAAAGTAACGTTTTTATGGGAAATGTGGTACGGTCTACATATTTATTTTTGAAGTAGAACGAGTACCTCGGAAAAAGCAACTTGCTGTTTGCTAAGCAAGATGTTTTTTGAAATAATCAAGGATGAAGGAAACCTTTACCTTACACGCAGAAGGATTCATTACCAAAGTAAACACAAGAGTTCTAAGCTTTAATAAAAATGATTTTTTTACAACTTCACGTTTGAAATAACTTTAGAAAAGTAAAAATTATGTTCTAGAGTTTTCAAGCGATAAGCTATCTTGTCACGACTTCTATCAAATGTTTTCTGACTATACACGAATGTTCCGCAGATTGTAGCTCTTAATTTTCCTTTCAGTCTTAATATTGTATACCATACCTATTTCTAAATGTCTTCATTTAGTACAAAATGTAATGCAAATACTTAGAGGAGAAAGAATTTTCTAAGTAATCCGCACATTCAACATTCTCATACATAAAGGAAAAAGTAAAAATGTACAACTCTAAATGAACGTCTGAACGTCTTACTAGCTACTGTTTTATGCCTAGTTTGGTCAAATTTATAAAACATTTAAACAAATCTTTGACGCATCAAGTTGTAATATATCTTACAACTTATCAGTATCAACACCACTCTTGCGGTTCCAGGTTAGATCTGCATCATGAAGTCTTGTAGGTGGGTTATTACCTGTTGGTGGATGGAAGCATGTGTTCTAAATTTGCCAGAATCTGGAAGTAGGTAAAATGAAGTATTATGTCGCCGCTATACTTCTCATTGTCTGGGTTATTTGAGTCACCTCACGGATGAACTGCGGTTCATTCCGGTTCTGTTAGCCTGTGGTCAAATTGCGCCTTCCATGATGAGAATCACCTTACCAGATGTTTTAAAATATACTGCCTCTGTCCAGACAGGTACACGTCTGTCAGCACTGTGTCATAAGTCCTCAGAATGAAAATAAGTGTTGTAAAGGATACTTAAAGGTGCAATAAAAGTTGTATTTGTTGATAAGTATTCATATTAAAATCTAGTTAGAAGAGGTTAATGTTACTTTTCATAACTAGAACGATATCCATACTACAAATGTTTTATATTTTATGGAACATGACTTAACCCTTACCTGCTTCTGCAATATATCAATAACTCGTAAGCTGTCTCACTTATGCTTAAATCTGATGCAATGATATACGCCGCCCCAAGGGTTCTCACTTTCCTAATTTCTAGTCTCACCTTTTTCTGAATGAAGAAGTCTGCTCTGCTGAATAGTCATCCTGGAGTTTTACACATGTAAATCAAGAAACTGAGGTAAGTGTTTGCAACATCTTGAGAAACTACTTGTAACTCATCACCAACTGCGTGGTTTTTAAACCTCATGAGACTTAACAAATCTTTTCTCAGACAAAACAAGACAAGCAAATTGCCAATCAATAAAATTAAAAGCCAAGGACCGCAAATATGGATTTTTGTCAATATTCCTTGTTCCTCTGCAATAAAAAATTTAATGCTAAGACGGAAGGCAAAGCTAAGACGAAGCCAACGAAAGCATTATATCATCATTCGAAACCAAGTCAAGTTCTGAAAATATCTGGTTCTGGCTTTCACGGAACACGGTCAGACAATGATAAACGTTTGATTAACATCAGCAATAGAAGAGGAATGGATAAAGAAAAGTGAATTAAAAGGTTTAGAAAATGTACGTCGAATGGTGCATTGTGAAGCAGGCGGGTAGCCTTTTTATGTTATCACATTTACAAGGTCGTGATTTCTCTGTCCTGAATGAGTGGAGTTTGCTCTACTGGACCTGAATCTTCTACAGAATTAATGGAAAACACTCCTCTTAGTTTTCTGTTCCACCATAGCAACAAGCCCGCGGTGCTTCGGCAGCTGCATGACTGATAAATGATCTTCATGAGGCTTACGAATGCCTTTCCTGGTAAAAATAAAGATAAGTGAACAGTACATGAATAATCAAAAAACGACGGAGGAGTAAGTGCGGCAATAGCTTTTTATTATTTGACTATTATTTAAGATTAACGTTTGGACGGAGAGAGGTAATTGTTCAACTCAGTAAACTAGAAGTAGTTTAAAGTACCTCTCCACAACTAGGCAATTACCTCAGTATTCCTCAGCTTAAAAAGAGTTTATTCAAAACTATATTTTATGAAACAGTGGTGCTGAAAGTTTAGAAATTTAAAAGATTTTCGAACGTGGTTGATGTGAAACTGAGGGAAAATGGGCCTAACTAAAAATTTTCTTAGAGCACATGGAAAAGAGTAAAGGCTTTGTGTATCTAGTCAAACCCCAGTGGGCAAGAGGTGATGTGCAATGGCAACCTATTTCCTCCTGAAAGCCCGGACAGTAAAGCTGTGATACATTATAAATACCACTTGTACGTTAGTTTTTGATCACTCTTTAACTGGCAACTTTTATTACTTCAACCTTCATCTTGACTCCGCAGACCTTGGAACGAGACCAGTTTGGGGTTTCAGTCATTACAAATTGTACATTGTGATGCAGGGTCCAAGTATTTTTGAAATGGTAAGATGTACATACCGATGACGATAGAAACAACACTCAAGTTCAGGAAAATCAGTATAATAGTCATTGCTGTCTGAACGTAGACTGAGCTGTACCTCTGTTCAACACGTACTGCAGCTACCAGCATATTAAGGAAGATGGCCCACAACGAAGCAAGCTTTTAACGATTTGAAAAGACATATTTAACTTTTTAATTAAGTAATGAATTTTAACAAATGTTACGATAATTAACAGTAATGAATCTATAAATTAGTCGAGAATAGCTGTTGTGTAAGCGGTTACCTGTAAATAATGTTCAAACTTGTCTTTCATCGGAGAAAAGGAGGTATGAAGACACAGAAAGATGACGGCAAGTGTCAAAGAAACAGTTATCGAAAAAGGGGTACTCCAACCAAACAGGATCACTACAAATGTTTGTGACATCTTCCTCACGAGTTCGATGATTTCCCAGAACCAGAAGCGGTCTTTGTAGTTTTCACAAAGAAACCGAACCCACCTTGGAATGTTAGTCCGTGGTTTACCCCCGAAAGTGGAATCTTTATGGAGAAGTCTGCGTGAAGGATTTTTCCACAACAAATACAGGAGAGCAGCAGGGAAGCCGATGACGTAAACTGAGGCGATGTAGGAAGCAATTTCATATTTTCGATGGGTTGCTGTGTTACAGTCGATGGAATAGTCAGATCGCAAAAGACTAATATTATGCATTTCATTTTCATCTAAAGAGAAATCATCACAAGCTGGTCGGAATAGAGCAAACGTTACATTACACGTTGAGGTGTAAGTAACAAACAAAATCAACAAATTTGCGGTTAACAATCTGTCTTTCATTTTCTTGAATCTTGATTCATTTTGACTTAAAGTGGGTGAACCCACTACTCGTAAGCAAAGAATGACCACATTCCCTACCATGTGAACGATTGCTGTGAAGACTGATAATAGAAGCGGGACACTGATGCCTATGATAAATTCTGTATAAGGTGTCAAAATAAGCTGTCGCACAAAACAACTAGGTTTTATCAAGATTGAGGAAATGTTAAATTGGAGGAAAGCAAGCCATTCAGATACTTGCTTGAAAGTTTCTGACCAGTAAACGGTAACAAGTGAATCAAACATTTTCCCCATTATTTGATAGAATCCTAAAAGAATTTTGCTTCTAGCAAGAGCTATGTCAACTATAGAACGATCTTCTTTGGACTTTTCGCGTCTGTAAGAGTGGATAAGATAGACCGCAAAGCATATGCAGGCACAAAGGATTCCAACTGCTTGAACGAGAAACACCCAAAACTTAGGACAACGATGACAATATCCCAGAATCGAGAAGAATCCATCTTGACAAGCAGTACACATCCATCCACTGTAGCCCTTCCCACAACTTCCCTCAATATTACCGTTGTCATTTGCACATTTGAAAGTTTGAGGGCATTCAAAAATCATAGGAAGAGGTTCTGTAAAGTTGATTGTGTCGTTATCGTAGGAATCGTTGAAGGTTTGAAGGTTTAAAACAAACTTCCTGTAAATGTTTACATCTGTGAAACTCCAGTTCCAATAGTAGCCCGATTTCAATGTTATATAGTCATTTGAGCAGTTCATTCCAACATCTGGACAAATTTTACATTCGCCGAATCGTGCTCGTCGATAGTAATTCTCCTGACAAAAACAAGCTCGAAACATGGCCGGTCGTGATTTAGCTGTACCTTCAGGACAGACTTGACACTTGAGAGGACTGTCCCCACCACCTTCTCTGACAAATGTTCCATTGTTGCATTGTTTGCATTGTATGATGTTGTTGTCAATTGAATACTGACCGACTTCGTCCTGGTAGAATCCCCCTACATGATGAAACATATATTCTTAAAAATAGCTTTTCAAAATCGAAAGCCAAACAACTAAGTAATTCCTTGCCTATGAAGCCATTTTTAAATATTTTTTACTTTGCATATTGTCAAATTAATACATTTTGATTTTAAAGTACTTCTACAGAAAAGTCATGCAGGCAATCTCGCACAGCAAGCAAAGACTAGGCACAAGACCAACGAGAAGCCAACAGAGGGCCTTGTAAAAGTGTTAGCAAGTTTTTACTTCAACTAGAAGACTTCTAGTTGCAAAGTATGCGAACGCCACAGCGGTTTTTGGCGAGGCGGTCAGATATTTTGTCTTTAAATTGCGTTTTCTTGGCCATTTTGTAAGCTATGGACCTGAAATTTAGTGAGGATGTTTAACGTGTTACGTAAATTTTACCATTAAAATTTTGTGTTGATCTATGGTTATATGACGTCTCTAGAGCTTATTTTTCAATGTTTGGCCATAAAACCTATCTTCTCTAGGGATTTTGATATTTGTGCCCGAAAGTTTGCACACTAGTTCAACGGGTCGCCCACGTTCATATCTTCTTCAGGAATAACCGATATCACGAGAAACGATGTTTTAGGGGGCAATTTTGAATTGAAAATAGACAGTTCCGCGTTGGCAGGATTTACTCCTGATTGGAACAAAAAATAAAAAATTAACTGGTGCCAGTTGCTTTGAAATCTTGTCAGTAATCTTCTCTGCAAATTTCATTTCGTTTCATGGAAGTACACTAGAGAAAATTTGAAATGAATTTGCCTTCTAACCGTCCAAAACAATCGATTCTGCTAAGTGAAACACTTGTTTGGCGTTTTGAAGCCAAACCGCCAAGACAACGCCAAGTGAAATCATTTGGCATTCAGTTTCGCTGTATATTTCGAGTACGAATTGGCCAAACGAACAACTTTCCTGCCAATGTACCATGATAAAAACACAGGACTCACTGGAGTAATCCATCTGTTCACATACAAAGCAAAGCTACACAAAGCTATGCATTGTTTGAAATTTCGCTAGTATTTGCACAAGGCAGGGAGTTGTTACGTAACAACTCCCTGCACAGGGTAATTCGAACCAGGGAGCTGCCACAGAATAGCAGCTCCCTGGTCGAACACTGAAAGTAGTACCCACAAAGCGTACTCTGTTTGCTCATCTCCTCTTTGGGGCTTCCCAAACATAATTATGACTGAACAACGAATATGCGGTGAAGCCTGCTACGTAAGCAATGGCAATAGTCGATAATGAAGGAAGCTATTTCGTTGCCCCGGTTGCTTATAAACGATTCACTTTCGTTTCGAATATTGTCTTTGCTTTTAAATGCTGCATCGATTTATAATATAGGATTTTTACGACGTTTGAGTGTAATTTTTCTTTCAGTACGTAGTTATACAGTCGAATCAGGAGTTACAAAAGATAAACATATTTTTAGTAAACCCAGGGTTTTGGACTGCCTGAAAAATCACTTCCCAAAGATCAACCCTTCTCTTGTTAAGGAATCAGCTTGAATGAAATGCTATTGAAGGGCAGTAAATGGCTGTTGACAAGTAGTATTTTCACATGTAGGCATACTGAGTGGATTGTCCGAGCGAAAATTTCCTTGTTGAAAATATATTATCCCGTTTTCAAATTGTTAGTAAGAATTGTCCAGATGTTACCCAATCACGTTCCAATATGTTTACTTAAATTGCACTTACACTGAGACGCAGATCCAGAGGGGGATTTCTCGGCTTTAGCCGGCCCCTTTTTCGACACCACCTTTTTAGACGGTCCTAAAGCTGCTTGACAATATTTGGTGTTTATTTTAATTGCCAGATGTCTTTCCTTAGACAACCCCACTCCCTCTTTTGATGCTTCGTACAATTGGTGCTCGTAGGTGCAGAATTTGACCTTATGAAGTTAGTTCCCTCCCTTTCGTGCTTGAAATCCTGAATCCGCCGAAGTCGAAGTTTAAAACATTGGTGGTCTAGTTATCTGAATGGTTCTAACAGACCACTCCCAAGCCAAACGAGTCATCCCTAATCACACTTTCTGCTATGTCTTGTGCACAGATTAGTGACGCCTGAAGGTAACCAACCTGTATGCAGTCTCCACTCTTAACGATTGTAGTTAACAAAGCTTTTAATCACGTATGATTTGCCTTGGAATTTATGGCCTTGATTTCCTACGTAGATGGATCAATCAATTGCCACGTAGGATTTGTCATTGATGGACGTTATCCCTTTACTTTCAAAAAGATGGTCATACAAACAAATTTGGTCCACTTCTTTACTATCTGTACTTCTATGGTAGACATCTCTTTGCCCTACCTGTTTATTTTCCAGTATCCCCTACTTGGTAATATAAGCAAAGCTAGAATTAATTAATATAATAGAATTCACCAGAAACAGGAATGCAACTTCTCAGAACCCTTGGTTTTCACCGGTGGGATTACCAATGGGGGCCATTCATGTGATTGTGCGGAAGAGTCAGATCATGTGTTTTGTGCGGAAGAGTCAGATCATTTTTTTTTAAGTTTTTAATATTTCATATACCCAGCCCCAGAGATAAAAATTTAGAATGACAGAAGAAGATTTGCTTCAATTCAGGCAAGAGGGAAATTATAAAATTCACAATGATTGTTAAAGTTACTTAAGCTTTATAATTTCTGTTTTAGAGTGCTTATCTTCCTTTCCAATTTTTCTAGTGGGAGTCTGAATGACTGTAAAATTTGTAAGAACGTTATGATGCAGTGCTTATGTTTTTCACGTCACCTACCTAAAGTATTTAATTGTTAAAAAGCCAGTTTGAATAAGTAACAGGTTAAAATCAAATTAGTTTATCGGGACCATATGTAACGACAATTTGCTCCTGTTTCAATTTAGAGGACCAACAAATGTGCAGTTCATACATCGACGATTGCTCTTTGAAATCTACGGTACGGTTGAACCAGATTGTGATATTTGAGGAACTTTGGTTTTCTTCTGAAGAACAAAATAATTTCTGTATACTAATTTTGTATAACATTCATATCAGTTATGGGACCCTATCTTCTTGACTGGACCCATGCAATATGGCCTTATAGCATTCAATATAGTAATGTGGTAAAGTTAAAAAAGATCAGAACAATTGTGCATTTGTAATACAAGCAAGAGATTCGGTTTACTTTTTAGAGTTATTTATCAACAAAAAATCATTTTGGGATATTGCGATACTTGAATATGGCAGCCAGTTTCTAAAATGGCGGCCTTGTGCCGTTTTTTGGTACATGACATGCAGCGTTCGAAGCAGCCGGTATCGCATCCAGGGCCGGATTAGCGTTGTGTGGGGCCCCGGCACTTTCTATAGCGGAGCCCCTTTTACAAGTTTAACCTCCTTCCCCCCTCGCCAACCCGCTTACACAAAATTAATAACACTCAACAGATCAAATTTTAGCTTTTAACCGCTAATAACTAATAGTTGCTTTAGCACATTATACAGTGATACATGACAGTCATTATACATTATATGCCAGAGGCAGGGGGCCCCAAAAGCGAGGGGCCCCCGGCATATGCCGGTTCTGCCATGGGGTTTTAATCCGGCACTGATCGCATCGCAAAATGTGGTACACTTTCTCGCACATGCGATGTACTTCTCGAAATGCATAGGGTAAGAATGAGATGCACTATGTTTGCCAAATTATAAAAAAGTACAGTAGATGAAATAACAGTTACACACACGCACACACATATACAGTGAGGAATTGTTAGGAACTGACTCATTTTCAAGCAAAACTGCTACACCAAAAAGAAAAATTACTATACAGAATCATTTTTGTATAGCAGTTTTTGTGGCACCAAAATATTTCACTAATTCGAACGCTGATGACATGCACATTTTGAACAATTTTGCAAAGGTTAAATAATATTTAATGGGTTAAAAAGTGCCGAAAACGTTTTGTATGGCTAGAGAGAAACTAGAACTGATTATATATGACGGGTTACCCTACAAAATGGCCACCATATACCGCTGAGCCCTAAATTACGAAACAAAACTATGATAATATTACATACTGTATAGGCTAGAGACACTTCACAGACACCCTCCATCCACAATTCCCCAACCTAACTTTATTCTTTGGAAACCATATGGTCCCCTGAACAAGAAATCAAAGAGTAACAAGAAATATTTTGGGTCTCACTAATTCCAAGTGATTGCCAAACAACATGGTGACAAAAATTATGAATGGTTTATTTTAAATAATAATAAAGAAAATAATCTTGAAAAATATTTTGGACCATCCACTCTTAAAATTTATTCATATTTTATAGAGAAAATTCTAAACTAAAGTTGTGGAACGTTTTTTGCGAAATCCAGGTCAACCAGGATAGCGAAAAAACAAAATGGCCGCAAAAATGAATGAAATATTATCAAAGAATTACCAAAAAACTTTGCAAAATGCAACAAACCACCTTCGTAATGATGTATTATAATATTTTATAATCCAACGGATCTTAAATACCCTGGCACTAGAGTACACGTCAACTATAATATGACTGAAAAGCACTGAAAAGGTACAAACAGTACAGTACAACGTCCGCACAAAAGAAAATAATTAAAAATCCAAAAGTCAAAGAAAATAATCAGTACGAGTATATTTCGATAAGAAACTTCTTGTTTTTAAAAAACCAAAAAATTATACTTAAATATAAAGCATGGCTGTTGAAATTTTACGTTGGAACCCAGGCTAACCGAGGTGAAGGAAACAACAAAATAGTCACCAAAATAATAAATAAAGTACATCAAAATAATAACAAAAATAATCATTAAAATACTTTTGACACAGTTGCCCTAACTACCTAGCCATAAATTTTGATAAATAATCAAAACTTATTGGCTTGGATGATAAGATAACCCTATGCATTCATGATGGCATGGGTGAATGCGTGCGCGCGTGTGTGTCACTGTGTAGGCGTGTGTATGTGTGTGCGTTTGTGACACTTTGCTTGTTGACACGGTATCTCAAGAAGGGAAATTCTGACAGTTCTCAAACTTGGTAGATAGATGCCTATGTTAAGAAGAAGAACCCTTTTATTTTTGGTGAAGGTCAAAGCTCATCTGGGTCACCGGGGTAAAACATTGAATACCTTGTTAACACCATATCTCAAGGCAAGAAGCTTTGATAAATTTCATACTTGGTATGTGAATGTGATACGGTGAGAAGATGAACCTTAGAGCTTTTGTGGAGGTCAAAGCTCATCTGAGGTCACAGGGGTTAAAACACTGAAAACCTTGTGAACACGATCTCTTAAGGTAGGAAACTTGGATAGATTTTATACTTTGTATGTAGATGCGTTATGGTAAGAAAATGAGCCCTATTATTTTTATTGGGGATCAAAGGCCATCTGGGGTCACCGGGGGAAAACACTGAAAACTTTGTGAACACGGTATATCCAGGAAGGAAGCATCGATAGATTTCATACTTAGTATGTGGATGCGTTATGGTGAGAAATAAACCTAATGTTTTTCGTAGGGTCAAAGATCATCTGAGTCACGGGGTCAAACACTGAAAACCTTGTAAACACGATATCTCAAGGTATAAAGCTTGGATAGATTTCATATGTAGTATGTGGATTTTTATGGTAAGACAAAGAATCTTTTGTTTTTGGTTGAGGTCAAAAGTCATCTGGGGTCCCCGGATGTCAAACACTGAAAACCTTGTTAACACGGTATCTCCAGGAAGGATGCTTGGATTAATTTCATACTTAGTATGTTAATGCTTTATGGTGAGAAAATAAACCTAATGTTTTTCGTGGGGTCAAAAGTCATCTGAGGTCACGGATTCCAACACTGAATATCTTGTTAACACGATATCTCAAGGCAAGAAGCTTGAATAGATTTCATACTTGGTATGCGGATGCGTTACGAAGAGAAGATAAAGCCTATTGTTTTTGGTGGAAGTCAGAGGTCATCTGGGGTCACCGGCGGTTAAACACTGAAAACCTTGTTAACACGTTTTATTAAGGTAAGAAGCTTGGATAGATTTCATACTTTGTACGTAGATATATTATAGTGACAACACGGACCCTATCATTTTTAGTGGAGATCAAAGGTCATCTGGGGTCATCGGGGGTTAAATACTGAAAACCTTGTTAACACGATATACTAAGGTAGGAAGCTTGGATAGTTTTCATACTTTGTAGTTAGATATGTTATAGTGACAAGACGGAACCTATCATTTTAGTGGAGGTCAAAGGTCATCTTGGGTCACCGGATGTGAAACACTGAAAACCTTGTTACACGGTATCTCCAGGTAGGAAGCTTAAATGGATTTCATACTTAGTATGTTAATACGTTATGGTGAGGAAATGAACCCTATTGTATTTGATGGAGGTCAAAGGTAATCTGGGGTCATCACAGGTCAAGAAGCAAGAGTTCCCAAGAATTTCCAAGATTACATCATGGTTCACAAGAGGTCAAAAAGCAAATTTCCAAGAATTCCCAAGATTGTCATCTAATTGCACTAGAGGTCAAAGAGCAAATTCCCAAGAACTCCACAATCGTCATCTGGGGTCACCAGAGGTCAAAATGCAAAATTGTCCAAGAATTCCCAAGATTAAATAGGAACAAAAGAACTATTTTTACAACACGTTTAGGTAGCACTTGACCAGTGACTGAAAGATATGGGATATTATGGCATTATTTGGAACAGAACAAATATCATCGAAACCTCAACACATTTTTGCATTCTGTTTTTTCAAAATATTTCCATTTGAATTCAAGTCAACCAAGATGGCAAAAAGGGGAAAATGGCCGGAAATGTGATTAATTGTGTAATTCTGTTTAGAACCAGAAAGCCAAAAGGCGTGGTGATTCCTTGCCCTATGGATATATTGTTACAAACATGAATCACCCACATGACAAGCATGAGATCCCTCACAGTTATCCTACTTGAGATATCATGCTAATAAGGTTTTGACCTTTTCAAATCTTGTGACCCAAAATCACCTTTCACGTCCACGTAAAACAATAGGGATCACCTACGATATGACTATCCACATGCTGAATATGAACAATATATGAACAATCCACAGGCCAAGTATTAGGTCCCTTACGGTTATCCTCCTTAAAATATTATGTTTACAGGGTTTTGACATTTGTGACCCCAAATGACCTTTGACTTCCACGAAAAATGATAGGGAACTTCTACTCAATCTTAGCAATCGACACGCTAAGTATGATATCCCGCACAAAGTTTCGACCTTTTGACTTCTTGTGACCCCAAATGACCGTCGAACTCCACCAAAACATCGGCAATCATCTTCTCAATACGGGCAATCAAAATGCTTTGTATGAGATCCCTCACAGTTATCCTGCTGGAGAAATAGCGTTTACAAGCAATTTCCCAAGTATTTATCATATGACCTCTGCTGACTTCACATGACTTTTGACCTCCACCAAAAACAGTATAGATCTTTCTTTAATCATGATAAATCTATATACTAAATATGAAACGTGTCTGTCGTTGTAATCGTGAGATCTGTGTTCACAAGGTTTTTGGTTTTTGACCTCTGGCGATCTCATATGACCTTTGACCTCTACCAAAAACAATAGAGGTCTTTTTCTTAACATGACAAATCAATAAACCAGGTATATGAAAAGTGTCCGTCTTTGCTATCTTGAGATATCGTGTTAACAATCAATAGACAAGGTTTTCGCAGTTTAACCTTTGTGACCTCAGAGGACCTTTGACCTCCACCAAAAGCAGTAAGATCCTTTTTGTTAACATGAAAAATCTATATATCAAATATGAAAGGTATCCATCGTTGCTGTCTTGAGATATTGTTTACAAGATTTTCGGTTTTTGACCAGTGGGGACCTCAGATGACCTTTGACCCCCTCAAAAATGGTATGCTCTTTTTTCTTAACATGACAAATTTGGATACCAAATATAAAAATATCATTGCTGTCTTGGGATATTGTGTTTTCAAGGTTTTCGGTTTTTGAACTCTGGTGACACCAGATGACCTTTGCCCTACACCAAAAGCATTAGGTTACTTTTCCTTAACATGACAAATCTATGTACCAAATACGGAAAGTATCCATTATTGCTGTCTTGAGATATTGTGTTACAAGGTTTTCGGTTTTTGGCATCTAGTGACCTCAAATTACCTTTGACCTCCCAAAAGCAGTAGAGTTCTTTCTCTTAAAATAACAAATCTATATACGAATATGAAAAGTGTTCGTCATTGTTTTTTTGAGATATCGTGTTTATAAGCTAAGCGTCACATACACAAACGTAGGCCTACACACACGACATCACCATCGCATAGATTCCTTGAGTCTTCTTCAAAGAATCAAAATACGTTTTAAGTACTTATATTAGGATATGGACTAATATTATAATTAGTATAATTAAGTGTGTCAAAAAACTTGTAATGATTATTTTCTTGATAGTATTATAGTCTATTTCAGTTCACTGGTAGCCATTTTGCATTTTCTACCATGTTAGTTGATCTTAATTCTAATAAAAAATGTTCTGAAAAATAAGTAATGTAATAAGCAAATAATGAACAGAGAATCAGGGCAACTGTGTCTTATATATATTTTTCATGAATATTTTCCTCATTATTTTCATAAAATATTACTGTTATCACGGCAATTTTGTTATTCCCCCATCTTGGTTTACCTATATCTGGTGCAAAGGTCCAGAAAAATATGTGTTGAATATTTATAACAGAATATGTACAGAATTTAGGTTTTATTGGTGTCAAAAGTGTTTATGGTAATAACTTTCCTTGATTATTATGATATATTGTAATTATTAGATTGGGTGCCATTTTGCTTTGTCCGTCATCTGTGTCATACCACTTTGTGCTTTAGTATATGCAAGATGAACGTCATATTACTGTTCATACAAATAACAATGAACTTACAAAAGTAATGCTAACTCCTTTTTTTCCCTGCAAAGAGACTTTACTGAAGAAAGTTAATCTAACTGCCTTTTATTCTTGAAGTCAAAATCTCTAAAGTATATAAATTCAAAACACATAAATATCAGGGCCATGGCATACAGTAAATAATACTAGGCAAACCGGTTTCGAAAATTAATGGTATATTATTAATTCCAAAAGACTATATAATCAAGAGGAGATTATCAAATTACCGTCTGAGACCTTGAGTTTGGTAACAATCCAGAGCCTTGTCTGGCTACGACCCTGGAACTTTCTAGTCCGTTTCGCACTTACTGGTGGTTACGCTCCGTTAACACAGGGTCATCATGGTCCTCTTTTGCAAATACTCCTTCGGACGTCCCAACTTACATTTTCATTATTGAACGTCATGCTTCCTCCTCCTCAGTATACAAAAAAGAAAGGAATTTGCCACCCCCCCCCCAAAAAAAAATCAAAAGATTTTTCGCGCGCTTTGCCCTCCTATACTCCACGACAATGGGGCTATGGAGCTATCCTGTTACGACATCATTCTCTGTGGTGCGCCAATTGCCAATTCTGGTGGTGCACGCACCTCTAGGTGAGCAAACTTAAGGCTTATTTTCACTTATGTCACATTTCTAATGAAAACGCAAAAAGGCAGTCATGTTAAGGCAATGTGCCAAGCGTAGAAGTACATGGAAGAACAAAGTGTCCACTCAGTGATGCTACTGGTGTGGGTCAAACCACCACGAATTATGAAAGCACGCTTCTTTACACATTTTTTTCAAACATGGCCGCGTGCACAAACATGACATCCTGTGAAATGGTTCTGTTCCCTCCACCCTTGGAAAATCCTGCCTATTAGCTTGCTGAACTATAATTGCAACTTGGGAAACAGAAGGTTGCATGAAAAATAGTGCATGCAAAATATCAAATGAACGCACAGCCATGTCAGGATGTCAAGGGGCTTTCCAACAAAGTTGATTTGCATTATGCTCTCCCTAAGAATTGAAAACTCAACATCGATATCATGATTGTGACCATGAGCGGAATGGGGGTATATCCTCGATTTTTGTAAATGCTCCCACTGAGTTTTTGTTTCACAAGGAAAAGTTTGCTCCAAATACCCTTCAACCTCCACTTTTTCGAACAAATCTGCACTACCGGTGGGTCATCTTGTGTAACAGGTTCTTACTGCAGATCAAAAGTACTGGAACGCCAAACATACGCAACATACGCTTTTTACAAAGAAGTTAAACAATGACAGGAAAAAATAAGCAATCTAAGCTTTCATTGCAGCCCTTACTTTACCGCATTTTTATATTAAAAAAGACAATTTTACGATAAAATTACTTTGAATGTAATTAAATGGGAAAAATACACAGAATTCCCAAGCACTTGGGGGAAATTCCCAAGTGTTGGTAACTGATTACGGCAGATTTGTTGATCAATAGTGATTAATCGGTAGATCAAAAACAGTGTGGGTTCTCATCATAAATGCAAGACGCATAAGCACCGTCTGGTAATAGTAAGATTAATCTAGTTTGTTTTAAGGTACACCATTCATACCTTTTGGGGTGATTTGGACTTTTGGAAGTAGGAGCACTGGGGGAAAGCGTTCCACCGGAGGGGAACACCAAATGAAAGACTAGAGGCGACGCAGTGACGCGCAGCGCTCCTCTGTATATCCCTTGGCCCCAGGGACCTACTGTATGGTCCCTAGTAAGGTCCAAAAACAACGCTCCATTGAGGTCCAGGGGAGAAACCCCCGGGGTCTGGGTATTTTAAAATTTTTACTATATTAGATTGAATCATTTGACTATCTTCATAATGGCACTGGATGCGCACTAAACAGGCCACACAAAAATAGAAACAACAATTTGACAATTTTTTGTTAACCTTACTCATTCTACTGCTTTAATGATGGGTGTGAATGGAGACAAAGGATCAAGATGAGGTTTGCATTGGGCTTTAAAAATTAATCCACGCTTGCTGCTCAATTGGAATTCACGTAGAGACAACTTCCTTCCAGGTATGTTACTGAGGGCAAACTTCTATATGAGAACATGAAAGGTGCATCTACGCTGCGGATTCAGGGGAAAATTGGGAAAAACACACCGCTGAATGCCGTTTACTGAGATTTGGGTGCCTTAAAATTATAATTACCACCCATATATTTCCTGAATTACCTAATTCAGCAATAAATAAGCAGAATGCAAAAATGCATTGCAGTTGCGATGACATGTTTCAGTCCAAAGAATGCCACGATTTCCCATTTCTTTAGTTCAGTAACTGGTCAAGTGCTACCTTGACTTGTTTGAAAAATACAGCTTTGTGTTTATATTTGATCTTGGGAATTTATGGCAAATTTTGCGTTCTGACCTAAAGTGACCCTAGATGATGATCTTGAGAATTTTTGGGAAACTTTGCTTTTGATTCTCGTGACTACAGCTGACGATCTTGGGAATTCTTGGGAAAATTTTGCTTTTTGACCTCTGGTGACCCCTGGTGACGACCTTGGAGCTTCTTGGGAAATTTTGCTTTTTGACATCTATTAACCCCAGATGACCTTTGACCGTCACAACAAAAGAACAGGTTTCTTTCCATTACCGAAAGGTATTCACATACCAAATATGATATCTATCCAAACTTCCTACCTCAAGATATCATGTTAACAGAGTTTTCAGAGTTTGATCCACGGTGACCTCAGATGACCTTTGACCTCTACCAAAAGGAATACGGTTATTCCTGTTACCACAAGGCATCTTCAGACTAGGTATGAAATGTATTCAAGCTTCATACCTTGAGATATCTTGTTAACCAGGTTTTCAGAGTTTAACCCTGTGACCCCAAGTGACCTTTAAACCCACCAAAAACAACTGGCTCTTTCCCTTTATCATAAGGCATCTACAAACTATGTATGAAATTTATTCAAGCCTCCTACCCCCAGATATCATGTTAACAAGGTTTTCAGAATTTGAGCATATGACCCCCAATGACCTTTGACCTTCATCAAAAACAACAGGGTATTTTCTCTTACCATAAGGCATCTTCATAGTAAGTATGAAATTTATCCATGCTTCTTACCACCAGATATAATATTAACAAATATTTCAGAGTTTGACCTCGGAGATCCCAGATGACCTTTCAACCCTACCAAAAACAATAGGGTTCTTTGTCTTACCATAAGGCATCTACAAAGTATAAAATTATCCAAGCTTTCTATCTCGAGATATCATGTTAACAAACTTTCAGAGTTTCATCCCGGTGACCTCAACTGACCTTTGACCTCCACCAAACCAAGAGTGTTGCAACTCTTACCATAAGGCATTTTCATACTATATATGAAATTTATCGAAGCTTCCTACCAGCAAATATCGTGTTAACAAGAGTTTGACCCCGGTGACCCCAGACGACCTTTGAACCCCACCAAAAACAATAGGGTAGTTTGTCTTTCCATAATGCATCTACATGCTGCGTATGAAATTTATCCAGCCTTCCTAACTTGAGATATTGTGTTAAAAAGGCTTTAGCGTTTGATCCCCAGTGACCCCAAATGACCTTTGAACTCCATAAAAATAATGTCATTCTTCCTCTTACCATAAGGCATTTACATACTAAGTATGAATTTTATCCAAGCTTCTTAACTTGAGATATCGTGTGAACAAGGTTTTCAGTGTTTGAACCCCGTGACTAGACATGACCTTTGAACCCCACCAAAAACAAAAGGGTTTTTCCTCTCAATATGAGGCATTCATGCATCAAGTATGGGAAATGTCGGATGTCTTGTTCTTGAGATCATGCGAACGAAATGGGTGTCACAAACTCACCCATACACACATACATATACATACACACGCCATCATGACTGCGTAGGTTTCTCTTTCATCGAAACCAAAAAGACTGTCTAGCGTCCGCTGAAACCATTCCTGGTCCACGCGCAAATTGTCCAAAAAAATTCTGTTTATGAGCATCTATGAAAATTTCGCGCAAGTTCTTATTCTCCTTTCGGGGGTATCATCCCTTTATGATCCCTGGTGTTTTGCTGGGCTGTGCCTCGCCAAGGATTCAGGAGAACAAAGTTCCGCCTTGGAAATTTGAAGGCATCGGTATCTTAAATAAACGGACATTAACCAATGAAAGCAATACTATTAATTACCAACATATTTATTGGATATGCGTTGGAAACGGCTACGAAAATCGCAATAGTTTATAGTTTTTGAAAATAAAATCTGACAAAAAGATAACCGATATGGGAATTGTATTGGCTGCAGTTGTCCCGTGGCAGTGGGAAATAAATGTTGAATCAATAGCTGTGGATTACATCTCCCAAGGGGCATTTCTTTACATAGTCTAACAAATAGCTGCGGGCAAAGCGCGAAGCAAAATTGTTGTATTAAGAACATTTGATAAATTTTTAGCCACATGTTTGACTGATAAAGGTGACAGTGAGATTGGGTGGCGTTCATACATTGAGATATGCATGAACAGTGTTTTTGTTCATATCTCATACCCCAAATCTCGTTTTTGGGGGGCACACGGGGGACAGCCAAACTTTTGGGAGGCACGTGCCACCCCCCTTGGCGAAGCCACTGTGTAACACGATATCAAAGACGAAAACTGGTGTGATATCCACTTGTAATTGCTTAAGATATTGATTTTATCATTAAAGAATCATTGTACAAGATATCCGAAATGCTTTCAGTGCATTTGAATTGCATAAGTACAATTTAGTGTTAATATATTAATACTGTGTCCTAAAATGGTCAATTCTACCGGCTATTTTTGAAATGGCCGCCACAGCTGTAAGGGACAGAATGTGAGATGGCCCCATATCCAGATTTGTTCAGAATTTTCTTTTTTTATTTTAATGCAAAATTTGTTGCTTTTATCACAAATGCACATAGATTAGCTATGCTGCACCACTGATATTTCGTTTCGGTATATTAAACTTGGAAATCTCACTTCATGCTATAGTAGCTATTTTCGTTATTGATATTTACAGAATTACAGGTGCATTTCTATTAAGTGAAACTCATATTTTACCTATCACTTACATTAATACGAAAGGACGTACCTCTTGGACAGGGTATACACCGTCTTAATGAGCTGTTTCCGTAATGGCCAACCTTGCATGAGGTGCAATTGGCAAAATGGTCTTGAATTACACAGTTAAATCCCTTGTCACTGAGTAAGTTTCCAAGATCTCTTGACATCGTCAATGACGTCACAAAAGTGTCAGGTACGCATTTTCTACAATGGAATGTTTTAGTTAAATACGCTTAACACATCAGGTACAAATCTGTTTCATATTAACGCAGCTGTACTAACTACCGATGTTTCAAAGACCTAAATACTTCTGAAAGAATGAGACGCTAAGAAAGATTATATTTCTTTATGACGTTTCAAAACCAAAGCACATGAATATACGTAAAAGGGTAAAATGGACAAACAGGCTTACAGGTGTAGATCTTTGCTGAACTGGTGTAGACCTACGTCTAATTTATCACAAGATAATGTCCTAAAGAAGAAATGAAAATACTTAAACCTTCATTATCATGTAATAGAATAAATGACTTGAAATCTGTATTTAATCATATAATCTGTTCCGTATGATCATGGTGTCTATTAGTTTGCACTGACTTCAGTTGCGAATGACATCATAATACGTATTGGCTGATTGATCATATGACTGATTTCTTTAAGTATGTTACTTAAAATGTCATTAAAAATGAATATCGCTTCATACAGTTTAGTATTATGGACGTAAAAATGTTTTGAGGTAATTTGAAAATTTGGATCTTGTGCCCCATTTACATGAAAACCTGCACCAGATTAGTTGAGGACGCAAATCCAATGGTTTCGAAGGTGCTCGTTTTTCAAAAATTGGTAGCGATTTCAGAGAAGTAATAACTCTCCTTCATTAGAAAAACAATACAAATTTATGTCCATAATAGGGAGTAATACATGTAAAATATGTATGGTGACGTAGTGGGTATAGGAATTGTACATGTTTAGTTTGCAATGCACCCGAGGGTAAAAAGCACTCCCCGTGATCCAACTTTACCTCCATGCCCTCTTCACAGGCCTCATCCCAAAGCCCATCTGAGTGGTATGATAACACCTGTGACAAATAGTGTGGACTTCTTATAAATCCTTGACAGGTACATTTGATGGCAAAGATCAGATGGCCTACTATGGTCATATAGAATCCACGAACTTTTAAACTACATTTATCTGGGAAGGATATCCCAAACAACGGCATAACAAGAGGGCAATCCAAGGAGATTCTGATCTCATCCCATGACATCCTTTCGCTTCTCGGTTCCCAGTGTAGCAGATATCCGTAATTTCATTGTAAACAGTGGGATGGTGACATCAGGTCACAAAATCTGACGAAGAGCATGAATTCATGGTCCAAGATTTACCCTATTTATGGTCTGAATATTATAAATCTCGCTGTGGGTGCTCACTTTCAATTCGACATCTTTGGGTACCCGCTCCAGTCCTGACAGACGCCTATAGCTGTATCAGTTATAACAACTGTGCTTAAAAGTATCAACCTAACAGTAAGATATTCTTAAGTTTCAAACTGTTGGTTTGGGCGCAGGTCAGACGTATGGGCATTTGATTCAAGGGTCATGTACCCGCTGAAAACAAACCTGGACCCTGTTTCAAAAGAATTACGCTAGATCATAAGTTTGACTTTAATGGGACAATTGCATGATAGATCAAACTTTAGGTCTATCTTAACTCTCAATGAAACAGCTCAGGCCTCGATTGCTGTGGACAGAGGTTTTTCACGTGACGTCAGCGCGTTTCAGTTTGGTATGCTGACTGCAGAGATGTCCTAGCTTCAACTAAAGATAGCAGAGTTAAATGATTGCAATGGGCGATGAAAACTGAGGGTATAAACAACCGGCCCAGCTATCGTTACAAGACTTTAGCAACCATACACAGCAGACTGTCAATGGAGATAGAAGACGAATTAACTCTGCGAATACAAAGATGATATTCATGTGGCAAACCTTGATGGAATACATGCAGATTCCCTCAATTTGGAAACACTGACAGGCTGAAAGAACTAGAGGCCTAGTTCGTGGGTGCTTGCCATAGCTAGTTAACGTTGGCACTAGCGCTAGTACTACTGTACTATTGCTTTAGTTGTTGGAAGTTTTACTTTCAGTTCCCATGATCCTTTGTATGCATGACATAACCACTAAACCTCCTACTTTAGCCCCTTCTCTTGGGCAGTCAGAGCAGTTTTGCTATAAAATTCCACTTTAATTATTTTAAGCCCTGACGGTCCTGAGATTTTGTGCACAAGTAAGCCTAGTCACTGATAGTGGCTGTTTAAGCCACTCATTCTGGGACCTGTTCAAGAGCTTAAAACCCACGCGTTCCGACACCCCACCCTCTGCCTTTGCTTTATGTGAGTCCTGCATTGTGCGTAATTTCCCCTAGGGTCTCGGGTCATCCCATGTCGTCACTCTTCATCCTGGATTGTTCCCATTGTTTAATCGATTTTGGTGTCTTTTGACCGACCTGACAATTTCCTTAATAAAGGCTACATGCCACTCATTCAGATTTGTTGCCTCAGCAGTGCCAGAATTGGCTGCCTGATTTCTTTTTTCACATTATAAATTTCATGATTTCCTTATGTGGAGGTCACATTTGCATCGTATAACATAAAATATAGTTTACAAGGTGGTCTATACTACCCCCACCTGAAAAGGGAGAAAAACTTGAATGTTTGTACGGATCCGACCTACAGCAGTGATATTGATTCACACTGACCATAGGCACACTTTCACACTCAGTGACACAATGATAAATGTCCTTTCCATTTCTTCAGCAGCCTCTATGCCCTCTTGAAACTTTATGAAAGTGTTCGCCTCGAGAGCCATTGCCTCATTCTCATACCAAATTTTACATAAATTTTACAGGAGTTTTTCCTTTTGTCAAATACCATAAACAAGGCCTGCCTGCGTTAGAAGTTAGCTTTTCCCAAGTACATCGAGCCATGTACATTCCAGTACTAACCATTATTACATATTTGCTTTACCTTTGCACGTAGCAGGTGTCGAATATATACGCCTGGTTTTAAAGTACAGACTCTTAGGAATTACGTTTAAATGTCCGCCCCTGCTATGCTAGGTGTTTTAGCGTAGGCAGGCGCGATTTCAGACATTTCGAAAAGGGGGGCTAAAAGCCCCCTTGAATATTCTCCTAGATTAACATTATGCTAATTTTCGAGTATTTGTTATTGTGATGTGGCGAAAAGGGGGGCTGGGGGCGGGAAAGCCCCTTGGATCCGCGTCTGATAACTATGGTTTTCAGTCTGTTTGTGGTGTCACTGCTGGGTAACTGCTATTTATATTGCTTCAATACAGCTATAACGTACGCAGCGCATGCAGTTGATGCACAATTACAAGTACAGTAGGTACAATGTAGTATAACCGTCTCGTTACCGCACCCGGCCCGCGTCTACGTCTCCAAGTGCATCAGGACTCCATGGCCGCACCTTTTGTGCATTCGAAGGGAAAGTAAACTCGTTCTGTCCACCATAGTGGCAGTAAAAAGACAAACAGAAGTCCGCGATGTGCTACAGGACTCAGAGGCTTTGCTCAAAGTTGACCTGAAATTGGTGTGTATTGCAACTGTTTTGTTTATTTTGCGTAAGCCTAGGCTAGACCTCACTTATGCTAATTTACAGCAAAAATAAAATAAAAATGAAATATTTGACTTGCGTCAACTTTGACCAATAACCTTTAACCTAGCACTATGAATGTGAATTTTCAATGTCAAGTAAAGAACTGGTCAATGCCAAGGAGGTAACAGCGCTGTTTTCCATACTTTGCCATTCTGATTAACGCAAAACTAAAGGAAAATAAAATATTTCCTGCATGTGACCTTTGACCCTATGAACTTTGAATGAATGCCCTCGAGGCACATGTTCTCATAACCGTCCACCTGCTCACCAAGTTTGCTGTCAGTATTACTTTCAGTTTTTGTTGAGGTCATGACACAATTTAACCTCCAAATTGTCATCTGACCTTCTGACCTTGTGACCTTTGACCTCTGGAGGTCAACTGTCTAGTTGTGCAAAGAAAACTTGAATCAGAAAGCTATGCAAAGAAATCAGTACCATTTATTGTTTCATTAAGTTTTAAAAGGCGGGTATTTGACCTATCATGACCTTTTTCCTTTGAACGTAACCTACCACGCTGAGGGTATGTGAGGCACTTGTTCCAAGGACTATGCATTCACCCACCAAGCTTGGACTCAACCTTGTTCTTAGTTTAGGAGGAGTCCGCGACACATTTTTGACCTTGTAAATGTCATTTGATCCTCTGAACCTTTGACCTAAATTTGAGGCATATTTGGTAACATTACCAGAAAACAGGAGCTTCACCACATTTTTCTGCCCCACTTCTGATTAGCCATCATAAAGATTCAAATTTGTCTACATGCATTTCCGTGGATACCGTTGCTATGCCGACTGGCAGAGGTAAACTTGTACACTTTCTAACAGTAAACGAAGCACAATATCTCATCCCGTACGTGAGGATGATATAATTAAGGTGGTTTCTAACCTCTATTAAATTTTCTTTAGTGTCGTTTTCTACCAATGTTTAGCTTCAGAGCATTTCTTTTAATGAAAGGGCACAGTGGGATACCAAATTATTCCTCACCCTCTGACTAATTTGTGTTATGCCCACTGGGAGCTGGTCCATGTCAAAAGCTCCTCTAATGGTATCCTGGACCATCCAGCAAAATAGTTTCTTACAGTAATTTCCTCCAATTGAAGTGACTGTGTGGATTGACAATGCTCTCGCATACATGCCATCCTACCAATTTTGACCAAGTGCTATCGTAAAAGTTGTGTTTTAGAGTAGGATTTAGTGTAACACAGAACTTTTGCAATTCTTTCTTTTATACTTGTTACCCAACCACAAAAGACAGCTAACTGTAGTGACATGTTCGTGTTATATAATATATTAGAGAGTGCGCTTCCCTTCATTTAGGATCTTTTGAAGTACCAAATATGCTCCCAGCTTAGCAACCCCAGCCATGATTGACGTATAATGGTATGTTTGGTATGCGGTAGGAACTTGGCGTTCATTGTAAGGCTTAAAATAGAGATATGTAATCTACGGTTGAGTACCAACTTTTCTGAACTCATCTCTGGCGGTGGTCGGGCTGAGGTACAATTTAGTCTCGTAGGCCTCCCCTATCTAAGAGTCGTCTGAAGGAATAATTCGTGATTCTGCTTCTGGATTCCCGGTAGGGCGTGAGGCAGGCAGGTAAAATGTTTTTGAGATGCTTTCAACGCCTATGGGTACAATAGCAACCTTTCAGCATTACATCTGGATACACCTTTGATGTGCTTGCGAAAAGCGCAACCTTCATGCAAATTTACAGTTAATATAATCCAGAGCATATTTATTACCATGAAAAGAAAAGAGCAACTTTAGCTAACAGAACGATAAGTGGAAATAATTAAAGTGCAGGTAGTGGTCACTTGGACGAGTATTTGTTATTGTGATGTGGCGAAAAGGGGGGCTGGGGGCGGGAAAGCCCCTTGGATCCGCGTCTGATAACTATGGTTTTCAGTCTGTTTGTGGTGTCACTGCTGGGTAACTGCTATTTATATTGCTTCAATACAGCTATAACGTACGCAGCGCATGCAGTTGATGCACAATTACAAGTACAGTAGGTACAATGTAGTATAACCGTCTCGTTACCGCACCCGGCCCGCGTCTACGTCTCCAAGTGCATCAGGACTCCATGGCCGCACCTTTTGTGCATTCGAAGGGAAAGTAAACTCGTTCTGTCCACCATAGTGGCAGTAAAAAGACAAACAGAAGTCCGCGATGTGCTACAGGACTCAGAGGCTTTGCTCAAAGTTGACCTGAAATTGGTGTGTATTGCAACTGTTTTGTTTATTTTGCGTAAGCCTAGGCTAGACCTCACTTATGCTAATTTACAGCAAAAATAAAATAAAAATGAAATATTTGACTTGCGTCAACTTTGACCAATAACCTTTAAACTAGCACTATGAATGTGAATTTTCAATGTCAAGTAAAGAACTGGTCAATGCCAAGGAGGTAACAGCGCTGTTTTCCATACTTTGCCATTCTGATTAACGCAAAACTAAAGGAAAATAAAATATTTCCTGCATGTGACCTTTGACCCTATGAACTTTGAATGAATGCCCTCGAGGCACATGTTCTCATAACCGTCCACCTGCTCACCAAGTTTGCTGTCAGTATTACTTTCAGTTTTTGTTGAGGTCATGACACAATTTAACCTCCAAATTGTCATCTGACCTTCTGACCTTGTGACCTTTGACCTCTGGAGGTCAACGTCTAGTTGTGCAAAGAAAACTTGAATCAGAAAGCTATGCAAAGAAATCAGTACCATTTATTGTTTCATTAAGTTTTAAAAGGCGGGTATTTGACCTATCATGACCTTTTTCCTTTGAACGTAACCTACCACGCTGAGGGTATGTGAGGCACTTGTTCCAAGGACTATGCATTCACCCACCAAGCTTGGACTCAACCTTGTTCTTAGTTTAGGAGGAGTCCGCGACACATTTTTGACCTTGTAAATGTCATTTGATCCTCTGAACCTTTGACCTAAATTTGAGGCATATTTGGTAACATTACCAGAAAACAGGAGCTTCACCACATTTTTCTGCCCCACTTCTGATTAGCCATCATAAAGATTCAAATTTGTCTACATGCATTTCCGTGGATACCGTTGCTATGCCGACTGGCAGAGGTAAACTTGTACACTTTCTAACAGTAAACGAAGCACAATATCTCATCCCGTACGTGAGGATGATATAATTAAGGTGGTTTCTAACCTCTATTAAATTTTCTTTAGTGTCGTTTTCTACCAATGTTTAGCTTCAGAGCATTTCTTTTAATGAAAGGGCACAGTGGGATACCAAATTATTCCTCACCCTCTGACTAATTTGTGTTATGCCCACTGGGAGCTGGTCCATGTCAAAAGCTCCTCTAATGGTATCCTGGACCATCCAGCAAAATAGTTTCTTACAGTAATTTCCTCCAATTGAAGTGACTGTGTGGATTGACAATGCTCTCGCATACATGCCATCCTACCAATTTTGACCAAGTGCTATCGTAAAAGTTGTGTTTTAGAGTAGGATTTAGTGTAACACAGAACTTTTGCAATTCTTTCTTTTATACTTGTTACCCAACCACAAAAGACAGCTAACTGTAGTGACATGTTCGTGTTATATAATATATTAGAGAGTGCGCTTCCCTTCATTTAGGATCTTTTGAAGTACCAAATATGCTCCCAGCTTAGCAACCCCAGCCATGATTGACGTATAATGGTATGTTTGGTATGCGGTAGGAACTTGGCGTTCATTGTAAGGCTTAAAATAGAGATATGTAATCTACGGTTGAGTACCAACTTTTCTGAACTCATCTCTGGCGGTGGTCGGGCTGAGGTACAATTTAGTCTCGTAGGCCTCCCCTATCTAAGAGTCGTCTGAAGGAATAATTCGTGATTCTGCTTCTGGATTCCCGGTAGGGCGTGAGGCAGGCAGGTAAAATGTTTTTGAGATGCTTTCAACGCCTATGGGTACAATAGCAACCTTTCAGCATTACATCTGGATACACCTTTGATGTGCTTGCGAAAAGCGCAACCTTCATGCAAATTTACAGTTAATATAATCCAGAGCATATTTATTACCATGAAAAGAAAAGAGCAACTTTAGCTAACAGAACGATAAGTGGAAATAATTAAAGTGCAGGTAGTGGTCACTTGGACTACGCTGAGTGGACGTTCAGAGAGAAGAAAGAACTCCTTCAAGCTTTTCACTTTATTTTTAATAAAGGAATTACAAGAATCATCAACTGCTGTTTATATAGTACAGAATAAACAGTATAAGCTTCTGTATAAGTACAGAAGCAGGGGAACAGATGCAGGGGCAGGTGTCCCCTATAGTAATGCAGTAGATGGAACTGTCAATATAATAAAGTGCCTTATAAAGATGCTGCTACATCCGATTTTCTTTAGACACTACCGATGAGACTTCATTCAGAGGAAATCAGCAACTTTTTATAGCAAACATGTACTCTAGACACGCGCATCAAAAGTATTGTACTCACACTTCTCCTCGGTCCCTCATCCCTGACAGGAAATCCGTTGAAACAGAGTCCAAAGGATTTCTTTGCACTTGTCTGTACGGAATTAAAGACAAAAACGTGAAAACAAAACGAATGAATATCTCGACCAGCTCTATTTCATAAAAGTTAGGAATTTTCCTATCATGGACTTAGGAAGAATTCATTCCTATCTTCATGCTGAAGTTGTTTCTAGGCTTAGGAAGGATCTTTGGTAGATTTAGAAATGTTCTTATTTAACTTGAAAGGAAATTCACAGATACAAACAATGCCACTTTTGATTTATCCCTAAATATTTGAAGAAAGGAATGATTTCGGACGTATCGTTCCTAAGTGGCAGATTAGGAACTTTAAGTTTGAGAATATTTCCAACTTTTATGATATAGAGCCCAGGTCAGAAGAAATGTTCATACAACTATCAGAATACTGAATTGTTGTTCGCATAAAGAATGGTTTTAACTGGACAAAAAATGAATTACAAGGATTCAAAAGTTGACTTACAATACCGTCAAATCACTCGAAAGATTTCCTTTGAAGAGGGTCTTCGTCAGATTTGATATTTGATTCCCAAAGAGATATCTTGGATGTGATATAAAAGTAGAATAAATACAATTATCGTAATTCTTTTTTCCTTCAAAAGTATCTTAGTACGTAGAACCACAGTATAGTCAATAATTGAAGCTTCCGTTTTAGGAATTAATACTTCTTAGTATCAATACGTAATTTCCTTGCAAGCACCATATCACACGTGCCCATCTACTTAGAAATTAAGGGTGTTGGAGATACACTGCTTCTAATGCTTGTCGGCAGTTTCTGTTACTGTGATGCCTTGCAAACAGTTATTTTTCCTGCTAGTAAAGGTGTATTTTGCGTTTTAGGTGTGTATGAATTAAAAATGGAGGTTTCATGAAGAAAGAAAACGTCATCATCTTGATTAATTCCTATAAAATCAATGTGATATAAGGTTGCCTAAAGTATGATTATGTATTCGTAGAGACTGGAAAGTCCGTCTTACGATCTTCTGCTGAAGGAAAACAGTACATGTAAAATTCTTTCATTCTGCGGGTGGTGCCGGGAGCAGTCTCGTAAAGTTGTGGTAATGCTCGGTTTCTAGCCCTAAAAGTCACGTTGGCTCTGTTTTCTAGGCAGATGTTGTAGTTATGAAGAGGTTCCGTTTCTAGCCTAGGGAGCGTAATCTTCCCTTGACTTAATGTAAAAGAGTAAAAATCCAGCAAAAAGATTGACTGCAGTGACCAATCTCTGATTCGAGTGAAATCCCATCTTCCTTGGAGTGGAAATTGTATTCATTTAGATTAAATCACTCCGGAAAAGTAGAATTTCAGTCTATTTCCACCTGAATAAAAGAGTGGTCACTGTAGGCAATCGTCGCAGAGTGAATTTTACTCTTTTAGACTAAGAACGTTTATTGGTTTCTGTGTAGCCAGAGCAAAGTGACAAGGGTCCCAACGCGTCCTAATGTTCTATCTTTTCTCTGGTCCTTCCTTTGGACCTGTGTGCTATCTCTACATCTTTACCACACCGGTGTCGCCAAACCCCTATGCGCGTGGTCTAAACTTGTATCTCACCATCATTTTCCCGTCATCTTCTCCCTATTGGAATCTGATGCCCTAGCAGAAAACTGTAAAGACACAACGACCTACCTTAAGCTGCTATGACAAGTAACTTTTAGATTCAGTTTGCTAAGTAATACTTACAGACTTGTGACACTGGTATAGGACAGCATTCCTTCTGATAATTGCTTCAGGTTATTTTGAAAGAGGTGGCTAGAGATTCAAATGATGTAAGAGAGAAACTCATCTGAATAATAATGTAGCAAAAAGATTCAAAGTGAAGATTTCGAAAAGAACATACGTCTGCACTCTTAAATTGTAGTTGGAGTGCATATCAATCACACAATTTGAGCACTTATGGTTGCATTGTTTTCTTGTTGCAAATCGAAGAAAACTGAAATTATCTCCATGGGAAGTCAGAGGCATTATCAATAAGTAAAAAAATTATATGCAGCACAAACATCTTCGCATTACTGGTTTTAAACTGTATCATCATTAGAATTAGTACAAAACCCAATCTTACAGTTGCTTAAGCTGAGGTAGATTCCAGAAAAGTTTTCTTGGGATATTTTCAAGTTTGTTACCACTTAGAATCAAAGTTACTAGCGTATGTCTGGTCGAAGAAAAGGCGAAGAGTCCTTCTGGAATTTCTCTCAACTTATTGCTTCCTAAATCGCTGGAGGTAGGTAAAAAGGACAAAGCTGTTAATTGTCGTAATCCTATAAGTACACTTGTATTTTCTGCCAGGAAGGTGGTGTTACCTGCCTGGTTCTACCATGCAGTAAACGCAGAATAAAAGCAAAATAAGTATTGATATAAAATACGTTTGCTAAACATGTAATTTATTTCATCCATGCTGATAATATGTGCAAACTGTCTTGTTGTTCCACAAAGTGTGTTTCTGTGTCATTATTAGTTGTAAGGGACAAACTACACGATGCGATCTTGTGCTTTGGAAGAGCAAATATACTCATAACTAGATATAACATTTCCAAGACTGAAGAGGGCCTGTGTGTCTACAGCAGACTTCCCAGAAGGAAAAAAAAAACAGTTGGAAATCCTCAACTTGTTCCAACTGTTCCAGTTGGAAAATTTCCGTACGGAATAATTTCCAACAGGTTTCAACCGTTTTCAACTGGTCATAAATGTTTCCAACTGGTCGCAACCGTTTCGAAATGGTCATGTCCCAGCTGAAAATTCTAGTAGAACAGGACCCAACTGGAATGAGCACCCTATTAATTAGCACCCTTGAAAAATTAATACCAAGAATGTGTGGCTTGTAGAAGGGTAATTCAGACTTAATGGGGTACTTCAAAATGCATTTGAAGCAAGTCCAAGACATCTAGCTGTATACATGTATAAGTATTGTTGTAATGCGTCAAGACTTATGTAGAGTTATGTATTTACTAATGTGAGACTTAAATATAGTGTACAAAACAAAAATGATGAAAACAATTCAATAAAAGGCTAATCCTGTTATAAACGGTTGAAGTGTGTAAATTGCACATTTTAGGAATACATTTGAAAAAAGAACTCGTCGCAAAACATCCTACAAAAGGTCTGATCTATTAAAATGCATTTTAGCTCGATTATGCAAATTAGGTAAAACCAGTTGAATATGACCATTAGAAACGGTTCTGACCAGTTGGAAATAGTTATGACCAATTGGAAACGGTTGAAACCAGTTGGAAATTATTGCAACTGGTCAGAAATTCCGTACGGAAATTTTTCAACCGGAAACAGCTGGAACCAGTTGAGAATTTCCAACTGTTTTTTCTCTGGTATTTAACTGGACTTTTCTGGATGGGTTAAACTGGACTTAACACCAAAAATTTCACTAAATAAATTAACATTTCCATGTATGGTTTTTTGTCAATTTAATATAGGCGATACATAAAAATATAATAATATAAAATACATGTTATCCGGCTTTATTTAACTTCTACAGTCTTGTACCAGCTATTTTCTTCACTGAATACAAATTACTGCAAAAATTCACATAAAACAGTTCAAAAAGCTCAGTTACAAAACATGTTAAAAAAGTATGTACTGTAGCGGCAGGAGTGTAGAAGTTAAAGAACAAGGCATATGTAATATAAGTAACAGGTAAAGAATATAAGTAATAATGAAATAAAATTGAAATATAAAATAAAAAATATGATGAGAGTAATATGATCATTAGTCCAACACCTTAATCACTCGACCACCCCACTCTTGATACCCCCAGTGGAATACCTAGGTTAAATATGACAATGAATATAAATTGGCCATAGCCGTTTCCATCTGGTGTCAATATTGTCGTCCACATTTCCAACTGGTCTGTGAATGTACTGTGCAAAATCCAACTGTTTCCAAATGCTTTTGATGGAAATTTAACAATTCCAACTAGAATTAACTGGGTTCAATAAAACTTGGAACAGAATGCCCAGTTGGTTAACTAGCTGAAACAGTTACCCCCCCCCCCTTAGTTGGAAACACTTAATCCCACTTAGAAGCCGTTAAGCCCAGTTGGAAACAGTTGATCCTAGTAAAAATTTCCAACTGGAATCAACTGATTTTTCTTTCTGGGTTTACACAGTTGATAATGTTTGGTAACTTCAGTCCCTGCGGTAATCAAATGTTACATTGCAAAGACAGGATTACATTCAGTACTGCTGATGCTTGTAACTTGTCCATCTTGCAGTGCTATCATACTTATTCAGATAGGGATTATTCCTCTTTCTATGTAACGTTTGCAGACAGAATGCCATTGAAACAGTAATCAAAATAGTGTTTTCATCACACTAAGGAACAGATGGCGCAAATAACTAAATTGGTTGTAAAGTGTAACCTCTACCAAAACACACTAAAAAAATCTTTCCACTTACAGTAATCTTGTAACAGAAGTATTGGCGAAAAGTTTTTCTGGCAACTCCAACAGACCAACAGAGGAAAGAATGCTTAAAAGAAATACAATAATAAAAAAGGATTGGTATTACAAAGGGATGTAAGAGATTCCCCCTCACGCAATTCGAGAAGCTTTAGGTTGCAATAAATGTTCAAAGCTAGTATTTCGAAGCAAAAATGGTGTGCAATAGTGTACACAGTGCAATTCACAAGGCGGGACATCCTCCTCATGGGGTCTGTAGTTATAAAGATTTGACAATTCTTCCTTAGTACCACTAAAATAATCAGTAGTGTTCTGAACCACAAACTCTGGTATATATATATATATATATATATATACACACATATATATAAATATATATATATATATTATATATTCTTAACAAAGTAAACCAGTCAAGGTTCACAACAAACATCAATATTCATTCATTGCCTTCGATATTTGTGAGTTCTACCCCTCAATAACCGATAAACTCCTAAACAAGGCCCTGTACTTTGCTTCAAATTTCACCACAGTAACACCGTTTGAAAAGCATGTTATCTTCCAAGCGAAGAAAACTATGCTTTTTAATGCCGAATCAACGTGGTGCAAACAAACAGACCCTTCATTCGATGTTACCATGGGTAGTTTCGAAGGTGCTGAAACTTGTGAGCTGGTAGGGCTTTACATTTTATCACAGCTCCAACACATCAACATTAATGTCGGCCTGTACAGAGATGACGGGTAAGCAGTTTGCAGAACTACACCTAGACAAACAGAAATTATTAAGAAAGAAATATGCAAAATATTCGCAAACAACAACTTAAAAATAGAAATCGAAGCCAACAAAAAGTAGTAACTTTCTTAGATCTAACACTTGACCTTCACACCGGGACATACAAACCATATCTGAAACCCAACAACACCCCACTTTATGTCCACAAACAGAGCAACCATCCACCACTCATCATAAGGAACATCCCAGAAAGTATTAACAGGAGACTAACTAACATCTCATCGAACCAAACCACATTTAATACCACAGCACCCATATACCAAGAAGCGCTACGAAAGGGCGGTTACGGGTATCACCTTAAGTACAAACCTGAATCGCCTAACACCAGTCAACACACCAAGGCCACAAAACGGAGGCGCACCAGAAACATCATATTGTTCAACCCCCCCATTCAGCGACAATGTTACCACCAACATTGGCAACTGCTTTCCACCTGAACACAAACTACATCCATTACTCAACAGAAACACTGTAAAACTGAGCTACAGCTGCATGGCAAACATGGACCAAGTAATATCAGCGCACAACAAATACATACTGGCAAAACATAACACACAACCAGCAACGCAAAACAACTGCAACTGCAGGGCACAAACCCAGTGCCCACTGGAGGGTAATTGTCTAGTACTAGGCTACCGTAACACGCCACGACAACAACAAAGAAGAATCATACATTGGTTTAACAGAAAACACCTTCAAAACCAGGTACACTGCACACAAGTCCAGCTTCAATCACAAAGACAAAAGAAATACAACTACACTCAGCGAATACATTTGGAAGCTTGAGGATGCTAATGTCGAGCACACTGTGAAGTGGAAACTTATAAGCAAAGCCCGTACCTACACGACATCATCTAAAACTTGCAACCTCTGCCTCGAAGAAAAGTTCTTCATCATACGCAAACCTACCTTAGCCACTCTTAACAAACGAAACGAACTCATAAGCTCCTGCAGACACAGAAATAAACACCTGCTGTGCAATTAGGTAGCGTATCTTTGTTCACTCGGATTGGTCGTGTCCGTGCTTCAAAAGACGAGCACGACACCCAATGTACCGTTAAAAACGGACACGTACAAAACAAATGCCAAACCTTTGTTGACACCATTCTACATCAGGCTTCTGAAGAGTGAGGACCTACTACACTTGGCCCTTACGAAACAGTGCAGTAAAGCTGCCTTGTAGTACCCTATAGTCCCAGCCTTTCAATATATATCTATATATATATATATATATATATATATATATATATATATATATATATATATATATAGGTCAACGTCCATAGGTCCTAAAATGGATCTGGGTACGCCTGTTTGGGTATGGGGATTTTTGAGGATGAATTAAGGCAGAAATGCTCCCAAAAACCACTTGTTTGGTCCTGTTATATTGATGATAGATGGGGTCTTTGGCCCTACGAGCCAGATTCGTTTAAAAGTTTTGTGGAGATTCTCAACAACCTTTACCCTGGTGAGCTCGAGTTTAACTCGGAGTTTACCTATAGTGAAATTACTTTTTTAGATCTACGCATTTCTCGTTATGTTAAGGGTTTTCTTGAAACCGATCTTTTCGTCAAACCTGCGTTTAAAAATCTGTATCTTAAGTATGACTCGTACCATAGTAAGCATACGCTTGATAACATTGCTTACGGTCAGGCTCTTCGCATTCGTACCATATGTTCTACCGAAGATTCTGTAACTAAAAATCTAGATAATCTTAAAAGTAATTTAATTGAAAGAGGATATCCCCCTAGTACCGTTACTGATAAGATTGGGAGAGCTTGTACAGCTCCCAGAAGTGTTCTCCTCAATCGTGAAGGGTCAAAGAAATTAAGTAAAAAAGTCATTGCCTCCTTGGTTGTTACCCGCAACCCCAGATTACCTCCTTTAAGTAAAATTGTTAAAAGACATTTTCCCATTTTACAATTGTCCCCGACCTTCAGTAAAACTTTTCCTAACCCTCCCTCGGTTATTTACAAACAGCCACCTAATTTAAAATCGCTACTTGTTAAAGCTAAGATTCGTGAAAAGCATAACTTGAAGGGGTGTTTTAGGACACATGATCAAAGATTTGTTACCTGCAGTGTTCTAAAAGAAACATCTACTTTTCACAGCAAGAGCACTGGTCAGACCTTTCAAGTCAAGGGAGATTTAACATGCACTACAAAAGGGGTTATCTACTTATTGAATTGCTTAGACTGCCAAAAGCAGTACGTCGGTGAAACAGGATCTGAACTTAGGATTAGGCACAAGGGCCATAAACAGGAATTCAAAAAGGCTTTAACTCCTATTGGCAAACATATCCAGGTATGTTAAAATTTTGAATTAATAGGGAACTGAGAAGATTCGCAACAAAAATAATAAAAAAAAACAGAGAAGAGATTGAGTTAAAGTGGATTTATCGTCTGAATACCCTCACTCCTGTAGGTATTAATGTAAAAGACGCTAGGCTTGGTAGAGAACATACTACCTAGTAGCGGGCCTGTATTGTGCACTGCCATTTATTGTTTGCACGTGAACAAGGAGAGTGTCTCTCCAAAACGTAGTGCGTCCTCTTCATGTAGCTTTTTGCTTTTTGAAAGTTTTTAGCCTTTTACAGTTTTACCGTTTTACATCTTAATGCTGTCTATGTAGATTGGACACGATCTTTCTCCGCTACAATTGGTCATTAAAACTTTTGAATCGTTTTAACAGCACGCCGTGTGTCTTGTGCTTGTTTCATTTTGTCGTATATATATATATATATATATATATATATATATATATATATATGGCAAATAGTCCAAAAAGGAACATCACCCGAGGTTTATATATATATATATATATATATATCTACTTTTAAGTTAAATTAGTAGTCTTTTATTTATGAATTTCTTTCTTAAGAATGATAGTACATTCTAGCTCCTCCGAATATATATATATATATATATATATATATATATATATATGTATATATATATATATATATTATATATATATATATATATATATATATATATATATATGTATATATTAAAGTGTTTACATACGAGAACGTAAAAAACAACCGGTTTAACGTTCATTAGCATTTTACCTGTACTTCAGCCAATGTTGTTTACGTTCACGTATGTGAAGGCTGTAATATACTTACTGTATGTGGGAGAAACAAAACGTGTTGCTGACCGAGTCACTGAGAACCTGAGGTCAATGAAACAGAACCTCCCAGGGTTCCCTGTAGCAACACACTTCAGTCCCCCGTCAACATGCTCAATCCGTGACTTGATGGTTTCGGCGGCCATTTCATATCGAGGTTCCGATTATGACCGCCTGGCTGCCGTGAACCGTCTCATCATGAAACCTGGAACCCTGTCCCCACATGGTCTGAGCGTTAGACTGGAACTTTCATAACTCAGCAAGAACTGCTTTGTTGTTACCTGTGTTAACCACTTACCACTGTCTGTTTTTTCTAGCAAATTTTACCGTGCCCAATTTTATTGTGTGTTTTTTAATTTATACATTTGGACATGTCAACAATAAGTTGCAATTTTGCCACCTGATGAAGGGTTTAAATTCGAAACGTTGTGGACTTTTTCACAAACAATAATGTAATTTCAGGTAGCTGATCAAAGAAGTATGCAACTATAATGTGTTTGTTTCTCTCAATCACCGCGACGCAATAGATAGGCCAGAGTGACGCAATAGCCGCAATTTTAAATCACGAAATGCGAAGGTAATTTAGGAAGTACGTAGTTTCATTCTTCGTATGAAATAAAAGTATTAAAACTGAAGCGGGTATACAAAATCAAAATGTCAAAGTAACATACAGACATAGTGATAAGACAACAATGTATGAAATGTTTGTAAGTAACATTACTGTCGAAATAAGAAATCTACGGCATATGTAGCTACTTAAACGGGAAAACCGAATTTACTATTAAGGGTGGTTTTTATGCAATAATGCAATGGATGCAAGATGGGAATTGTTTATTTCAAAAACTAGAACACTATTAAGTAGAGCTGCATTTTATCTCACGATATTAGTGGTGATGAAAAAGTGTATCTTAACAGAACATGATTTAGGTAACAGTACGTTAAACTAGTTTGAAATATAAAACAATGGAATTAACCTTTCTGCTATGAATTATTTAGCAATACTTGTATATGCGCAAACTTGTAGCTACGGATTTCCAAAAAAATTAGAAAAAGATTTCTAAAAAAGATTTCTAAAGAAGATTTCTAAAAAATTAGAACTTCCACTCAAACACTCGGAATAAAAAACAAATGAAGATTCTCACATGACTGCTATATTTTCAAAACGTTCAAATGCATTCTCCGAGATGACGCTTAATTTATTTTGTGCAAGATTTCTGGAAAAAGAATATGGGAAATCCAAATTAGAGGTGTAAAGAGTGAGAATTATGATCGTTTCCACATAATTGTGATAAGCCGTGATTCTAACTGGGCATTTACTCCGACCGAGAGAGAAAGTGTTATTCAAAATACTCCATGATGTTTATACACTAAACCTGCATGAAGAAATGGGTTTACCTTGAACCTATTCTACGCCAGGTGTGAACATAATGTTCCCATGCTGTGAAAAGCCTCTTTACTCAACTCTAATGCATATTTTGTTTTCAGAGGTAGACTATGCGGATGAACGAACGCGTTTTCTTACGGTTGAGCCCTAGGGCTAACAACAAAAGGGTATTGGAAGATTATAAAGACATACTTAAACAATAAAACTTACATATTCTGCAGGCTTTTCAACCACGGGAACGTAGCTGGATCAACAGTTGTAATTCCATTTTCACAAATTGAACTGTTGTCATAAAGAAAGCACAACATACATACTATTAACCTGAAATAGTAATAAAGAGTAGAGGTGAAACAAGCTACTGGAAATCGGCAATGTTGGATAAAAACAATGTAAAGTTGTGAAAAAGGGAGCATTTAAGGCTGATAGGAAAATGTTGTATTTATGGTACAGAAAAATTCCATACCTTTAAAACAACGATAATTGGTATAGAATAATAAATGTTCCTGGGTAGCTTTTATTCATTAGAAAACAAGGATCTCACAAGAATGAATTTACTGCTTTGTGGCTCATGAATAATTCTTTACCCATGCATCCAAATTTTCAAATGATGACACATTCATAATTCGAAGTGCACAAACCATTACGGGAAATAAGGCTATTACTAGATTTTTTTTGGCGGAACTAAAAGCTAAATGATAATAAAGATATTTCGGACTGTGCCATGTAGAAACAGTACACACAAAAGTTTCTATTTAACACGTAGCTTTTGAGAAGGGGATCAGTATGGTAGGATTATTCCGTAGTGTTGTTGACAAAAACATACAAGGCAATCAGGTAAACCTATTCGGCTTAGTGGGGATAGTATAGAAAGTAAGGTAATATATGGTTTTTGCCCAGTAGCTCTTCAGTCATGGTACAAGCTGTGTCATATATGGGAAGAGCCGGGTTGTATCATCCGAAGAAATCCCTCAATTAATAACAAAAAGGCAGTCCATGGAGTTGCAAACTTCATTCCGATAGTTTTAACATATGTTTGGTTAATAAAATTTTCCAACATACTGATGGGCACATAAAGATAATAGACCACTTTAAAGTCAATTCAAATTCGGTCTCGACTGTTAGCAACTAGAAACTAGAAATCAGAAAGTTCTTTTTAAAAATATGTCTTATCACCTTCTGCATATCATGTGGTTCCATGTCTTTGAATAAAACCATAAAAACCAGTTATAGATCATTGAACCTCTTACCTCCTGACTTTTGCCTATGACGTCATGGATTACCCATGCGAAACTTTTCACGGTCAGTTTTCCCATCCACTGTCAACTTTATGGGACTAAACGTCCAGGAGCTTGAGATGCACTTTTCCCCAAATTTAGGCAAATGTGACCTTTGACCCACATTTTGACCTTTGTCCTCTACCCTTAGCAACCGAGAGCACCATGTTAAAATCTGTCTCTTCGTTTCCTTTAAATTGTGACATTGTGACCTTTCTAACATACTGACAGGCAAACAAAGGCATAAACAGCTATTGAGCTTATTTGATCTTTGACCCAGGCCCTCGACCTGTGACTTCAAAAAGTACTCATGGAGGTTTTCGTTTCAAAGTTCAGGTACCTACCTGCCAAATTTCAACTTGTCTGGATTTACGGTTTAGGAGTTTGCATCAAGAGTGTTTGCAAAATTAATGTAAAGATGACCTCTAACCTACATTAAACCGTTGACGTTGATCCAAAGCACTATTTTAAATTTTTTTCTCTTTTTTATTTATACCATATTTGGTTAAATGGCTTTTTTTTAATATTAATGATGGACAATGACAAAGCGTAGATTTAGTTACTTTAACCATTAACTTTTGACCTATGGCGTCTTCAATTAAGCTTACACAAGTTTCCATCGTCAGGTGGAATTATGAGGGTGTCCAAACAAATTCTCACCCAAAGTATATTTAAACTTGACCTTTAATGTCAAACTTTAGCAACCAAAAAGCACAATTTTAATTTTTTAAATTTTTTTCTCCATGTCAGCAACATATGTAGTTTAAGGATTTCATATTACATACTTATATGCAAATAATGACAACAAGAAACCAACTTCTGCTTTTTTAACCTTTGATCTATGAGGACATGAATTACGCATGCATCGATTTTTATAGTAAGGTGCCTATCCACCAAGGTTTCATCTTGATCGGACTTACGATTTAGGAGGCGTTCATGACACACTTTCCCCTAAAATGTGACCACTGGCTCCATTTCTATCGTTGATCTCGACACTAAGCAATCAGAAAGCACTATTGCACCATTTTTCTTATTGTGCTGTACACCTCATGTGGTTTAGGCAACTTTTTCTTACATATTGAAAGGCAAATAATGCAGAAACCAAATTTTAGTAAATTTAATTTTTGACGTCTGACCTTTGCATCATCACCGAACGTATGTACAGGTTTTCATGGTCACGAATCTACCTAATAAGTTTCAATCTGATTGGATTTACGGTTAAGAAAAAGTTCTTGACACGGTTTTGCTTACACACATGCACGCAAGACTTCACATTTCTTATGTAAGGTGAAGGGCAATACCTCCCTATACATTACGTGTAAAGAGGTGAGATGATTAAATTACATAACTGTGCTGGACAGTGTGCGCTGCAAACAATAGCCAGCTCTTAAAATACTGGTAGTTTACTTTAAACTTCGATTGGACTTCTATTTTATAAGCAGTACAGTTCACCCATGTATGGTAAAAGACGAGTTGGGAAATGTTTCCACGCAATGCAATATGGGAATGGGTCAAAGGTGAAGTGTACCACGCTTACGGTGTCCCAGCGCGGGTCGTGCATGCTGAGCACATTGCATGGGTGTTGCATGCTAAACACATTGCCCGTTGTCATTGTACACTTGACCTTGTGACCCGACCGGAAGTACCGAATTTCCCAACCCGTCTATTACTTATCCCATTGGGTTATGGTTTAGTGGTCAAGACACGATGCGCAAGTCCTTGCGCACATCTCTTGAGGATTTGCACCCTTTGCAAATTTGGTCGCTGCTTTTGTAATGCTTTCGATTTATTGTCTTTCTCTCTTGATGAAGGAAAGATAATTTATTTATCCCCTCAATTCATTTATCAACAATCAGGTTTGAGGTGTTGATTTGTGTGTTTCAACGCAGAAAAAGAATTAATTTTATAATCTGGCCAAAGGAATGTGATATATAAGGAGTTCCTGCTTCTTGATGAGCAATATACGACCTGCTGCGGATCGGAAAAACCTTTAAAGAAGTTTCAATAATAAGCATATTCTGTCATTCTTAGGCGACCGCCGTGTCCATGCCCAGTATTCGTTCTAACACAAAGAATCCTAATGTTCTTTGATTTCAAGGCCTTTGCAGGTCATCAGAGGTAAGGGGTCAAAACTATAATCTTTTATACACGATGTCTCAGGATTGACAGTATAGATTCAATTCAATTCAATTTACTTTATTCCAATCAATGCACATAAAAATTCGAATAACATATATGGTATGACATAAGAAATATATAAGAGCATTGATTGAGGGGTTCCCAAAGAAAGTTTAAAAACAAAACTTGTGGGGAAGGGAACCCCTATAATAATAAAATAGAAATGATAACAAACCAACAGGCAAAATTTACATCAAACAGAAAAAAAAAACATTCTTGATTCTTTCGATACTTTATATGGGGATAGATTATTAGTAGAAAAGGGATCCCTTAATAGTTTGCTGATGCTCCTTACTAAGTACAAGACGCCTAGTGCTTCTGGTGAAAGTCAAATCTCATTGGGTTTACTAAGGCTGTGCCGGTTAAACGATTAATTGTCTTACCGACCAATCAATCGGTTAACCGTCCGACATATGTCATTTCGTTTAACTGTTTTTGTATCCTTACCAATACACATAGCATGTCCAGTTTAAACTGCTAACTAATCAGTCGGCGCGGTTCAGTTTTATACCAAAATTCGTTTGTGCAATAAGCCGCAGAAGTTGCTTACCCAAAATATTGCGTAATAATGTATAAACGTTGGATAAAAACTTACAAAAGGTTTAAAAACAATTTCCACAAATGTCTTTGTAATGCCAGTTTTTACGCAGTCTTCGTTGTGCAGCTTTGTCTGGTATATCGATTTCTGTCGAACAATTAGCTTTGAGTCTCTTGCCTTAAATAACGTAGCAAAAAACTTTCACAAAAACTTTGAAAATGGTGATACTGTACGACTACAAAGGTATTTGTTGTCAGCAGAAAAACCTGCAAAACATCACTCATCATAAATGCACTTTGGAATTTTCCCTGGCGTAGTGATGATGTTTACACTTCACCATGCTCAAAACAAATGCAGTCTGCACAAAGCATTTTTAAACTATGTGGTTCTGGCCTTAATTATGTAACCCCGTCTTGTAAGCCCTGTACGGTGCAACAAAAATATATTTAAATAAGTTTCCCCCGTTAAAGCTGAAGGAATAATTTTAGCAACTTGATGTGACAACTCTACATTTTTCATAATATTTTCATAGAATTTATGGATAAGTTTCAAACCCGAACTAAGCCCAGAAGAGTAGCATTCTTTTCCCCATTTTATTTATGCACCCATGGCAAAATTATAAATGAAGCATTCCAATGTTGAACTTCATGAATAATCATATTATTTTCGAACATAAATTAGCACAGCTGGTTGAGCTCGCTGATCGAGCCGGTGCGGCCATGTGCTTTGCACGAACGATGGTTCATGGCATACTGTACATGTATTATACAGTACAGTATGTAATATCGTAAGAGAGCAGGGAGCTGTTAGAGTGGCAGCTCCCTGAAGAGAGTAACGAGACTGCCCTCTTATACATGCAGTATAAAGGTAGCTTTCGACATCGAGAAATTTCTCCTCTCGTGATTAAAAAGAAACTTTGGTATTTTCAGTAGGTTTTAGGTAGAAAGACAAGCAATCTAAGGCACGCAGGTTCAAATACACCCTTAAACTATTTTACTGAGCATGCAAGAATATACATTGGTAAAAATTTTCACACGGCCATTAGGCTACGACATTACGGTGCTGAAAATTCTTAGCAGACACACAAACCACCTATGAACTGCAGCAACGCAACAATGCACAAATTAATGTAAAACAATGCAGTATGTGGTACGTAGGTTTGTACTTAGATGAGGTTTTACGGCTCAGTGTCGAACCAACTGGTTTAAGCCGGGCCGGTCACGGCCTTTTTTTCCAGTTGTGGCTCACTGGCTTGTTTGCCCTACTTCATTGCTTATGCTGAGCACCAAGCACAATGGCGCTCATCGCTAACACACATGTGCTCTAGGTCTGTGTAAATCTGTATCGCTGTAGCCGGAAAAGTACATCTAGTACTGCAATAGTGCCAGTGCATCGGTTTCTTCTTAAGATGCCGCCAAAATCTCAAAAATAGCAATCAGTGGAATAACAAAAAGTACGCACAATTGTGAAAAGTATGAATAAATGCGTTATTTACTTTTGCTTACGGACTGATCGCCAAAATTTCACGAATAACGCAAACGTTTTCACATGCACACTACATCGGCGAACATCGCTCGCGGTGGCATTTTAAGAGTATAAATTTTTCGTGTGTATAGTGATATATACTCTCTCGAAATGTTCATTTTATTGATACACCTTGACTTGATTTCGCTTTCGGTAAACGTTAAACAAGTTCGGATAATAAAACCGGTTAAACGGATTAACCGGAAGTTCAGCTCTAGAGGTCGTCATAGATCAAACTGTTCCAAAAACTTTTAGCAACCTCTTACTTAGCATGTGGATACTTCACACTAAGCATTCTCTTGTTTTGGTGGCGGTTAAAGGTCACTTGGGGTCACCAGAGGTTGCATTGTAAAAAAAAATTGTTTATATGTTATCGTAAAGGGGTAATACTGAGGAATTTTTATTCCGCATCTTAATCTACCATATTCAGTGAAACCCCTTTGGTCTTTGTAGACGTAAATGATATTTGGGGTAACCAAAGGACCAGCTGTGAAAACATACCTTGAGGATCCCATACTTAACATTTCGAAACCTCATTTGGCAGACGTCGTGGGTCATTAAGTTCACAACATTTCAGACTGCTTACACGATTGCATAGACGTACAGTGTAGAGTCATGCTGTGATTCGTGGTCCTCAGAGCTGTTAGTCAATCCACGTAGGTCGTACAATTCTACACCTAGACGTCGTCATGGTTACACGTCAGGAGAAACCCATGTGAATTTGAAAGAACAGTTCTCATCAAATTACTTTCTTTTGGCAACTAGTAACGAAAAAGTTCTGGTATATTAAGAGAGCAGCCTTCTGATTAGGCAATATACTTACAAGGTGATGACATTCTTGCAAGTAACGAATAGACCTTCTGGTAAAATTGTTAGTTTTGGACAACGTATAATAAATCTGTGGAAGAAAGGTTGGATCATATTAGCTACAATTTAATTATACTGTTCTCACTTCCACATTTGTGTATCTCTCTTTGAAAAGATCTCGATTGAAAAAGTATTTAATCATTAAAGGCATGCTTAACCCAACTCTCCAAAATGCTCTGTCTCTTGGAATTGAACCTGCAAAAGGTACGTAGTCAACCTAGCACTTCTTGGATGTTAATGTCGTTTTGGATATTCTTTAGAATATAGAATTATAGAGATTTAATATTATTGGGCGTACACTTACAGCGACTTGACACTCTTACAGACACTATCAAACGCATTGGGGTGAATTTCCTGTAACTGATTCATATCTTCTAAGAAGCTGTGAAATGAACAAAAAAAAAAAAAAAAACAGGATAAAAAACGTATGAAGAATAAAAAAAAAGTTGTATGGAAAGTAAAATCACTGAAAAACCACAAAATTACGATTAACACCGCTGAATTTACATGTAACAGACGGGAAAATTGGGATAATAGACGTTGATAATCCAGGAATATGGAATAAAACGTACATTCGAAGCTTCTGTAGGGAGTTACTATTTTGAAATACTGATAAATGTTAGTTCGGGAGACTCTCCCGTTTGGGGAAAACTTATGCAGCACAGTATACAGGCTTTCTTGCCTAACATAGACAAGGCTCAGCAATAGCAAAGACCACCCAAAAATTGCGTTTTAAACCACTGATTAGGAGGTAGCCGTTTTCGGTAGCAATGACAAAATACCGAATTGGATTAAATTCCATTACATTAGACAAACAAATTTTGCAAGAGGGTTCCAAGAACTATTCGTCATTGAACAAATACGCACAGAACGCATGGAAAAGTGGATAAAATGACCAATTTTCCTCCAGATAGAGTGAAAACTAGACTTTCCCAATTGGGGAATCTCCCGAACTAGATGTGATGTGATATTGTTTCGATGGAATGGTGCAGTCCAAACACAAACTTTTCGGTCAGAAGAAATGGATTTAGACAGCCAGTAATGAAAAGATAGAAACAGAAACCTTTACAAATCATTGTGCACGGAGATTTTGGTGTGCTGCACCTGTTTACGAATCTCGACAAGAGCCTTTACGGATGTTATTCAGGGAGGACGAGCTATGACAAAAACTAATCAAATAATGATAACCTCGATATGCCTTTGCTGAGATCAAATGTGGACCTTCTCACACAGTAAAATAGCCCACCTGTTATACTACCATTCTTGATATAAAACTTCATAAGGAATAGGGTACACGTACACTCGTAGAATGAGAATTTCTTTTCTTTTGACATTTACACAGTACTATTTAGTACAAAAGGTGGCACAATTTAATAAATTTCAGGTTTATTGTTCCGCACTCTTAATTGAAATGTGAGTTAATGGATAATTTGTGATAGTACGTGAATATTGGATGGATTAGCAAATAAAATTCGTTGCCTACTTACATGTTAATAATTCCTGTCAAACCGGCAAAACTGAAGTTACTTATCCTTTGAATCCGATTAAACGAAAGATCTCTACAATGTTGGGATAAAACAATCCAGGTACTTCTTTATTTTAACAGCATTCAACTTTCTTTGTTTTTTTTTAGGTAATATGAAAACTTTTCATTTTAATTTTGGACAATTGAGTTAAAATATATTAACAGAGAGAATTTTATTCACATTTTCCTCATACAATAAACCGATCTGACATTACGTGGTTACGATGAACACAAATTGCTCTTTGATCATATATGTGTGAAAACTCAGAACAATTTAGTTGTAATGTTTCCAAAATATGAAAACAACGTACTTACAAGAATGACAACATGGAGCAATTTTGAAAACTTCTGTCCTGTATGATTGTTATCATGTTGTGTGATAAATCGCTGAAGTTAATTAAAGTAAATACATTTTTGAGACCAAAATATGAAAACAATGTACTGACAAGAATGACAACATGGAGCAATTTTGAAAACTTCTGTCCTGTATGATTGTTATCATGTTGTGTGATAAATCGCTGAAGTTAATTAAAGTAAATACATTTTTGAGACATTAATAAGAACAATGGGAGTATCCTCTACTATTCTTTTGGAATCGACAATTATTTCCAATCTATATTCTTGTAGAAACTAATAATAGAATGCATATGCGATAATATAGCGTTACTCCCACACTCTTTGGTACGATATTTGGATAAATGGACTAGGGCAGACGTTTTGCATAGTTTGGGTAGTTTTGTGTCTTACCATACTGTTACAACAGTTTCTGCAGAAGCATGATATAAACCTACCGGTACACTAATGTTAGATGTCACATACTGCTCCGAAAAAAATTAAAGTGAATTTTTGAAGGTCGTTTTTTTGTACATTAACTTACGAAAATAAAAAATGTTAAAGCAGTTGGTGTGAAATATTCACAAACTTACACTGATTGAAGCTTGTCACAATGAATGAAAAATGCGGAAGTGCCCTTTATCTTGTTTTGATGAGCTTGACTATTCAAGATGGAAAGAAATATAAAATAACGACTTGATATTTTAGTTGAAAGCCGTATACTGGATTCTCATGTATCATCGAATTCAAAGGCAACACTGTACTCATTGTGTGGATTGTCATGCTCTGTAATCTGCATAGCACATCTTCCTATTTCACGACACTCGACCGTGTTTTACTTTATTCGAACTCTCAGAGTCATAATTGACTCAGAAAAGAAAGGATAATTCACAGACTTCTTGTAAGCAAGCAACTCCAGAGCAGCATGCAACCCCTCCTATTATTTATACTTCCCACCAACAACCCTTCTGCTTCTCCAAGACGATTGACGTTCAGTCTATCTTACGATAGTAGAAAACGAAAATGGTAAGTTTGATATTTTTGTGGTCTGTGTAGTGCGTATCTAGTGTAATTTTGAAGATAGTTACATGCCTTATTCTACTATCCACAAATTGTAAAAAATACAACATATTCAGGGGGTTCTTCCTGTCCTCCTCCACGAAGGTGTCCGCGTCGACCTGATCTTGTTCCGTTGCTAATTTACCTGAATAATTTTTGATATGAGTGTTGTAATACTCAGATTGTTTTCTCTTGTCTCCTTTCAAATGTTCTTTGAAGTAAAATTGTCATAGAAGACTAACTATTTTTCTCCATAGTAGTTTCTTAGGAGAGTTCTCAACTTTGTAACAAGGAGAAAGTGATCCTATTGTTTTAACAAGGCTTAGTAGCGTTTGCTATACATAAGCGAAGACAGCAATTTACTACAATAATGACTTCGCAACATATTGCGCACTTTATTATTTGAAATTGAATGAACAGACTTCAATATTCTAATCGTAGCACATACATAATCTCTTTAAGAGTACTTTGGTAAATAATACTCATTTTGCAACTTGAAGCTTTGTAACGCTTACTTTTTTCATTTTAAGGTTAATGTACAAATCCATTATTGGTTTGTGAAAATAGCAACACATCTGGAGATGACAAAATACGTGACCAGAAAAAAATGCACTTGAGATTGCAAGTTTAATATGTGGATCCTCCGGGAAGGGAGGTAAAAAACTGCAGCATGAGACAATACGGCATTACATCTAACAATCTAAAGAGAATGTACTGTTACAAGACGACCCGTCAGGAACACCGGATTGAATCCATCGACGAGCGAATGGAAAGTTCCAGAAAATTCAACTTCAACGCAGCCTTTCTAGAATTGTCTAGAAGAGAGAACTGCTTACGCGGCCTGACGACACTTCTAAATATTGACATTGTTTACTACCGTGCATACAAGGAACGTTCTCGTAATGTCTCGACTGTGTGCTCTGGAAGTTTCTATTAAGGAACGTTCTCGTAATTGCTGGACTGTGTACACTAGAAGTTTCTGTTAAATTCTGGAGAGTTCTCGAATAAAAGCCTAGCATATAAAAGGCAGTTCAACAACTGTTTTGAGGAGAGAACCCTAATACTTCATCGAGAGACACCATCGAGTCCAGACGTTATTCTGCTGTCCGTTTGTTGACCGAATCATATGAGGCCAGCCACTGACAATTCACACTTGTGACAAATTGCCTTACGCCGTTTCTACACTGTGTATTGAGGTTGTTATCATCCATCGCCTACCTAGCCTTGTCATTATTCGCTCGTGGAACCAGTTCCTACGCTACAGCACGCTGCAGGTCTACCACTGTGCCATCGTCAACGTGCATGCACTACCAGCCCTTGGACCAGACCACAAATATTAAGTAAAGGATTGTGAGTAAGTCTAATTAATTATTGTAAATTTAAGTGAGATAAGGAGATTGTAAATAATCATTAAGTTGTGAATTTTAATCTCGTTCTTCTGTGATCTTTTGCTGTTATTGGTTTGACTCGCGACCACAAGCCGTAACAGTACCCTAAATCCAGAAAACAAAAAATCCTACATTAAATGTAAATAGCGACGTCAGCAAAATCATAAAAGGACAAAATATCTCAAGCGCTGATGAATTATCAGGTGTTAAGACAAAAAACGTTGCTCTTAATTTCTTTCATAAATGATCAGATTGCAACTGATATCTTATTTTAAAACTTACAACTCGATCAGGCTCCTAGGAAGAACGAATGGGGTTTCCAAATTGTTTACAGAAAGACGGCTAAAAGAAAAACAGACGGAACTTTTATGGTTAATAGCCATGTTTGATTTCTACACTTTTAAATATAACAATAAGCGAATTAAACGTATTGCATCGATACCCACACCATTTAAGTACAAACGAGAGTGCACAGGTAAAAGTACGGTAAGCTTTTTATGCCCAGTGATATGCGGATACACAGTAGTATTATCAAGATGTCGACCATTAAAAAAATGTTCGTTCTCTTGAGTGTGTGTAGACCCTGTCAGAATAGGAAATGGAGATTTTGAAGTTCCTTATCTGAAACAGAAAGAATTTACCAGAATCACTTAAGGTAAGCTATGGTAATTCTTATAGTTTTTAAAGTGGGTTAAGATAATTTCATCACTAACAGGTTTCCCCGTCTAAAGCAAGACATGTATTACATTATACCTGCTTTGACAGCATTAGGCTTTCCTTAGAACTTCATTCACCTCTCTGTTTATCACACCGTAAACTATGATCTTAGCAGAAGACCAGTTCTTTGATAGTAACAAATGGTCAATATAACTACATACCAATGTGCAAAAAGTGGTAAAAGTTCAGAAATGTTTCGTTTTAGAACTTTTAATTGCAGCGCGTAATAGATTTTTGCTTACAAGGTAATGGTTTTGTCACTTACATACTCTTCAACTTTGTAAATTGTTCCATAAAATTAAACGGAACACACTTGATGAAGTTACGGTCCATATTTCTGTAATTTAAATGCAAATTAATAAATGAATGGAAGCAGTAACGCCCAAATTTAGCAGTTAAAACCCAACGAATTCAAACGATCTTAACAGATGGTTAGGTCGATTCACAGACCAAAATTACTCTAGTCGAGAACGTTATTTACAGCTCTTATGCGATTTATAAATGTTTGAAAAATAGGCTATGTTACTGTTAACCATACTATACAGGTGGTCAGGCACCGCTGTTAAATTGCGTATATATAGTGTTTATTATTCAGTGGCGTAGCTAGAGGGGACGGGGGGTCGCCCCCCACAAAGCCTCCAAAGGCCTCTGTCGGAAATTTCTAGTCTCTGTCGGAAATAAAAGCAATTAATTTGAAACACTTACGACACTTCTTATGATTTTAAGCAGAATTACACATCGAAATGGTTACTGACAATGCCTGGAAGTGTCATTTAAGGCAATCTCGGAGACATTTTAATCTATTTTTTTCCGCGCGCTACACGCCAGATGATGGTGGCGCTACGCTTAGATAGTACATTATTACTTCAAGATAATAATCTCTTGGAATTTTTTTGCTTTTGCCCCCCCCCCCACAAAAAATGTCTAGCTACGCCACTGTTATTATTACTTATTAGAATAGTTAATATGGGTGTTTCGTGTTATTTGTACCTCGGAATGAAAGTTCCAAATGGTGTTTTTTAAGCTCAGCCATATAAGATGAAATAAACACTAATTACTTACAAATAAAGTACGTCCCGAGGTATATTGGAAGGAATGTTCCTTAGACTTGCCCCTCTGCAGTCGATGAAGACTTCACCAGAGCAGTTGCATACATCGCAAAGATCCATGTCTGAAAGTTAAGCAGTTAAGCTTTATAACCTCAGGTCACAAAGGGAGAGTAGATGAAACATGAACCTAGATTTCCTTAAAAAATAGCACATTGTGAAATTGAATAGAAAATACAGAAGTCGCTTGTATTTGAATGTAAACTTGGTACTGGCAAATTTATTAATTTTGTCTCACATTTCGATCTTCTCAGCCCATAAGGAATACCACGCAAGACCCTTGTTTTTGGCCAAAAAACAGGGGAGATTAAATATCTATCCGAGTTTGTTACATTAGCCTTATTCATAGGCGTCAATCCTGGGGGGACGGGGGACAAGTCCTCCCACATTTCGATAGGTGGAGGACATAATATCAAATGTCCCCCCCCCCCACATTTGCGTAAAAGGGTAGTGCCGTGGCTCAATTTGACTGGCTTTTGAGTGGTATGTAGGTTTGTTGGGCAATTCTTAAGTGTCTCGATGCAGATTCTGAATGCAGATTTCGTCAGGGAAATCTTATTTAATGACAAAATTTCGGCGCGCTTCGCGCTTATGCGTCACGCTTTGCACTCCTTCTCATGACCATTAAAAAGGTAAATACATGGAACTATTCTGATCACAACACTCTCCGAAAACAGACATACATCTCCAAACATCTAAAGGGGCCCCTCATCAATATTGGATCATTCAGCCAGTGGCGTACGCAGAGGGGAGGGCCATTCGGCCATGGCCCCTCACTTATTCCGATTTGTTTAAGTTCCTAAAAATACGTCAATTTTTTATGCCCCCTCACTGATGCCTTTTTTTTAGTTCCTAAAAATACGTATTTTTTAACACAAATTTTATTTCGAAAAGTAGCATATTTGGCACCAGATTGCATGTAAGGACACCTTTTTTTCAAAAAGTTTCAAAAGGGAGGGGGACACCCCTCCCCTTAGACCCCTCCCCCCATGCCGGCGGTCACACAGCATACTGCATGCCCCGCCCCCCTTGAGACAAATCCTGGGTACGCCACTGCATTCGATCTAATTTGTAGCATGATGTGGAAGGTTGAAAGTACTTTGTTGCCGTTAAACATTTTTCAAAAATTTTTTCACAGCGCTTCGCCGATGCCATTATCGGTATAGATGGTGATTGTTAATACACTTCCGACTTAAAAGCATTGTGAAAACGCCCTTGCTAGTCCTTTACAACTTTGCTATACTACGATCAGCTCCAAAAATATCCCAAAGATAGCACCATTTAGCATCTAAGCAACCTTAAATTAGCAAAACATTTCTTCAAGGGGAGGGAGAGTCCCCCTCCAAAAAAAAAACATCCATCCAGTCGGAATTCGGGACGGTCACCTTCACACCCCAAAACATGTCACCCTAACAACGGGCCTGGTCGGGTCCATGATCTCCGACAATGATCCACGGTGCGAAGCGTGGTTTCAGCAATTCTGGGACATGGTAAAATGTATTTCACCTGGCAGATCTCAATGGTGGTCATGTTAATTTTGAAATGATAATTCTTATTAGACAGGCCCGTAGCCAGGCCGGGGCACGAGGGGCCGTGCCCCCGTGTAGACCACTGTCCCCCCTATACGGAAAATCGATCGAAAATAAAATGTTAGTACATGTAAACGGTGGCCCTGGTATGACACCAAGCGATTTGTAGCCAAAAATGATCCCAAAGGGAGTTTATTAATGAACGTTTTTTGTTCTCTGTAACATTTGTGTTCTAAAATCACAAAAATTTTCGCGCGCTACGCGCGCTTACATTTTTAGTTACATATAGCTTTAACACCAGATATGTTGGCTTAATTTATAAATGTACAGGTTCCAAGGGGCTCAACACAGTTTGGGAAGGAATAACTTAGTCGGGAGAACTGGAACTGTCTAGGACGAAGAGGGCAGATTCTTCCATAGAAACCCAAATTTTCTAACTTTCCTTAATAAGATCCAAATATTTTCAATTTTTCTTCAACAGAACCCCAAATTTTTCGCAGGTCGCCCAAAATTTCGCGTTCGGTGTCCAATCTGTAACCCATTGCTTCTGACGGGGCTTCGGGTTGCTGGACCTCTTAGGGGAGCTTGATCCCTTCGTCGGGCTTATCTTTCCACCACCCCTTGCTGAGTCTGTATGCAGATTTTACCGTGGTAAATAATTTTCCTGCAAAATTTCGGCGCGCTTCGCGCGCAATTCTCACAAGCGAAGTAATATCACCCATGAACATTATTAGTACAAAAATTCAAGTGAACTCTTCCAGCCAAAGCTAGGTGAAGTCTCAAAGTTAGATCCCGGATATCAAGGGGCTTTCATGTAGTAATCTGGTACCTTGAGTAACATCCGCTCCGCGACGACTATACGGAGTGAAGCTAAATTTACAAGTACCAAAAATTTATTTCAAAATTTACTTTTTCTCATGTTTTTTTTTCATGTAGAATTTCGTTCAAAGTAGAAATACAATAATGACCATCCGAAGTGTGAACTGTGAAGACATTGGTGTGCTCTCACTGTCATTCAAAGTCCTGCTCAAAGCTCCATGCTAGTGTTCCCATATTGTTAATTCGCCACATATTGGGGGAATTTCCCTCTGGGTCCTAACAAAATCATACTGGATCACACCAAGCCTGCCTAATGGCAGCCCCTGGTCCCGCCTCGCCTTTCGCAAAGTACTTACCCGGCTTCACCTGCACTTGCTGAGCTGAAGATATATCGTGATTATAGTATTGTTCCCTTCACTTGTGGAGAATTTCTACGTCTCTGTATTGCAAGGGGAGGGAAAAATTTCAATCGGAAGATTGAAATTTTCGCGCGCTTCGGCGCGCGTATGTGTACACGTAAAACCGATACCTTTAAGCTATGTGTGGTAAGCTTGAGATATAATCCCCTGTAGTTCCGTCAAACTGTAATCCTGTTGTGGTACTACTGACAACAAACATAATCTTCTTCGGTGCCCCTCTGTGAACTGTCGGTGCCCCCCCCCCCATATCAGAATTCCTGGCTACGGACCTGTTATTAGAATAGGGCGTCAGTCATCATAAGGGGGGGGGGGAGGGGGGGGGGGCAGGAGGAAAGGGCCTATAGGAAGACATCCCCTCTTCAAAACCAAAAGGGATTGGTTTGTGCTAAGTCATATATGTCCCCCGTCCCCCCCCCCACACATTTGAATACGGATTGACGCCCCTGGACTTACTGAACGTTCTATTGCACAAATTGGTTCTCAGGTAACCACAAGTTGACCTCCAAAGGTAGTGGACTACAAATGTTCACAGTAGCATATAATGGACTATAAATAGCTTGCACAGTTGGTCAGTATGTCTATAACCACACATGGCTGGGTGCAATTAATTGTGTGCACTCAAGGGTAAATCCAACTGCTGGCAGAACTTTTGGTCGTTAGTTTACTATCAAGTGTCTAATTATTACATCCTCAACAAATCTCAGGACCAATCTTTTTAAATGAGCTGCATCAGCCATCATGCAGGTACTTGTAAGTTTGAAACGTCAAAGTTGTCTTTTGGAAGCATTGGTTCATTCATACATAAAACATATGTAGAAATACTTGTTCATGTAAAGTTTTTCTGCCATGAAGCCTTTACTACAAAAGCAGGTACGTAATCTATGCGTCGCTTCTTCGGGGTGGATTACCATGAAGTTTTGCTAACTGTTGTTGTTAAAATATAATTCTAAATGTGTTGTAGAAAAAATCTCGAAAAGATTAAAGGGAATACGGATTTCACTTTCAGGGGGAAGGGTACAGAATATTAATTGCGCATGCGCGATTCTATAGAAACTGATACGTCTGTAATCGTCGGTGTTTGCCTGTTGGTTGTGCTAAATATAGCTTGTTGGTACGTCGTACGTAAACGGCCCAGAGCTGACCATACGGCCTATATAGTATAGTATTACACTGCATGCCACTAGGAACCTTCAACATTATAATAGCAGAGCCTTATGTGCTATCATGTGTTGTAGAAAAAATCTCGAAAAGATTAAAGGGAATACGATTTCACTCTCAGGGGGAAGGGTACAGAATATTAATTGCGCATGCGCGATCCTATAGAAACTGATACGTCTGTAATCGTCGGTGTTTGCCTGTTGGTTGTGCTAAATATAGCTTGTTGGTAAGTCGTACGTAAACGGCCCAGAGCTGACCATACGGCCTATATAGTATAGTATTACACTGCATGCCACTAGGAACCTTCAACATTATAATAGCAGAGCCTTATGTGCTATCATGTGTTGTAGAAAAAATCTCGAAAAGATTAAAGGGAATACGATTTCACTTTCAGGGGGAAGGGTACAGAATATTAATTGCGCATGCGCGATTCTATAGAAACTGATACGTCTGTAATCGTCGGTGTTTGCCTGTTGGTTGTGCTAAATATAGCTTGTTGGTACGTCGTACGTAAACGGCCCAGAGCTGACCATACGGCTTATATAGTATAGTATTACACTGCATGCCACTAGGAACCTGTGCTATCACTAATCGACCATAGGTTGTGTAATCCTGACACAAGGAACGTACTTTCTTTGGTCTTTCACTTATCCTTGACGGAAAGTATTAAACCCTTCCCTTCTGCGGTGGGTGACCATGACTTAAATGTCGTGCATTTAGTACTTGCGATAATCCATAGCTACGGTGCTTCGTTGACAGTAGTAAAAAACTTGATACAGTTAACCTCTTTAACATCTGCTCGAACTTTACTTGAGAGAATGTTATGATAATAAAGTAAGTACTTCAGTACTGTAAAATATGTGCGGACATACACCCCTTAGGGTGGGTTGAATTAGTAAGTGGCTGGTTGCCTCCCCTGTCCCCTTCACGGGGGGCATGTACTGTAAAGTATATGCAGACATCCATCCCTTCAATGTAGAGTGGGTTATATGACCGTTGACTTGTAGGTGGTTGGATGCCGCCCCTGTCTGTAAAATATTTGCTGACATAGGCTGTTCACCTTAGGTCGAGTTGAATTACTGTTGAACAATAGTTGACAGGGTACCTCCCGTGTCCCCTTCTCTGGGGAGGGTGGGACTAGTTTAACCGTTGCATAGCAATCAGGGGCGTATGTACAGGAATTTGCAGGGGTGTGTGTATTATTTTGGGACTGACTACATGTTTTGAAGACCGACTCCCATTGACATAGTTGTACGCAGTGGCGTAGACAGGATTTCGCTCAAGGTGGGGGATGCAGTATGTTGTGCGATAGCCCATCTGGGGTAGGGGTCTAAGGGGAGGGAACCCTCTTATGCTTTGAAAATTCTTGAAAAATTTGGTGTCCTTACATTCAATCTGGTGCCACATATGCTACCTTTTTAAAGTATGATTTGTGTTAAAAAAATCTACTTTTTTTAGGAACTAAAAATAAAAATCGGCATCTGTGAGGTGGACAATGGCCCAGTGGCCCCCTGCGTACGCCACTGGTTGTACGATCCGAATTTCCTAGATAATTACAATTTACAGTATGGTAGTAATAATCATAGGCGTACAGAACTCTTCCAATTTGGGGGAGGCAGAATATTTTTTGCCCGAACCTCATAAAATTGCCGAAATTCGTTGCAGTTTAGGTGCATAAAAAGACCACTAAACTACAACATGCGCGCTAGGCACGAAACTTTTTGCTCATTTTTCGGACATTTGATCACAAATTCGGGAACTGGGAAGAAAATTCGGGCAATCTTTTCAGTTCAAATGTTGTTCATGTCTGAACTTCATTTGAGACGGATTTTTTGGCGCTCAGAGACCGACTTTTGATTTTCAAGGGGGTGTCACACCCCTACACGCACCCTCATATTTACGCCCCTGATAGCAATTGCTATGCAACAGTGGAAGATAGTTTGAATGCATCAAATCATGTTGTACAGCCAACCAAATTCGATACCTTCAACACAATTTGGGTAACTTTGTTTGGAAAAGGAAGGGAAATTAAGAAGTGCCATAGTCATATGATGCAAACTTATAGAAGGTGGCCTACCACCAAAATGGCTGTTCCTTAGCCGGCCAGTCTGATCACCGAAACCCTACTTTGTGGTGGTTAGTGTCAGAATTTGCCGAAAGGAGGATAGGGAATATGGGACAAACCTTAGATGAGGGCGAGAGCAGCAACCGTAAGCCCCACTGAACAACGGGGGATAACCACTGGACCGAAGTTTTACTAGTAAACCGAAGATTCGTTTGACCAAAATATCTATACTTCGAGTTAGAATTAGGGCTGAAATTCGGCTTATATACAGGATTCGGGTTTAGGATTAGGATAAGCATTAACCTCGGGTAGGAGTAGGATTTGTGTTAGAGTTAGGATCAAGTTTAAGGTTAGAATCTTCGAGCTAGTAAAACTTCGATCTAGTGAACCCTGCCCCAAACAACAGGAAGGGAGGGTTAACAGAAGGATGACATAACTTCAATTTTGGGTTGGAAGTATATTGGAAAAGCGTTCTAAACAAATTTTGTGGCTTTAATTGAAGAAAATATTGAGTTCTATTGAAGTTATTCTAGTAAATTTGAAAATATGGGTTGTTTACTTAGAATAAGAAAAAAAAAAACGAGTATCCTGCTTGGGCTAATGCATGCAGTCCCTGTTCGGCACTGCTTCATACCAAGAGTGCTCGATGAAAGTGGGAGACTTCCCTGATAAAGGGTCAGCTTTCCACGATGGAGGGGACATGGTGTTCCTTTCCCCAGCCTAACTGAATGTAACCCCTGGCCTCGCTACAAAGTAAATGCATGGTGCCATATCTCAGTAAGTATTGTCACAGAACTTATTTCTAGGCTAGGTGGGAGTACAGGAGAGAGAAAACGTGTTAAGTTTTATTGAGTGGTGCTATTCGTCACTCACAAGTTATGGAACAAAATGGAATGGTGAATTTGTTGTTGGATATGGATGTATTCATTACTTATTAAATGTCTGGTGGGATTGGAGAGGCATGGATTTCTTAAGGCATGACAAGTCAAATTACGGTTTACGTAGCAAATAAAACGTGTTAACTTAGGGATGAGAGGAAAAGCTGGTTTACGCTGTGTTGAAATCTTCAGAAAAAAAGCAAAAGTTCGTGTAATTTTTCATACAATTTGCACGTCCATCTTCCAGTGCGGCTGGCCCGGGTACTTCGTTGCCGTGTGCTTCGCAGCTTGCAAGATGTTTGATATTCACCGCACCTTGCAACTAGCAAGATCCAAACATCTGAATTTATGCTGAGCGTTGCGGTTTTTTCGAATGCAAATAACATTCAATATTTCCACTTACTATAACAGATCGATGAGTAGCTCTTACTACAGTTTGGGTTGTGGGGGTGGGGTGGAAGTGAGAGTCTAGCCTCTGTTGACCTGTACCGGGTAATGTACGTGCAAAGTGTCTAGTTCTACAAAAAGAGCAGTCGGTTTTGTAGTGTTGACTGGACCTTCGCACTTTAACGTTACGTGGGCTAGGTTAGACACGCACATGTACGAATTACGAGCAGTACACATACACCGCTCAGTTTGTTTCTATATAGGAAGGTGATATACCGTTTTCTCTCTCGTGGACCAATCGTTACCTCCAGTGTTACCAGTTATAAGTCAGGTACATGAAATTGGGACCCATTGTTTGTTTCAAAATGTATACACTTATTTGTTTTAATATTTGTGACATAAAAACTTCTTAAAATGATAAAGAAGTAGTTAAATCATTGGAAAAACTGAAAATGACTTTAATTGAAGTCGACTTGAACAATTACAAGTATTCCAGTACGTCCACTGCAAGTTTCAACCAATCAGAAAATTGGAAATAATTTAAGTGGTACTAGGGTGTACACGGTATTGGTATTTATGTATTATATTACTCTGTCTTACAGATAGTATAATTAATTAGTTTAATTAATCAGTAATTTTCTTCAAAATACAACATTGTATAGGCTAAAGTAACCCAGGTTCAAGAAAGATTTAAATTATCATGTTCTTGAAATGTAGGAGCAGTGGAAGACGAAAACATCGATCACTTTGTGGCCAATGTAGACAGTGTTACTTAGATAAAGTTAATGTAATAGGTCTTCTTAATATTTCCTTGTTGATTCCTTGCCGAAGGTAGGCAAGGAACATATGCGATGGTGATGTCGGTGTATGTGTGTGCGTATGTACGTGTGTAACAACAACATCTCGTTAGCGATCTAGCTTTTGAAGGGAAAGGGAGAGACACTTTTAAGTTGGTTTGTGGGTACATCATGTAAAGAGATCAGCTGGGATTGGTTTTTACTGTGGTTCAAAGGTCATCTGAGGTCACGGGGATCAAACTCTGAAAACTTCTGAACATGATATCTCAAAGTAGAAAGCTTGGATAAATTTCATACTTAGTATGTAGATGCCTTACGGTAAGAGAAGAAACATAATATATTTTTGGAGGTCAAAGGTCATGTGGGGTGACCACGGGTCAAACTCTGAAAACCTTGTTAACACAATATCTCCAGGTAGGAAGCTTGAATAAATTTCAAACATGGTATGTAGATGCATTATTGTAAGACAAAGAACCTATTGTTTTTTGTGGAGGTCAAAGGTCATTTGGGGTCACCGGGGGTCAAACTCTGAAAACCTTGTTATCACGATATCTCAAAGAAGGAAGCTTGGATAAATTGCATGCGTAGTATGTGAATGCATTATTGTGAAAAAAACCTTACTGTTTTTGGTGGGGTTTCAAAGTCATCTGGGGTCACCGGGGTCAAACTCTGAGAACCTCTCTAACACGATATCTCAAGGTAAAAAGCTTGGATAAATTTCATACTTAGTGTTTAGATGCATTATGGTAAGTCAAAGAACCTGATTGTTTTGGGGGTTCAAAGATCATCTAGGGTCACAGGGGGTCAAACCCTGAAAACATTGTTTACACACCCCAATTTTTGAACATAATTCATGAGATAATTTCCGGTTGGGGATATTTTTGTGTGGTTCAAAGATGGATTTGCACATAGTAGGTTACAGGTGTTATGTTTACTCCAAACTTACTATATATTTTCTGCCTTTCACTTATCCCTATGATGTTATTGCTTTTGATATAATCATTTGGAACAGTTCCATTTGCAGTTACTTGTGTTATGTTATGATTCCACAGGTTTAAAGTTCTAATTTATTTGTGCCTTCCACTCGGTTTGAGAAGTAGAGATGTTGTGATTGATACCACATCATACACCAACATAAGAACCAGAGGTAATAGCAATTCCACTCTGTACGGTCACTGAGGATAAAACTGTCACAACTTGCAAAGACAAGTCACCTGTAGACTGACACTGCTGGCCTCTGACACCTAACTTGTTGGTGATCTGTCGAAGCCAAAACCAGATTGATGTGTGATTGTTACTGTGGACCAAGCATTATATATATTTTTAATTAACAGGTGCAGGACATCCATTGTATTGATATTGTACAAAACTTGTTTAAGTTATATGATGGTAATATTCTACTAGGGAGCTGTGAGAGATGGAGAAACATCGACCAAATCTGTCAGACAATATGTACTTGAGAATAATTTAACCCTTTTCAGATAGCCAAATTTGATTGACAGGTCTCTTTGTTCTTATTGTTTACTTTTGTTGACTTTCCTTCACAATGGCGATCTCCCTCTTTCAAAGTGCAATAATCCTGTAACAAAGACCATTTTCAAGATGTTGCTTTGAAGATAACTGCGCAGGCGATAAATGCGACAACGTTTACACCGTTTTTGATCATAACGGCTGTTCGTAAGTTGCACAATGCCATTATTGTTCTAATTTCTTCATTAAGAAAGAAATATACCTGTTTGAAAACCAGTGGGAGTCTAAATTTTCATGATGAAATTTAGAACGTTTGCTGAGAGTTCCTGAAATAGCGAACAATGTATGTATGTTCAAAAAAGTAATAAAAAGATACACTGTACCCTTTAAAAACGTGGCACCTGGCGGCACAATTTGAAATACCTTCTGCTCTTCTCGACGGCTGGCAATGTGATACCAATGGGGGAAATCATCCTGTGAGCTCCCTCAAATGTAGTAGACTACAAGACCAATTGTCTTCACAACCTAATCCCTCTAAGTTTTATAGGAATTTCAGGAACCAGACAATGCGAAGCTTACGTGTCGGCGAAACACCTAGGTTCAAAGGAGGAACAAGTGTTGTTTCTCCATCCCTTACAGCTCCCCGATTCTACAAAGTATCAGTCAATGTGGTTCAAAGTGCTCTGTTTAGTGTTTTTTAACAGACAGACCATATAATTTCAAAAAGACTGGGAGAAGTTGCTACCAATGACCTTTACAAGTGGCAAAAGAGAACCCACTTTGCTGTCCTTTGTCTGAGGAGAGTCAAAAATTCCTACTGTCAAAGATATGACGGATTGACAGCACTATGATTTTAGGAGGGTAGGTGACAGGAAGGTGGATAGAACTGTAGTCCCCAAAGAATAATTATCATCAACAGTGGTACACAGCTCACCTTGATATGATGTGTCCATGTAACTGGTGCTGGCATGGTAACAGCAAGGAGTCACACACACCAAGGAATTGCCTGATTGATATGAATATAGTCTTTTCATTCTTGTGAAGGACAGGAGTGGCAAACTTCACAAGTTGATTTGTAAGTTCAACGTGCAAAGAATTCAATTGGAAGTGCTTTTAAGAGAGGCCAGAGGTTAATTGTGGTCACCAGCTGGCAAAGTATGAAATCTTTTGTAACCACATTATCTCAGTGAGGGGTATATAAAGAAACTTAAAATGTCGTACATTTACTTTATTAATTACACAAGTCTAGTATGCTGTCCTTATTGATTGCAAGGAAGTTAAACCTATGCATTCATACCTACTCCATCTCTCAACTTAGCAAGGAATGACTACGCCTCTTTATGGAACGCCAAAACGGACAAAAATGCAGTACAAAATTATGTAGTCCTAAGTCATTATGTAGGTACAAAAATACTGTCACATAATGACATGCAACTGCATAAGTGCCTATGTGATAGTCTCAACATTGCCACATACAAGGATAAAAACTACTCAGAATGATTGCAAATACAGTAGAATGCTGAAACACTAATGACAGCAACTTTCTCCTGTACAGGGCCCTAAACAGCAGCCCTTAAGGACCCACCCAAGATGGTAAAACTCATAAAACCTCTTGGCGTTCTTGTCAGAAGGTAGACTCGAAAAGCTGTTTACATCTTCGTCCTTTGTATTCATCTTTTACATGTATCACGCCCGTCAAGTTGTACTTTACTAATTGAAAAGTTGTCTTTGCTCCTTTTTAAATCAAATGGTTGTGTCTCATTTATGTGTTTATGATAGTAGTAGAAATAATCTGAACAAATTGATGAAGCTTAAGCTATGCATGAAACCCTAAAGTTAGGATTTAGACTAAATAAATGAAATGAGCAAAGCAGAAGTAATCCGAGGCCTAAAGTTTGTAATAAACTCTCCGCATTGCAAACATGGGTTTCTTTACGCGTCATGCATCTTACCTGAAATAAGGACCTGTTCATAACTATCCACGAGTCTGAATGATAACAAAACACCAGACAACTCCAAGAAATGTAATATAATACAATTTGCTTTCCATTCTCCTGGTAAAGTAAAATATCAAAATAGAAAACAAAGAACCGGTTCAGAAAATAGTATGCCTAAATGATATTAAACTGTGGGTCAGAGATTCACTTTAACTTGGATAGACTATAAACTTCTTTTGTTTCGTAATAGCTAGGGTAATAGCTCCATGCTATGGGACAAACAGATTAGACATAGTTATGCTCATGCCGCTCTAGAAAACCTCAAGTCTCTCTTACGCCCTTGAATACATTGATAGGCTAAAAACAATCAAGCAAACGATCTTATGTGAAGCTGACAACATTTCCCATTGCTCAATTAGAACATTGTATTCAATACCTTAATTAAATCTACCCACCATACATAGCAACAAAATAAAAACTATTGTCTTTAGGAAACCACACAAAAACTGATTTTTAAACTTCCTTTACCAGCAAGTCAATATATATCAGAACCTTTAATGATATGTTTCATGTATGGAAATGAAACGATTAAAATCAGTGTTAGACTATTCGCATTTTATCTTTTAAATGTGCAAAATCTTCATTGGGTGAAGCCGGTGTTTTGATTACATGCCAGATTAAAACATCGATCCTTCCATATAGAAGCATAATTTTCCACTCCCTTTTCGGTAAATGGAGATCGTTTAAACTTCCTTCTAGGCAAATCAAAACATGAAGCTTCTAAGTGTTATCATTTCAGTTATAGGAATAGAAAAATGGAGCTAAAAACTGAAACAAGTACATGACTTTGTGAGCATCCTGGTAAAGTAATCGAGGCAGGTGTCATGGTTGGATATTACAAGGGACATGAAGAATTTGATATCTTTTTTGAATCTTAGAAATAGAGTCTCTCAAAACTTTAAGAAAATAAGTAGAGCAAAGATCGTAAATCTCACTTGTTTACCAGGTAGTTGTGCACAAGACCCGACCTTGGTTTTATTTGATTTTCCTCATTATTTGCAATACTTTGTCCTGTAAATTACTGAAAAAGACTTATCAAAGTTGGATGAAGTTGTATCAATTGGAAATAAACAGGTGTCCCAAGGGAGTAGCTAACTATAGGTAGACCGTGTTGACAAAACTTGTTATCTCGAGAGGAGTTAACCTCACTCTACAACACAACTGACTGGACTGTGTCTAGTACAAAGCCTGGGTCCCCAGTATGAAAGAATATTTGGAATCCAACCCCCCCCCCCCCCAGATTGTAGAAAACTGCATTGTAAGCCACCTAAACAAATTTGTCACTACAGTTTTGCTAGTGACATTCTTCAACCTGTGAAGATTGCAGGAAATCGCTTTCTAAATTTCTAAAACACAAACTTGCCACTACATTTGTGCGTCTACCTGGTCTCTGAGGAAGTCTGTTCAGAAAAGTTTATCTTACATCCTCTAAAATTTGATCTCTACTTTATGCTGTTCCATGAAATTGTTCACTCGGGTTACGGATGTGGAATCAAGGAGGTACAGAAAAAAATTACGAACAAATCAGAGTCCTCCAGGAAAGTTAGAGACAAAAGAGAAAGAATAAAATCGACGAGCAGTCAATTATACAAAGAACACCAACCAGTATAGAAGATAAATGGCATCCTGAACACGCAGTAGTAGATGGAATTTTACTCTCCACCACCCTGACAATCTTTTCACCGCATTTGTGCTTTGTTTCATCCTGTATCCTACCTACCCTGACAATATAGACTGTTATTACAGGCTACCGAAACCATTAATATTACATAGGTCACAGGCGTATATCTAAACTGACCGATGCCTCACAGGTGGACGAGGAAATTAACTTGCTCAGTGCTGTACGGAAAAGAAGTTAGCTACAAAATAATAGGACTCGGTTGGAAAGTTCGAAGTTATGGGTGATTCTTCTTTCTCTCCAATCCCTCTGTCTGTTCAATCTCTCTCTCCTACCCTTTACCTTAAATCCCCCGACTAAGTGATATTCTCCTCACTGTGTGATTTTACAGCGACTGTCTGAGTGGGACAGGTTGGGTAAAAATGTATCTATTCATGACTTACGTGATGCCCTAGAGCGGTTACAGACACTCTAATCATGGAAGAGGAATATCTGTATTGTTTAAAGTAAGTAATATGTGAAAGTGCAACAGAACATAAGGAATAGTACTAAATTGATGTCCATATGCAGAAAACATGTTTTTAATGTGGTTAGAAATGATTACCATGACTGAACTTTTAATCCGTTCTTTGATAATGATTAGTAAATTTTGTTGTGAAGCATTAAGAAAAATTGTTCTTTGGGTAAAGGAAAGTTTGGTATAACTTTGCAGAAATATATTTTCATATAACGCATCTGATTATCAAGTCTTTATTTTCTTATGTCTGGTGTAAATTTTACAGTTTTTTTTATATTAGTACAAAAATTTATGCAAAAATAAATAGACTTTCAACCTAGTAGCTTTGTTTTAAGTGACACACCCAAGGAGTTTCAACCAACACCCCACACCCTTACAGCTGTTAATGGACAGATTAATTGGAATAACCATGCATTATATGCTTGCTGTGATAATGCTCATTGACATGACATCATTTACCGTGTGGACGACCTTTGTCAAAATGCAGGCGTGATTGTCAATTAAGGGTAGAGCCCATAGAATTTTGGTGATGTAGGCCGTGATGTTTGTGTCAGGTCTTTATGGACATAACACACTATGTCCCCCTCCTCAAGGTCTGATTCAAACAGTTCTCCCTACGTTGCAAGAAAATTACTTCCCCCGCATGGGAGAGGGGGCTCATCTTGACACCACCCAACGGTTCAACCCACCAAAGAGAACATGACTGCAAATTTTCGATTTAGTTTCAACATTAAATCTCTCGAATTTGATTCAATATACTACACTGGTAGGCCTGTTAATCTACCATCGTACCTAATGGCGTCGAGGTGTGTAGTTGTGGCAACTCTCTGTATATACGGCGGTGCTCCCACAACTAGATTATTTCTACCACCTGTAATAAAAGCATACCAAACAGATTCTGTCTTCCTTCCAAGGTCAAACAAGGACATCTGCCTGGATTGAAACGTTGTGTGGACGTGACGTACTACTCCTCCCCTATTCTTCCCTCACGATCCCTTCGATAGGATTAACCAAAGCCAGAAAGTTTAAGGAGCTATCGTCACTACCACTGTGTGCTCATTATTGCATTGCCACAAAATCATCAGGCTGATAGTCAAAAATACAACTTGCCGCAACTTCCCAGTAAATCCAATATCTGAAAAATGTTGCGGACATTCACCTAAAATATTCTGAGAATGGTAGCTACAACGTGCTTGTATGAACGAAAACTAGTAGAATTATGAGAATTATGTACATGCGAACTATACAAATAATGTGCAAGATTACGTACACCTTTCTTACCTATTAGGAAAGTGTTTCACTTCCCTGTAGGTACGAAGTTTGGACTATTTGGCCCCTCACTTTACGTAAGTCTTTTTCACCACTATAGAACAGTCGCCGCATCTCATTTCTAATGGCTTTAATTTCTTGTCTTCGCTTGAATGTCATATCAGGTTTGATGAAGATCTTATCATAAGTAGTACTAACATTTAAGCTGAGAGACTTGCCAAGTAACAATCTTCTATAACTAAAGTTCTTCACATTCATGCTTGTGAATCGGTTATCCTTCACCTCTTATCATAGCCCCAACCCCCCAAAATATGGAGGTTATACAAACTCCCTTGCCATACCATCAACTTTCAATTTCACAATTTCATCGGGATAATCATTCTCAGTCAAATGGTCAAGTTTTATCCTACCTGCATGATTATCCAACACAATGAGATCAGTGTGAGTTCTTAATCGTTAACATGTTGTTTTAATTGAGAAGTATTCACGTAAAGTACCATACTGTCATATCGTGTGATTTTGCCTGAAAACCTTGGGAAAGTGTGCATCTATTGGCAACTACCCATTCTAACGCAGTTAAAAACTACCGTTTTTTAAGCAGAAAAGTGTAATTGAAAATGGATACAACTATTTCCTTGAAGTGAGACTATTTGAAAAAGGAACTCTTTCCTTGCTGTAAGACTATTTGAAAAAGGAATTGATAGACAAAATTGTTTTGTCAAGATACTTAAATTTATCTTGATGTGAAGATTTCAGCAGCATAGCCTTTGACGTACTTCCTGTGACCTATGACGCAGTTGCAAAGTCGTTTGCAGAAAAAAACAATTCAGTGAAAGCCCCACCTGTTTAAAAGGCTATAAGAATTAGCCACAATTAAGCATGGAGGTACAGGAAGACACGTCCCCTAGTTTCCCAAGGGGAACAAGGGGATCCTTTCCCCACTGTCCGAAGGTTGAGGACAGGATCCACGCAGATTCCTACAAATTAATCCGTGTTCAGTTACTTTCGCCCCAACTTTCATGTGGGGGTTGAAACTCATAGTCACAAAGAAAGAGTGGCTTGTAACAGTATTGCAGCTACAGGTTCAATAAATGTATCGGCAATCCGGTACTAGGTTTCCCAGTATCATTACAGTTCGGAAATGTATAGAAAACATGCAACAAACTTTACAAAAGTGGGGTGGGGGGGGGGTGCATGGCTTCGACAAGAACAATTTCAAGTGTGAATGAATTGTTAAACCCTAGATGATATACGGTGAAAAAGCTGAAGCATCATCCTCCCACGATTTTAATCCATTCAATGGTTGTTTCTACCATTGCCTTAGTGCTATTTTTTTAGGGTTATGGAACACGTGAAGTGGACATTCCCCTCCACTTGCAAAAGTAGGGAGACAGGTTTGATGAGTAGATCAAACCTAAGTTTCTTCGAAGGATTATTTTAAAATCTAACGATTTTAGATTGATATTTTGTAGTATCTAGCAATCAACACAAGTATATGTACACAAATGAAAACTTTGAATGGGCGTAGTAAGTTATCATGTAGTGAGAACATTGAGAGTACAATTTCGGTAAGCTAGTAATAATCATGTAACCGTCAAAATGTTCAAAACATTTTTTTTTAGCCAAGTTTGACCTCTCAACGGCTCACTGAATGCGCCAAACTTGGAGGAGATTGTGAAATAAAACATTGAAAGATGCTCCTTTCTGACTACTGGAAATCAAGGTAAATAGGTAAAGAGAGTAGAGACTTTTCACAGAACCTTGCACTATTATTAAGTGCAACTGCTCTGCATACAATTTTGGTTAGGCCAAGAACAGTCATGTAGCCTGTCTGTCAAAACAGACTGAAGGAAGGAGTCTGGTGTTGTTTCTAAGGAAAACAATTTAAAATTTCAACACTTTAAGATGAGATTTTCTTGCATGTGGTAATCATCACAAAGATGTAAAACAATGTAGGTCAACTTAATGACTGTCGCTCAAAATAAAGTTGGAAAGAAAAAGGAAGTGGAGCCTGTTAAAGTATAACTTTGAAACTCGAACGAAAAAAAAAAATGATAGCTGCTTCAATAAGGGATAAAAGAGTTGCCAGTTTTGCACTAAGCTATAATTACGATTAGGAAAACTCAGGCTACACACATGTTAGTAAAGACCAGTTTCACGAAATCCCCAGTTTTTAAAATTGGTGTGGGACATACATGCAAAACATTGTTTGAAAGTTTCAACTATTCTTTATTGTTGCTTGGAAAGATTCCTCTGCGTTAGCACCAGAATAGTACGAAAGCCAATTAGGGCCATGGATATTTTTTCTAAATATGATTAATCAAATTATTAATGAGCTTTCGTAGAATAGTAATCACAGGTACGTGAAAAGGCATGAAAAGGCCGCCGAAGAAAGAAATTCACATTCATACCAATTTTTAGCATTTATCAGTCATCCAAATGGAGTTCAGTATCCTAAATGGTGTTTTATTTTTCATCTTAGAACCCCATGCTGGCAAATATTAAAAATTGCGGTAAATTTACCAGCAAGTGGGCTAATACAATGACATACCTTTTTGAGGGAAAACAGTTGTTCCCCTTGACCCCCACTCCCATGGCCGCGATCGCGGGGGATGAGGGCATGGTTCCACCAATAATTTGGTTTGGGGGACCGACTACCTTTCGTGCCCCCCCCCCCCCAATATTCGGTCAACGGCAATAATATTTGTTAATACTTTGCGTGTGAGACATAGTCCCTTTCAATAATTTGGTTAGGGGAGACGTAATGTCTATGATATCTTGGCAGAAATCTCATATTTCTGTGAACATTAGACTTTCAGACGACTTAAAAGTCATAAAAACGACCTCAGCACCAGCCCGCTTAGCGGGCACACTAATCAGAGTGCATGTTAGGTGATCAATTAACAGTCGTAGACACGAGTGTTTATTTCTCCTATAATTTGGTTGCGAACGTATTCTTCCTGTAGAAAATGGTCAACTGCCACAATATTTGCTAAAATTGATGTACGTGAGACTTAGTCCCCTCCAATAATTTGATTAGAGAGTGGGAGTACCCTCAGCATTTTGGCAAAACATTTGCTTATATTTGCATGTAAGCTCATAAGGCATGCTCCCTAGTATTATGGTTGAGGGGGACCAAATGCCTTTCATCCCCACTCAATTTTTTTAACGACAGTAGTATGTAGCTCTATTGACAATGAAAGGCAAATTTTTCGGTGCTTTTCGCGAGCATCTATTGCGAAGAAAAAGCCTGGTGGTTACTGAGACTGTAAGACACACACAGGCAAATTTTAAATTCAACTCCATATTTAGGGTATTCAAATTAACGCACTACATTAGAGTAACTCCATGCAACCATGGGAGTTGCCCCAGTCTAATCCATAGGTGCACGAACTGGAATCTTATCAAAACGTTGACTAAATTTGATTCAACATTTACTAGAATGGGTTAAAAATGGAACATCTGTTAATTTTTAACCTAGACTAGTGACATAAAAGAACAGATTTCTGCTAGGTGCCCTATTAATCAAATTGTTTGCAAAGTTTAATGGGACGTCTTTAGATGTTTTTCAGGAAACTTACTTAATATTTCAACTATTGCGCGGATGTTGTGATATTAATTTTTCTTCTTTGTATCTATCTGTTTCCAATTCTTTTTTGATACGTCAAATAGAATGACATCAAACCCACAGAAAGATCGCCGAGGAAGACCTGAATTTCGTCTTCCATCCCCATACCCAAACACGAATGGATCAGGGTAACTTTAATTGTGTATTTTCAGCGCACTCCATGCTCCAGTTGCTGATACCGTAGAGCAATATTGGGGAAAACTTAAGGAAGTAATGTTCCGAAAGTTAACATTAAGGTCAATGGAGCCCTATTTTAGGTTCATGGAGCCCTCTTTTCATTCATTCTCTATATTCAACATACTTTGTTCTCTGCAGAAGTGGCCAGCTTTTATCTAGATGTCTTTTCAAAGACACGTAAAACTACTCCCAGCTCCCTGCACCACTGAAATTTATCCAATTGTCGACAAGCTTTTCAATGTCAGTCTCTGGAGTCTTCACCGTAACAGGAGATGGCCTGGTGGATCACACAATGGGCCCAAACTACCACGGATTTCGTAATCTCGCACAATGCTTTGTTTACGTACATTCATTTTCTTCAACTTGTAAATTTTCTGCGCGCTGGTGTAGCTATCTCTTGTTATTATCAGGAGCTTCCTGCTCAAATTTAGCGGCTGGTGGATATAAAACTGCATGGTAAAAGTTTATGAAGTAAAGTTTAAGTAAAAGAATATTTGTGCTTCTTCGTCTCCACAAAAGAGCACATTTCGTTACCAGCATTACATAAACATAGGCCCAAACATTTGCATTTATATACGTTTACGTATACATATCGATATATGTATACGTTTACATATACAAATGCGCATATGTATACATATAGGTATATATATACATATACGTATATGTGCACATGTACATACCCAGCAGAAAAAAACGTTTTTAAAACGTGTAAACTTGTGTTATAAAACGTTTTATAACACAACTTTATACGTTTTAAAAACGTTTTGTGTTAGCAGGGTATGGATCATTTTGAGGTTTCCGACCAACGTCCACCAATGTCCAACACAAATCGCAGCCCTTGCCCCGCCTACCCCCCCCCCTTGTGCTTGGCTATGCAACTGACAAATACTTTCCAAGTGGTCAAGTCTGTGAAAAGTTGTTATGCAGTTGTTTTGTTTTCTACATCGGGTATGGGAAAGAGTTTCCCTTTACAATCAACGTCTAATAAAACTGCAGCTTTACGTTTCAAATAGTACCTGCATTGAACCTGTACGTAAACTAGTGAATGAACCATATCATGCAAAGGTATAACGGTAGACTGAACAAGGGAGTTGGTGTTGAACAAACGGATTTCTCTTGACATAAGAAGGAGAAATCACCTGGAAATCTTCTCTCGCACGTTTTGGAATGAGATTAGTTGTACAATAATGAATCCTATCTCACCTGAAATTTGGCATGGATCATAACTAAATCCACGTGAGGTGATAAAAATCTGCGTCACGATTGCAAAGAACACGAAATTATACCAACTGTACTCCATCCTAGTACAAGACACAAACAATCAAGAAGAAAACGTTTTGCCTTTAATGATGGTGTCCTGAAGAGATTTTCTTTACACTGAATAAAGTGTTGGCTAACCTTCGTCTACTGAAAGTAATGTAAAGATATATATATATATATATATATTTTATATATATATATATATATATATATATATATATATACATACATACATATACATCTTATGTAAACTTTGCTAAGTCAATCTCTGTTTGAATTCCTTGTTCCCATAAACTTTATGTTCATTTATACACCTTTCTAATAGTTTTTTAAATTCCCTTCTTAGAAACCCAGCAATATTGTTGCCCTAAGCAAATAAAAAACGGAAGCGAACTATGAGTGTTCATTCTAAAAACTCTTAAGAAAACTGCAGAGAGAAGATGTGGTTGCAAAAATCATAACCACAGAGTCCAGGATTTGTTTTTCAATTCGTGTGAGCTTTGCAGATTAGACAGAAAGGACCTCGTTTGTTTGTAGAGAAAGCTTTATTGAAATGCTTCAAAAGCGGTGGTTTGAATGCATATGTTAAGAGTTGTAGAATGTTTGGAAAGAGGGGTAGCATACTTAGCGTGTTTCTAATTTTATAAAAGTAAGAAATACACTAACTGATATAGATTACAATTGAATAGTTACAATAAAATACAGTGTTCTTGTTGTAGGTGATTGACTTAGTCTACTTTCCCCCAAGTAAGTCCTCTTTAGCGTTGGAAATGGTCATGAATCCATCAAAACTACAATAAAATATAAAAACTGATTTGTTCATGAAACTCAAAATGTATGTTTCCTAAAGTTTACAGTATTTAACATCAGCAGAACCAATATGTCCGATTTGGAACTTACGGGACAGGGGTCAAAGTGAAGTTAACATGACAGGTTTTTGAGATGAAACTGGGTATTGATACAAAGATACATAGATGATTTCTGGTAGAAGGCAGTTGGTGCCTGTAAAAGCAGTTCTTCTTCTTCATCGTCTGGTGGGACATCAGTCATATAGGTGTCCTTGAAATTGTAGCTGATGGGTTGGTTTTTCTAATATTTTTCAAGACGTCTTTCAAATGCTGCAATGTTTGGTGCAGTAACAATATTTGCTGGAAGATTGTTCTGTGTAAGTAAAACTATTCTTACGCAAGTGTAGCCTTTACCATCTTTTATAAATTTTGTATTAATGTTCACGTGTGGAACAATCCTGTACAAAAGGGAATAAGTTGGAGACAGCTGCATCGTATTTGACACTATTTTGTAGACTTCAGTCATATCTCCCCTTAGTCGTCGATAACTGAGTGAAGTTAAATCCTAAACTGCCAGCCTTTGATCGTATGGCAAATGTTTTAGTCCAGGAACCAATTTTGCAGCACGCCGTTGTACATTTTCAATCGAGGTGATATGTTTCGCTAAAAAAGGATTCCATACTTGGCTTGCATATTCTACATGTGGACGCACAAGACTAAAATAAAAGAAGCTTAAAAGGTGAATGGTGCAGGTATGTAAAAAGCCGTCTTATCAGACCCATCACAGAATTTTCTTTACTCACCTTTTCAGTAATATGCTTGTCAAAGGAAAGCCTGTTGTCAATTACTACGCCAATGTTTATTTTCACAGATGGGGGCTCCATCACTTTACCACTTTAAGACAATATATAATTATAGCAATCCACTGCTGTTTGTCCAATTCTCATAGTCTTACATTCGTCTGCATGCGTATATTTTAAAGAATAACACTTTACAAATGGAAATTTATTGCCACCTTACTCTTATCATGATTGCAACGACGTATTCAGGTAAAAAAAAAAATCTAGACGTGCATTAATTTGCACGCTTTGACTTAGTCAGGCTCACACTGCCGCGAGGAAACGTGTTTACATTTGATCTTCTCACTTATGCTTCGACGTCAGGAATCGCTCTATACGGTGTTTCATTCGCGGTGTAATTTCAAAACTAAACACCCATATTTAGTAGGAGATCTATCGCTATATATTGGTCACTTGAAACGTTCAGCCAATAACACTGACACAAGGTATGTGTAGCAGTGAACAGTGACGTTAAGCTTCGGCCGTAACAAACTAATCCGGAACATTTTCAATGATTATCCACTATGCTGTAGGCGTTAAACTTTCATTAAGGCATGGAACAAATGTTATCTTTCTTTCATATGCTTGCCTTCTCGGTAAGAATTGCATTTAACGAAAAAGATACGTTGATTGGTGCAAGAGAAACTTGTTCTCCATCCATGTTTTCCATTCGCTTCAAATTCACAACTGTATGGATATTCATACCAGATGAGCGCTCTTATCCGTGATTGGCTCCCCAGGTTTTATTGGTTGGGGAGTGAGTTTCTTCGCTTTTTGCTCCCTGACGTCGAGGGAAAAGTGAAAAGACCAAATGTAAACATATTCCCTCGCAGCAGGGTGACCCTGACTAGCTTCGACATTGAGTTAAAAGTATAAAAGTTAAAAGCACCTACCCAGTTGCACGATTTTTCACAGCGAAAGTTTCTTAAATATTCATTATACTTCATATTTTATATAAGCGACATATATGGCGAGTTTTTTATATTAGTTTCCGTTAAAAGTTTTCTTTGGCTCTTTGCATCTCAAAAAGGAAAACAAAAATCTGGATTATCTTTTCTGAATGGACTTTATGCATTGACGTCATCCCCTACTTGATGACCTCATCAACGCTGCACTACCAGGTAAACAAAAGAGTGGACATGTGTGTCCTCTGACCATACGCACTGCTCTTTTATTAACCGTTGACATCATGTGCACAAGGTCTAAGTGAAACATTGTGCATACACAATATGAGTGAACAATGTCTTACATAGCCCAGTCCGGAACTTTTTTCTGAGCCGAGGGTGGACTGCACATCTGTTTGTGAGAGTGGACTGTATAATTGTTAATTGGAAAAAGGCAGGATGTTTCAACTGACTGCACGTCTTTACAATAGTCAGTACTGGTTTTAAAGAGTATTGCCAGCGACCTCTCTCCTTCACATTTCGATTACAACTATGTATTAGAAGTGTCACCAAAACAAGGCCGTAGTCTGGGCGAAACCTCTGGGGGGCAGGTCATGACACTACCTAAGCGGAACACTAAGTGGTATGCCTACAGATAGTTAACACCCAAGCGGACCCTTTCTCTTTCACGTGTTCTGAGTACCATCGCGAAGGGGGGGGGGGGTGAGGGGAGAGGCACAGGTAAGGCCTGACTTAGGTTCAGCCTATCGTTGGCAAATCTTTGAACTGATAACATTTTTACAAATTGTCATTATTTAGTGATATTCTTTATATTTTGTGGCTGCGCGGAAGGCAGGAGGTGCTGTCTAAGAGGAGAGGACGACGTCCTATACTCTTTGAGAAATTTTTGTCTATGTGAGGTGTCTTTGATGCAAAATGGTGCTATCTTTCTAACGCTCCGTAAAGCGTTGAATTGATTATGTGTTTAGGAATCCTCATTATTTAGTGATTTTTCTATCCCATTAGCGTGTAATTGAAGGGAACATTGCCTAATGGGAGAGATTACACCTCTACTCTTTGAGAACTTTTTCTTGTTCTAAGTTTTCCTAAATCCTAAGTGGTGTTATCTTTGGTTAAACTTTGGACTCATAAAATGATCTTTACTTTTAATTATTTACTTAATTCTTCGGCTGTGGTATGCATGGCACCCCTACAAGCTGGCTTTCCCCTGGCGCTCTTAGTGTGACACTGGGGAGCCACCATCAGTTTGTGCGTAGCTATAGCGCAGGCCTTCAAGAAAATGGGGAAAATGTCACGTTTTAGACTTTAAAAGTTGCATCTAAGCATTGTCTACTTTTAAAGTTCATGCTTTAGAAACAAAATTTAGATTTCAAGAAGGAAAGTTAGATTTCATTTAAACGCTAAATTCAGTCACTCCAATTTAAATTAGTGTACCCGGGCATCCATTTCATGAATGGCTCTGGAAAATTATGTTAAAATGTGTTTCTCACTTCATCAGTTGAGAAAATGCCGGTAAAGACTAACTCCTTGGTTTATCTTGAATATGCAATATTTATGTTCTAACATATCATGAAAGATACTTGAAGTAAAACAGAGGATATTTGTAAAATTTAGATGTTGTTCAAAATAAGTTTGCGGCGACTGCTTATGCCCTTTAAATTAAAAGTTACTTCATAAGCTCATTGACCTTAGATAATAATTATATAATCATTGGCTGTTTTATCTTTAACCAGTGTTAATGGTGGGTGTATTCAAGAGGTGTTTCTTGGAGGAGGAAAATGGTTTATTCCCCGGGCAGGGTTACCCCACATAAAAAGTGCTTCCATGGGGCGGATCCGGACATCTCCCCGGAAAATTTGGGGAAAGAAGAACACTTACGTGCGATTTCCAGGTTTGGAGGGCCTTGAAATCATAATTTGGACAGTGCAATGTTCAGCATTTCTGCAAATTTTCTAAAGTAGGTCAACTTTCATTTACGTATGGCAATCTCAGGGGCAGTAGCCCCTACCCCGCAGGCTACGGCTCTGCAAAAGTCCAATTGTATAAGTAGGATAGAAGCATGCGTTTGTGAGCGTGTTTCTTGGAGGAGGAAAATGGTTTATTCGCCGGGCAGGGTACCCCACACAGATTAAGATTAGCAGAATTTATTTGACTTACAATTTGCAAAAAATACCAAATCAAAACTACGTTATTTTCAGTTGATATTGATTCACATAGGCTAATTATTGCTACAAATCAGTTGTATGTTTTGTTAGTAGCAGTGGATGACAAATGTTTCTTTTGTAAAGCTGAGACGGAAAGGTGACAACATTTTTACGGGAAATGTGGTATGTTCTACATATTTATTTTGGAAGTAGAACGAGTACCTTGGAAAAAGCAATTTGCTGTTTGCTTTGCTGTTTTTTTTATTAAAATCAAGGAATGAAAGAAACCTTTATCTTACACGCAGAAGAATTCATTACCAAAGTAAACACAAGAGTTCTGAGCTTTAATAAAAATGATTTTTTTTTACAACTTCACGTTTGCAATAACTTTAGAAAAGGAAAAATTATGTACTAAAGTTTTCAAGCGATAAGCTAACTTCTCACGACTTATATCAAATGTTTTCTGTCTATAAAAAATGTTCCGCAAGTTGTAGCTCTTAATTTACCTTTCAGTTCTTTATATTTTCTACCACACCTATTTCTACATTTCTTTATTTAGTACAAAATGTAATGCAAATAGGAGAAGGAATTTACTAAGTAATAGGCACATTCAACATTGTCATACATAAAGGACAAAGTAAATATGTACAACATTAAATGAGCATCTGAACCTCTACGCAACGTTCTAGCTACAGTGTTTTGCCTAGTTTGGTCGAATTTATAAAATAATTAAACAAATCTTTGACACATCAAGTTGTAATATATCTTTCAACCTATTAGTATCAACAGCACTCTTACGGTTCCACGTTAGATCTGCATCATGGAAACCTGTTGGTGGAAGGAAGCATGTGTTCTAAATTTGCCAGAATCTGCAAGTAGGTAAAATGAAATATTATGACGCCGCTATACTCCTCATTGTCTGGGTTATTTGAGTCACCTCACGGATAAACTTCGGTGCATTTCGGTTCTGATAGCGTGTGGTCAAACTGCGCCTTCCATGAAGAGAATCAACTCACCAGAGGTTGTAAAATATACTGCCGCTGCCCAGACAGGTATTCGACTGTCAGCACTGTGTCATAAGTCCTTAGCATTAAAGTTAGTGTTGTAAAGACTACTTAAAGGTGCAATAAAAGTTGTTTTATTGTAGATAAGTATTCATATTACAATCTAGTTAGAAGAGGTTAAGGTTACTTCTCTTAAGCCTTCTCAGCACCCTCCCCTGCGCCACCCCTGTTTTCTGTCCTTGGCTTTTCATTTTATCGATTGGCAATTTGCTTGTCCTCTTTTGTAAGAGAAAAGATTTTTTAAGTCTCATAAGGTTTAAAAGCCACCCATTTGCTGATGAGTTACAAGTCATGCCTCAAGTTGGGCAAACACTTACATCAGTTTCTTGCTTTACATCTGTAACACTCCAGGATGACTATTGAACACAGCAGACTCCTTGATTCAGAAAAAGATACCACTACAAATTAGGAAAGTGAAAGTGAAAACCCTTAGGACGGCGGATATCGTTGTATCAGATTTAAGCATAAGTGAGATAGCATACAAGTTATTGTAATATTGCAAAAACACGTAAGGGTTAAGACATGTACATAAAATACAAAACACTGGTAGCATGGATATCGTTCTAGTTAAGTGCAAAATTTTGCTTCAGGTGGTAAAGCTTTGAACTCTTTATATGTTCACGAATTAACATTATTTAGTGATAGTCTTCCTATTTTTTAGTTGGGCGTAAGTCAAGAGGTGCTGTGACTAAGAGAAGTGAATGAAACTCTATACTCTTTGAGAAATTTTTGTCTTTGTGAGGTGGCCTGGATGCCAAAAGTTGCTATCTTTGGTGAAGTCTCGTAAAGCGTTGACTTGATTATATGTTTAGAAAGCCTCATTACTTAGTGACTTCTTTCCGTGTTGGGTAGGGTGTAACTGAAGGAGATGTTGGCAGGGTAGGGGGATGACACCTCTTCTTTATGAGAAAGTTTTCGTTCTATGATTTCCTAGATCCAAAACAGATAATTTGATCCGAAACTTTAATTACTTACTGGATACTTCGTGTTACGGCTTGTGGTCGCGAGTCAAACCAATAACAGCGAAAGATCACAGAAGAACGAGATTAAAATTCAACAACTTAATGATTATTTACAATCTCCTTATCTTACTTAAATTTACAATAACTAATTAGACTTACTCACAATCCTTTACTTAATATTTGCCTGGTCTGGTCCAAGGGCTGGTAGTGCATGCACGTTGACGATGGTACAGTAGTAGACCTGCAGCGTGCTGTAGCGTAGGAACTAGTTCCACGAGCGAATAACGACAAGGCTAGGCGATGATGGATGATAACAATATCAATGCACAGTGTAGAAACGGCGTAAGGCAATTTATCACAAGTGTTCAGTGTCAGTGGCTGGCTCATGATATCTCAGCAGTGTCTGGGCTTGATGAAGTTTTATGATATATCTTTCCCCAAAACAGTTGTTGAACTGCCTTTTATATGCCAGGCTTTTATTCGAGAACTCTCCAGAATTTAACAGAAACTTCTAGTGTACACAGTCCAGCAATTACGAGAACGTTCCTTAATAGAAACTTCCAGAGCACACAGTCGAGACATTACGAGAACGTTCCTTGTATGCACGGTAGTAAACAATGTCAATATTTAGAAGTGTCGTCAGGCCGCGTCAGGGGCGTCAATCCGTATTGAAGTGTGGGGGGGGGGACACACATGACCAGGCCCATAGCCAGAAATTTGTCAAGGGGGGCAAAGAGGTAGATTTTGCTAGGGAGCGAAGCGACCGAGCGCGCTTGCGCGCGAGGGGGGAAGGTGTGGGAGGGGGTGCCCCCCTCCCACGGTGAGAAGCTTTTGTGTTTTTAATTTGAAAATATGTGATTTGGTGCATACTTTATATGGTATTTTGTATGCATAAGGAGACATATTATTATGTATTTTATGAAATGTTTTGTAGGAATAACCATATAGAAATACACACATAATGCTGGCAAATAATTTATCATTCTACAAGTATGCAGAATCACATAAAAGCTTCAAACAAGTGTAGGGTGTTGCTTTTGTACATAGACCTACCACTAAGATGCCATGTGTTCCTGATATGGTAGGCCTACAATTTGTCCCCTTACGGTATCGATAGTGTTGGCAAGTATGCTGCCAGTGCTCCGCGCCAACCCATGGGTTGGCGCGGAGCGCGAGAAAATTTTGGTCCAAAATGCCTCCCAAATCGCTGGAAATGGCACTTTCCAGGCCTATTTACTGTACATAAATAGGGGAAACACTAGTAATATTGTAATAAAAGACATGAAAAATACCAAAATTTTGCTCAAAGGGGCTGCTCCCTTCGTCACCCTTGGCTACGCGCCTGCACATAACTTAGCACAAACTATCAAGCCCTTTTTTTGAAAAGGGCGTGTCTTTCTATAGGCCCTTCCCTGTGTCCCCTCTCTGTGACGACTGACGTTGTCCTATTCTAATAAGAGTTAAGATTCCAAACACTGGAGAAGCCAGGATTCTTGTTTGGAGGGAGCCAACTGTGGGGCCTGATCGCTGGCCTGGGGAGGGGTCTAAGGGGAGGGAGTGTCCCCCTCCCCTTTGACAAATTTTTGAATATTTAAGTATCCTCAGATACAATCTGTTGCAACATTTAGCATCACTTGAAGCCAATTTTTGTGTTGCATTAACAAATTTTTTTCAGAGTTCGATGGGGGTATGACCCCCTGCCTCCCCTCTGGCTACGCAATAATTCCAAAGTTAACATGACCATCATAGATGATCTGCTAGTTGAAATACACGGAGTCCAGAGAATTACTTCAAGATGTTACTTTAATCATGTCCAAAAATAGCTGAAACCATGCTCCGCAGCTTTGATCATTGTCAGAGATCATGGACCCCAACCACGCCCGTAGCTAGGGTCAGATGATTTTGGGTGTGAAGGTCCCTAATTCGGACTGGTTGAATGTTTTCCAACAGAGTGGCGGCGTTTTAATTGCACTTTGTTATGCGCTCTGAGTTTTGTATACAGCTGGTGATCCTTCCTTTTCACTATATAAACGTGTCGTTCTGGGGGAGGGGTCTAAGGGGAGGGGGAACACCCTCCCGTTTGAGAAATTTTGTTAATTTAAGGCTGCTCAGGTGCAAAATGGTGCTATCTTTGGGATATTTTTGGAGCTGATCGTATATGGCTGGAAAATATCCATAACTTAGTGAATTCTAATTTTCCGGCTGCCTGGATGCTTTTACCAAATGCAGTGGCGACGCGTAAATTGCAGCTTTTTTATGCACCATGCGTTTGTAAAAAGCAGTGGGAATCCTTCCTTTGTCACTAAATGAGGGTGTTGCCCTGGGGAAGGAGTCCAAGGAGAGGGGTAAGTGTTCCCCTCCCCTTTGAGAAATTTTCGTAAATTTAAGGTTACTTAGATGCAAAATGGTACTATCTTTGGTTTATTTTTGGAGCGTTTTCAAAAACCTTCCTGAAGCCACCCATTTGGCTACTTTTTTTGGCAGTTTTTCCGCAAAAATACCTGCGTTGAGTCAACAGAAACTTTCTTGGACTATTATTAAAATTTTCGTTTCCTTCATTGTGCATTTTAAAAGGGCATCTAAGGCTGGCAAATGACCTCCTGGAAGCTCCAGATCACTTGTATAAATGGGGCAATGGCGTAATGCTTATTACCTGGCATGTAAAATGGTAATATAGGTTATGACGCTAAGCACTTTACATCTATCGTATTTTTACTAAGTTTGAACGAAAATCCAGACGAACAGCTTCCAGCAATGGAGAATCGGCAGGAAGGAGAGAAAAGGCGCAGTAAGGTGATGTTAAACCTCCCTGATAGGTGTAGCAAAAGGTGTGCAGGACTAACAAGCGCGTTTCAGCTTTTTTTTTCTTAAGTATATTAGCAATCACCATCCATACCGATAATGGCTTCGCACGAAGCGTTCGGCAAAAGTTTTAAAAAAATGTATAACGGCAACAACGTGCTTTAAAGTTTCAACCTTCCACATCATGCTTACAAATTAGATTGAAGGATCCCATATCCGAATGCGGGGCCCCTATACAGATGTTTGGAGATGTATCTCTGTTTTCGGAAAGTGTTGTGATCGGAATAGTTCCTTGTATAATCATCTTTTTAATGGTGATGAGATGGAGTGCAAACTGTGACGCATGCGCGCCAAGCGCGCCGAAATTTTTCATTAAATGAGATTTTCCTGACAAAATCTGCATCGAAACACTTTCAACAAACCTACATGCCACTCAAAAAGCCAGTCAAATAGAGCCACGACACTACTCTTTACGAAGTGTGGGGGGGGGACATTTGATATTGTGTCCCCCACCCATCGAAATGTGGGGGGGGGGACATGTCCCCCTGTCCCCCCCCCCCAGGATTGACGCCCATGGGCCGAGTAAACAGTTCTCTCTTCTAGACAATTCTAGAAAGGCTGCGTTGAAGTTGAATTTTCTGGAACTTTCCATTCGCTCGTCGATGGATTCAATCCGGTGTTCCTGACGGGTCGTCTTGTAACATTCGGCTGTAGCATGGCACCCCTACAAGGCTGGTAGCCGGTGCAGACTTCTTCCTAGCGCTCTTTGTGCACCACTGGGGACCTACCATTGGTTGACGCGTAGCTGTAGCGTAGGCCTTGCAGGAAAAGAGGACCTCTCCGGGAAAATTCTGGAAATTTTTGAAAAAAAAAGGCACCCTTATGTGCGATTTTCCAGGCTTTGGGGGACTTAAAATCATAATTTGTTTAGTGAATTTTTCAGGATTTCAACATTTTTTTTCAAGTAGGCTAACATTCATTTTCGGTTTTGAGATCTTAGGGGGCAGTAACCCCCTGCCCCCAGCAAGATACAGCCCTGGACGGATTATACATTTCAATTTTTAAAAAAAAAAACAGACAACCTACCCACTCCCACTTCCGACTTCCAATTACTGTCACACAAAGCTCAATCAGCAAAAAGACCGACAAGATTTACTCCTTCATTTAAAATATTAAAACTACTTGTTCATTGCCATGCTCTATACTCCCCTAACCCACCCCAATGTTTGCAGATGAAATTTCATCTACATTGCAGTCGAAATCTTCCTACAGAGTATCTGAAGTGGCACATTGATTTTCAAGTCTTTCTCTACATGGTTATCAAGCAGAATTGTGTTGTTGGTGTACACAACATGACTTTCCCCAAGGAAACTTTCCTAAAGTGACTGATGCCGAAACAAACTGTTCTTTATATAGGCCTCTACAAATGAGATCCACACAGAATATTTTACTCCTTGATTTAAGATGTTGAACATATTTGTACATTGCCACTCTCTTAACCCTCTTGTCCCAACAGTTCAGTTGTCTATGAAATATCAGGCAGTCTCCTGTGTAGTCTTTTCAGTTTTTTGCATTGACATAGGTGTGTGGCAATCTCAGTGGGCAAAGGGTATGCTGCTATTGTCTTCAACCTTCAAGATGTTGAGGTGGGGGATGTATAACCCCCAATCCCCACCTGTTGTATTGAAAGTCAATGTATTATATATTGAAAGTCAACATGAGCATAAATAAAATGGACCGCATTGAGAAAATTTTCTCCAACAAGAGAGAGAAATTCCCACACTCAATTTTGAAAGCTCTTTAAGTCTGTAATGCATGCAGAAGAAATTAATTTTAACCAGACTTCAAAACATGTTGAGGCAGCATTGCACACCACATGAGAGTCCATAACTTTGAAGTTTGTATCCAAAATTCAAAGCAAAGAAGAATGGGTAAAGCATACAAATATTTAATATCGTATTGCATAACATTGTCACTTGTAACTCAAAAGTGAAAACATCAGGCTTCATCATGGGAGCACATGGGAGCACTCAGCACTCGTGGGATGGGGGAGGGGGTTCCGGCTACATCTCCCCCTTCTCAGTTCTGCACCACTTTCATTTTTGGAGGTGATCCCAAAGCTGTTGTACAATATGTATGCTTAAATAGTGATTGCCAGATGCTGGGAAATACCGTTTAAGTGTCTAGATTTCAAATTTCTCCTACACCCCCACGCCCCACCCCTCCACATCAAGACTTCCTACATTTGACGTTCATATGTGCGAATTTTGCCCTCATGGGGTTTTCTCCCCTCCTCCATTTTAAATCCTGGAACACCCTGGCACTCATATATATATATATATATATATATATATATATATATATATATATATATAGATATATATATATATATATATATATATATATAGTAGGTCGAGGTTGGTAGATCGAAGTTAGAAGTTAGAATGCGGAGGATGGCGGGTTCAAACCCTCGGTACGGCTCAATTTTTCTCTCTGGTATTTTCTCTGAACCTTTCCTGCTTTGATAAGGGCTATGCTCTATCTAGGATGGGTATAAAAATTCAAGATCGAATGTACTACTATTTACCTTTCGAGCTATATATATATATATATATATATATATATATATATATATATATATATATATATATATATATATATATATATATATATATTGAAAGGTTGTAACTATAGGGTACTGCAAGGCAGCTTTACAACACTGTTTCTTAAGGGCCCAGTGTGGTAGGTCCTCACTCTTCAGAAGCCTGCTGCAGAATGGACTTCACTTTCAACTCCAAAAAGTACCTTCAAGTAAAAAGGCACGGTCATGGGGACAAGAATTACGCCATCATATGCTAATATTTTTATGCATTATTTGGAACAAGGTTTTCTATATGCCTTTCCTCAGAAACCCCTTCTCTACTCTCTTTTTATTGATGATATTTTTATAATATGGACACATGGTGTTGATAGTCTAATGCAATTGTTTGATTTTGTTGACAAATTTCATAATTCTATTAAGTTGACCATGGACTATTCATCGAAACAAATCTGCTTTCTGGATGTATTAGTAATGATTAAGGAAGGAAGGAAGGAAGGAAGGAAGGAAGGAAGGAAGGAAGGAAGGAAGGAAGGAAGGAAGGAAGGAAGGAAGGAAGGAAGGAAGGAAGGATTGAAACCTCCGTCTATTCTTAACCTACAGACAAGCACACTTACTTGCATTTCAATAGTTTTCACCCCTACCACAGCAAACAGTCCATAGTCTATAGTCAGTTTATCAGATACAAACGTCGGTGTTCACGCCCTAGTTACTTCGCAGAAAAAGCCACTGAACTTTTTGATTTTTTTCTCAAACGGGGATACCCATTCAAGCTCCTTAGCCGCCAATTTGATAGGGTCCTTTCCATTCCTAGGTCCCAATTACTTTCCTACCGCACCAGGTCCGTTTCTGATCGTATTCCCCTTGTAGTCACCTACCCTCCTAACCTCCGTCCACTCCTTAGACATGTCAAGAAATCCTGGAATATTTTAAAGTCCGACCCGACGATTGTCGATCTATTTACTACTCCCCCAGTAGTTGCCTATAGGCAGCCACGTAATATGAAGTCGTTTTTAGTTAGCACTTCCCTAAGCTCCATAGGTATGCCCCTCAGGAAATGAGAAATGTTATAAACCCAGATGCCTTGTATGTCAACACATTGATACTGCACCAAACACAATTCATAATGCCACTGGCACGGTACTGAAACCTGGAAAATTCAACTGCGACTCAGATAATGTTGTTTACATGCTTTATTGCACTCTTTGTCCCCTTGCTACTTACATTGGAGAAACTAGCACAAGTTTTAGACTCCGCTTCAATAACCATAAGCACAGCATACGTAGAAACAGCACTGGCTTTCCCGTAGCACAACTTTAATCTCCCCAATCACAGCTTATCCCACCTTAAATGTAGCATTTTGTTTGGCCACTTTAGAACAGCCCAAGAGAGAGGCCAGGGCGAAATAAAGACGCTCCTCCAACTCAAAACACACACTACTGGTCTAAATAGAGATCTTTCTTTTATGAGCACTCAAGCACGAATTGCCCCTGATGTATTTAACCTGATTTTCCCGTTACTTTGTATTCACAACCGAAGAAGAGCTTTTGACTGCTCGAAATATTTTGCGTTTGTAGTATATCAGTTGGCATGTATGTATCTGTTTTTTCCGGCGTTTTCTTTCTTTTGTTGGGAGTACATTGTTTGGGTTCGTTGAACTTTTTTATTCTCGCTATATTTTATATATATATATATATATATAAAATTATATTAGGTCAAAGTACTGCGTAGCACTTATGAAGTAGGTAGGTCAAAAAAGAAGTTAATAGTGCTAAGAGTTTGTGAAAAATTCCACGACGTTTCAGGTATAAACCATCAGGAGGGAAAACTGTAACTGATTAATATATATATATATATATATATATATATATATATACACACACACATATATATATATATATATATATATATATATATATATATATATATATATATATATATATTTAAATATGCCAAGCATAGTCATGTTCTTGCTCGATAGGCAGTTGCTGCCTGTGAATCATTGCTTTGGCTTTCCACAGTAGGCAGCCATTCATACAACCTTACCTGCAAAGTATACAATACACATCATAACTGGCAGTTGTAAGATCTATTATTAAAATTGACCCCCTGAACATTTTACATTTATTTGACACATTATAACAACATTTACAGGCCTGCCACCCTTACTCCATACACCCACAAGCTACTGTATCACATATCACATGACCTTCAACACCTTGTCTAGCTACTTTATGAGCCTGTTTTAGTAAAAGAAAAACAAGCCTGTTCAATACCTTACCTATATACAATTAAGTTCTACAATTTGCAATAATTGTACCAAACTGAACATTTATATCAGATCTCAAAATTTTTGAAGGTTTTCATGCCAGCTCGTAGGGCATCTGACAAACTTTTGACACTTACCCAAAAGACTTTACTACAGACTAGATCTGTGGCCTGGCACTCAATTCCTCCGGCAAATGAATGGCCAAGAAATTTGTGTGTATGGCCCCAGGGGTGTCTCACACTTGCTCTCATAGTGTGCTAACACTTAAACTCAAAATCACACTCGGCCAGCCCGAGTGTGTAATAAGCGCCTTGAGCAATTACTGAAGTTTGAAAAGTTGAAACCCTCGAATCCCCGTACACAAGTCGGGTCCTGTGTACTGTAAAGCGGCAAGGGCTATGAACACACTTCTTCATGCAAACAATTTTTGGTACATTTACGGCTATACGTATTTAGAACATAGTGCGATAATGGAATACTGTAGACGTTGTTGATTTAGTGGAGGATACGGGAAACTGATTCTCTGTAAATTTATCGTTGTTGCAAGTTGGTTATTCTAATAGTAGTACAGACCTATCAAAAAGTAGTAACCCTTGTTGACCCTTCTTCTAGGTTACAATATTGCATTTCCGAGTTTGAGGAGGTATGGATAACAGAGCTATCAAATGTTACAAGAACGCCTGTAGGAAAGAATATTGGCTGCTAATTTTTCAACACCTTAAACCCTACTTTAAAAGATACCTTACTGCTTACTCCTTACCAAATTACAAAGAGTAAAAGGCTTTAGTTAATAGCGGAGAAGATCTCATAGGTTCTTAATTTATTTTGCTCTCAATGCCTCTTCCATTGTTACCCCTCTCATGTAGCATATTGCATTGTAGGCCTATTCTTTCATTTGTATTTTTCTCATTCTTTATTACCTTAAATTATTCATTATATATAAACTATAGAAAACGAAACGAAACAAATCAGGAGAAAGAGATGTGTCTCGGCTTTCCACATCCTAGGCTCTGTTGGTATTCGTATATGTCAGAAAAAGCCATATCTATCTGAGCAAACGTATTGAGAACAAGGCGCAGAGAAATTCTAAGCCTTAGCTGGATGGAACATCTCACAGTAACGAAATGGAAGACGGAAAAGGGCCACGTACCGGGGGAATTTATTTGTATGGTTCAGATATTGGGCTTTTGCACCCATTGTGCTTGCGTAACCGACTTTTTCTTTTCTCCTTAATGACTTACACATAGTTCTAAAGTGAGGTTCTCAGAAAACTAACACGTGCTCAGCAGGATAAATTGCCAGACGACGACCACAAACTTAACAACTGAGGGGGCGAAAGGGTGTGATTTTTCGCCCACTGCCGTTTCAAAAGGACAGATTTGTAAAAGTTGCTTTTTTAAGTTATTTACTGTGACTTTTATATTACTTTATGTGACATATTTGAACCAAAAATGTTTTGGCCAAAGAGATACAAAGAATTCATGCAAAAGTGCATCGTGCAGAGACAATGCTATATATACACTGAGGGCTACTGTAAGCCAAGGGTCACTAAGCCTAAAAACACTAACATCAGGTAATAGAGTGTAGACGTAATAGGCCTATTGGGTAGTAACTTGATAGGCCTAATTTGTTGACGAAAACATCTATTAGCCTATGCCTAACTTTATAGCATAGGTAGGCTATTATCCAAACGATGGGCAAGCAAACGTTCACCGCCACAGGCTGCACAGGAAAGAGGCAATACGTTCGTGTACATTGTTTATGGTTATCTACCTTGACAGGTAACCTACAGGCACTTGACGTCGGAATTACTTTACTTCAGATAGAATATTTCTAGAATGATGGTAAGTTGACCGTTGGGTAGTGTTGTGTTCAATATAGACTAGTAACATCAGGAGAGGATTTAATTTCTGTAAAAGAATGCATTTGCGACACATCTGATAACCCTGAAGCTTTCTGACTCTGGAAAACTACAGTCTTTAGGAAACATGAACCAGCGATAAAAGAAGAATAAATTAAGAAACATTCATAATGGAAAAAACTATGTGGATGGATCAATGCAGTCTTAAGTTGTCGCAGCAAACAGGTAGTTGTGTGCCTATGGTGAACAGTGATGGATATGACATTCTAATACCCAGTCATAAATTCATGATCTCTAGATTATACCACACACACTCAGAATTTTCTTAAAAGTTTTTAATGATATTAGATTCCTATCAAATGTGGGAGGTTGACAGCATGCTTCCAACAATTTGACTACAAAATAGACATAAAGAACAGGGATACTAGTTGTATCAGGAGTTGATTTAGGACAGCTTCCCTCTGGCTGTCCAGGCCACTCAGTGCGGAGGTTGTTCAAGCTACTACAATCTTGGACAAAACTCGTTGGAACACCCCTGCACCCCGCTCCCCCGTATAATGTTGGAAGTAATAATATCAATTGGAAATGCACCGCTTTCGTTTGGACATAACATGGTACTGGGGGACGGGGTTTCGTAAATCGTGTGCAACATTGTACTGGGGGACGAGGATTTCCTAAATCATGCACGATATCATATTGTACACGGTACAACGGCTGGAGGTGTTCCAACAGTTTTGCCCAAGATTGATCTTGGACAAAACTCGTTGGAACACCCCTGCATCCCCCGCTCCCCCGTATAATGTTGGAGGTAATAATGTCAATTGGAGATGCACCGCTTTCGTTTGGACACAACATTGTACTGGGGGACGGGGTTTCGTAAATCGTGCGCAACATTAATTGTATTGGGGGACGAGGGTTTCCTAAATCATGCACGACATCATATTGTACACGGTACAACGGTTGGGGGTGTTCCAACAGTTTTGTCCAAGATTGTAGCTTAGCCTGACATTATTGGCCTGTGAATAGCCTATCCTAAAAACTGGCCCAACAGCCTGCAGTGTTTCATAAAGCCTTTACTGGCCCAGCATGAAACTTACTAGCCTCGGGTCTACTGTTTGACAGCTTAATGTACAGCTAAAATCCCGGACAAAATTATTGGGATACTTCCGGACCTTCCCCTCCACCCCTCGTTCAATGCTGAGAAGAAACGAAAAGCGCGCTCTTTTCTTCAGCGCTCAACTTTAATTCACCTTCAAAACCAACATTGAGGTGGGACGCGGGGATTTGTCTCAGATAATTTTGTCCAGGATTGTAGAACATGAATTTCAATTAGCTATGAACGTAGAATGGCTCTACCGGTGATTAAAGAAGTATTAGTGTACAAGTTATTCAGTGCAACTACATTTACAACATAACATCTTCAAAGAACTGTCCTGGGGAAGCCAATTGTGATAATGAGATAGCTAACATATTGATATCAAATTGAACCCAAAGAATAAAAGAAAGAAAATTAATCCCCATCAGCTAATTTAGTAGCTTTTCATTGAAAATCTCTTCGGGATTTAACAGGTCTTACGGTATAAGTTTACATTAAACTTTCCGCTAAACCTCCTTTCTCAAAACAGCTACAGATTGAATATAATTTTGTTTTTGTTCAGTGCTAAAGATAGCTGTGGTATTTATTAAGTTTTTATTTCTAGCTTATATTACCCGAAATGCTGATCAGTGAAAGAGATACGTCATCATGTGCTGTGTGCCTTGTAAGACTGCAGAATTTTCCTATCGATCAGGCATTCGTAATTTTTCTTAGATGGGGCGTAGCCACAATTTTTTTCCCTTAAGGGTTCTAAAGTGAGACGACTAAGCTGAGCGCAAAGGGTTCCATCAGAGTACTCGCGGTCTAGGGACCTGTCTGTGGTGTAGAACTTAATGAGCAGCTGGGAAAAGCCCGGGTGCGGAAAGACCAAGCGTGATATCCCGGTAATTCTGGCAGTTACAAGCTTGTTGACGCAGAAAACGAAATATTTCTCCATTTTGGAATAGTATTAAATGCGCGCAAAGAGAAAAATACAAGTATGGCGATGTGAGCATTGTTTTTCTAAAAACAGCCTGAATTACTGGCCTTGAAGACTTCGTAAAGGATTCAGTGGCGAACGTCATCTTGAAAGTTAGAGTGTAGTGGAGGGGTATTTTGGACATGTCCATAGGCGGAATTACGGGGGGCAAGCGCGGGCACTTGCCCCCCACTTTTTTCAGAGCTTAAAAACTAAAAATAATAAAAAATGGGCGTAGGTAAGAGAGACCAGAGAAATTATAAGACAATTTTCAATAGCCTATTATGCTTAAGTTTTGCAATGTTTAAAGAAGGAAAATATAAAGATCAAAAACCTTTAAATTGTTAGGAAACTATTTCTCGGCGCGCTTCGCGCTCTCCTTCAGAGAAAACTGACTAAACAGTTGAAAATTTTTTCTGGCACCACAAAATTTCATTCCTCCTACCCGTCGCATGATTATGACTTGAAGCTCTGAAATAAGGGTCACTGAAATTACTAATGTCCGTGATAAAATTCACCATGGTCCTGGCAAACGAAGTCCCAAACCCTACCCATGTACAGTGAACCGCAATTTCCGAAAAAAAAAATCGGCGTGCTTCCCATGAGCCTTACATAAATCGATGTCTCATTAGTACTGCTGTACTGCTGTGTCTAGGAAAACTTTGGTGGAATTGCCTCGTTATTACTTCCTGTAGTAGGACTGCTTGACTAAATTACCATTTCCAAATCCCTCGCTAAATCTTGCACTGTTCAATTTCCTCACCAAATACCACCATCCTCAGCAAATTGAGTGACGGATGCTATCTTAAATTTGTGATCATCATACGAAAACTATTTCATTAGCATTTCAATTACACCTGGTGGAAGCAGGATTTTCTCAAGAAATGGTCCAGAATGCCCGCAAAAGCCGTCAAATTGAACAAAATTTTTTTCTGGGAGGACCCTAGGTTTCCAAATCCTGCTCTATGGAAAGAACAGGCACCTGGGGAAAGAAGGAAATTTTCTATGCAAAAACATACTGCATTTTAAATTAAAGAAAAAACAATGGGCTACAATTAAATGTCTTAACGCTGATTTCTTCTGTCCAATAGTTTAAATATTACTTCGGGGTTTCGAGGTTACTTTCTGTAGAACATCCTGCTTTTCAAATCGTTGTACAAACTCTTCTATTATCATTGAAACCATCAATGCCCTCAAAGCCGTATGCAGAGTAGGGAAAGTTCCCCCCCCCCACCCCCAGAAATTTTAAAGCAAAATTTTTATCACCATCCATCTGTGTAAATTTGCCGACTCTTTAAAGATTGTTTAGATGCAAGTTGTAAGACACAGAAAGTGCCATTTTCGGTACCTTTTTAAGAGACAGGTGCTTAGCGAAGGGGGGGGGGGAAGAGCCCTCTCCTTGAGGATACTTTTCTTTCTTAGCATTTCTATTACTGATATTACTAAAAAGTATAAAAAATGCCATTTTTTTCAGCGCGCTTCTCACGCACCTGTTCTGAATACTAGATCTCCCATTCTTGAAATTATCGTTCCAAAGCCCCTGGAGACCCTCAAAATAATCCATTCTCCCCTACTTCCCCAAGCTCTCAGAACTGTCGATTCCATATGTCTGTTAGTCTTATGGAGTAAGAATATAATTAAAAAAGTCAAATTGTGATCCTTGTAGTAGGCCTATGTTAATTACTCACCTTATGTCATTTGAAGTTGAAGCAAAAATACATCATTTTGATTGCCTACAATTTCGTAAATACCCCAGAGCTTCCGGGGCTTCGCCCCCGGGACCCAAACCGGGGCTCTGCCCCTGGACCCCGCCAGGGGCCCAAGGGCGGACCCCTGGACCCCTCGCCATTAGGGGGAGCGCTTCGCTCTCCCGCAACGCCTTCGGCGACGTTTGACTGTCCACCCGACTTTGCTCCCTACTTTCAGACATCAAATACGCCCCTGTGCAACGATATGTATTCGTAAATTAATGCATTCACCTTGCCCATAAAATAGGTATCCTCTTTAAAAAAGGAGGAAGACAAACAGTATCACCATATTCATAGCACAAATTAACACGACCAGATAAGAATACCTCATGCAGCAATGAATTTATGAATGCTGATTCTTTCAAAACATTTATTTGTAACAAAATTATGAAGGGAAATTGTGACATTTCTTGTGACCTTAGTAACTGTAAATATTTTGTTTGCCTTTGTATTTTTTTTCCATCTTCTCTTCACCACAAAACCCCTAACCCAATTTCAAAAACGAGTGAAGAAAAGAGCATGACTGGTTTATTTGGGGAGTGCAAAAATCTACATTTATTTTCCAAATGATCTCAGCAAGATGTTACAGCAAATTTTGTACAGAAAATTATCTTTGTCGAAAGCAAAAGACATACCAGATAATGCACAGGAATGGAAGGTAATAAACAAAAGAATAGTAAAGAGCTTGGTTAAGCAGTTCACTTTTGACCGAAACCTTTCATCCGCTCTTGATTGATCTGTTGTTTAGACTGAGCTACTGATGTACCGCTCTGTATTATTATGAGGCATGATGGATCGCAAAATTACACAATGAGCTTTAAATTTCTAAATCTTCAACCACAAACAGGCAATTTATTTTCAGCAAGTGATAGGTGGAATTGCTCTATGAAAAATTTCATTAAATTTGAATTTTACAACTTGAAAATAATGTCACCCAAAAAAGATACAAAATGCAAAATTGCATCCAAATATTTTACACCTTCCAGCTAGATTTTTGACAGACAATGATTTGATATTTACAGATTGACCTTTGTCGTTCATTCATGTTTTAGCTACAACTATTTGGGCTATGTTGCACTTACAATTCTCCTTACTTTAAATTTTTAGCTTGGTAAAAGATTTGCTGTATACTGTTTGATACAATAATTTCACGTTTTTAACAGTTCTTTGATTCTAGAAGTAAATTTTCAGGATGAGAGAATAATCTTTTTCCTGCAATTGTTATAAATGAACATCCAATCAAGCAATTGTACATCATTTAAAAAAAAATTACCAGATATTTTTATGCAAATTATACTTAAAATTAAGAAAGGTAGCATTTAGGACGAAATCTGGAGAATTCTTACAATCTTACAAAATCTTTACAATTTAATATCAAAGTTAAGTAGGATCATTGACGCATCGTCACGATGACAATGGCATTTATCATATTTTTTCATTTAACTTGTGAACTTTTCCCGCCAGTAGTCATAAAAAATGTAATATTAAGATTCCCTCGTTATTGTCAAAATCAACATCATTTCGGTGAAAAAAATAACCTTAGTTAACACTTTAATATTAATACGTTTTTATCGCAATGCGGAAATTTAACCCAACTGGGGAGTACTGTTTTAGACTTCATTGCTTCAAAAAATTCAAATACACTACAGATGACAATCTTAATGAAACCTTTTACATGTTAACAACGTGCAAATATCTTGTAGAAAACCATCCTGATGTGTTGATGGGAAACACAGCGAAAGCTTTGTTTCTGGATTTTGTAATTCCTGTAAATGATGCAACTAGAAACAGCTTTAATATTGATTCTCTTATTATTTTAAAAAATAAGTAGGATGACACAATGATGGAATTTTAAGCAACGATTGTTCTAGCAACCCTCGTATTCTAGTAATAACATCATCTTAATTATAAATCGAGTCAATTCTAATTACAGAATGTACAGCTAGAAATGCATTGTATCCCCAAATGAAACTTTCCCTTCACACCGCCAAGAAAATATCCAACCGAGAGAATAATGCACAACAGAGGAAATGAAATGATTATTTGACTATTTGAGGGTCCTTATAGGTCAACTTGATGCGTCAAATTGTGCAAATTTGGAGGAAGCTTCCTGAATATTTTGACACTTTGTACAAAGGAAACAAATAAGGAAGCTTCGTCCTTGAACAGTTGGAAGAAAAGGCACACTTCCATTGTCTAGGGGACCTTAGCCCCACTTTCCCGCTTTTTAAGCCTATGGAAGTATCATAATTTCATTTATTTGGGAGTGTATATGCCAGAATGTGGTGAGGTACATGATTCTTAACCCCTTGGTGGCATAGAAATGCGTTTACATTCAACTCAGGCAAAAAATAAAAAAATAAAAAACGAACAGTTGTATTAAAGACTTATTGTTACTTTGGAAAGACGGAGATGCTTTTGGCCGTACAAGTTTAAAGCAAAATAACGCCCTGATATTACGAAACAAAGCTGCCTACTGAAATATCCACTGTGCTATTAAATGACTTAAGTCTTCTTCCCGTTTAGAGTAGGCACTAAGAACACGGACTCATTGCGAGAATAAAATGGATTTCTTTCCAATCTTTTTTACACCTCGTAAATTTGTGTGCCATCAATTGAAAGAAATATGTATTTTCTTGAAGAAGAGAAAGTCAGGTTCCGAAGAGGTGAGCTTTGCTTCATGAAAAGGTGATATAAACACAAACAAGGACCAAAGGAATGTACATTGAATGACCGAAAATAGCTTGATTATGAAAACTTATTCAGAATGTTTACTTCGATCTTGCACTGTTCCAAAGCAAACGGTTATGTCTTACTTATAGCCTTGTTTTTACACAATGAGCTATCTCTCCTGAACGAGCGGAGTCAGTTCTGTTGGAGAAGAATCTTCTATTTCAGAAGCAGAATAAGACCCATCATTATGGTTTCCACACATTCTGGAGAAAACGCTTGAGACACAGCTGCAGCTGCACGACTTGTAAATAAATTTGACCAGGTTAAAAAATACCTTTCCTGTTAAAAATCAAGAATACCAATGTTTATAGTTCAGTGCAATAAGAGATGAACTTCAAAATGTGGTAATAGTTTCTTTTACAATGGTTCTTTGTTTAATACTCTAGAAAGATAACTTTACTTCGGAGAGGAAGATCGGCGAAACTCAAAAAAGTAGTCATGAATGATTACGTTTGATGCTAGATATAGGCAAAAAAGCACATAAAAATTGTCCATCTTGAAACTAGGGAATGTTACACAATATTTACACCCTTTTGCAAAATAATGCTTGAAAGTAGGGTCTTCAACTAACCGATCCGTTTTAATGGACGGGTGTGAATTTTTTCAACTCATATTCATACTACTATATAAAGTGTTATTTTCAAGATACTGGAACGTTAATTGTGCCACACGATTAAAGATGTTTTTTCAACAAGGCTATGAATACTCTGGAAGAAGACCATTCTATAGTGATTTAGTAAAAAGTACTGTGAACAGTGGTGTGGGACGCTGTCAATTGTAAGCGTTTGGATTTTATGTATTGGTACATACCGATGACAATAGAAACAACGCTTAAGTTCAGGAGAATCAGTACAATAGTCATCCCTGTTTGGAGGTAGACAGAATCAGACGTGTTGGGGATAGGCACTGAGGCTACCAGCATGTTCAGGAAAATGGCCCAGAGCGAAGCAAGCTGTTAATAATAAAGAATAAAAATAAACAGAAAACTTTAAACTTATTGAATTGCTGACTGCTAAACGTTTGAAACCGTATATCGCACTAAACCTGCGTCCATAAACTGATAAACATAGGCGAGGAGGCGGGGGGGGGGGGGGCTGAGGGCTGCAGCCCCAAGCAAATATTTTTGTAAAAATTCGGGCACTATGCTGAGAATTTTTCGGGCATCTACTGAAAGAAAAATAATGCAATGATGTAACTAAAGGTAATCAATAGTTAAAGATCTTCTTTGGTAATTAAAATTAATTTCTCATTTGAATTATTCCAGCACCTATATATTCGGTATGAATTCAACAGTGTGTAAACTTATATTATGATAGTCAGTGGTGTATTTAGGGGCGAAACTGGGCCATGCCTCCCTCAATGATGCCGATTTCTTTTTCTTTGTAGTGCCTAAATATATAATTTTCTAACCAAATTTTACTTCAAAGGAAGCATATGTGGCACCAGATTGCATGTAAGGACACCTAATTTTTCAACTTGTGTTATGATTATCAGTGGTAAATTTAGGGGACATTGGGCCGTGCCTCCCTCATTGATGCTGCCCCTGTGGGCTGGGGGTTGTAGAATACGCCCACGGTGTTCCCTGCCTGTCGTAAGAGGCGACTGAAGGGGAGGACTTGCACTGTATTTGAACAATATTTGAAACCAAACTTGAACCGTATTTATCTAGTTGACACTATATAACACATTCGTGTTGGTGTGTCGTTAAATCTCATCTAATAACTAACCCTCATTTATGCAGATTTTTTCTTTTCTTTTTAGTACCTAAATACGTATTTTTTAACCCAAATTGTACTTCAAAGGTAGCATATGTGGCACCAGATTGGATGTAAGGACACATAATTTTTCAAAAATTTTCAAAGGGGAGGGGGACACCCCTACCGCAGGCCGGCGATCACACAGCAAAATGCATGCTCCCCACCCCCATGAGAAAAATAAAAAAAAAAACATTATCAATATGGAAAGGGTAGAAACATGGCAAATTATTGTATGTAATTGGCAAGCGGTGTGATAAAAACGATGCATGCCTATATAATATATACATTAACATGTCGAACGCGCGTGGAGCACACGGACGTTTGAGGTGAAATTAATGATTTTCGGGCAAGTCTAATTATAGCCCCCAGCCCCCATCAACTTGGGCTCCTACGCCTATGCTGATAAAACATTATTTTTAGCTTATTTACCTGTAAGTAATGTTCAAACTTGTCTCTCATTGGGGAATAGGAGGTATGGAGACAAAGAAAGATGACGGCAAGGATCAGAGAAACAGTTATTGATAGAGAGCTACTCCAACCAAACAGGATTACCAGGAACGTTTGTGACATCTTCCGCACAAGTTCGATGATTTCCCAAAACCAGAATCTATCTTTGTAGTTTTCACAAAGAAATCGAAACCACCACTGACGGTTGGTCCGATTTCTAGACCTGGAAGTGGTATCACTAGTTTGAATGTTGACTGAGAAATTTTTCCACAACAAATACAGAAGTGCAGCAGGAAAGCCGATGACATAAGCTGAAGCGGTATAAGAAGCAATTTCATATCTTCGGTGGGTTGCTGTGTTGCAGTCGATGGAGTAGTCAGACCGTAGAAGACTAACGTTATGTGTTTTATTCTCATTTAGTGAAAAGTTTTCACAAGCTGGTCCGAACAGTGCAAACGTCACGTTACACGTTGAAGTATATGTAACAAACAAAATCAACACAGTTACTGTTAACAATTTATCCTTTATTTCCCGTAGGCGTGATTCCCTTTGCGTTAAATCTGAGGCACCCGCGAGTCTTGAACGAAGTATGATCCAGTGACCTAACAAATAAACCGCTGCGGTAATAAATAACACTAAAAACGGGATACTGATGCCTATGATAAATTCAGTGTAAGGTGTCAAAGTAAGTAGGCCTATGAAACAACTGGGTTTTATCAAAATGGTGGAAAAGTTAAACTCCAGGAGTCTCAGCCATTCAGATACATTCTTAAGCGCATATGACCAGTGAACGGTGTAGAGTGAATCCCAAAATTCCCCCACTATTTGGTAAAATCCTAGTAGGATTTTTCCTCTCGAAAGTGCTATGTCAACTATAGAACGATCGTCACTGGACGCTTCGCGTCTATATGAGTAGGTAAGATAGAGTGCAAAACATACACAGAGGCAAAGGATTCCTACTACTTCAACAAGAAATACCCAAAATTTGGGACAACGGTGACAATATCCAAGAACTGGAAAAAATCCATCTTGGCAAGCAGTACACATCCATCCACTGTAGCCTTTCGCACAATTCCCCTCAATGTTATCGATGTCGTTTACACATTTGAATCTTGTAGGGCATTCGTAGACCATGGGAAAGGGCTCTGTGAAATTGACAGTATGGTTATCATACGAATCTTTGAATGTTTGAAGGTTCAAAATAAACTTTTTGTAAATATTTACATCGGTGTAGCTCCAGTTCCAATAGTAGCCCGATTTTAATGTTACATAATCATTGGAGCAATTCATACCAACATCTGGACAGAGATGACATGCACCGAATCGTTCTCTTCGATAATAATCCTCCTGACAAAAACAAGCGCGAAACATGGCTGGTCTAGATTTAATTGTACCTTCAGGACAAACCTTGCACATGAGGGGACTATCACCACCGCCGTCTTTGACAAATGTTCCATTGTTACATTGTTTGCACGGTAAAATGTTGTTATCATTTGAATACTGACCAACCTCGTCCTGGTAGAAGCCACCTGTAAAATGAAGAGTTACTTTAATTACTGAGGTTACAACATAACAAATTTTTATCCTGAAGAAAGCTACAAATCAGACACGACAGAGCAAGTAAATTACAGTTTGCACATCGACTACAAGAGGTTTCATAGTTTATATTTAGAGCAGCGACGCTCATGGAACACAGTCTAAACGTGAATTCGACGTATGAACTTTTTAGTCGAAGCTTACAGCTTCGATTTTTGGATTTGCTCCATTTTTCACGTGAATTTATGCCTTCTTTTGTTGCTCGGAGTATGAATTTTTTCATTGTTATAATTCTCCATTTGAACACAATTACTTCGAACATACCGAGCATTCTTCATCTGCCATGCGGTTATTCGATTATTTTGACTATTTCATGAAGGGGAAATTTTGATCATTTTCCCAATTTCACCAACTTAACAGTTTTCCAATACATGAATAGTCAGCCCATTTTAAGCAAACAGATAAGCTTTATCTCGAAGGATGATAGGCCGTTAAGTGGTTCTTTTGACTTTCTCTTTAGTTATCAAATACTTAGTGTGATCCGTCTCAAAAAACCAAAAAAAAAACAAAACAAAACAAACAAAAAAAAAAAAAACAAAAGAAAAAAGAAAAAAAAAGAAACTTGAACGCTGCTACTCAAGCTTAGTCTGTTTTTAAAGCCACGACCGCACATTTGAGAATCTCCGTTTGTTTAACAAGCAGATCATTCACATAAATTGGCTCGAACGTCTTGTCTTTGGCTAAGGATGAGCAAATTCCCGAATATGGGGTTAGAAACATCTTACGGCCGCCTGTTGCCTGCTCGGAAGATACTTTCCTTAACACTGTGTAACAGTGTAACTGTCCAAAGTGGGTACATATTCGAGCAGTTACTTCGACCACGGCTATAAATCTACATCAAAATGGATTTGTTGGAATTAACTTGTTTGGATGAAAGCCAAGGAGCAGATGCATCGCACAGTATCGTTTTTAAATACAAGCCTTGGGCTAGAGCAAATTTCGCAGCACTAAGATTGTGTATCCACGTAATAGACCCTTTTCCAAATAGCAATTACAATGGATTGTGGGACAGAGTTCTGGTAGGCGATGTTGTTGTCAATGGCATTTTGCTGTGGCACAAAATGATGCACACCAAAATTCTGTCCCACAATTCTTTGTAATTCCTATTAGGAAAAGAGTCTATTCCGAAATTAAGATTTCCATTGCACCTACTGATGAGGGTGTTTCTATATTTTCACGGTGAACCTCTGGTTACTCGTCGCTAGGGTTACGCTCAGGTGTAAGATGTATGAAGGAAGCTCACGGACGGAGCCTAATAAGAACTTCAGTAATGTGCGGTGTTGCTGGAAATACTACAAAGATGAGGGTGTGGTCTGCTAAACCCCCCCCCCCCCCCGTGTTCGCGACCGATACCTTAGGCTTGACCTAAGTGTAAATAGGAGTAAAAGTAACGTGAAAATTGTTCTGTTTGATTGATTAATTGATTTGATTGATATTTATTCAGTCAATCGTAAAAATACAATGGAAAAGGGTTGAAAACAAGAGCTCATAAAACAGATACAAACACTTAAACATTACCTAAGAAACTAAAACGGGTACATGTACGGTGAGGAAATGAGCACTAAAATGGGAAGACACAGTAGTACAATGAAAAATACAAGAGTAACGAATAAGAAGCTAAAACATAATACATAAAACGTAAAAGTAAAAAGGTAAATGATGAATAAAATAGGTAACTAAAAGTGAAAAGCATGAAAAGAAAACAATTAACGACAGACCTAAAACATGAAATCATAAAAATAATAAAAATTAAACATTTATCAAAGACGGTAGTTAAAGTAGTCAACGGTTGTAATGAACATTAAAAATCTTAACAGCAGAAGGATAAAAGCTGTCGGTCAACCTCTTAGACCCAATAAAACAACGAAATCTTTTTCCAGAAGGCAGTAACTTAAAACAATCAATTGCTGAATGGGAATAATCGTTCGTTATATTAAAAACACGTTTCAATGTCCTCTCTTGGTAAAGAAAATGAAGGGATGGCAGGTATGTACCAATAATGCCCTCAACAGTTCTTATTACTGATTGTAGTTTCCTAATATCATAACCAGACTAAAATGTTTGTGGTCAAGACGTTTTCAATGATACAACGATAAAAATTAATTAAAACACTTTTATTTACACCATAAGATTTAAGAGCTCGTAAAAAGAATAGTCTTAGTTGATAAGCCCATTCATATGAATGTATGCTGTAGATATCCCTTGTGTAGTTTGTATTATGTTACTGTTACGCTAGGAACAAAGCCTAAGGTTCAATGACGTCGCCAGACTTTTCGAAGTGGGTGGCAATGGGTAGTGAGGGGACACCAAAATGAAAGACTGAGCACCTCTGGAGGCGTCCGTGACAGTTAGTGCTCCCTTGTACCCGTTCGGCCCCAGGAATCCACTGTAGGGCCCTAGTGGGGCCAGGGTCAACGCTCCATTAGAGGTCCAGGGGGCGAAGTCCCCGGATGATCTAGGATATAATAAATTGCGGCAATTGGAATGAGGCATTTGACTATCTCCGAAAAGGCATTGGATGTGGACTTAGCAGGCCACAAAAATAGAAATCACAATTTGACCAGTTTCGTTAGCCTTACTCGCACTAACGATTTCATGATTTGAGGGGGGGGGGGGAGTGGAGACGAGGAATCATGTTAAGGTTTGTAATGAGATTTAAAAATGAATCCACTCATGCTGCCCAACGGGAATGGGAATTAATGTTGAGACAACTACCTTCCGGGTATGCCTTTTAGGAATGCCTTCACATTAGATCATTAAAGGTTTATACACGGCTGCGGATCTGGGGCTAGCCGGGAAAATTTGGAGAAAGAAACCCTTGAATGTGATTCACTGGGTTTGGGGGTGCTTAAAACTATAATTATGACATATATTTCCTGCATTTTCTTCCGCAGTAAATGAAAAAGAGTGGCTAGCACCCACTGAGACCACTCCCTGGTGTACGCGCGAAGCGAGCAGAAAAACCTGGTTTTCAGTATCTAGGAAAATTTCGTGCAAGTTCTAATACTCTTTTCCGAGGTATCACCACTTTATGATCCTTAGTGTGATACGTGGCTCCCCCCTCGGTGGGGGGAATCAGAAGAACAAATTTGAAGGCACATGTAATATTTCATTTATTAATGTCTTTAATAAACGCGCATTAACCAGAGAGTAAAGCTATTTAACTTTATCCTCATGTTTATTGGATAGTCGTTGGAAAAGGCAACGTAAAATCTGACTAAAATATAATAAATGTTGGAGTTTTATTAATGGAGAGGACTACGGCAGTCCCATAGCTGTTGAAAATAAATGTTGAAACAATATCTGTGGATCACATCTCCCAATAAGGAAGTCCTTCACATAGTTCGACAAATAGAAGCGTGAGAAACGCGCTGCGTAGTTGTAGCTTGGAGAACAGTTTGTGCAATTTTAACTGCATTATTGACTGATGAAGTGACAGTGGGTCCTCGTGTTCATATCGATATAGGCATATGCGCAGTGGTGTGTTCAGGATGTCAGAGGTGGGGGCACAACTTGTGATTCCCACGACTGATATAGAGGAGTCTTACAAGTTTACGAGTTTGCACGCGTGGTGTCTAGGGGGCGCCTTGATGCCCCTGGCTGCCCCTGAGGTGTCTCGGGGTAGAGCCACTGTGGGGTTCGGGGGAAGCCCGGGAAGCGCCTGCAATATAATAAGATAATGAAACCTCCGAAATTCGGTTCTAGAAGCTTTACTGATCAGGTGTTTTTCGTTTCAGATTTTCTGAAATGCGATGTCAATGATTGAGAGTTCAGATTAATTAGAAGCCTGCTAATGGATTTCGAAGACATATTCATGATATGAACCGTTCTTGAAATACTTTAGTTTGCCCGATTTAAGGGCTGGCGTTCTCGTTATGGGTGTAATAATGGGTACTGTCATTTACACGTTTATTACTTTAAACGCGCCACACCCCTTAGCAGAGGGGCTATTTCGGGTGCATTAATCTACTTAATTGCACACGGAAATACCATAGTGTGGAGAATAAGGTATTCTATAAATTGATCTTGTTGCAACTCATCTTCAGGGTCATCCAGCACCCACCTGAGACACATTTTTCATGTATTCCTAACAGCAAATGGGCCGATCATAATCCTTATATAGTGGGGGCTCAGTAATTTGTCACAGGTGTGATCCTTAAATAAGGGGACTTACGGGACCAAAGCAGTCCTCAGCCCGATCGAGGGTAGGACTGAGGTCAGAAAATTTGGCATGCCGAAGGACCCATGTTGCAAATAAACCATACTCTACAACAAAGCTGACTAGAATGTGTCTAGTACCATGCACGGGTTACCAGCATGAGAGAATATCGGGCATTTCAAACGCCCCAGACAGTAGGAAACTGCATTGTAAGCCACAAAGACGAATTTGTCACTACAGTTCTCCTATTGACATTCTTCAGCCTGTGTAAGGCTGTAAGCCTACAAGGCTGAGGAAATCTGGCATCCCCATATCCCAAGATTGCAGCAAATCGCTTTCTAAATTTCAAAAACACAAACATACTACTACACTTGTGAGTCTACCTGGACTCTGCAGAGCTCAGAAAATTCCGTTTTACTCCCTCTGTAATAAGATCTCTACTTGTTGCCGTTATGAAACTGTTTGCTCGGAGGGTGGCCGCGGAATCAGGGCGGTACATCTGATTCAAGATAACTTGCAAAGTGGAAAACAGAAGGAACAAATTCGCCGAAAAGACTAAGATACACAGAAAGCTCTTTGGAAGATATTTGACATCCTGCACACACCGTAATACATGAAATCTTACTCTCTACCATCTTGACAATTTTTTCACCACCTGGCTCTAAAGGCTGCTATTACGGGCTACGAAACCCCGCCAAAACCGCAAAAGAAAGGTAACAGTACTTGGGTCACGGGGAGGATATCGATACTGACTACTGCCTTAAGGACGTGAACGAGGAACTTTACTTGGTCATTTGCATACGGAAAAGAACTTCCAAACAATATGACTCTGTTGAATAATTCTAAGTTTTGGTTTCTTGACTTTCTTCTGTATCTCCAATAATCCCTTTAAGTCCTTTCAATCTCCCCCTCTCTCTCTTTAAACTTGTTGACACTATATAACACATTCGCGTTGGTGTGTCGTTAAATCTCATCTAACTAACTAACTAACTAACTAACTAACTAACTAACTAACTAACTAACTAACTAACTAACTAACTAACTAACTAACTAACTAACTAACTAACTAACTAACTAACTAACTAACTAACTAACTAACTAACTAACTAACTAACTAACTAACTAACTAACTCTTTCCTTTTACCTTAAATCCCCGGTGAATGATTTTCCCCCGACTGGCCACGGAGGTAGGGGGAGGACACGTGCCTCCCCTGAACCTCTTTTAACACGCTGCTGTATATTAGTGAACGGTGTTTTTGTGCATAATGTTTAACCCTAAATCCTATTTAGGGGCACAAGGGGGCACAGATAACAGGAGAGCACGTACCCCTGCCCCCGGCAGCGCCACTGCCAGCGTCAGACCAGGGTGTTGCTAGAGACTCCCTGGTCAGACTAACGACCGTGTTTCATAATATGTCAGTGTTGTGTGATTGTTGTGATTGATCTTCATTGTGTAAGTGACAGACGAAAGCTTTCAGGTTGAGACCGCCCAATGGATCCCTGTGGTCTTCAGTTACCGTGTTTATGCATTGAAAAGTTCACGTATTGGCAGGGCTGGATTTACCGACAACGCGGGCTCGTAACCTATCGTATGATGGTGGCCCTTTCAGTGTCATTTCTGGTGGAATTATTTGTGAGGTGACACTCTCTAGCAACTCCCTGCACTAACACAAGATGGTATCTACGACGAGCGCCACCATTATTGGCGTGTAGCTAAACAAAAAAACTTCACAGCCAAAATGCTAATGCCGACAGATTGCCGGAAATGGTACTTCCCAGGGGCTTTCAATTTTCACACAGACTTTTCTATATTTAATAATTTAGAAATTTTAATCGCCCCCTCCACAAGAGGGGGCAACTAAGCCACATTTTATTCCTTAAAATTATTGTGTAGGGAGAACTTAAACTTGACTTTAACTTATTACTTCTGCTTCAATAGGTGTTAGAGAGGAAATCATGGATTTTCGTTCCCATACTAGAAACGTGGTGAATATTCAATTCACTTAATGTCCATGTGACTGTTAGGCGGGGTTGGGTGCGGATCCATGATTTTGAAGAAAAATTTTATGCGTAGTGGCTCACTTTTTGAGAGTAAAAATGAAAGGCAATAAGCTCCAAAGAAGGGCTGAAGGCAGGACCGTAGCCAGAAAAGATACTAAAGAGGGGCGAGATAACTTCCTGCATTTACCGAAAACAATTTCGAGGGAGGTATGATAAACTGCCTTGAGGCAATTGTAATTTTTAACTTTTAGGTGGAGAAAATGTTACAATGCTTGACGAGAATTCTTGAAATTTTTCAGTGTATTATGATAATTACCCAAAGAATCTGTTAATGAAATCGTGTACCATTATGAGGTGTGACCATCATACATTTTGACAGGCCCATCATTCTAGGAGGTAGGGGGGTGGCCCCAAGGGAAAGTTTTTACCCTTAGAAAAATAGTACAAAAATTACTATTGCTTTACATGTCTTAAAATATCTAGCCCCCTGAAAAAAAATCTCCCCCTGGAAGCTATCACTCCTCTCCTAACACCTTGTCCACCCACCTGCATGTACCGAAGCCGAGAAGTTTGGGAACCATCAGTTATACCTTATATTGATCGTTATCTTTATCATATATTTGGAAAATACGAGGAAGGACAAATCGAGGTTGCGATTTCTCTGTTCTGAGGACAATGTGAACAGACACCCGGTTCCCATGGCTTGTGCAGTAATTACTGATCTGTGCTATAAATTCTTAGCATGTGTTACTGAAACTAGCATGTGCTACAGAAACTGTTACTATACATGCTATGAGAATTGCCTGGAACAGGTGAATATAGAAACCAAGCCGAGATTTCTCCATTCCATCCTCGACTGAAAACATGAAAGGAAAATATAAGAACAATTGAGGGGGTACTCAAAGAAATAACACTTACACCGTATACATTTCATGAAATCCTGCAAATAAATGGACATGTCCGAATATCAATGTATATATACATACACATGTGTGTGTGTGTATATATATATATATATATATATATATATATATATATATATATATATATATATATATATATATATATATATATATATATTTCGAATGTAACAGATGGCGCTACATAACTTTGGTTTGTATCACCAACGTACATTAGTCCCAAATTTGGTACAGAGAAATCGTTGATGAAACCAAGTTGCGCAGTAGCGCGCCTACACGAGATCTGTAACGTTAGACTGCTGAGCTAAGACAATGATTAAGAGTTTGAATAGGAACGAAAAGAGTTCTTTATGGAAAGGCTCGGGATTATTGAAGTACTGTAAGTACATGTTCGACGTGGCATGAGGTATTGGTCTCGTTAAAACTACTAAAAGCCTCTTTCCCCTTTTCTATTACACCAAATGCCCCAAAGCTGGACGTTGCCTTTGTCCAGATCATGAAATGTGATAAAGTTTGTTGGAAAGAGGTAATTAATTGGCTCGGCGATGTAGATAGTCTCAGGCGTTAGAAAGTGACATATAATTCTACCCCACGAAAGTCCTTATTTTGTGGGGTCGGAAATCTAACATTAATTTTTTAACGGGTTCAATACGGCATGTATTTAGAACGCAAGGTAATTAGGATGGCATCCGTCAATGAATTCCGTTTAAAGCCAGTAAAATTTCTTAATGAAAGAAGGAGAACTATAAACACATAGGCTAACCTATAAAGTTAGGCACTACGTTAGCCAAATGCTTGCAGGCTGATAACACTACTCGGTCATACTAATGAATGCCTGATATTGCCCGTCGGTAGATGAATGTCCGTGATATGTGAATTCTTGCCCGTGGTGTGTTGTTGATTGACCATCCTGTGAATGAATGCCAGTGTTATATTGATCGTCCGATCAAAAGAGAAAATGGATGCATGACAAGCTGGTAGTTTGGGTTACTTAGGCGAAAAAAAAATTCACAAAATTGAAAGGGTTGATGTATTGTTGGTGACCTGGTGGCATTCTGTCACAAATGTTTCATCTAAAATTAATGCAACATTTCGCCACTAGTCGATGAGTAGATGAGAAATGAACGAGATAAAAGTTTTTTTTTAGTCCAAGTCCGATTCCGTAACTTGCTAGCTACGTTACCGTGTTTGGACACTAGACACTGTATTTTATATCCATGCAGTGACCTTCAGTATCGTATAGTCCAGAGGTTTTCAAGTGTTTCGGGCAGCGGTCCTCTTTATTTGAGGAGTTTTTGCCTTATGATTGCCATTTATTTTAGCCACGACTTGTTTTCCTATTAAAACATTGGGCTCCTCGAATTAATCTTCCGTTGGCCATTTTAGTGCACGTCGCCGGCCGCCTCTGGGGAATCTAGGATATCGCCTATGACAGAGGTTCCGATCATAAATTGTGACCTCTGACGAACGGATATAAGTGATCCCGTGTATCATGGGCATGTAAAACCACGGCTCCTCGCCACTAACACATCTCGCTTTTTTTTTGAGAAAAAATGATAAATACATTTGAAATTAAAAGTTGAAACATTTGTTGGAAAGGGTTAGGCTGCAGGATGTAGGCTTCTAAGGTGCTGAATCTTCCCAACAAAATGTCGAAAATTTTCCCACTGTCGCAATCCCCTAGAAGTTGCGTACAATTGGGAAAATATGTTTGTTGAGCTAAAATTTTGGAGAGAAACAATGTTTTAGTGACTGCGTTTTGTTTTCCGAAGTATAGGTACCGACCATACCGGGTAGAAAGGTATTTTGGAGTTGGGGACTGGAGCGAAAAGAAAATATGTGCTCCGTGGCCTCTTCAACGGTTTGTGATAATATGTAAACGGAGGGCCACCAAAGGTAGGCGCGTAGGGTACCAAGAACGTTTTGGCCCAAATGGCTCACGGATTGCAGGAAATGGCCCTTCCCATACCTCGAACGAAATGCATCTAAACACACATCATTTTTAGGTGTTTTACGGGGCACGAACGGCGTCCTAAGAATCACGGTTCGAATCTTTTGTTCAGTCGACGAACGAAATTTCCAGACATTTTCGACCTGGTTAGTACTATTCTCATGAACGTTCGAGATTCTTCTTGAACTACTTCTACTTCAAGAACTTTCAATTTTCTTGTGGAAGGGACTGATTAACTCGAAATTCTAGTTTTAGCGTTGATCGCCTCTAGATTCTTCTTTTCGAGGAAGTTTTCCTCAATGGGTGCGTTGTTTGCGGGAACATGCAGGAATTTACTAGGGGGAAAATCTCTGGAACAATTGATGATCGAGGTAAAAGGAAACACTCACAATAGCAGGACGCAGACCAGGGAGCTGGAAGACTTCCAGCTCCCTGCGCAGACACAGATTAACAACGAGCCTCAGACGTTATTGTTCACTGTATATACTGAGAGAGATATCGACCATACAGCTCAGAAACTCTAACATACCGTTGTGGTAACAAACTGTTTCTGCATTCTTGCTATTGGTGAACTGCCTACTGGTTCGAGAGTTCTTACCAGACTTGAACTGTGTAAAAGAGAGAAATAATCGCCAACGAATTCAGCTACCAAAGTTGTGCCTACCGGTACTACGAGTACACCCTGCAGTGCCGCAAATTCAGACTAGTTCAAAATGTCATTCGATCTAGATAGATTTGTAGCTAATCCCTTCATGGAGGAACTAAAACTCATTCAAAGTCTGAAATGGTAAAAATTGCAAAACACTTTGGTATCGAATATTAGTCTTCGATGAAGAAGAATGAGACTAAAAGGTGCATTGCAGAGTATCTTGTCAATGAAAACGTTCTGCCTAGTACAGTACTTTGGACAGTGATTAAGATGCCAACTGGCAGCACAAACGAGTTAAAAAGATTATAATAAGAGATGCAAAAGAGATCAGGTTGAGAGAAATTGAGAAAGAAGAAAAATAAATTGAGAGAGAAAGGAAAAAGGAACAAATTGAAAGAGAGAGACAACAAATACAAATAGATAGAAAGGAAAGAGGAGCAAAGGGAAAGGGAAGAAAAGGCTATGGAACATAAATTACGAATAAAACAACTAGAGTCACAAAGTAGGGGAACCACCTAAAATGCTAGTTCCATAGATCCTGAAGCTGGAGGATTCGATTTATCTAAACATTTGACATTTGTTCCTCAGTTTCAAGAAAACAATGTGGTACAAAAAAATTCACACATTCTGAAAAATTAGCTGAGCAACTCAAGTGGCCTAAGGACAAATGGTCCATATTAATTCAAGGCAATTTCGCGGTTAGGCACAAAAGGTCTATTCCTCTCTGTCTACAGAGGACAGTATGACTTATGACGTTAAAAGGGCAGTTCTTCAGGCTTATGAACTGGTTGCCGAAGCCTACCGACAGAAATTTCGAAGTTGCAGAAAGTCAGGCGACCAGACCTGTGTGGTGTTTGCTCATTACAAACAGAAATTATTCGATAGGTGGTATTCTTATCCCCCACCCCCACCTCCCAAAAAAGTCTCTGAATTCAAACAACTAAGGCAATTAATTCTGGTGGAGGAATTTAGATGACGTGTTTACGATGACCTTAAAGTGCACCTTGAAGAAAATAAGGCTGATCGTTTGAATAAGGCTGCAAATATGGCTGATGAGTATGCCCTGACCCACAAGTCTGCAAGTTCGGCAAAAGAAAGGTCCTAAAATAAAGGTCAAATCAAACCGTATAAAAGATTTGGTAGTACAGGTAAAACTAGTGGATCTCCCTCTCAGTCTGCTGCCCTCCCTCAAAGTCAAACTGTATCTGATTATAATAAGAAACAACCACATTCGGGTCGTAAACAAAGCGACAAGAGTAACTCATAAAAAGTGAGCTTTAATGAAATTGTTTGTGGATTTTTCACAAAAAGGGCCATACAAATGGCAAATTGCTCTAAATTGGCAAAGAAGTTGGAGGTAGAAGCAGCCTCAAATGCCTTAGTCATTTCTGGAGAGCCTCCTAAGGTAGTCGTGACTTTACGGTCTTCGACTGACAGAATTGAGGAAGAGTACCTTAAATCTGTGTCTGAGGGATTTATCTCCGTAAATGGGGATTCAGCCCAGGTACCCTTTAAAATAAAAAAATTTTTGTGATACGGGCGCAACTCAGTCATTGCTCTTGGATGGGATTTTGCCGTTATCGGACTCTACATCCACTGGGACAAACGCACGCATTCAGGGGGTTGAGTGTGGTCTTATTTCTGTTTCTCTTCATGAAGTAAATCTGAAGTCAGATCTGGTTACGGGGTCGGTCATAGTAGGTGTTAGGCCTACTCTACGAGTTAAACAAGTATCTTTTATTGTTAGGCGAAACGGTTACAGCCAATGCAATTGTGGCAAATGAACCCTGCAATTTCAATAACACAGAGTAGTTAGAAAAGGAAATTTCCAAATTTATTCCTTGATTGTGCTGTTACACGAGCAATGTCGAATAGCTAAGAGATGTAGAAAATTCCCATGTCTTTCCTCAAAAAACGAGATTTCAGTTCCTAAACAAGGAACAGTACTCTCAAAATAGGAGTGAGAATCCAAAAGAGATTCTAGTGAAATTGAAGATTCTTAGTATGCCCTTATCGTAAAGATAGTCAGGAATTTGAATCTTTTAACCCTGCACAAAATTGTGAGGTTGAAGAACAGAAAAAATCTCGGGCACCTAGGGGTTAATAAGAATTACCACCGTATAATGAATTACTTTTATTGGCCTAAACTTAAAAATGATGTGGCTAAATTTTGTAAAACGTGTCACACATGTCAGATGGTTGAAGAGCCGAATCAGAATATTCCGGCTGCACCCTTAAAACCAATCCCTGCTTTTGAAGAGCCTTTTAGTAGAGTCATTATTGACTGTGTAGGTCTCTTACCTAAGGTAATGCAGGGCATCAATATATACTCATTTATTTAGAGGATGTCATGAAGTGTATACGGTGTAAGCGCGCTTTCTTTGAGTACCCCTTCAATTGTTTGTTCTGGTTTTGTCCCTTCACGTTTCCAGTCGAGGATGGCATGGAGAAATCGCGACTTGGCTTCTCCACTCATCTGTTTCACCAGGGAGTTGTTATTTGGAATAACAACTCCCTGGTTTCACACTGTCCTGTGAAGCAGGGAAATCGCATCTCGATATGTCCTGTCCCGTATTTTCCAAAAATGTGATGGAGACAACGATCAATAAAAGACATAACTGATGGTTCCCTACCGTAAACTTCTTGGCTTTCGTAGACATGGACTTTGGAACACTTGGCAGTATAACTACATCCACATATTGTTCATATTAGTAAAGAAGAAAGGTGTGGGGTCTTTCTGTCAGAACTTTTTGAAATTGAAGACTGTTAGATGTGAATTTCTTGCCTATGGAAATAAAGGTAAGTACTCAAAATAGGCATGGCACTGTTTTAATTATTTTGAAGTGTCATGTGACAAACTATTGACAGGAATATTATGTGAGTTTTAATATGAACAAGATAAAAAGGACGAGGCTATTCATCAATCGTATAACCAGTACTCCTTACATAACGCATCACACCCTACCCCATTCCTTTTCAATTGACCCCAAGTCTTTTGGGACCTGACTGCGCGTAGGGCTAAGAAAATGTTGGGCTAAACGTAGTTCATGCATCTTCTGCAATGAACGTTAACCTTCCCACTTGCTTAGGTGCACATAATGACTACTGTACCTTTTCAGTATTTTGTTAATTAAGTAGGCTTCAAAAATGACACTGTTATCGTTAGATCCTGCTAAATAAGAACAATGTCAATAATACAGAGAGTATTCAAAAGCACGAACACTCCTTAGCAATCATGTTATCATGTTGCCAAGCATTCATACACTAGTATGGCAGAGAATTATCACGCATCAGCATCCACATTATCACGTACCATCATCCCTTTAAACTCAAACTATAGGGGGCCCGATTATTTGGTACATCTGCTCCGTCCAATTGTGTGTTCAGGCAGATTTTTGTGACTGTCATCGGGTGCCGTTGCAGAGCATGGGGATGTAGCATTCTGCTCAGTAGCGTAGCCGGAGGAAAGATGGGGCAGGGGGCTCCTCTGAAAAAAATCGAAGTAAAATCGAGACAACGGAAAGATAAATGTAAAGGGAAACAAAAGAAAGAGAGGAAGTAGGAAAAGGGAGAAAAGGAGAGGAAAACAAGAAAGGAAGATAAAAGTAGTCAAAAAAGAAGGAAAGGAAAAAATAATAAGAATTGGCCTAGGAACGGTGGGGAAGACGGAGGGGGGAGGGGCCTAAGAAGGTGAAGGGCCGGGAAGGTCGGAAAGAGGAAGAGGGAAGAAGTCAGGTAGACTTTAGATGGGAAAGAGGAAAGGATGAGGGAACTAGGAAAAAGGAAGGAAGATTAAGAAGGCTCTGTTGGGAAGGACGGACCAGGACGGAGGCAGGCAGAGTTTAGGGAGAGAAAAATAAGGACGGAAAGGAGGAAGGAACAAATGATAAGGGGAGGATGGGAGAGGGAGGCATCTGGATTGAGAAATTGACAATTGAATGGAAATTACGAGAGAATTTGAATATAATAGATAACCTTTTGCAGTGTAACATGATGCAAGAAATTTATAACACTAAAAGGCCTCTTCGGCAATCTTTGCGCTCATTAATCAAAAGTAATTGTAAGATATCGCTACTTCTTTTAACAAGACAGTTTGAGCACAATGTTTTCCAAGCCTCATGCATCCCTCCCCTACCATCATTTATCCTCCCTTAGGGTTGCGAAACCTATCTATCCTAAGAAGAAAAAATGGATAACATAATTGAAAAATAAAGCAAAAAGGAGAACAGGGAAAGAAATGAGACGAGCAAAAATAAGAAAGAATTTTAATATATAGAAGAAAGACAAAGCTTCGGTAGGCCAGCTATCTTTCCGGCGTGCTTGTCTCATTATTGCTTTTTGTAGGAAAACTTGATGGATTAGCCCCCTGCAACCTCTGCCATAATCTATCCTCCCCCCCCCCCCCCCTTAAACTCACCCTATCCGGTGCATTTAGTGCGCATCCAATTCCATTTGAAATAGATACTTTGTTTAGGTTCGTCAGGAAACAAAGTAAGCCCATACCCTTAAAGATACACTAGCTCCACTCATATTTTGCCTTCCCATTTGGGACAGAAAGTAATAAATCTTATCTCATGGCACTTAGATTTTAAATTTTCTCAGGGGACCCCTCGTATGGCAGCCTGTGGCAACGATCCTCCTAAGATCTTAAAATAAACAAAAATACTCAGAAATTTTAGGTGCAACTTACAACGCCAGTGGAAATTGTGATTTCCTGCAATCTGCAATCTTTACTTGGTAGGCTACGCCTCTAACTGGCGGTGGTGCTCCGCTTAAAAAATGTCCCCTTGAGGAAAAGTCGTGGACCCCTCTGGAAAGATTCCTGGATCTTCCACCGACAAGTCTAGCCCGGCGTCACCAAATCGATCGTCATTTCGTCCAAGTTAGGTTTTTATAAAAGGTGGTTAAATTGTAATCTTTTTGAGTTGCTAAGTTCGTACAATGATGAGGCCATTTGAATAGAATGCTTCATTCTAATGCCCGCAATTTTGTTACTACCCCAGAGCTTCCACGGCCTCTCCTGGTCCCACGAGGCGGTGACCTGGACCTAAATCACCGGGGGAGGGGTGGAAGCGCCACTAGGGAGCTGAAATAGTCCCGTAAAGTGAATATGATCACGTTACGTTTACAGAAATTCTGAATGAGCTCTACTGTAGGTCATACTAGAGCGATTTTGGATAGGATTACGGTCCGACTTTTGTGAGTTATACTTAAAATTTTCTCCATCACTGGTCGGAAAGAGCCGAAAATTTGCTATCCTGTGTAAACATATGATTTGCATCAGAGGACTACGAAAATGAAATGTAAACTAATTATTTCGTGAAGTCACATCGGCAGACAGCGTTTATCGGACACCCCGTGCAAAATTCGGATTGATTTTCGAACAAATATCGCTCTGTTGAGCGGTGTAAGTTATATAATGTTAGCAGAGCAGTTTAACTTGAGACAAACTAGGATCAGTTATCGATATAGCGTGACCATCCTTAGAGCAAAGTCTGAATAAAAAATATTGGTCGGATTAAGAAAAATTTGGATCGGATTTCGGATTGAAAATCGCTGTGGTGTAACCAGCCCTTTAAATTACCATAGAAGGCGTATTGTTATGTGTTCGTTAAAGTTTGTTGTGTGACTAGTGTGGTCCCCAGTGCGTCAGATTAATGTTGTTTCCTCCTATATTTAAAGTCCCTTTGTGAGGCTGAGACAAAGGAAGCATGCCCTGTTATTATAAAGTGTCTTCAAGGGTTTCTCTTTTTCACTTTTTGATAATTGGGATTTTTTCATCAATTATTTGGGGAATACTGTTGAAGTTTTGTCCAATTGTTTGAGTATCTAGCCCTAGATGTCCGGGTAACGTTAAATTCAACTTTTAGGACTCGACTTAAGATCTCTTTTGCCTCAGAAGATCGTGTTTACCACCTGTGTTTCGGGCAGATAGTGTTTGACCTTTGACCGGTAGTTTGATCTTTGACATCATCAATTACGTATACAAAGGTCTTTATGGTTAGGCACCTATCCATTAAATTAGACCTTGATATAACTGGTTGTCCACAACGCACTTTGTATACATACATACACACACACACACATTCTTACATCTTATGTTGGGTGAAGTACGGTACACTATCTCATCTCCCCGTGAGTTCCAGTAAGGGAGGTAAAACAATAATACTCAATGTTTCCAATCACTCCGTACTTTATCATACCGAAGACTTTTAAAAATGGAACCTACTGCCATTGTGCTTGGTGCAGCATAAGCAATGGCGTAGGGAAAATAAGCCAGTGAGCCACAACTGGAAAAAGGGCCGTGGCCGGCCCACATAAACCAATTAGTTACTAGAAACTGAGCCTTAAAACCTCATCTAACTCTAACTCTCACTCCGTACTTAAGCTCACAATTTCACATATGAGATTTGAGAATCAGTAAATTTATTTTAAAGGAGACTCGTAATTTACAGACCAGACGCCCAGGAATGACCTTTACATCCACTGGCATACCTTTTGCATACCTTTTGGACATGGAACACAATGTCGACAAGAACTTCTTCCGAAATACCCCACTCTGCATGATGTGCAATTGGCGTAGAAAAATCCACTTATATTACAATCAAAACCTTTGCCTAGTAGTGATTCTCCAACAACTCGGGCTACCACCAACGATGTTAAAAATGAGTCAGGTACGCATGTCCTAAACATATAAGACATTTGATACATTTTCAGAGTTATTTCATGCAAAAGATATAATTATATCTTACTTATATCCATACATATATTTTATACTTTCATATCTATAATACAGCATAGGTGTAGGAAAAATGGAGGGGGCAATGGGACGACCCCAATCTTGAGAGTATGTGGGCGAAAACCTCTCTTGCACCCCAGTTTCAAGTATGGGTACCGTAATTCATATTGTCTGCAACACGCCAACATACTATTTTTCAAGGTGTTCACAATTTTTCCTTGTACATTACGTATGAAAACCATTAATTTATATCGGAAACTTGAAAAAATTTCACTCGCGTTATTTTGTATCTCCTTTTTCTTTTTATATAAGAAAGAAGGTAGGATAAGTCTTATTTTTATCTGTCTGATGATAACTGTCGACGATGAAAGAGAAACGGGTCCATATTTTTCAGAAAAATCCCCTTGTCGAAATATCATGCTTATGCTGTAATATTACTGGTTTCTTGATACTCGACTATCTTTTCGCACATAACTGAATTTTACAATTACCAGTTTTATCATTTGTGCATGTAGAATACCCGGAGCGCATGCGGTTCGTCGCACGGGTTTGAAGAGACCATTGGTCTTCCTGTGAGACATTTTACTATTGCAATTTCAATAAATGACATAACAATTATTCCTATATCACTATTACTCCAGCAGTGGCACAAGAGGGTGACGGAGGTTGTGGTACTACCGAATTTTCTAGTTTCTTCGTTAGCCACGCATATAGTCAATATAGTGGGTATGAGCAAGTGTATATTCCCCGACTGCGATCAGTCACCCGACAGTTTACCTTTTGTTGCTCTCAAGGAGGGCAAATTCGTCACTACGTACACAAAATTTTGTCGCGCTTTGCGGTATGGAGTTTCTTTGCTTTTCTTTTACAATTTGCTTTGACGTAGTAAACAGTAAACGTTCTTCCACCTTACCTAGTAACCTAGACAACGCGGTCACTTCTCATAGTTTTTGTTTGTTAAAGTTGGTTCCCCTATGTGGAAGCCATTTGGGCCAAATGTTCTTGGTACGTTACGCACCAAATTTTGGTGGCTCTCTTCTTTGATAATATCACAAACCCTTCAAGAGGACACTTACCATGTTTTACATTGCCCCTCCCCCCCATACCAAAATACCTTCCTATGCATATTTACTGCTTAGTGTACAGTATTGGAGGAGGGTCCTTAATTGATGTTTAGACCTACCGTAGTTCAGGAACAAAACTTTAACTCGAAAAAAAGTAGGAGCTGTTCATATATCATTTAGGAATTGAAATGTTTTTTATTTACTTACTTAAAATTAAAAAAAAAACCACATTAGTGAAAGCAATGCCTTACAGGTTTATGTTTTTGCTGGAGCGTTGTATTTGTAATTTTTCACAAGATAATATCCTAGAAGAGAAAAAATATAACAAAAGACACATAATCATCACGCAGAAACATTGTCATTTACAATTTCACGACTTTGCCTTTCACGTCATTGAAAAGTTCAGTAATTAACGCTGAAGAAATACGCTCTACGAAAAGTTTCAAATTTTGAATCTTGCTTCATCCACTGAACGATTGTTGACAGTGTAGGAGTTAAAGTATTCGTGAGACATCAAAGTTCATGGACAACATTTATTGTTTGCGCATTTATTTGAGGTGCTGTCAGAATCTTTAACCGAATTCAGGGACAACTTGGCCCTGAAGCTTACTAAGGTGATTTACCAGTTGCTTTGATTGATCATTCCCACAAAATAATACGAAAATCATATGAGGGACGTAACCCATCAATTAATAACCGGAGGAAATCACGGACTGTGATCGTAAAGTAAACAACTTACAATGCTTTGGCCAAATTTGCGCAATAACGAGCTTAGCTAAAGTGCAAAATATTTATCAATGTGGGCATAACTCGCGGCAATTAGAAATTATCATCCCAAATGTGCAAGTATAACTCCGTTTAATCACTCTGGACGCTGGATGAAAAATAGCTTAATGCGATAGCAACGGTTGGAATACTTAATATGTTTCCTAACACTAAGAAAAAGCATTGCAAGTGATACCATAGAATTTTTACCCGTGAGGTGTTTCGAGAAATAACACCTCCCTATCCTTACTCTCTAAGAGCTGCAAAATTACAAAGAGGAGCTTCCCCCGAAGATTATAAAGTTTGTATTAACCATCTTCCTTCAGTAGCTTTATTTGCCAAAATGTGTTTTTCTGTTTAGATATCCAAGCAATGGTAAGACTTCTTGAAAAAATTAATACTTCTTGAAAAATATTAATTCTAACTTAATCATAGCTCACACTTCGCAATAAAAAATGTTAGCGACATTTTGTGATGTAATATTTAAGTAACGACTCTTCTGAATTTGTATCATCTGAACTGAAAAAAATATGTAATGGGCATTTTGTTACCTCGAAGGGAAAAACACCAAGTTCGACTTCCACTACATTAGGAAATTGGGAATTTTTTCCCACCACCAGCTGGCACTTACTTCAGACATTTGGAAGGCGTGGTTCGTGTGTTAACTGATTTAAATGCAGGGCTGTAACGCCGGAGTTCTTACTAGTACCCAATTTCGGACTAAGTCTGTTTTTTACCTGACTCGAATTTGGCCTGGGATAAGAGGTCCCGGAATCAGGATCGGCCTAGCACGGGCTTCAGCTGCACTAAGACCCATAGCCGATCCCAGCCGAGTCCAAAAATATAGAAAAGTACATACAGTAGAGTCGAAAAATGCTCCCCAAGAAGTTATTTTTCTAACTTTCATTTTTGGAATCATCAAAGTGCCTCAAAGAAGAATTTTGATGTTTCTAAGACGATGTCGTGTCTCATGGGGGTCAAATGGCCCCATTTTGAGCGTCAGTTTGGATTTCCGACAAAATGTCGATGTCTGTCGTAAGGGGGAAAAATAAATACACCTGCTTGGATCAAACTGGTATAACAAACTGATTAAGATGACTATATAAAGAGTGAGAAAACTTTAATTGCCTTGAATCCCTAAAAATTTGAAAAATATATGGAAGCAGCCAACATTTTCTTGAACAAAGTCATTTTCTAGACAAGGTATGATGTATGAACATTCTGTTTTTGTAACATTATTGCACAAAAGTCTACTGGTGACAAAAAATCCTGATCATGAAACACTTTTCGTTTTGTAAAGACCTGGGAAGGGTTAACTTTCTTAACAAACTTTTTTGCTGTGATTCTGTTAAGGAAAAAACACTTACCTTATGTGAGATAACCTAAAACATGGTGAATTAGAAACAGTACTGTGTTATCGGTAGAGCATTGTGCAAAATATAAGATTCGACACAGAAATCATTCCGGATTACTTCTTGTCGTCTCAATATTTCAGGACTACCTAAGATTGTACATATACACAGTGATCATCATCATCATCATCGTCGTCGTCGTCATCATCATCATTAAAAATTCATCAAAAATTCGTCAAAATACGTAAAAATTTATATATATATATATATATATATATAGTAGATCGAATTGTGAGTGAGTAGGTCGAAAGTTGTGTAAACTGTTTCGATCATGAAAGTTGATTTAACTGAATATCCATTACTCCTCTTGGGGTGTTACCACGATAACAGGAGAGGAAATAGAAATGGGTTGGTGTTTGTATATATATATATATATATATATATATATATATATATATATATATATATATATATATATATATATATATATATATAGTCCAACAGAAAGAAAATGCCTCTGACACCAACAGAAATAAAAACAAAAAGAAACGACGACACATGATGCAACTGAAATCTTGTTAAAGAACAAAAATCCACAACAAGCACAGATGGTAAACAAAATGTGTATATATATATATATATATATGTGTGTGTATATATGTATATATATATGTATATATATTTGTTAATTATTCTTCATTTCATCGAAGAAATGTTTTGGATAATATAGCCAAGCTCTAAGATTCAAGGCTTTATGTTCCGAAAATTCTGATAAAGAGAAGTGCTTTCTTGATTTAGAGAAAAATCTCGTTTCTCGGGGTTACCCTAGTAAAACAGTACGTGAAAAAATAAGTAAAGCAGATGGCCATTCTAGAGCTCACATTTTAAAGAAGGCGTCTATTAAGAAGTCGAATCGTACTAAACTTAAGGCTCCACTAGTATTTACCAGAAACCCTCGTCACCTGCCTTTTAAGGAATCATAATCTTCAAAAACATTTTCCTATCTTGCAGCTTTCAACAATCATGCGCAAGGAAATCAAGGCTCCCCCCCCCAAAGTAGTTTTTCGCCAACCGCCTAATTTACGTAAACTTCTGGTGCATTCGACTCTTAAAGCCGATGTAGAGCCGCAAACGCACAAGGGTTGCTTTAAGTCACACGAACGCAATTGTGTCACTTGTAATGTTCTTAAAGAAACCAGAGTTTTTAAAAGTCAAACTATAGGTGTTACCTATAAAATCTTCAATTCAGTAACTTGTACTTCTACTTCGGTTATCTACTTAATTAATTGCTTAGATTGTAAAAAACAATATGTAGGTGAAACAGGGAGTGAACTTAGACAAAGACACAGAGGTCACAGACAGGAGTTCAAAAAAGTCATACTCCTCTGGGCAAACATTTTAAAGGGCCTTGTAATAACTTTGAACTTATTGGCATTTCGACATTCCCTAATCTAGACAAGCCACAACGTGAGCAAAAAGAGTTGTTTTGGATTCACCAATTGCAGTCTCTGCATCCTAGTGGCATCAGTGTTAAAAAGGTACCGAAGCAAAACTAATCTTTTTGCTTCTTTTACTTGGTTTCAAGTTACCTTTTGTTAGCTTTTTTGTTACGCTGTCACGCTCTTTTAGTTTTGTTAAGGTTACGTACACTTCAGAGTCATCTTACTCAGCTTTTCTCTAATCTTATTCTGTTGGTCTTCTGGTATTATTCTATATATCTAACAGGTTTTTACTGTTCTCAGTACAATCCATTATTACACTGCCTCTTGAGAAAGGAAGGACGACCCTTCCGAAACGTCGAGTTTTTAAATACACGGTTTTAGCCAATTTTAGTTCTTGCTTTTAGAGTATTCTTTTAGACCGTTATATATATATATATATATATATATATATATATATATATATATAAATATATATATAATATATATATATATATATATATACATATATATATATATATATATATATATATATACTACGTAGCACTGATGAAGTATGAAGTATGTAGGTCAAACAAGAAATAGTGAATAGTAATAGTGCTAAAGGTTTGTAAAAAAAAAGTCCACGACGTTTCTGGTTTGAACCGTTCATCAGGTGGCAACTGAAAATGCAACCGATTGTTGACACGGCCAAACGTACAAATTAGAAAACAAACAAAAAATTGGGCACGGTAAAACCGGCTAGGAAAACAGACAGTGTTAAGTGGTTAACAAATGTAACAACAGTGCAAGAATTACTGATTTATAGAAGTTCAAGTCTAACGTTTAGATCATGTGGGGACAGGGTTCCAAGTTTCATGATGAGACGGTTTTAGGCAGCCAGGCGATCATGATCGGAACCTCGACACGAGATGATAGCCGAAACAATCAACTCACGGATCAAGCATACTGATGGGGAATTGAAGTGTGTGGCTACAGGGAACCCTAGGAGGTTCTGTTTGATTGACCTCAGGTGCTCGGTGATTCGGTCAGCAAGACGACGTTTTGTTTCCCCTAAATACAGCGTTTACATACGAGGACATAAAAAATTAGCTGAAGTACAGGTAAATTGCTAATGAATATTAAGCCGTAATGAGAAGTATAGGTGTGTTGATTTGTTTTTCGTCCCCTTCAAAAGGTACGGCAGACATTGATATTTTGTTGGATACCCAAACTGGCGCCATTTGAACCTCATGGGACACGAAATCGTCTTAGGAACATCACAATCTTTTATCTAGACACTTCAAGGATTCCAAAAAATGTAGGTTACAGAAGACGTTCATGGGTTCCATGAACCCTAGTTTCCCACTGAGGCACATTAGTGGCTCGCCATAGGGGCACGGGGAACACTTGCCCCCAAAAGTTTGCAAAGCATGGTCTTTAATTTTCCAAAAAAATAATAAATAAATAAAACATTTAATTCGAGATGGGTTAGGCCCTCCATCTTCCTTGAATCGGTTTAAAATTAAAGAAGTGAATAACTTTCCAATGCAATGCGAAGGTTAATAATTAACAAAGTGCTTTCAAAACGACATTTTTTCTGCGCGCTTCGCGCGCGTTTTCTCAGTTGCTTGTTTGCTACTATATGTACTTCAGACATCACAAATGGACCTACCATTAATGCGAGCTAAGGTAAAACAAATGGTCACGTTGTGATATTTGTAATCTGATTAGCTCAGGCATCATAACGTCATTTACAGAGGGTAACGGTAATGCTGGAGTTAAATGCCTATTATTTTGCAGACAGTTCAGAGCCTTCCGGGTCATTAGATACACAACCCATTAGCCTTGTTGATTATCATCCACGACTAAAAGCAGTTTTGCCCGGGTGTCACGTGGTCAAATTACCATAAGTATGTCTACAAAAATTGTAACGGGCATGTAGCCTAAACTTATTGTGTTTCCCATAGAAGGAGAGGTTTCCCTTCCCATTTCCAAATTGATAGCGCCGTTGGCCCACGAGCGGTCTTATTACTGTCAAATGGCATGCTATAAGCAAAAGGTTCTCCACCTCTGTGCTAAACTATACCGTTTCAGTTGATTTAAAATAAACACATCAAACAGTCAGTCTAAGCTCAGTGTAGTGAGACTTTTTGGCCTAGCTATTTGTATATGGGATGAGACGTCGTTTCAAGTTAGGGGAATTCCCCTCCCTTCTTAAAAAATCGTTTTGGAACGGTACTGAGATTCAAAATAGCGCTATCATTTCATCGTTTTCAAGTGTCTTCAGTGCTCGAAACTTTTGTAAGTTTAAGGTAACAATCCAGAAAACCAACATTTTATGGCTTCTTGGCATAGCTGAAACATATTATGACTCTGAAAGAAACAACAAAATATTTAAAGGTGGGGCTCATTTTATAAATGGATCAAGCCGCTTTGCCCATTTCACCTGACTTTTACTATGGAGTAGCGATCGGCTGATATGGTTGTATTTTTATTTTTAAAGTAGTCAACTCATGACTGACTGCCTGAAATGGTTTTTGAAGTGCTCTTGAAAACTACATGGGGCATCGCTGAAATACATAATAATAACCATACTCCTATTGTACTAATCGGAGATGACCATTAATATTGCCGGGGGGGGGGTCTTCCGAACCTCCCTGAATACGGACTTGAGTTTGCTCCCCAAACAAAATTTCTTAGAGCCGCCCATGCTAAGGTAATAAATGTTACTGACAACTACTTGCTATTGGTGCACAGTTTTGCACATGAATGGTCAGACACGGTCAGGTAAAATTACAGGGAGCCCCAGACTGTGAGACTGAATCCTAAAATGACCTTTTCAAGTAACTGTGCACTGATTTCATAATTTTATTATTTTAGTTTTTTTTTCTTTTGCAAGTATCATTCATGTTTCAGGGCATAAAGGTGGTATTCTCAAAGTGAATAATGGCGTTCTTTGGCATTGATTTTAAAATTCAGTTATAAAATTGTTGATGACCTGGAAGAGCTATTCATTAAATAGGATAATCGGGTATAATAATTAAATTTTGGGTGGCTACATTTTCCCTTTGTGGGAAAATGGAAAATAGTCTAAAACGAATTTGTATGATATTCACCTTGCCAAATAGCCGGACTAGGAATTGAATTGGAATGAGGGATACTGTGAAGTTGACTTTAAGTTGGAAATCTGGAGAGCAGAACTCCGCCAGTAGAAAAATGCTACTGTGTCACACAGTTTTTCCAAGTATGTTCAAGATTGGGGGAAGGGACAGACAGTCTTTTTCGTTACATCTTCTGATCTTTGGCCGGATTATTGCATACAACGCAAGTTAGAATAATGTTGTTTGTACTTCAATGTATTATGGTTACTGATTTTAAGTTGCGAATTACAACTTTGTACACCATAGACTTCTCCCTAATAACAAGAGTATTGTACTGTACGAAGCAAAATATCACTAATCCACTCAACCAGTGAGCTGTGCAGAACTTTTTTTAAATTCGCGATTTAGGCCCCGATGCACATGGTGAACTACTTACACCTCTCCTTGGTCCCCAATTCCTGATAGAAAATCGGTCGAAATAAATTCCAAAGGATTTTCTTGGACTTGGCTGTAGAAAAAAAAAACCACAGAAAAAAAGGATAAAATATGTGGCTTGAGAATACCGTTTTCATAAGCTTTTTTTTTTCTTCCTAGAAATCAGAAGACAACTCTATATACATTATTTTTTTATGACATACATGTAATTTTGTGTAATTCGATAAATTACTCACAGTAATGTTAGATGACTAGAAATGTTTACTTCAAAAAGATTCTTCGTCAGTCTTGATATTTGATTTCCAAACAAGTAGCTTAAAAGGGAAATAAATTGCGTATTTGACTTTGTACAAACTCAGTAGTGCAAGTGAACAATTAACTAAGTATAACTTGATCAACAATGAAGTAGAAGGACGTGGAACTTCAAGACCCTGGAGAACTTGTCAGGGAATCTAATTCCCTACAAAGAAACCCTCCAAACCACCGTACCAAATTCCACCCGAGAAACTGAGAAATGTCGAAGGAAATCCATGTACAATATGCACTCTAATATATCCGAGTAAAAATTTCAGTTGAACCCAGTTGGAAATCCATCTGAGCTCAACTTAGATCAACTGTGTTATACTGTGATCTAACTGGGTTCAAATAGGAACCAACTCGGTCGACCTAGGCTTGAACTGGGTGTGAATAAAGGTTCATGACATTCAACTGTGTTGAACTAGGACTGCTTGCATTATGAACTGTGTTCAAATGGGTATTCAATATTCTCATCAAGGTTTTTGAAATCAAGCTCAACCCAGTTGGACCCAGTTCAAGTCCTATATACTGCATATTTCCCCAACTGGGTATTTTGTCCATCAGCTTTTCACAGTCTGGGTATGATGCAAGAACTGTGTTCACATATCGCGCACAAGTCCGTTAGGGAATTATTACATGCCTCCCCGGGCTTTGATAACAAAGCCCGGGTGATCCATCTTGCCTCCTGTCAAGCGTGCCAATTGATTTGCTTGCTCGGCCGGCCACTTGGCTGCTCAAGTTTCTTTGCTTAACGCTATTAATAACATGCAATGCCAATTTAACAATGACTGCAGCCAGATCTGGTGCTAGTGGTCGTCGTGTCCTTCTCCCCTGAAGAAGTCATGCTAATAATCGGCTAATCAGCCATGCCCAAGATTGTTGATTACAGAGATTATGTTCGGTGATTGACATGGAAAGGGTTGGTCTTCAGACTCTAACCGAAATGTTCACCTTATGAGCTGCAGCTGGGACTGTTTGCTTGTACATGAACAATCTTAGACAAAATTACACTAAAAGGTTTGTCTAAGGGGTTTGTCTTCGGACCCTGCTGTTACACAGCACCCCTTGCCTAACAGTGCCAGAGTTTACTATAGATAAAGGAAATTTCTTTACATATAAGCATTTGAAAACTTTGCCTAAGACACACAGCACATCTCCGTCTAGCCAGATAAGGTACGGCGTGAGCATTGGGGTGGGGGTGGGAAAAATAGCTCCCAGGTGTTTAGGGGAGAGATATTTTAAGATTTGTAAAGACAATAGTATTTTTAGTTTTTAAACTTTTTCTTTTTGCACATCCCCCTTTCTCCTCTCCTTGACTTTGGGCCTGGTCGGCAGCACCATTGTGCATCTTGGTCAGTTACATAATAATTACCACCCCAAATCTCCCATCCACAGGTTTAAACCTCTGTCATTGGCAAAAGAAGGATTAATCCGCCTAAGGGGACTATTGACCACTGATTCTTTTCCCCATTCCAGTTAGTGTCGCAAGCTGCTGTCTTACAACATACTTGGCAAAGTTCTCTGGAGTGAGAGAGGAATTATAGGCCACGCCCATTTTTTGAATGTTTAGATTGTCTCACTTTTTCACAGAGTGAACTTTGCTTCCTTTTTTCATAAAAATCTCCGCCCATGCAGATAGCAACACTGATTGATCACCTACTTTATGTCCTACTATTAATGGCTATTTTTGGCATTTCATAGTACAAACATAATTATGTCACAATTTAAGTTTTGCAGAAATTTCCCTGTCATATTGCCGGAATTCAGACAATTGTAGGAGCTAAAAAGATTATTTTAGGACTAAAACGGCACACGACTTGGATTGATCTTTGTGTACTGCAGTGGAATCTGAATATAGAGACATTAAATCTGAAATAAAGAAAAAAATTGTAAAAGTTAAGGAAATGTTGGTGCTTTAAATGAGGAAAATGAGTTGATATGTGGAAGTATTGTATCATCTTGAGACCGTTACAAACTTTAAACTTTGTGCTAACTGTCATTTTGAAATACCTGGGAAACTCAACTTCTCACTCCCGGAAGAACTATCAGTGTCATAATAAGACATCTTTGAAGAACTATCAGTGTCATAGTAAGTCACGTTTTTAGGTTTTTTCTTCTGTAAAAGTAGTTGTGATGTTTCTTACAAGTCAAAAAGATAAAAAAATTGACTAGTTACTGATAAGGCCTTTGTGCATGCGTTAGGCAATAGCCTAATGATAACCTGCACACGGTAGGTGCAGCCTAGTGCTATTCACGAATGATGAATGACCTCTGCGGAAGATATTACGCTACGGATTTAACACGCTAGAAAAAAAATTGGGGCACACTACAGATCATGTTGCTGAAATGATGTGTTCAATTTATGACGTGTTCAATTCATGATGTGTAAGTGGTAGAAAAGGAATCAAAGTACTCATCATGCCAAAATAAAGACAATAAGGTATTTGAGTCCCTTTTTGCAATATTTCCTTCAGCGATGCAAAAATGGCCTTTGGAATGAAGTTAAAAAGTAGGAAACACTACCCTATTATACAAGCTCTCCTAGCTCAAAATCTCAACTGTCATGATCCACAAATTTGAAACGACTTTGAAACACCCTACTGTTAAGCTTTTATATTAGGTTAAGCTTGTGCCCGTTGAAAAATTCTACAAGGGTCCAGACGACACAAAACGGACCCCAATTAGGGTGTAAGTCAAAGGAGGAATAACATGCAGTAAAGTGGTGATTGTGGCAACAAAGAAAAACAAAGAAAAAATTGTGTAAAAATTGGATCTTGCAATCCCTTCCTGTGACTTACTCTACCAATTTATTATGGTCCGCAACATTTTGCTGAAATATTGCCCTTTTTTAAATTAAAAAGTAGGCCTATACCTTCATCCCATTTGCAATCATAACAGTAGCGAAATGTTACCCACTGAAGTATAAAGGTTTGCCAATGAACTGTTGACAATTTCCTACTGTCAATTGGTATGATCATACAATGGTTCAAGAAGGAAAAATAGTGTGCTTTTTATGCAGATGCGCCAGAAATTCGTATCTTTGAATTCATAGGTTCAATGTCACTCACAATTCATAAATTCATAACTTTGGCCCTCAGAATCTAGATGTAATCTCAGCCAGTTTGGCGTGTCCAATTTTAAGGAGATGAAAAGCAAACGAAGGTTTGCAACACGTACTGTTTGTTATTTATTTCAACTTATAATTAAACAACCTGGGCATGGGCGTAAATCCCGGGGGTGGGGATATATCCCCCAACATTTGACTAGGGGGATGGCCCATGTATTCATCCCCCAATGTTTCAGTCTGCAGGTGGGTGTATTATGGAAAGTATATTTCATTCTTCATTTTCGTAAGAAATTTTTTCAATCTCGCTCCGCTCGCTTCCAACCTTACGTCAGTGTTACCCATATTATCAATATCTTCCGATAGCAACTTTCGGAGAAGCACCGCAGCAAAACGTTGAAAGTTTACGAAATAATAGGTTAAAACACTGGCTAATGGCAGTGGCACGTAGGTTTGTTGGGCAACTGAAAGTGTCTCGATGTAGAGTCTGAATGCAGGTTATGTAATGGAAATAAGTTCGTCACTGTTTACGCTCCATGTCATGACCATTATTAAGGTAATAACACACGAAACCGTTCTGATCACAACTCTTTCCAAATTGAACAGAGATACATCTCCAAACATCTGTGGATACTTCGCATCAATATGGGATCTTTCAATCTAATATGTAGCATGATGTAGAAGGTTGAAAGTACGTATCTGCCGTTATACATTTTTCAAAACTTTTTACCAGAGCTTCGCCAGTTCGCGCTGAGCCATTATCGGTATAGATGAAGGAAAGGACATATTTCGTAATAACTCAAGAATGTTTCTGTGGACTCCACGCACATACTTTTTTGGGTAAAAAACTTTCCAACAACAGAAGGCAGTACAATAGACAGAAGGAAAGGGGCTTCAGGAGATTTTTGACAACGTATCTGTCTCTTAATAGACAACATATTCTCCTCTTTACCAAACATTAGCATTCACTAGATTATGGACATTTTCCGGCCATATATGATCAGTTCTAAAAACATCCCAAAGATAGCACCATTTTGCATCTAAAAGACCTTAAATTAATAAAAAAAAAAATTCTTAAAGGGGAAAGGGAACCCCTTCCCTAGGACGACACCCTTATGTAGTGACAAACGAAAGACCAAAACTGCTGCATGAAAATCAGGACCGCATGAAAAATAAAGGTGTAATTTACATAGACGGGGAAACTGAGGTTTTATTACGACATCATCTATGGTGCCTCCAATCACAAAAACCTGGCGACGCCACTGATCTCGAGCCAACTTGCAGGTCTTGTAATGATCACCGAATTCAAAATCCAGTTCTCTGGGATGACACTTTATGTTGATCCCTGCCTTTTTAAGCTTAACAGGACATTGTTGCTCTTGTACAATTTCAATCCAATGCAGCTTATCAAAGAGTTTTGTGCTCAAAATAGCATTTCCCAAATGTATGAATATACCAATAGCCTACCAAAGAACATTACCACTGAAATTAACCCCTTAAAACAGTCTTCCTGGCACTTCTGAGATATTAAAAACCCAGGAGCTTCCGGGGTCTTCGCCCCCTGGACCCCCACCGGGGCTTTGCTCCTAGACCCACCAGGGTCCCTAAGGCGGGCCTCTGGACCCCACCAGTCATGGGCTCGCGCTTCGGGCTTTTTTAGCAGTACGTTTTGGATTATACACTGGCAGAGGGCATGAACTTTTGCATGATATTCTGCACTATTTATTTATGGAGTTTCTGTGCTGTACATTCACTGACTCTGTAGAAGTGTTTTGTTTGTAGCTACTGTAAGTACAGCACAGTAAAAATGACAAATTGCTTCTTTTGATCTTATGGTAAAGACTGGCCACTTCAGCCATGCAAAACATGGTTATGAAACTGTACACGTGTAAACATAGCCTGATACAGAGAAATAACAAATTAGTACAATGAAAACGAAAGTTATGTGTAAATGCTGTTGATGTGTACAGTGAGTCAGAAACTGGTTAATGGAAAAACCCGGTTTACTAGGCTACGGCCCAACTGGACCTAGTTGACAAGATATTCATATGAAAATACCAGTTCAGTCTAGTTAAAGGAACAGAAATAAAGCTTGTCGTAGTTGGTGAAAACCTAGTTGGATCTATATGAAGGAAATCCCATAAGTAAAATGATTCATACACCCTGAAGAGCTCAAAGCATTCCCTTGGAGCCTTTTCAACAGTTGGGTCATTTCAACACGAGTCCTCCCTTTGATAAACTACTGTAGGTACATACCTTATAAGGATTACCTGCATGGGCTTTCTCTGAGTGTCATTCATTCGAGCCTAGTCGTTAACGTGTTCATTAGAATGCAAAACCGTTTGCCCTCTGAGAAGTAGCCTTTTATATATACCACTGCCCAAAATGCATTTGAATCAGGCCTGTAGTCAAGGTGGGGGTGGCCAGGGGGGCGAAGTCCCCCTTGGAAAGTTTTTCGCCCCCTAGAAGATCAAAAATTAGCATTGCCGTAATGCATTTTAGTATGTTTTACCCCTCTGAAAAATTTTTGCCCCCCTAGAAGCTTTTTCGAACCCCTTCAGCACCTTGAATCATTAAAGCATTTGAATCATCAAATTGAACAGATTTACGTACGACCTATGCCAGCAAGTGGATGGTAAAAATCCTTTTTGTGGTTTATTTAATACTCATCCAATTTCCTTTGGAAATAGTTATACTTTTTAATTCTAATGTTAGTAGCAAGAAACCAGGGCTTCCGGGAACGTTTTCCCTTTAGCCTTCTCTAGGGAGTTGCCTTTTGACTGTAATGTTGTTGGGTTGGCGATGAGAACAATAATGAGACAGAGACATGAGATACGGTTACAAAGCCATGTTGAAAGTTATCACATGTGTAGTGCCCTTGAACGTGGCATACAAGAGGATGGTGACTGATGCAACAGTCTCTTATATACATGCGAGATATGACGTCATCCAGAAACTTAAAGGAGATATCTGACGTATCATATTACATCCCCCTTCTTCTAAAAAGCATCTTCCTTAGGAAATGTGAATACAGTACAAAGTACGATGTATGTCGTAAGAGCATATGCAAATTACTAGCTGGATGAGTGGTACCGACCAGATAGGATATTGTATGAAAAAATGACATGCTTAAGTATGAGTTAAAGTTCTGTTTACAACATACCGCTCAAATGTCCTTTACAGTCGAAAATCACAGGTCTATAACTCCACATTGACATTTAAAGTGAATAACAAGGGTTGACTGTATAAGGCAGTTAGACAAGGTATGGTTATGAAGAAATCAATATGATTCATTAATAAGATGGTATTTACAATGCAAAGAATACGATGTGAATACTCATTTGGTGAGTTTACCATTTACAAATCAAGACTCTCAGGCTTTCTTACTGTTCTTCCAGACCTGGTTTTATAGGTCTGTTTACTTCCTTCATTGTGTTGTACAAGCTCAGGGGGTACTTGCCACTCATCCGTTTGGACATCTGCCTGTTCCTGGAATGTTACCCTTTTTTCTCCCGTTTCCCTGATATGTTTCCCGTTTCTTCTCAGGATACCTCCTGAGGCACTTTCTACCTCATAAGACCTTGGCTCAGGCCTTTGGACTGAACAGTGGCTGGTGTCCACCGCACAGTGTCTTGGTTCTGAACACGCACTTGCTGACCTACAGCTAGTGGGGGAAGCTCGTGAGCCTTTTTGTCAAAGTACAAGGTTTGCTTATCTTGCCTGAGTTGTAAGCGCTCAGTCACAGCATCTTTGTGTGCTACTGAGTTTGGGATTTGTGCAGGCAAGTTTGATCTTGTTTTACGGCCATGGAGAAGTTCGGATGGGGATGGGAGTTGACTGTCTATTGGCGTTGATCTCAGGCACAGTAGTGCCAGATTAACATCGGTGTTAGTCTTTTTCGCCTTGTAGATTGTACTTTTGACAGTCTGAACCGGAAGTTCAATAAAACCATTGGACTGTGGTATCTAGGGCTGGAAGTGACGTGCCTAAAGTCCCATTCCTTGGCAAATTCTTTGAAACTTTGGCTAGCATACTGGCTGCCATTATCAGTCATGAGTTTTTCAGGAATACGATATTCTGCGAATACATCTTTCAACAAGTTGATAATAGTTTGACTGCTTGATCTACCCCTTGGGATAGCCTTTACAATGAAAAACTTAGAGTAATAATCAGCAATTAAGAGGAACTCTTCGTTTTACAGACTGAATAAGTCAGATGCCACAAATTGCCAAGCCCTTGTGGGTATCACAGATGGCTCCAGTGGTTCTGGGGGCTGTGATTTGCCATACTCATGGCAGCTTGGACATGCTTTAACTAACTTCTCTATGTCTTTATTAATATTATTCCAGAAAACACATGTCTTAGCACGTAATTGGCACTTACCTACTCCTTGGTGTGCCGTGTGTATCTTGTTAAGTATTTCACACTGTAACTTTTCTGGTATTACAATTCGATCACCTTTAAGGATAAGACCATTTTCTATAGACACTTCATCTCTGTATGCCCAATACACTTGTAGAGGTTTAAGCACCTGTTTACGTTTCTCAGGCCACCCTTCAATTATAATTTCTTTCAAGGCATTCAGCTCAGGGTCAGAACTTGTTTCTGACTTGAGAGTACTCAATTTTTCTTCTGAAAATTGCACAAAACTAACTTTGACTTCTATGTTCTCAACTTGGTTCTCCTTGAGGGGGTTAAGTCTTGATAGTGCATCAGCCAATAGCATTTCCTTGCCTGGCTTGTATTTTATTTTCACTGCATACCCTTGGAGCCTAAGTAAAAATCTTTGGAGACGAGGAGGTGCTGCACCTAAGTTTTTCAGGTGTATCATTTCTAAGGGTTTGTGGTCAGACTCAACCACGAATTCTTTACCATACACATATGTATGAAACTTTTCACAGGCGTACACTACCGCCAACATTTCACGTTCTATACTGGCGTAACGCTGTTCCGTTTCTGTGAGAGACTTGGACGCAAAACAAATTGGCTTTGAGTCCTGAATTAAGGCAGCTCCAAGTCCTTTCATCGATGCATCAACCTGAATTGTGGTCTCTTTCTTTGGGTCAAAATAAGCTAAAGTGACTTCTTTGCTGATAAGACTCTTAATTTTTTCAAATGCTTTTTGGTGTGTGTTTGTCCACACAAATTCAGCATCTTTCTTGATAAGACCTCTTAAGGGTGCAGTGTGATCAGACAGATTTGGAATAAAGGGAGACATGTATGTAGCGATTCCCAAGAACTCTTGTAGTTCCTTAACTGTCTGGGGTGTCTCAATGACCTCAATTGATCTCACCCTTTCTGGATCAGGGTGGACCCGTTCTGCATCATACACTAGCCCAAAGAATTTAATTCTGGGTTTCTTAATTTCACATTTGCTAATATTAAACACCAAACCATGCTCTCTGGCCACTTTCATTAAATTGTGTAAGTTTTGATCATACTCAGTCTCGTCTTTGCCAAACACACCAACATCATCTGCTATCCCTACAGTGCCAGGGCACTTTTCCAAAATCTGATCCATTTTGTACTGAAACACATCTTGGCTGACACAAAGACCAAAAGGGAGTCTCTTAAAACGAAATCGCCCATAGGGGCTATTGAAAGTGGTCAGGAAGCTCGATTCCTCGTCTAGTGTGATTGACCAATACCCATGTCTAGCATCGAGCTTGGAAAAAACTTTACTGTTAGAGAACTTATGTGTAATTTCCTCTAAGGTGGGAACATGATGATGGCTTCTCTTTATTGCCATGTTCAGATCTTTGGGATCCAAACACACCCTCCATCTACCGTTTGTCTTCTGGGTGAAAGCAAGACTAGAGACCCAGTCGGTGGGTTCAGTCACCCGGGTTATGACACCTAAGTCTAGCATTTCTTGGATTTCCTTGAAAATGTCATCCTTAATTTGTATAGGTAGTGGTCTAGGTGCATGGACTACAGGTGCTACATTGGGGTCGGTAACAATATGATATTGACCTTCGAAATTGCCAATACCCTCAAACCTGTCTGGATATAGGCTTTGTAGTTCTTCCTTACTATTAACAGGCTTTACTTTGGCATTGCTGGTGCCTACGTGGCAATTCAAAGACACAAGGTTCAATGCCATTGAAGATGGGAGGCCTAATATGGCTGGGCCCTGTACATCAGCCACAAAAAATTCTGCTTCAGTATGCCTGTCCCTATACTGGCACGAAATATCACAGATGCCATATTGTGGAATTGTTGACCCATTGTAGGCCGTTACGATTGTCGGTCTTTGCTTGAGGGCATCCTTTTGAGGAAAGCCACTCGCGGCTATTCTATCGGGGTACATTTTCTTATAAACCCTTAGGGGTAAAATATTGCCTTGTGCCCCAGTATCTACCTTCAATCTCAGGGTGGCACCTTTAGCCCTGTTGTCCAGTTGGACATGGACATCTGCAAATATTTCTGATCTTTGATCTTGGCCCTTATTTACACTGTTGACACTTACAAAATCTAGGGTATCAAATCGAAGTTCCTCAAATGTTGAACTAAGTGAACCATCGTCCTGATTTATAGAGTCAACCTGTTTGGCACTATCCGATTTGGGACCTGATTGATAATTACGGCCAGATCTACCCATGGATCTAGATCTCTTCCTACTCTGTTTATTACCAGGGCTCTGACGAGCTTTGTCTTTTTGCTTTGGTTGGCGACAGACACTTTGCCAGTGGTTGAGTTTACCACAGTTACGGCATTTGGATCCATGGGCTGGGCACTGGCCCTTTGGGTGTTTTAACCCACATTTACCACATTGCAATTCTTGCTTATGCTTGACATAGCTTACATTGACATTTCCCTTAGATAACTCTTCCATATGAGCTCTTGTGGACTCATATGTCCGTGCTATGTCCATGGCCTCATCTAATGTGAGTGCCTCATCCTTCCCCAAAAGGGTTTGTTGTACCTTTTTATGACGTGTGCCTATTACAAGTTGCTCGATTAACCTCGTATCCCTCTCATTATCTGTAAATTTACATTTCTTTGCCTGGGTTTTGCACCTTGTCATGAATTCATCACTGGTTTCTGTGGCTTGTTGCCGATAAGTTTGCAGATTAAATCTTGCCAGCCTAAAGTTACTCTTTGGCTCAAAGTATGACTCGAAACGAGTAAAAATTTCCTTTGGGTCTCGCTTCTGCTCCTCAGTGAGGACCGAAGAATTGAAAATTTCGAGGCCTTCCTTTCCTAGCCACAATAGGGTGTAGGTGACTTTTTCATGCCCCGATTTAGCAGCTAGAGGGCCATTTAGAATGAGGTTGCAGTACTGCTTAAAGACTTGGAAGGCACTGGGCAAATCATTAGCAGCCCAGTCCATGCATGGAGGTGTAATACCTGTAAGTTCCCCCATTGTCCCTTCACAGGCCTAACTTTGATGGTCACGCACATGCACTTAGTGGGGACCTGCAGCCTTTTGTACAGGCTAGTCAGGTACTTGGCTAGCCTATCTTGTCGTGGCTAGTGAGTAATGTACACATAAACACTGACTCTAATGCACTGTTTAGGTATTTGTTAACCATCTAAATCAACCTAATGCCCAGGGCTGGTTAGGCTTTATATACAGCCTCGCAGTAATGCTTACTGATACATACCATAACACAATGGACTGTAGTGTGACGTTTAACACTTTGACAGCCTTAACTTAGTATTGAGCATGCTTACAGTGTTCACGATTCAGTGATGAGCAACCGAAGGCTTTCGTGAGAGTTCGTATCTCAAACTTTCTTCACAATATGAGCTTTTTGTAGCATGGGACGTCTTCCCCGTCTCTGTCCATCATAAGCGTTGTCAAATCTGTGTGAGGCTATGTTCGACTGGATGCAATCTTCACGGTCTCTGACATCGCTGTCGGTCGAAGTAGCTAACGGTATGTGGCTCAGTTCCGCGATACAACAACCTTGTGGTGGCGTCCTTCAGGAATTATTTTCACGACAGGCGCGCGCACCATCTGAAACCACCTTGGAAGTTTTCGATTCAAGTTCAAGGTCTTGAAACTTAAAGTTCAACGTTCCTTTCACTGTCGACGTCGGCTGGTAAATTGCGAATGAAAGATCAGTTTCTTGTTTTTTTGCCCCCCTAGAAGCTTTTTCGAACCCCTTCAGCACCTTGAATCATTAAATCATTTGAATCATCAAATTGAACAGATTTACGTACGACCTATGCCAGCAAGTGGATGGTAAAAATCCTTTTTGTGGTTTATTTAATACTCATCCAATTTCCTTTGGAAATAGTTATACTTTTTAATTCTAATGTTAGTAGCAAGAAACCAGGGCTTCCGGGAACGTTTTCCCTTTAGCCTTCTCTAGGGAGTTGCCTTTTGACTGTAATGTTGTTGGGTTGGCGATGAGAACAATAATGAGACAGAGACATGAGATACGGTTACAAAGCCATGTTGAAAGTTATCACATGTGTAGTGCCCTTGAACGTGGCATACAAGAGGATGGTGACTGATGCAACAGTCTCTTATATACATGCGAGATATGACGTCATCCAGAAACTTAAAGGAGATATCTGACGTATCATATTACAGACCCCAATGGCATGCTTGGGAATATGGTCAAAATATTATTTCTGTGGTCTGTTTAGCGCGCTTCTGATGTCCTACAGAGGTACGTATATGTTTTGCCCGTATGCTCTCTACTCTGTTAATACACTTGTTCGTCCGTGGGCTCCCCCCTCCCTGGACACCAATAGGAACCCTAATACCGACCACTGGAAACCAAGAGGTTGGGGGATGCTCCATCGGCTGCTTCGCCCCCTTTGGCTTTTTTCATCCTCCAAGGTTTCAGAATAATAACCAGTTTAGGCACATACATCGACTTATGCCATAGCCTACAAGAATCTCTTGAAGAAGAGTCAGGTCCAAATGTCTTTAAAAACTCAGCAAGCACCCATTTGATGCATTATTCTTTTCAATAGCAGAGTTCAGTTGGTCAGCGGCTTCAAAAATAGCAAGTTCAATAGAGCAGCTTGGACGGAATCCGTATTTTATATCGATGAGAATATTTTCTTTGGAGGTAAATATTCAGTCTTCTAGTTATAATTTTTTGAGACAAGTGATAAAAGTGACTACTTGATAGATGTTTGACAAATTGTTTTTCGTTCTATCTTTGATAAATATGAACCATCTCTCTCTCTCCAAGCCTCAGGGGGAAAGGAAGGGTATCCCCTATCATTTGCAAGAAAACGGGAAGAGAGAAGGAAAAGAACTGGGAAAAATTAGAAAAGGAGGAAACGAAAGAGAAGAAAGGAGGAAGCAAAAGAGAAAGAAGAGGAGAATAGGAGGGTTAGGTTAGGCCTATATACGACACGTATAATTGCTCCAAAGTTTCTTCAACTCGAACTCATTTAAAAATACCAAAGGAACATTCCCTCTTATCACAACTAATTAATTTCATTTTTTTCATGTACAGATCCATTTTGTCGGTTTGTCTTATACCTCGCAAGTTGCAAACCAATACAATGAAATATTCGAACAGCTTCAGATTGAGGCAAGTTTCACCGGAGTCCGGCCCCTTACATCTGAAGGAAAGGAAAAATCTGGTTAACATGAATTTTTGGGATGGATTTGGAAAAATACCAAAGGATTTTGCTATTAGTAACCGAGAAAAAAATCTCAGATTTTTGGGGTAAAAGAAAGTTAAGTAGATGTAATTATAAATTCAGTAACCCTAAAGCAATAAACGGCCACTTCAGTTATTGGTGTAAGAATGCCCTCTCTGATGAAAATCACTTTTTCTTATCACGTGATTAGTGAGGTCAAAAGATGTCACAAGTTCAAGAAATTTGACCTTTGACCAAGATTGGATATACGTTCTGTAGACTGACTGTAACTGTGTCCAGAAAATGGGGTAATCCATTCTATTTTATCTGAAACAGATTGATTACACATTTTAACACCATGCTATTTTGTAAATATTCGTGCATGATCTCAAGTATTAGTGTCAAATGACAAACCAGTTAATGAAAAAATTGCACACAATAACTTTTACACTTTTCCGTCATAATTTTGTTTCAAATGCTTTGCAAGAGTTAACATTCAATATTCATTGTTGCATGTGGTAGTCTTATCGGTTTTCATTGCTTTGTGCTACGAACATGATGGCACTGTTGGTCTCTCGTCTTTTTGAAAGATAAACTGCAACCTTTGTTATGGCGAAGCTGAATTCATTAATTTAAGAATACATATATTCTTACAAGGGTTAATTGGCATTTTTGAAATATGTTATAGATCTACCGTGGAAGACTAAAGGGTGCCTTCAACACACTTAAAAGCTTAGCTAAGGAATCAGAGTACGAATATATTTCCAGTTTTTGCATTTTGAATATACTTTAATACATGTAAGTATGGCCATATAAGGCATTTAAGTAAGTATCGTAGGGTTTCTTGGTTTGTGTGCGTTCTGTTCAGATGTAGTCATTTCTTTTCTGTAAGAGGGTTAAATGTCACGAATATTTTAGTTGTAAACGGTGTCTAGACTGCTTTTTTATAGAGATTTTACACTAATAAATGCAGACCTTTTGTATTCTGTGTCGTTAAATTTACATTTCATAACAGCTTAACCTAACTTTGTGCTTTTATTGGAAATGCAAAGAGCTAGAGAAATGAGTTGTGGAAAACAAACACAAAACAGCCATATTTTTATCACGTGTCGTAAAATACGTGGAAACATCAAAACCTGAACCGGACGTCTAGTACTTTCGACTTGACGTTAAAAGTTTGAATGAAAACCGTATGATCCCATGTAAGTATATCAATGTTAACATACACAAAGGCATAGGCGTATAAACCAAGAGGCCTCGAGGCTGCATACACCCCTCTCCCCTTGCAGAGGTCTGGCAAACCCTATTTTGACAAGTTAATGAAAACATTGGTTATTTCCTTAGGTAACGTTGGTTTTCTAGGGCAAAAGAAAAAAAGCTGCTAAGTCCTCTTGCTACTAAAATACCACAAACGGGTATGAAATAATGTACAAATTTTGAGGCCAAATGCCATGCTGTAGTGGAAGTTATTATATGAAACCTGGAAACAGCTAGACGATAGTCGTGGTCAGGAATAAGTGTTTTCTGAAAGTACTAGTCCTCATATGACAATATCGTCTTTTCAAAATTAAAATAAACTCTATTGGAACAGCTGTTCCCTGTGACACCTTTGCATCTTTTACCAACCGAAATCAAAAAGGTAAATACGGTATAGTGCATCTAAAAATAATTCCATAGCCTTACATACTTTGTGAAATATGAAAAAGTTGGACATCAACAACTGAGAATAATTAAGCGCGTAACCGGAATTTCATCTTAGGAGGGAGGGTGGATCAATTGATTGACCTAAAATTCTTATGTTACCGGACAGGATACTTCACGGATCCTTTAAAGTTATACATCTTACCTATCGTTCTTTCCTTTGGGATCTTCTGTTACTGAAATTGTTATCTCTAAAAAGGGTAAACTAAATTATATTTATTCAGTAAAATCACTTTGCAGAGGACACGACGTGACGTTGACGTGGTATTTACTTCATAGGTCTACATAATTCAACTTCTTTCACAAGTAACTGAAGGTAATCATAGCATAGTAAGTACTTCACATAACATGAGTACAAATCCATGAGGGATAGTCTTGCTTAGGTCCCAGTTAAGGTTTTCTGCAACATTTGAATTAACTGATTTCTCAATTGACGTTTACACTTGACACTCGTGGACCGATAATGAAATAAGTGACCACGGTGTGAACATACGTCATCAATCTGTTTCAGATCAAAAGAGAACAGATTAATCCATTTCTGGACACAATACAGTCAATCTAAAAACGTAAAGCTCAAATCTGGGTCAATGCAAACATTTCTTAAACTTGGGACCTCTTTTGACTTCTTTCATTATGCCATTACAGAAATGCATATCATCGAAACCGCCAATAACTGAAGGGTTCATTTATTTCTCTAGGGTTAACGGATGTATAATTATAACCATCTCACTTTCCCCTATCCCATAAATCTGCGTTTTTTCAACACACTGGCTACCAAAATCAAATACCATGTAAATATTCCTCACCCATCCCGAAAATTCGTATTTACTTGATTTTCTCTGTTGATACAAGTGTGGAAAAACATAGTGTCGATAATAATCATTTCAAGTGGCTTCAATCTGATGTCGGGCTTTGGTGAAACTTACCTCAATCAGAAGTTTTTTTCATTTCATTTTGTTTTGCACCTTGCCACTGAGGTATAAAAAGAATCGAGGACTGATCCAAGGACTGATAATTGTCCAGATAACTTTGCAATCGTAGACAGCATGACTAGAAAGAATACTGTTTGATGAAAACGTCAAAGTGTGAAGAAAAGAAGTTTCTTAAGTTGATCTTTTTAATCGAACACAAGTAACTCTGTTTTGCCATCTTAAAGTCGTAACAGATTCTTATCTATCCGTTGACCAACATGAGAGAGCTATTTTTTTCATACATGAGGTTTGCCTATGTTACAACAGTAACAGTTCAGATCTTATATTGAGAGGTAGAAAAGAGGGAGCCACTGCAAATCGTGAGCAAAGTAGTTCCGAGAACCAATGCTTGTTGCATCGCTAAACTGACCAGTTGAAGAGGAGAGAAACTATTTGCTGGTGATTATGAAGTTTCACGTCAACTCAATTTCAACATTTCCGTAGTTTATCTGTAAATGGTCCGAAGTATGTTCATGTCATCGGTATCAAAAGCAACGGAAATATACAGGATTGTTACACGGTGTTATTTTGTCTGAAGCATTCAAAATTCCAGATGTGATGTGAAGCATTTCGTTTTGCGAATGTGTTTGCGTGTGAACATATGAACTAGAACAATTTGAACAAACGGTTTTCATGAAGAGACATTATAGACACATTCAGCTGTAAATTATACTCACAGATCTGTGACACTGGTGTGTGACAACATGCCTCCTGTTAAATGTTTCAGGTTGTTCTGAAAGAGGTGTCTAGAAATTCAAACAAATTTAAAGTATATTTGAATAATATGTTAAGGAGAAATTTACAATTATAAAAGTTTTGACAGGTTGCAACCGGCGGTATAAAAATGCTGGCGTGTAGTCCATATCTATCTAGTGAGCAAACGGGAACACAAAGTTCGTGGCATGAAATAGTTGGGCGGGGAGGGGGGCAGGATATTCGGTTGCCCCCAGAAATTTCCATAGTAAAGCTCGATCACATATTACTTTAAATTTTTTAATTATTGGAAAGGCTTAAGATGAAACTTATAGGGTGGGGAAGGTGCCTTTCTGGCCATAGGGGAAGTATTACTAACAATTTTGTACTGGTACAATAAAGGCCAAGTGATGGTGGCTCTCATGCTTAGGATGTTGTCCCGTCTCCCTGCCAAAAGATTTCTGCGCACAGCCATGGCATATTCAATGATTGAAAATGTTTTGTACTTGAAAAAGATAGACAGAACTAAAATTTGGCAATACCATTTGGGGAGGTAAAGGAGATAACAAATGCGAATAGAAGAAAACCTTTACATTCCCTTTAGTACGTAAAGGAGACAAAAATGTAATTTATAATAATTATTAATAAAGCGAAACCTTCGTAGATATACAGTAATATTGCTATTATCGTTAAATAATCTGTGTCCTTCTTACGGTTAATAAATGGAAGACGTAAACTTCCCTTACAGTTGTTTAAGTTGAGATAATCTCCAGAAGAATTTTTGTGGGATTCTTTCCAGTTTATTGCCACTTAAAATCAAAGTAATAATGGTATGGTTGGTTGAAGGATAGGCAAACAGTTTTTCTGGAAGTGTTCTCAACTCATTGTTTCCTAAATCCCTGCAAAGAAAAGGGTAAGAAGCTCAACTGAATGTTCTGTATTTTAAGTGTGTCACTCACCACTGAGACAGAGACTCACCACTGAGTGAAATTGTTCCAACTTCACTCTGCTGAAAAATCCCTTTCCACATAGGATTGTGCATGCTATGTGGAAAGAGAACTACTGACAGGATTTAGGGTAAAGAACTGGTCATTAAACCACTGCATGCAATGACCTGTTAGCGTAAATGTCAATTTGTCTGGTTTTTTGATATTGGTATGTGTACTATGGAAAATTAGAGAGGTAAGGATGCATCTGTAAGGTACTTCATCAAAATGAACCAATACAAACTTTTTTCACTAGCCGCAAGATAATATAAGGGTGAATGAACTCAGTGTTGGGAGTTGTAGTATTGAGTGTTGTAATGTAGCTAACAAAATTGTAAGGATGTGTTAAGCATCCTAAAACACATTAAAAACAAGGCAGTTAATGATTTTGATAGCAACAGTGTCTTAAAATTTCCTTTAGAGGTCTTAAAAGTGTCTACAATATTTTAAACAACCTGAAGAGGGCAAACCAACAAGCTGATCTTATGGAGAAATATTTTTCCAATAGTCAATGTTGTGTCTTTCTTCACAAAGATTCCTTTTAAAAAATAAAAATATCAACCTAGCGTATGATTTCACTTGTTTTGAACAATATGACTTTATTTCTAAAACTATTGTACTTATATAGTTCCACGTTGTGTGAGAATGATGGCAAATGTGGTAGACGTTTGGTGCAACTCCCTGCTACAAGTCGCCATTTTTGCTTATGGCAGCGGCCATATCGGACGGATCGAAAAATAAAACACGATATGTAGATACAGTTACCCAATGCACATAGCATGTCCAGTTTAAACTGATCTGTGTTACAGAAACTGTAACACGTGTTACGAGAACTGTTAACGGTACAGATAAGTAATTAATTTAGGAGAACGGCTGTCGAGTTCTCCGCATGGTACAGTGGTCAAGAAGGAAGGCATGATACCATGATTTTCAGGGTTCTGGGTTCGATTCCTCTTTTAAAATTGACAGAATTTACTCTTATTTTTTTGAGGGTTAGGGTTATTCTTAGTGTTAGGGTTAGGGGAAAATTGGTGATATTTGAACGTTCCTCGTGTTACAAAATTATAACATGGCACAGTTTAAAACTGGAAACGGTATTCCACCATGTACAGTATTTACTGTACATGCTATGAAAATTGGCTGTTACAGTAGATCGTTGGAAATCATTGTGCTCCACCCCTCGGTGTTAGGTCAAAAATTAAATTAATTTCAAAGTTAATATAATTCACACAGTGATAATCATAAAGGCGTATTTGCCGCGGAAATGTTACCTGTAATACGTACATCCCACTGTACTGTACATGCGCAAAAAATCATAATTTTACAAAATTTTATAGAATAATAAAATAATTGTTCAATTTTCTTGGAAAGTGTGGGGGTAAGAAACGTTACTTCTACTAAGCCTCTTGTGCGCTCTTGTGCTTTGCTAAGAACGGCCTTTGCTGTATCTTAGTCTAGAAATGTTTGAAAATCCAGGATCCGAAAGGAACCGAGTCCTCCATTATTTCCGTAAGTCGATGGTGATTAAACCCAAGTAAGTAATGGTTACTTCTCAAACATATGACTCGTCGCTTCCTGTAGTGCAGGAAATAGTTTAAATAATTTCTTTCTTTCTTCACTAAGCGCCAACTAACGGAAACAATCTTGTTAGATGATGTCGGAAACTAAAAAATTCGGAATCTTTCCTTATTTTAACTACATATGCATGACCCATCTTTTGTTGCTCTGTCACAAGTCACTTTCAAAAATTTAGAAATTGTTTGTATGTTAACTGAAATATCGTTTTCTCAACAACATTAATAGAAACTTCTATAAACCCTCTTGGTAAGTGCACAGGGGATCGAATGGAACAGCTAGATCAAGTAGAAGTAGTAAATGCATCTGGAGCAAAAATAAGACTTTCTGGCAAAATTATAGTAAATTTGGTCTCAATCTTTGCAACTTACATGATTGATGTAATTGAAGTAGAGGAGAAAAGTTTCTCTGGTATTTCTAGTAGCCCTACAGACGACAGCAAACTGAAGAAAGACACATTGATAAAATGGTTACTCGCTGAAAATGAAAAACATTTCCCCTTACTGACAACCCTTTTCTATATGCCACGTCACCCCTTTGTTGAAACAGCGTGTTAAGTAGAATTAACAAGTAATTTGAAGCATATGAAGAATACTATTTACAATGAGAACCAGTAATCGATTGGGATATTAAAACAAGATATGTTATATTATATTATTAAGCGAATATTATATAAATATGCAAATATGTGTGGATGACAGTGTTTTTTGATTAATTCTTTTTTGTTTGCCTTTGTCTTTGTTTGTTTGGGGTAGAAAGCACATGGAACAATTTTTAATCGTATTCTAGGCCTGTATTCGGTCTTTATCAGTACAGAATATGTTCCAATTTTTAAGCGAAATGCGGCCAGTTGTATCAGCTCCCGAATAATTTCTGTAAATTCTCTTTACACAAAAATCCTCAGTCTTATATGCTTGACAAATGTATGTAGTGCAAACCACATATCACTCTTTGATTCTTCCTTTCATGAATACTGCTTACCCAGGTAATGAACACATTTACGCTAAGGTGTTCATAGACCAGAACAACCCAGACAAAACCGAACCACTCACTCGCATGAATGGTCACTTGCCTTAACATATAGCTGCTGACCACATGTACGCCAAACGTTTGTTCAAACGCTTAAGCGTATTCGCAACGTACTTCTCCAATAGATGTTCGTCCCCGTAGCCATAGAACACCCTATGACTAGCGTTCGAAGGTCAGGCCTGCTGAAATGTTCCATGTGCCCACATGGTCCTTTCCACTGGGTCTTCCATACGAGGTCGCCAGGACATGAAAAAATATTTAACTACTTCAACGCATCAAAATATCAGAATGCAGGTACGTACTGTGTTTAATTTGTCAATTATTTCTATAGTTGATTGTTCCTATGGCCTTAGCGCCAACATGGCGAAACGTAGTATCAAAAATTGCAGCATACTAAAATATATATTTGCGCCAACAAATTATATGGTATATTCTGCAGTGTCCTAGATTGCAGGAAATGAGAGGAAAGGAAATTCATCTACACGTGGCACCATAGTTAATAGACACATCCCTGGTTGGGAAACTCGGCGAACTGCACTATGTTGAGATCCTGATTTTCAGTAGTCACGTGACGCTAACCGTGCACAAGGCTGGTTGATTAGCTCTCCTACATGTGCGTACTCCTAGCACAAGGCGTTACATACACCACTATGGAAGTACTACCTACCTACCTCCAAAGTAGTACTTCTGTAGCACTACTTGTGAACCTTTATCAAACGGTAATTATGAAATTTTTTTTTGTAAAAGTTTGGTTTTGTTACTTTTCAGTCTTAAAATCCTCCAAACACCGAACGGTATTTGCGGCTGGAGTTACTAGCTATAGTTATAGTAGCCTACATACAATGCCAACTTTACCGATAAAACCTCCGCAATTGTCAACAGACCAAAATAGGGAAATCTCAATTTTTCAGGGCAAAAAATAGCCAGATTAGTGGGAAATTAGGGAGACTGGAAGATTTTGATCTAAATGTAGCCGTATAGACAACTCAATCTATCTCACGGTCGTTATTACGCCGCGTTATTCGCTAATGCACAGTGAAAGTTGCCCTTGTATTTCCACGTTCGTTGCAGCTACCCCTACGCCCTATTGTAGGCATATCTCACTGCCGCGAGGTGTCGGCGTGGGAACTACCGGAGTCTCCCGGTAAAACCGGGGGAGAATTTGAAAGGTCTGTGTCAGTTTGAGAACGACTCACTTTCTTCCTAAAGAGTGGAATTTAGTGCTTATATCAAGTATATATCATGATTGGATATTTTCCCTAAGAATATAACAGATAACCGACTTCGTAACGTCAGATAGTGAACCGTCTTTTACTTTCACACGTGATAGTATTTAGCTAACGCTATACATCAATGCAAATTGCAGAGTACGGTAGTTTAATTCTACTCAAAACAAGGAACGTGGGGGTTGTGGGCCATGGTTTTCTTCGTTTATTTGAACGTTTACAAATACTTACTGATTCGAAAGCATCCTGAAACCCTTCCAAACCTTGAATCAACTTCAATTTATTTCCATGAATGACTGAACAACACACCACTCAATGTAGCCATATCGCTACTCGATCGATCGTGTGCACGGTCAATGTTACGTGATGCACTTTTCTGCACGTCTCAACATAGCTACTCGGCTTGTACGTGGTGTGTATAAGGTGTACGTAAAGTTTCCTAACCAGGCATGTGTCTATTAACTATGGTGGCACGTAGGCTATGTGAAAATACTAGTTTCGTAGCGCTTGCCCAACAATTGTTGAAAATACGGGTTACACGAGAGGCTGGTTAGTATTTGCCCAATTGCATTATAATCACATAAATGCCCATTGTTGCTAAAAGTTTTAGATACCAAGTTTCCACAGAACTAGATACCATCCTCCCCTTAAGCAAGTCCACATTATAAGAAACATACTTGTCAGTAGGATGTGGCTGAAAATGAAATATTAAGTAGTTCCATTCTCCAGAAATCTTACATGGTCGAAGGAAGCCGTTTCCTTTGGCCTCAAAAGTACTTTTAACTTGTTGCAGTTGGGATATCCAGACCTGAATTTCCACATGTTATCTACTCTGAGAGTAAGAGGGGTTAGAGGTTCCGCCTGCAGATAGTAAGGGATGCGCCTTGCCTATTGGTGCATTTCCTGGATTCTGATAGTGTGGAAAAGCTTGACAGTTTATATTTGGGATGATGATTTCTCAAAAGGGGGTTTTCTACAATGGCCTGAAATTTCACTTCGATACAAAACCGACGAAAGTGAAAACTATTTCAACACTCAAAAGGAATGTTTTTATTATATCAACTTTTACTTTACCAACAAAACACCTCCCCGACATTTCCACCCTCCACCGCTTTTGTTATTCCGTTTATTGGCTACTGTGAGCAAAGGTTTCAGCAATTCGTGTTTGACTAGTTATTTTTCAAACTGAAAAACACTATGAGAATCTTGACCTATATCCTGGGTCAGCCCGGAGGGCACCCATCGTAGACATTTGTCCTACTATTATTTTCTACGAAACAGTTAAAATGAGATAACTGATCCAAAGATCCATGAAGCCACAAATTAATCGCCATGATTTCTCCTCTAGCCGTTAGTCAGATTTCAAGAACTATTTAACAAAAAGTGGCGAAACTGGGAGATTGTTGGTCAGTGAAATGCAAATTTTGTGATTATTATAAATATTCCAGAGCTTTGCAGGTCTCGCCTTTGGCATTGTTGGGTCGTTCTTTCTTGAAGTGGATTTATTAGGGCTTTTCATCTCAAGCTCCCTACACTTCTTTTCGATTTTATTGTCTTTGCTAAAAACGATCTCAAGGTGGGTATACAGAGCTTATATTTGATTTCAAACTTTCCTCCAGGAGGACCGCTAGGTACTTGGCTTTGCATGGCTACTTTGTCGGACTAATGGTCATTACTACCCAGCCTTTTCCAAGACATGAAGACTTTATTTAAACCATAATAAAACATAGTTTCACAAGATTGTTTTTGTGTACCTTGGTGAGTTCCTTCTGCCAGATAGTTGAATGTAATGAAGTATCTAATTTCAAATTGTTCTGAGTGGAGGATCCACAGACCCTCTGCCAGGTCTTTGGCACTATCCCCATAGGACTACTTTCTTTACACAACCCTGTATTCGTTTGACATGTCGACTTGCAAGCGGCCATTTCTCTAGTTACAAAAATTCAAAATAACTCCCCCAAAAAAAGGTTGGATAATCCTGCATTCACCTCCACAGGTTATTTAATCTGCACTTCTAGCCTTTGTAGTATTTTATCATTGTGTGAGAGTCGGTGATGAAAAGGAAATTTAAGTGTTTGTTTTTCTGCACATGACGGATCGCATTTATCAATGGTTCGCCTATCTAACCAATGAAAAGAGAAAGTACTTGCATTATTTTTAAGTGATGATGTAATCATTGTTAAAACCTTTCGAGAATACCAGCATTCACAACCCCTGATAACTTAAAACAAACATCCGTAAATGTGCTGACGTTCATTGAGTGTGAGGGTGCAATTATGAGTGGGTGTATGTGAAGCCGCTTCGGTTTTTGCTTGGCCAACGACGAATTTCAAATTGCAGATACACATTGAATTTCCACTGAACATGCGGTCCTTATCTTCAATAGGACGACGAGCACTATACGCATTAAAATTGTTTTGTAGTATCTGAAACTTTACAATAAGACTGACATCTATAAATGCAAAACAACATCGAAGGACGAGGATTGTAAACACGTCAATTGATATCGTAGAAGACACAGAGGAAACAATATACGTATACTTCCCAAGAAGTAAGTGTTCTTACACAATATTAATGCTTGCAAAACGCTCAAAAGCCCTCTCGGAAATGTTGGCAAAATTGTTTCCGGCAAGATTCCTAAAATGGAAATGAAAAAAATTCACGTCAAGATTATAGGTTAAATAGCTTGATTACACAATTTTTACCTGATCTATGTCAATTATCATGACCCAGATCGAGGAACCCTTGGTCATAGTGTTCCATTTACCAGATTAAAGACCAGATTATGGTTGTGGGCACATGGTGTCCATTGCTCAAACGGTCAGTTGTAAACTGTGGGCATAAACTTTGCTCGCCTTTGCAAGCTGTCGGCTTAAGCTGGTTCATTAACTTGCATGTAAAAGTAAGCATTATGTATTCTATGTAATAAAGTGGATAACAAAGAGGCATTCCATGGAGTCCTAAATCTTTTCTGCTTATCTTATATACTTATGCCTTGCTCTGTTAATGAAATTTCCTCAACACACTGACTACTTAGCAGATAATTGGCTAAAACACCATTGAAATTTGGCTAATAAGGTGGGTAATTACGCATAAACAGGTTTACATGGCAACATTAAGATACCTAGACCCACCATGTCTAGTTTTGGTAATGATTTCTCTTACCAGGGCCATACATAATAAGCAAATGATCAGAGAAGAACAAAACGATGCATCTAAATATTTGAACACCGTATAGCCTACATGTTGGACGTTGTTCAACTTTTTAGTAGCATGTTTCATCTTTGCTGGGAAACTGGTCCACACGATCATACACTTGTTCATAAGCATAGTCATAGGGATGTATCATGGGGTTTTGAACAAATATATGATCGCTTAGACGGGGCTTTGGAAGGAATTATGACACACTTGATTCCATGATTTATCTAATCTAACCTTTGACCTAAATTTTATTTTTTCCCTTGGCCTTCAGCAACCACATAACAGTATCTCGCTACATGTTTTATCATTGTCTTCATACCTGGCACCTTTATATTTTCGAATTTTGAGACAGAGAGATAAGTGCAAATTAAATGTTGAGATTATTTGACCGATGACTTCATGAAAGTGACCAGTTGCAAATTTGAGCTTTTTAGTAGGTATGGTTTAGAAGGACGCACACATTACCCCACACTGACACTCACATCTTGATATTTCCAGTGTGGAGTGAAGGCCAGAGACTTTTCGTCTAGTTCATATTAAGTTCATCTTATTAGAAGCACTTTTGGGTTGAGAACTTACATTTTCTGTAGATTTTTCAACCGGGGAAACGTAGTAGGGTCAATACTTTTTAATCCATCTCCCTGAATCTCGCTGTTGTAGTAGAAGAAACATTGCACTGGTGATTCTATTATTGTGCGAGACTGCTTAGAACATGGTGACTGATGTGGTGTGGTAGCAACGCCACCTGGTGATAATTTGTGATACCGTAATGCAAAACATTTCTTGGAGGGAACAAACGCGGTAAAATTAGGCAACCAAAACAATCTGATAATAAACAAATACATGATAAAAGCCTTTCGCAGACTGATTAGTTGATCTTGCATAATGCACCAAGGAAGTAGTAACAATTGCAATAATGTTTCTTATTTCATGTCTTGAGTTCTAAAATTATACGAAAGGAGTTCTAATTTTTTCGTATTATGTCAAATGTATAATTTTTAGTGAACGTGACTACTCATTGAATAAAACACCAGAGATTAGTCTTTGAAAAAAATAGTAATTGAACAATTTATCTGACGTCAGAAATGTGTGATGTTGAAATGATGTACTTGATACGGATATTTACTTGTGTTGTGACGGACTGCCCTAAAGCATGTAATGCTTAAAAGGCTTGCAATGGCATTCTGATATAATTGTTTCGGGGTAAGCTTAATCATGCAGTAAACAGGTAAAGGCGAACGTGTGCGTATCCGTTGGATGTATCCTTAAAGCAACTCGACCGTCAGATAATGCAAGAAATAAATGTGCATTGGAGAAGTTATTCCTATGATACCAAGATATTATCCATGAATTTTACACAAATAAAACTGTCATCTGTCTGGTGTTGGATTTCTTGCTCGAATAAAATATCTGGGGGATTTTTATCAAATTTTGGATTAGTACAGTATTCAAACACTTGTTGAAATCTTCCCAAATTAATTTTGCACCTGTGCTGGAAAATATGTTTAAACGCGGGTGTGTGGTAAAATGTTAGTAGTAGGCAGTAGGTTTTCTTTTCCTAAACATGCAACTAAGAGGAATTATTGAAGCTATGGGAAATTTGTCCGTCACTGTTAACACCGCAGACAGAGGTAATACTTACAAACTGATGACATGTTTGCAATTGGCAAATAGACCAACTGGCAGTACCGTCAATTTTGGACAATTTCCTATAAAACTGTCAAAGAAAATGTTAGCTTGAGTCTCTGTTACTTTATTTCAATATCTAAAATAAATGAATGTCTGTATTTATAAGGGTATACTCCCAATGGGTGGGGTGTTAGCACTTTTGCCCGAAATTTAAAGTCATGTTTTCTCGGAAACAGCTTAAATCTTACAATGCTGCGTCTCTCGTACATCGTTCCGTATATTAAAACACCGGTTTTTAAAGAGGCGATTACACATGATGTAACAGTTATCACTTCTTAGATGTCATTGCCATCTTGTTATTTCTTGGCAAAGGGAATTAGTATGGCCATACTCATTCATCATTGCCATTTAAAGGCACGAATCTACTAATCAGCGTTCACTTACATTGTCTTGGCATTCTCACACACGCTATGAAAGGCATTAGACTGAATTTCGTTTAACTCATACAGATTTGAAATATCGCTATGGATACAGAATGAAAAGTGAAAAGAAAAGAGTTTTAAGAAATCAAAAAAGACGTTACAATTATTCATAATGTGCAAATTGCAGTTGTACAAATACAAAGAATCACGGAAACTTCAAAACAGCTTAACTAACAATCTATATCAGTGCTTGCAGACACAAAATCGAAGAGTGACGTTTAAACAAAATGCAATGCCAGAACAATATAAATTAAACCATTTAGCCATGATTAAACTAATGCTAGGTTAACATTATGTTCCCGGCGGCCACGGCAATTGCGTTTCCCCGAAACGTAGTGCGCCTTGGAATTTTGGCCATTTTTCATCCGTACTCAAGTTTTGTTGATGAAGCTCTTTTTTCCGGCCAGGGCTTTTTAAACTCCCTCCCAGACCGAGCGCGCTGTGACAGACCGTAGTAGAACGCAATGTGCTGTAGAGTGGGCCTCCAAGTTTTGTTACGGCCTATTACGTTACGTACTCTCACGTTTTGTCGCGTTCACCCCGTTTTACTGCGGCCTACTAGGTTTCTAATCCGAATTTTTTGACAGTTAAAAATCTGCCCCGGTATCCACGGCAATCACGGCCTGTCACGTTTGCCAATCCCCTTCCCCCACGTTGTCTCAAGTCCATCCCGTCTTGACCACGGTGGCCAGAAACGTGATTGCCGTGACCGCCGGGAACATAGTGTAAACGTAGCATAAGGGATAGTGACGTCTTGCAATCTGGACTGACGCCATTGATTTGTCTCTCTGTGCGGCACCAGAGTAACGGCGCGTGATACAAACATTACGTAGTTGCTTTTGCCCCAGTTATTGGCGGAGAAGCTTCAAGTTAGGAGTTAAAAAATAAAATTAAAGCATCATGACTTATCCCTGTTGTACAATTACTCCAAAAATTCGAAAAACGGATAAAACGTCATTTAACTTCTAAAGTTGAATGCACTCTGACACGCCAAACAAGCAGCTTTTTACGGTAAAGCGGAGGCCCCCCACACTTTCGTGGCTTCAGTGGTTAGACAAGCAGGGATACATTGTGTCAGGGTCAGGGAGGCATGTTTTCCGAGAAATTGTGAACTTCTACTGAACATGATATGAAATGGTGTTTGGTGAAACGGAACCAAGCAAGAAGAAAACCATGTCAACGGAATAAGAGCTCTTAAGAATCACGTTCTAAAGATCATATTAATGCCTAAAACATGATGAACATTGTACTTTGCACTGTATCTACATGCTTTTGAGCCCCAAGAGGGAAGTCTGGGTGTATCGCAAAACTTTCGGCATGCTCGTATCGAGATCACTTGACCGGAACCTTCCGATTTCAAAGTCTTTATTCATCTGGGACGATTCATTTAAAGAGTATACTTCAATAAGTGTTTACCCAAGTTTCTTTGAAACCAGCCTCGTGTTACCTTACTGAAAAAATGAAGGGGAAGATACCTGTTTTGAGAACAAGGAAGCAATCCATGGAATACATATCCTGTTCGTAATGAAATTTTGCAACACACTGACAATCAGGTAACGTCTAAAACCAAGTTGTCCTAAAATTTATCAAGAACATTATCAATACACGTGGGCAAGTTTCTATTGTCAGGTAGGCCTACCTAACCACTGATTTTGAATTTGGGACGACTTATGGTTTCAAAGGAGAATACAGCGGACTGCTAAAAAGTGGATCTTTGACCTTTGATCTCAACCTTTAACAACCCCAAAGCACTATTCTAAAATTAAGCTTATCGTTCTGTATTATTCTTGTGACTTGATGGTTTCTTTTGTAATATACGGATAACCAGTAATGGCTGTAAGACAAAGTTGTGTTTTTGACCTCTGACTTTTGACCTATGAAATCATTTATTACGCATGCACAAAACGTTGGAGTCTGTGACTTGCACAACAGGTATGGCAATAACCATGATGTATCGATTCATATAACAGCCGTTTATCAAAAATAACATTTTTTGTGCCATTGGCTATGACCTTGTTGAAAATCCCTTTGAGTAAGGTTTTTGTCTTTTTTTGCCACACGAAGATTTTCTCACTCCGGTTACAAAGTTTGTGCACCTCCTAACATACTCCTGATAAACATTTACCTTAAAATGCAGGTTGCATGAAAATCTTGTTGCATTTTGATTTGCAACTGTAAGGTACTGAGAGATGAATTTTATCTGTATTGTATTTTAAAGCTAGTGTCATAACTAGCTACCATTTCTATTTATGGGTATTTGTTGTGGATTTAATGGAATAAAGAAGAGCTTCCCTCATAAAAAAAAAATTGCGGCTTAAGAGAAGTTTGGAAACAATCCTTTTTGCAACCTTGGGAGAGTTGACCGTTGACCATGGGCGTCAATCCGTATTCAAATGTGGGGGGACGGGGGACATACATGACTCAGCACAAACCAATCCCTTTGGTTTTGAAGAGAGGGTGTATTCTTATAGGCCCTTTCCTCCCCCCCCCTTATGATGACTGACGCCCTATTGTAATAACAGGTCCGTAGCCAGGAATTCTGATATAGGCGGGCACCGACACCTCATAGAGGGGCACCGAAGAAGATTATGTTTATTGTCAGTAATACCACCACAGGATTACAGTTTGACGGAACTACAGGGGGTTATATCTCAAGCTTACCATGCATAGCTTAAAGGTATCGGTTTTACGTGTGCACATACGTGCGCCGAAGCGCGCGAAAATTCCACTCTTCTGATGGAAATTTTTCCCTCCCCTTGCAATACTGAGACGTAGAAATTCTCCACAAGTGAAGGGAACAACACTATAATCACGATATATCTTCAGGTCAGCAAGCGCAAGTGAAGCCGGTTAAGTACTTTGCGAACGGCGAGGCGGGATCAGGGGCTGCCATTAGGCAGGCTTGGTGTTATCCAGTATGATTTTGTTAGGACCCAGAGGGAAATTCCCCGAATATGTGGCGAATTAACAATATGGGAACACTAGCATGGAGCTGTGAGCAGGACTTTGAATGACAGTGAGAGCACACCAATGTCTTCACAGTTCACAATTCGGACGGTCATTATCGTATTTCTACTTTGAATGAATTTTTACATGAAAAAGAAAACAGAAAAAGTAAATTTTGGAATAAATTTTTGGTACGAGTAAGTTTAGCTTCAAACTGTATAGTTGTCGCGGAGCGAATGTTACTCAAGGTACTAGATTACTGCATGAAAGCCCCTTGATGTCCGGGATCTAACTTTGAGACTTCACCTAGCTTTGGCTGGAAGAGTTCACTTGAATTTTTGTTCTAATTATGTTCATGGGTGATATTACTTCGCTTGTGAGAACTGCGCGCGAAGCGAGCCGAAATTTTGCAGGAAAATTATTTACCACGGTAAAACCTGCATACAGACTCAGCAAAGGGTGGTGGAAAGATAAGCCCAACGAAGGGACCAAGCTCCCCTAAGAGGTCCAGCAACCCGAAGCCCCGTCAGAAGCAATGGGTTACAGCTTGGATACCGAGCGCGAAATTTTGGGCGACCGGCGAAAAATTTAGGGTTCTGTTGAAGAAAAATTGAAAATATTTGGTTCTTATTAAGGAAAGTTAGAAAATTTGGGTTTCTATGGAAGAATCTGCCCTCTTCGTCCTAGACAGTTCCAATTCTCCCGACTAAGTTACTCCTTCCAAAACTATGTTGAGCCCCTCCTTGTGCAGACACAACCTAGTTTATTGCTTAAGGACATATCCTGTTGGGCGAACAAGGCCATAATATGTAACCAGAACATTCTCTGCGCATGCTGTGTGTTGTGAGCTTTGATGTCAATCAAAGAGCATTCACCTATGACCAATTGAGAATTTTGCTTTCTCCCAACCAAAATGCATTTGGGATTTTGGGGTGATGATTGTCTGTCTTAAGAACAAAACCAAGACGCCGGGCGACTGGTCGCGAGGGGATGCCCCCTTCCACCACCCCTGGACATTGAGACACTTTACGTTTCATACAAAAATGATTATCATGATGTTGAGTCTGAATTAAAAATCTTCCCGATCGTAAGAGAAAGAGGATGGAACTTTTTATGGATTCAGTTTTGTGTTTTTCCGGGAATCACACCTACACGAAAGAACAATAGCCTAATTGTGGAACCTGTACACATATAAATTAAGCCAACATATCTGAAACGGGTGTTAATGCTATATGTAACTGAAGATGAAAGCGCGCGTAGCGCGCGAAATTTTTTGTGATTTTAGAACAAAAATGTTACAGAGAACAAAATACGTGCATTAATTAAACTCTTTTGGGATCATTTTTGGTTACAAATCGCTTGGTGTCATACCAGGGCCACCGTTTACATGTACTAAAATTTTATTTTCGATCGACTTTCCGTGTAGGGGGGCACAGTGGTCCGCACGGGGAGCCTGCCCCCTCGTGCCCCGGCCTGGCTACGGGCCTGTCTAATAAGAATTATCATTTCAAAGTTAACATGACCATCATTGAGATCTGCCAGGTGAAATACACGGAGTCCATGGAATTACTTCAAGATGTTATTGTACCATGTCCCAAAATAGCTGAAACCACGCTTCACAGCGTGGATCGTCGGAGATCATGGACCCGACCAGGCCCGTTGCTAGGGTGACATGTTTGGGGGTGTGAAGGTGACCGTCCCAAATTCCGACTGGCTGGATATTTTTTGCAACTGAGTGGAGACGTGTAAATTGCACTTTGTTTTATGAGCGCTACATACATATGTCACTACATAAATGTGTCGTCCTGGGGGAGGGGTATGGGGAGGGAGCGCCCCCTCCCCTATGAGAAATGTTTGTTAATTTTAGGCTGCTTAGGTGCAAAACGGTGCTATCTTTGGGATATTTTTGGAGCTGATCGTATATGGCTGGAAAATGTCCAGGCATAATTTAGTTAATTCTAACTTTCCCGAATGGCTAGATGCTTTTACTAACTGCAGTGGCGGCGCGTAAATTGCACCTTTTTATGCACCCTGCGTTTGTGTACAGCAGTGGGGATCCTTCCTTTGTCATTCTATAAAGGTGTCATCCTAGGGGAGGGGTCTAAGGGGAGGGGGCCTCCCCTTTGACAAATTTTTGTTAATTTAAGGTTGCTTAGATGCAAAATGGTGCTATCTTTGGGATATTTTTGGAGCTGATCGTTGTATAGCAAAGGTGTGAAGGACTAGCAAGGGCTTTTTCAGAATGCTTTTAAGTCGTAAGTGTATTAACTATCACCATCTATAGCGATAATGGCATCGGCGAAGCGCTCTGTAAAAATTTTTGAAAAATGTTCAACGGCAACAAAGTACTTTCAACCTTCCACATCATGCTACAAATTAGACTGAATGCAGTGGCGTACCCAGGATTTGTCTCAAGGAGGGGGGCATGCAGTATGTTGTGTGACCGTCGGCCTGGGGGAGGGGCCTAAGAGAAGGGGTGTCCTCCTCCCCTTTGAAATTTTTTTAAAAATTAGGTGTCCTTACATGCAATCTGGTGCCACATATGTTACCTTTTGAAGTAAAGTCTGTGTTAAAAAAATTTATGTTTTTTTAGGAACTAAAACTAGGCATCAGTGAGGGGGGCATGGCCTAATGAGGTGTCCCCCTCCCTTTTGAAAATTTTTGAAAAATAAGGTGTCCTTACATGCAATCTGGTGCCAAATATGCTACCTTTTGAAGTAAAATTTGTGTTAAAAAATTTACGTATTTGTAGGAACTAAAAAACAGGCATCAGTAAGGGGGCATAAAATATTTTCGTATTTTTAGGAACTTAAAAAAAATCGGAATAAGTGAGGGGGCATGGCCGAATAGCCCTCCCCTCTGCGTACGCCACTGATTGAATGATCCCATATTGATGAGAGGCCCCTTCAGATGTTTGGAGATGTATGTCTGTTTTCGGAGAGTGTTGTGATCAGAATAGTTCCAATAGTTCCTTTTTAATGGTCATGAGAAGGAGTGCAAACCGTTACGTATGCGCGCCAAGCGCGCCGAAATTTTGTCATTCAATAAGATTCCCTGACGCAATCTGCATTCAGAATCTGCATCGAGACAGTTAACAATTGCCCAACAAACCTACATACCACTCAAAAAGCCAGTCAAATAGAGCCACGGCACTACTCTTTTACGCAAATGTGGGGGGACATTTGATATTGTGTCCCCCACCCATCGAAATGTGGGGGGACTTGTCCCCCCGTCCCCCCCCCCCCCAGGATTGACGCCCATGCCGTTGACCGTTGACTTTGTTGGATCGTTGACTTTGACTACATGGTAGCGCATCTTTATTTATTTTTCCATTGACCTATTTGAACTCTAAACATCTGTGTATGTTCTTAGCAGATGCCAGCTACGCATCATTTGAAATTCACAAGTACTCCTTTCAGACTGATTTCAAACTCGTGCAATATGAATATTAGATTTTGAGCTAGGAGAGCTTGAATAATACAGTGGTGGCTCCTGGGCTTATACGTCATTCACAGTGCCATTTGCCTAGCTCAAAGATAAAATGAAGGACTCTGCCTAAAATGACTTTATCTTTTGCGTATTGAGTTTTTCAATTCATTTCTACTACGTACGCATCACAAAATGAGCACACTACTTCAGAAACTCAGGCTTAATTGTGCCCTTTCAAAAACGAAATTAGGTGTTACTTTACGAGGGTAACACCTTCCTCAGGGGTTCCATATAACTAGTGGTATGCTACCATATGCAATCTACCGAGTTACTGTTTTTGATTAATTAGCTTGAAGGTTGGTAATTGTGTGTGGTAATAAACGAAACTAGACTAGTCTTTACGAAAAGAGAAAAATACTTACATTTTTGTAATCCTTGTCAATCCCTCAAAAGTAAAGTTCCGTATGCTTTCAATGAGATTATAAGCAAGATCTCTGCAAAATTGGAATGACAACTTTCAAATAGCATTTCGTAAAAGTTGTTAACCTTTATTACATTTGAAATAATACTACTATCATATTATTCAGTATGCTTAGTTGAATAAGCACTTTTTTACTACCGAAACGGAACTACGTTGAAACGATAATAACAATTGCATTTGAAGAGGTCTGCATAATCTGATACGTACTTAAAAGTTTTTAGGATGATGTGAAAGGAATTACTTACACCACTTCAAGTCCTGCACAGTCTTGAAAAATTCTCTCTGGTATGGTACTTATCAAGTTAAATCTTAAATGGCTGGAATAAATTAAAACATGCCATGTTTACGGTTCCTGTATTAATACTAACAGAACAGTACCACTGTTGTATTACGTAAAGTAAGTATCCTCTTTAGACGTATGCAAGCATTATTCATCGGGAATGTGAGTTTACGATGTATACATGGGCGGCGATCACGGGGGACATATCCCCTCAATATTTTTGGTGGGGGACATAATATCAAACGCCCCCCCAATATTTAGAGGTATGCAGAAAAAAAAAATGTTGTCACACACATTTCGATATGAATAATTGCGATATTAGCCTGCAGTATTAATGGTAGCTGGGGAGAACATTAGATCAGAAATAAGTGATATGTGTCCTCTAGAATGCACCAAATTGTTTGTCCACCAGGGGCTCCACCACTGGACCCAAACAGGGGACCGTGATCAGGCCCGTAGCACAGAGAGTGTTCTGATTACATGTGATATTACAGCTATGCACACCAGGGTATGGCCTTAGGCAACGGTACTATAGGTTTGTTTCTGCACAAGGAGGAGTTCAAGACAGATTGGGATTAGCTAGGAGTAACTTAGTTGGGAAAATTGGAACTTTCTGGGACGAGAAGGGGCAGATTCTTCCATAAAAATTCAATTTTTTAAATTTTTTTTAGCAAGGACCAAATATTTTCAATTTTTCTCTAACAGAATCCCAAAGTTTTCGCCCAAGCGGTTCCGTTTGGCTTCCTTTTGGCACCCGTCGCTTCTGGCAGACTTATGGTAGTTTGTTCTCCACTTCGGGCATACCCTTTTACCACTGCTGAGTCTGCCAGCAGGTTTTACCATGCATGGAAAATAATTTTCCTGCAATTTCTGCGATCCTCGCGTGCAATTCTCACGAATTGTTTAACCTATGAACATTATTAGCACAAAAATTACCAGTGAACCGTTCTAGCCAAAGCTAGATTAAGGCTCAAAGTTGTATGCCGGGCAATAAGGGGTCTCCATGTAGCGACCGACCTAATACCTTGAGTAACATGCGTAACGTGACGTCTTTAAACTAAATTACTCATATCACAATTTATTCAAAATTTACTTTTATCTTCATGCAAAATTTCAATCACAAATGCTGTAATTATCATCTGGGTTGTGAGCTGAAGAGCAGCGTGTACCCTCACTGTCGTCCATAGTCCTGCTCAAGGCTAGTTTCCCTATTTTGTTAAATTGATTCCTCTGCCATTCGGGGAATTTGCCTTTGGATGCTAACAAAATCATACTGGATCGCACCAAGCCTACCTAATGGCAGTCCCCGGTCACCTCGCCGTTCGCAAAGTAATTAGCTCCTCACCTGCGTTTGTGTAGCTGAAGAATCACCACCGTGATCATAGCATTTTGTTCCCTTCAATTCTGGAGACTTTCCAGTTTCCAAGTCTCTGTATTACAAAAGCAGGGGGAAATTCCCATCAGAAGAGTGAAATTTTCACGCGCTTCGCGAGCATGTGCACACATACCACAGAAAACTTCAAGCTATCTGTGGTAGGCTTGAGATATATCCTATGGTTCACTCAAAATGTTATCACATGGTGGCACTACTGACTACAAACATAATCTTCTTCGGTGACCCTATGAGGTGCCTGTACCCCCTGTATTTAACTTCCTGCATTGCTACTGGTCTGCCTATGATGGTACCCTGTACCCTTGCCGGAGTCGCAAAGTATTCACTCGCAAGTGCCCCTCCCAATAATTTTAACAGATCGCCGTCCCTGGATGTATGAACTGTTTAACCATAGTCCCTTTTCCAAGCATTCCAGAAGTATATGGTCGAAATTTAAATGCACCCTAAAGCAACAAGAGAAAGAAAAACAAGCATTGGAAGAAAATTTTGGCATTGCATTACAGTAAAACTCACACTGATTTCAGTTTCTTGCAGTGGTGGAAAAACGAGGCAATCTTCTCCAACTTATTCGTATTGGCCTTACTGTTTAAGATGAAGAAATAACAAATTGTTGACTTTTATAATATATTTTGTACAACTTGATTATGTCATCGTCAATCAACAAGAAATTTTACTTGTGCAAATAAACTCGATGAGTATTACAATGTTATGAATTTACATACTTTATCTCCATGTTACGGGACAATTCATCATGAATCTGGTCACAAAATACAAAATAAACAAGAAAAACTGTTTGGTACACTAACAATTCATAACGCATTCAACATCCTTCCCTTTGTTATTCTCTTCAACGGGTATGGTTATCCTTCCTCAAGTTTGAATAACATTATACTACTTCAATTTTAGGTAAATCTTACAATTCGTATCGAATAACAAGTTTTTGATAACTTACAATACAGTTAAGTTCCAAGGTAGTATAAATGAGTTTTCCAACACGTTTTCGGAAAACGTTCTGAAGGAAAAAAGTACTAGATTTTTATATGAACAGAGAGCATTAATTTTCTAGAAATTATTTTGCTCCCTGAGTTTAATCATTCAACCAGTAATTCCTACCAACATTGTTTAAGGCAAGGATAAGTCAAACGTGGACACTTTTGAGTGTGATAAACCGTTCGTCTTGCAGTAAATAGGCTGAAACTTGAACTGTACTGCCGATACAACAGCGAAGAATAATGTTATATCTTTCAACATGAAACACCCGCAAATTACCAGTTTTTTTTTAAATCGTTCATTCGATCAAAAATCACTTGGCTACGTTCTTACGACGCTGCCAATAATTTTCCGATTTTATAAAAAGATACAATCTTTGGCGATATTCCAAAGCGTACATAGTGGCTAGTATATTTACTAATGTTGACGAGGTACCCCTCGTTTTGCGCATTTTATCAACAATTTCACGCCTTGTGTAGCCGCTTAGCCAATCGGAAGAGTGATAAAAGGTACAAAATAGTAAAGACCTTTGAGTGAAAGCGGATTTTGATTGCAAAAGATACTAACACGCTCAGGTGAAAGTTTTTGAGTTTGAGGATTTGGGACCAATTGGTATCTCACATGCACTGTGTTGCAAACCTGTTTGTGAATACTTGGCGCTTTATAGCCATTTTTGGGGTAAGAACAAATGATAAAGAGATGTTGACGCATCGCTTAATATGAAATTCAATGCATGTGACAAACGAAGATGAGCAATTGGCAACGTGTGACGTAATAAATATTTTTGGAAATTGTATCTCTTGGGGACGAAGATCGGAATTAACAAATGTAACGTAAGTAAAGGATAAGATAAGTAAAGGCTGATTGCACCGACCTGTACTGTAACGCGACTAAAAACCAGTCGGGTCGTACTCGGAAGTTGCAGTGATCCGCAATTTTTTGTCGCAACCCTGACTGCGATCCGACAGTAAGTCCTAGACGTGATCAAATCGGGCAAACCAAACTTGTTTGATATTCATCATGGAATCAGGGTAGTTGTGTTGCAGTTGAGTCGTGTAGTTGAAATGTGTGGTTAAGTATTACCAAACCAGCAGCAACTCTATTCCTTAAGATATGCAATAACGAAACGTGCAATCAGATCGAAATTTCTGTCACGTATGAACGCGGTAATGAAAGTGAATGAATCGGGTAGCAGTCAGGTCTTCGCAGTGTGCGTCGGCAAACTAAAGGTCCGACAGCGATTCTTTCAAGACTAGCTCTCCACGATTGCACCCAACTGCAACTCAGCTACGACGAACAGCCGAGTTGAGATGCATCGGGTCGCGGTTGGGTCGGTGCATTAACACAGTTTGCTTAGAAAGAGGTCAGTATACAAAATTAGGACTAACGGACAAGTGAAAAAGTTTCAATAACAAAAGTTTCAAATGAAGAAATTTGTTGAAGCTACACAATCTTGCATTCGCTCTTATAGTAAAAAGACTGCATTCTTTTGTAAACCCTGCGCTGTGGTTAACTGGGTTTTGAGTCCTAACTGCTAAATACTGAGTCAGAAGGCTACTACTGATAATGAGAAAGTGAGTGCCACTCTTAGCTTGCGCCACTGCCATTGTAGACTTTGCAAGCGCTGTATGGCAAACGTTTTTTTTTTCAGATACATCCACCTCTTTGAATCACGTGAATTTCGATCTCATTGCCATGCTTTGGCAACCACATAATTTGTTAGCGATTAGCATTCTATTAACCTATGAATGTTTTATATTTTACTTAGAGTAAACATTAAACTTGTGTAGTGTTATAACATATAACTTTTAACCACTATACTATGCAGTTTGTTTTCAGTGGGAATAAAAGAACGAAATTTCCAGAACAGACACACCCAATTAGTTTGAAGAACATGCTCTTTAGCAGGATTTTCTGGCAATTATTTGAGTAATAGTTGACATTTCAGTACACCTGTAATGATTTTATGTGATTTTAATGTCTCTCTATAGCCTTTCTGACAAACAAGCCAATGAATACAAAATTCTACCATTCATCTGACCCTTGACCTTCGCCTTTAATAGCCTGAAGAAGACGAGGGTATTTTCTGGAGTACCAACCGGATCAAGTAGTAAGAAAATCCGCTTAATCTTTTATGTTGTATTCATCACAAAATTGCCCACTCACCCCCACACTCGCGTGTGTGAGCGAGTGTTTGCCCATGCAAGTTTTACCAATACAAACTTTTTGTTTTGTCCTACCTCAATTATAGAACCATCATTCATAGAGCTATGGTGACTGACAAAGGCCAATAAAAAAAATTCAAAGGATTTTCTCTAAATTTGGACTCATCATCTCAAAATTTTGACATATCATCTCAAAAATTCGAATTATTAGCTCAAAATCCCGACTTAGCGTACGTATTTTATAGAGATATTATTCAGAACACCACAACATCATGGAAACTGTAGAACTAATTATTCTATACTTTGGTCAAGGATTGACATATCGAGAAACTGTAGCCGTTCTGCGGTGCACATGGAATTTCTTTGAGCGAAAGAAATCTTAAAAGACTTTAACGCCAGCTTGGATTATACAGACGGAAATATTTGACAAGTATTAAGCAGGTCGTATCTTTTATTGATAATGAACTTTCCGGCAATGACTGCCTTCATGGATGCATGGAAGGTGTGTACAGAGGGGCTTGACGGTGACTAGAGACGTTGTTATGCATGTTTTAGTGCACTAGATCCAGAAGGAGTACGGCTTAGACGAACGAGAGGACTAGAGGCGAAGGTACTTTTCGTTTGTTCTTAACTTTGTTTGTACGGCATTTGGATTCCTATGATAAAATAAAACCATATGGTATTGCTATAATTGGCTGCATCGAGGGGTTTTCAAGAAGAGCATTGTGGCTCAGAGCTCGTTCTACTAACAACGATCCTAGAATTATCCATGAAAACAGTTGAGTTGTGTAGTGGATGTCCACTCCTCATCTCTGCTGATTGGGAAACAGAAAACTCCACAGCAGAACGTCTTCAAATATTTCTGAGAAAGAACGGCAATGATAATTATGGGGAACTGTTTTCGTCATGGTACAAGTCACCAAAATCAACGAATTTAATGCTGATGGGCATTTCTCACGAAGCACTGGACACAATTTTGCTTTAATTGAGTCGACTTCAGATTGACACTAAGAGCTCATCAAGTTCTTCACAAGTCACAACTCAGTTCACAATAATCACAATCTACTTTCATTATTTTGCATTGGAAGCTTTTAACAGGATCAAATGCACAGTCATCATATCGATACAAATTCATCAGTACATGTTTTTCCAGAATCACGCATTCAAGGGAGAACAGTAATAATGAAACCTTTAGCCCTTATACTCTTTTCAGCTCCAGACCTGTTAATTAGCACCGAGCTGCTTACTGGTTAACTTAACAACCAAACTCAGCACTTCGAGGAAAATGTATTACCCCATAACGTGGTTGTTAGTTAGTAGAAGCAGAAAGAAATATATAGTAAGAAAAAACAATCTGTATAGATGCGAAATGGTTATATTCGATTGCAGGTAGTAAAAGTTGATTGCTTGTAAGGCATATGCGATCGTTTAAAACCTTTCTGTCACTTACAAAGTTTTCAACTCAGTAAATTGTTCCATGAAATCAACGGGAACGCAGGTGATGGAGTTGCTGTCCATATTCCTGTAATTTTCAATAAAAAATAAATAAATGGATGGGAAAAGAAGTTTCGCAGTACAATGCTTCAATGTTTCCAAAAAGTAGGTGGAGGTAGGTTAGATATGAACTTTGAACAAAAACATGGAATATATATGCAACTAACATTTAGCCTCCTTTTAGCCGCTATTCTGTTAATAATACCGTGGATTTACCGCCGCGGAGGTGGTAACTCCATGATAATAACCAGGCTATCACCATGTATTACACTAGTCAGCAAGTATTTACGTATGTCCACTTCAAGTGAATGTATCAATGGTTGAACTTTTGAGATAATTAGTTTTATATGGAATAGGTATTCCTTACAAAAATCGTACGTCACGCGGTATGTTGGAAGGCATGGCCTTAAGTTTCCTTCGGCTGCAGTTGACCGTTCCTTTTGTGGAGCAGTCACAGACATCGCAAGCCTGCAGGTCTGAAAATTAGATGCATTAGTGTTTTAGCGTTAAAAGTTTGAAAATACCAATAGCTACTATACTTTAAAAACTAGGTGTAGTGACAAGCCAAAGCTCCACAAAGCAATTTTTCATAATGTCAGTTTCATGGGTTCACTCACTCATTTCTTGTTCTCTTAGACAATTTGTTAAATTTTAACACAACCGAGCTGGCTAAGTCACTTTTGCTATGGCGGTTTGTGCAAGTTGAAGTTGCACAACGTATATACCTATATTGCTAGGCATTAACTTTGATCCAGTATCACATCCTTTCCAGTCAGTCAGTTTTTGCAGGCACATTATCTTCAGAATCTAAATGAGAACTCGATAAATCGCCTTTCAAAAGCATATACTTTTCACAGTATGACTGTCGATTATTGGTGTTTCCATGTAAGGACAATGGACGTAGATAGTTCCGATAACCAACGAACTCAAACCTCATCACGTCTCCCTAACTTTACTATGGTCTGTGGATATACCAATATCATACCTGCCTATTTAATGTTAAAAGCATAAAAATGGCCACGGTTTCAAGCAAAGTCCATAAAGTAGTGGCCATTTTACAAGGAAATCAATGGATTTTCACTTGTATGAAGAATAAATATGAATAATAAGCAAAGTGGTAACATAAAAGGAATGCCTAAAAAGATACATGACCTATCATTTAAAGGGGAACCGTAAAGTTGCAATGACATGAAAGGCTTATTTTGAAAGCTTAAGTTAGTATTTGGGAAATAGACTACATTGTATACAAAACTAGCAGTTGGCTGGCAGGTGAAAAGTAAGATATTCATGTAGGATAAACAACAAAACTACAGATACAGTACAGTAAGCCACATCGTAAATTTTGCAAAGCCAATGAAAAATCTTACAAACAGTCAAATTATTGAGGGGAATGTTTCAAGAGCGGTGAGATATTTTCAATAATTGTAACGGATTTTTAACAGGTGCTCATGAATGCAAAGTTGTTCACTTTGATCATATCAAAATGAGTTAATGGTTACATTCTGGACGGGGTAATTTTCAATTATGTGACCTTGAGGTGATGTGAAGCCATCGCAGTGGTAAGCTGCTGTGTCTATATGGCTAAAAGTGTTCTGGGATTCATCAAAAGGAATTTCAGTGGTTTGCATAGAGTGTGCCGTGCCTCTAATAACAGTTGATTAGAACTCATATCGACTATGGTGTGCAGGCGTGGAGTCCCTTTCATGAAAAGGACAAGTTTCTTGTTCAACGGGCTAGGAGGAGGGTCGCTCGCCTTATTCTTTAGTAAAGGTATCTTCCTTATTTTAATAGACTCAGCCTCTGCTATCGACCTAATGAGGAACAGTGGGATATGCTACAGGTCAATCAATTTCTCTCTGGGAGGGATTCTGGGTCAACTTGTACCTACTCATTTTTTTTTTTCATTGTTCTACGCCATTGCAAGAAGGCGAGGTGCTTTCCTAGGCTTTTCATTATAAAGTTCAGTTTCTCTAACACAAATACCAATTGGGGGTATCGTCTGCCTGGATGGGTTAGTAACTCTGCTTCTGTCCAATTGCGTCTACTTTTGCGACTGCGGTAGAATCACTGGGCGCTGCTACATTCTTGTGGGGTAGTACTTTTTTGTGGGGTTGGATTACAGGGAAACCGATGGGGTCTTAGACCTTTTCTGCCCATTAAATTGTTATTTTATATAATGCAAGCTATGTTATGTTCCTATACGCTTGGTGCAGACACGTTGTGGGGTAATGGGAAGACCCCGACGACCGACTCCATAGAACACGTTTCGTTACGTGCATGCTTAAGGCAACGACTAAAAGTATAGCCCAGCCCTACAGTATGGTCTTACATCAACAATGCACATACCGTAAATAGTACATTGTCTAGTTTAGGGCTGCAGACTGTGCTACAATATTACTGCGGATATCAATTTACTATACCACCACCACCAGAGATATGTTATTGAACACCCCGTTTTTTGATTGATTAAACAATCGTTAAATTAAAGACATGGTCTGGTACCATTTTGCAGGGGTTTCATAGGAAAGAAAAAAATTCAGTACATTTTGTCCAAATCCCGTACCAAAACTCTTTTTCTAACTCAAGATGTTTCTTCTTTATGATTGGTTGCTTTGGTCAAGAATATTCTCCAGATTTTCTGAAGGACACAAACTGTGATGGATGGATGGATGGATGGATGGATGGATGGATGGATGGATGGATGGATGGATGGATGGATGGATGGATGGATGGATGGATGGATGGATCGATCGATCGATAGATAGATAGATAGGTAGGTAGGTAGGTAGGTAGATAGACGGACGGACGGACGGGCGGGCGGATGGATGGATGGATGGATGGATGGATGGATGGATGGATGGATGGATGGATCGATAGATAGATAGATAGATAGGTAGGTAGGTAGGTAGGTAGGTAGGTAGGTAGATAGACGGACGGACGGACGGACGGACGGGCGGGCGGGCGTACGGATGGATGGATGGATGGATGGATGGATGGATGGATGGATGGATGGATGGATCGATAGATAGATAGATTGATAGGTAGGTAGGTAGGTAGGTAGGTAGATAGACGGACGGACGGGCGGGCGGGCGTACGGACGGACGTACCGACGGACGGACGGACAGACGGACGGACAGACAGACAGACAGATAGATAGATAGATGGATAGATAGACAGAGTGACGGTGGCGGATCACAATAGCTCAAACAGCTCTTTGAGCTGGTTTGAGCTAAACATATAGAGGGGGTGGGAAATAGCAGTAAATGGTGTACAGCAACTTTAGAGCTCCAAACTACCCCTCACCTTATGGGCTGAAAAATTTTCTTACAGGTTATATGTAGATCTCAATAGTCAGGTAACTAATGAGGTCAAGGTTGGTCACATGATCACGAAATGTGGTTTTCAATCCTATTTCTATGTATATAAAATCTAGTTGTGTCCAACTAGTAAGTTCAGCGAATAAACTTATTTTCCTTTGATCTAAATCTGTTCAATCAAGGAGGTTTCCTAACACCTTCCTCGTTCAATTTCCTACCTCGATAATGATAGGCCAGTTATTGTTGCAGGGCTTTTATTAGATGAGGAATAGCGTTAGATCATAGATCAATATCTGAAAACGTTGTAGAAAACCGGACACCTAAGGGCAGAAAGAGCAATCACAGGCAGGTTCTAAGGAATGCACTCAGTGTTTCAGCTTTGCTGTTATATTACAAGAAAAGGTTCTCTTACAGTAATTAATTATGTATTGGTAATTAATGTAAACAGAATGCATGTTCAGAGTCAACTCTTATCGAGTAATGTACGAAGTAACTTGATAACGCGTCCACACTCCGGCACTTTCAAATTCTCACACAAAGTTTACCGTTTATGTCTGAGCCATCGAGGACGGCTGGAAGAAAACACGACATCCAAATTTGTTAAGCAAAATGTATTCGATAATAATGAAATCCCTTTCAAGCATCAAACTTTGATTGACGGATCTCTTTGTTCCTATTGCGCAGCCGTGTTGGCTTCCCCTTCCTTATTCTGATCAGGGAGCTGTCTTTCAGCTCCCTTGTTAAATCATGATCTAATAATGTGGTAGTTTGTTACTGACTAAAGCTAAGCAATAATCAAGATTTTCAGTCAAACGATTTCCAGTTAAAGTTGAATAGTTCACTTCCTTTGTGTTGATGCGTCGTGTGCTTTAGACGTTGTTTCAAAACCTAATACATTTTCTCCTATTTTGGCAAAATTTCGCATCAGCAGAAAACATACTTAAAATGCAATTTGTGTAGTATTGTTTTATTGAAGCTAGCTGAAATGAGTTTTTTATGACTAAGTGACGACAAAAGCGTAAACTTTTATATTTTTATATGAAGACTGAAAATTGGTTCAATATAGGTAAATTGTTTACCTCTTTTTAAATGTACTAATGCTTACTCTTGGTATTGTGATAAACTGTTTGAGGAGAATTGCAAGATTACCATCAGAAACGAACGGTGCTACATGGTATCTATAGAATATTTAGTCTGCTCCCTAACACCTTTCTAATTACTTTAAGACACACTTCTTAAAGTACCCTCGCCTTTAGCGAGCTGTCTGGTGATGACCACACTGATTCTTCAGGAAAGGCTCATTTCAAGAAAGAGTATTCTGAAAACGGGGTAGACAGGATTCCCAGATGTACATTTCAGATTCTGAAAGCAGCTCTCGGACAGTCTTTCGAGTATTTTGCAGCGCAGGGTTACTACATTAATCATCGAGACCTTTGCTGTAAATTATGTGCTGAACCTTCGACAACAGATTGGACAGAACCTCTGGAATGTTCCAAAATTCCCTTAAATTCAGGAGGATGGCATGAAATGAAGATGCTTTAGCACAGTTTTAGTGGTTTTTCCTCTGTGAGGACGGATTAGCTCAGCTGGCCGTACTTGGGGTACGAGGATTTCAAGTTTGAATCCCGTTTACTGTCTAAGCGGAGCGCCATTATGAGTTGGCGCGGAGTGTACCAAGAAAAATTGAGATCTTAAAACATCCCAGACAGCCGGAAATGGCACTTGCCAGGCTTGATATCAGCCCATTAAGATGTTCAATTTTGTGAAAAAATGAAAAGTTTGATTTTATTTTATTATCAAAGACATTTCTGTGAGGACGGATTAGCTCAGTTGGCCGGACGTGGGGTCCGAGGATTGCAAGTTTGAATCTGAATCTCGTTTACCATCTAAGAGGAGCGCCACCGTGGGTTGGCGCGGAGCGTACCAAGAAAATTTGAGACTTTAATACATCACAGATAGCCGGAAATGGCACTTGCCAGGCTTGATAGCAGCCTATCAAGATGTGCAGTTTTGGTGAAAAAAATGTAAAGTTTGATTTAATTTATTTTATTCTCAAACACATTACGTTTATCACAATCTATCCGAATTTATTCAAAATTATTCAGAGTGGGTGAATTTTATTTGGTTCAGATCACCAGTGGGGGCGCCTAGGGGCGGCGATTTGTGTGGGGGGCTCGCGCCCCCAAGCCCCCTGTATCTACGCCACTTATCCGAGGAGAGTTATTCTGAAACCTGGGGGTATGCATGGAAGGAGCCAACGTCGCCAATAGGGTCAACCCCCATAAGAGGTCAGAGTAAACCCCTTTGGGGCACAGAGATAGAAATCCCCGGAAACTGGGGTATTTGCAAAATTTGAAAATTAGAGTGAAGCATTTAATTACTACTACAGAACATTGGATGAGCACTAAATAGCCCACAGAAATGACAATTCGACCATTTTCCTATGTTAGTGGGGTCAAGGGACGACTCCATAGAAGGTGTCCTGGGCGAAGCCACCAGATGCGCTGGAACATTTTTAAAACTCTTGAGCATAAGAGTAAAAAATCTATTTCCAAAAGAAATTGGATGGGTACTAAAAAGACAACAAAAATGATAGTTTCACCATGCCTGTTTCTGCCTACGTTGTACAAGCAGCTACTTAATTTTATTATTCAGCGGCGTGCGGGCAGTGGGATATAAACGGTACTTGTGAGGGGGCAACCCATTTTGTTTTCGGATGAACACTGTACCAAACAGGCTCGAATACTTGACACTTAGAAGCGGTACATGCAATTTATCTTTATGAGGCAGGTTACTACAGAATTTTATCAAAGGGGAGGGAGGGTTCAATTTGAAATGAGCCAACGCGTTAGAAGGACTTGCGGGAACGCTGTGATTTTTCATGTGAATCATTTTATTATCTAAATATGACAATGAATGAATACTGCTAATACTACTCAAGCTGTCTAAACGGAATAAGCAATGGCGTTACTCCCGCCAAAGAGCACTGTATTTTAGACTGTGCAAAATGGTTTTCTTCATCTTGCGTTACAAAAGTTATCCAAGGTACATTTAAATGCCCTCTCTCCTTCCCATTTCTTCGGTAGTTTTAGCTATTATTCCCAGTCAAAACCGTCACAGGCTTTCCCCGGTAGATACACACTACTGCTTGTAGTTCTAGAATATAGGTGGTGTTAGGAGTTGCTGATGTTGGGTGGTTGGAGAATACACTAGTTCAAGCTGACATGTATTAATTAGACAACAATACAATGAGGGTGCGCCCAAAGCGTGACAAGAAATTGCAGTAAGTCATCCATGTAAAGTAGTGGTATACTTTATTTCACACTATTCAAAAGGAATCAAATTAAGAACCATAAATGATAATTCAAAGCGTGTAATTTTGTAATATTTTTTTTAAAAATTGGGGGGAGGTTTGTGTTGGCCATCCCTTCTTGACTCAAAGTTGGTGGTAATGTAACCATCCTCCTCTGGGTTTCCGCTCATGATTAGATTAAGGAGAACAAGGATGCCAACTGTGGACAAATTTGCAATCTTTCTGTAAATTTCCTGATTTTGAACTGTGCATTCCTGTAAATTACACACCATAATTTTTGCGTGTTACCTTTAAAAGAAGAAAGACATTTCCACACTTAACATTTGAATTCTGTCGCTCTTTGTATGTGCAGTTCGGGAGATTTCTACTTTTGGGAAGATCTACTTTTCCCCCGATCGAGAGAAAAGTAAGTCAGGGGCTGTCATTTTGTCTATTTTGCCCACAATTCCACGCGTTCTTTGTTTACATTGTCAGTGGCGAATGGGTTTTGGAGCCCCCATGCAAACTTTCTCAGTCTAATGTAATGGAATGTATATTGGGTAGGTGTATTTCATAGCTACAGAAAAGCCACTTCCTAATCGGTGGTTAATCACGCCGTTTTTGAGAAAAATGCAAGTTTTTGAGTGGTTTTCGTTCTTGCTAAGCCTCTTCTTAATTAGGCTAACAAACCTATACAATTTGTTGCATAAATTTTAACCTATTCGGGAGAATTTTGGTTTTCCCCCAAACGGGAGAATGTCCCAGACTAGTGTGTGCAGGTGTATGTGTTCGTCTACATTTTCTCACATCCTCTCAACTGTTTTAGTATCCCTTCAGCGCCTAAAGATGTTCCTCTGAACTCAACACCGGGCCCTGTTTTGTGCTTAAGACAAGTATTTCTTTTTCTTTCTTTCTGCAATATTCTTTGCTCTCTCAACTTGCTTGTCTGTTTTAAGTTGATACAAGTCACTGGCGTCAATAACTCAGACTGCTCTTATACGTGTACCGTATACTATAAAAGCATTCGGTCTTCTTTGACGTGGCATGGTGTGTGCCTTAGCCTCCTGCCAACTCTGAAGTACCTGGCTTCGACTGAACTCACTGATTGCACCATTGCTGTGACGTCAATGGAAACAAAGGCATGGTGGTATAATTGTCTACGGTGACGGATATGCGAAACCGAAGGAGTGAAAAAGTACAGGTCCTTCACTGTTCGAAAAGGATGGCGGACAGAAGTCCAAGCAAACTCTTAAATTGCAGTCATTTATGCCCCAACTTTTCAATTGAGATTAAAGCTCATGGTCAAGGGAAAAAAGTAGTTTACAAATAGATTTCAAGTTATACAAAACAAACTAGCAAAGCTAAATGAAAACATTCCATTGCAGTTATGTTGTTAAGCTATACTGGATATGCGAAAGACGGTTTTCCTTTACAAACAGCGTTCCAAAGAACTGCAATTTTCAGTTTCAAAGCAGAAAGTCTGTTCTGTGATTCCTTGCAGAGAGAATATATATGTCAAACTGTTATCTTGCGGCGGGGGGGGGGGGGGTGCCGGGTAGTGCCGACGGCGTTAGTTTGAAAAACCTTGACATGCACTTTATATTAAGTGAAATGTAAATTAAGTAAAATGTATTATGCTCACAAAATTTAAAGAGTTTGACCTCTCATGACCCTAATCGACCTTTGACCATCACGATACACTGTAGAGTCCTCGAACCTAATGTGAAACATCTTTACGTCAACTATGAGATTCCTTCTAGTTACACTCTTTGAGATAACGTGATTCGAAGTTTTCACAATATAACTTCCGGTGACCTAAAATGACCTTTGACTTCCACCAAAAGCAATTCTTTGACTTCCACCAAAAGCAATTGGGGTTTTGAATGTAATGTGACAGGCTCATCTGCCTGGATAGGACGAGATCTCTTTAGGTACTTTTCATGGCATATCGTGTTTAATCTCTGGTGAACCGATAAGTCGTGTGACCACAACCAAACGCAGTAGCGTGCTTGTACTCAATATGACAAGTCCATGTACCATGTGTGAGGTCCAGTCGGTGTAATCCTTATTGAGATATCGTGCTTACCATTAGTTAACAAGATATTCATAGTTCTAGCCCTAGTGACCTCAGATGAAATTCGATTCTCTACCAAAGCAATAGGACATTTTATCCTAAGATACCAAATGTGTATACGAAGTATGAAAGTATCCAACCAGTGCTGTAGTCGAGTCCCCACATTCCGAGTCCGAGTCCCATATGGAAAAGTGCACACTAAGAAACAGAAATGAACAAATGATCAATTTTATACTGCCTTTTATACAATATTGTTGTGTGTTATAATAGGCGGGATTACGAGGGGGACAAGCGGTTCAGTTGCCCCCCACTTTTTCCTAGACCTTAAAATGCTTAATTAAAAAATGAACGGTTTGAATTGTTTTAATACCTCAGGGCTACCAGAGCGTTGCCCCTGGACCACCATCAGGGTGTCGTCCCACCAGGGTGCGAGGGCGGGCCCCTGGACCTCATACCTTCAAAAGAACGCTCCGCGTTCTCGCAGCGCCTTCGGCCCCGTTTGGTATTCCGCCAGGGTTTGCCCCCCCCCCTTCAACACACCAAATCCCGTCGCTCTGTGTTATGATATAGATCCTGGGTTTGCGTGGCAGTGCGCGATTTTCTTTCTTTAATTGGCCATGTGGTGTTACTGTATGTATGCCTAACATGGCACTGCGTTTGTTTCCTTTCTTAACTTGCATTGGCGGAAAGGTAGGAATTGAAGAATAGGTCTGCTGGGAAAAATCGGTGTCGTCGGAAAAGCTTTGACTGGAGGTAGGGTGGTTGTCATTTATAAACGCTCGATCTTTTAACATTTTCTATTAAAAATTGTTGCAAACTTTCAAAACTCTCTTGCGTTCATTGCTCTGCTCATTAAATATGAATTGGAATATATCGACACCTTTGTAAATGGCCCGGAATCAACGGGCCCCGCACCCTCAGATGTACCTTTGGTACTCTTTGCGTGAGAGCGTCTTCATTTTGAATGTGCCTCATTTCTGCAACCGTTTTGCGCTCCTAAGGGTGTTGGTACAGAACGCTTGTGAAGAGGGCGCATTTGGGATAAAAATTGTCAACAAAACAATTGTGCTGACAACCCGACAAACACATCAGTTTTAGAAGCAATAGTGGGTGAGCTAGAAGTGAGGTGTCTGGCTAAATCTTGGTCAAATTAAAGTCTATAGATTGACCTGTATGGATACGACAGTTGTAATTCTCTGGCTTCAAACCCACCTTGAATTTCAGCTCCTATACATCCCTCTGCTATATCCCTGTGTGCAAACCGAACCATAATCCAATAACCCCCCACCCACCTACCCTCTCACATGCTCACTCAGGCTGCAGTCAAATCGACGGGCCAGTGTAGTTTGACGTATGTAATCCATTGGTGATGAGGGGGAACTGGCAGGCCAGTTGAAATGAACTAACGAAATCGTAGGAGACCATATGCCCATTGATGGAAACATATTTAGGCCAAATATTATTTTCTTTCTCCTTGCTTGCCTTTTGTTATTTGAACTGTGCCATTTCTAAATAATATTTCAGATTAAGAATACATACGGTGTCGTGGTGCAACTTTTGTAGCCTGGTAACTTGCCACTCACAACAATCTAGGAGGCTTTGGGGCAAAAAATATTCTTGTTACGCTATACGAGCCAACACACAGTGACGCTCCGCTCAGATAAAATCAGGCCAAACCATCTTCTCTTGCAGCCATACTCTTTTTCGAAAAAGATATGCGCAACTTAACCTGACATTATTTTATATGTTACCCGCTCTCTCAGTCCTCGATTGGGCTTAATGGTCAAATAGCTACACTTGTGATCATCAACTGAGTGCGCATTCAATGTCATTTACAGATAACGTAGATGAATTTTCAGGTTTATGATTGCCCACTATTTTGTAAATAGCCACAGCTTCCGTCCGGGCTACGGCCTGTTTATTCCATTCAGTGCTGCTCTGAACCAGGGACATTTAGACGGACCCTCTAGACACCACACATTCAGATAAAACGCTAACCATTTCAAGATAAGGCTTAAAGGCAAAAATTAAGGATACTCGTCTGGCTGTGGCCCCTGAGATCTTCCCGATTAAACATGTAGGCCACGAGCGGAAATAATTAAGGACCCTTATTTGCGTTTTTACCGTAGGACTTTTTATAATATCATCATCACTATACAACGCATAATGCAAAGACGTAAATACCATGTGCAGAGGACAAGATGAAGCTATGTGACGACGGATTAATTGCATGAAAGTGATTCTCGGGACATTTAAGCTGAGTCACGAGTCCGGACAGTACGAGACCGAGTCAGAGTCAGAGTCCTTGCCTTCTGAGTCCGAGTCCTTAAAATCGTGACTCGAGATCGGTCTCGAGTCCGAGACCGGTCTAGAGTACTACAGCACTGTATCCAACACTCTTTCTTGAATGTCATAGTAAAAAGGCCTAGGTGTTGACCTCTGTTGACCTCAAATAGTCTCTAACCCCACCAAAACAGAGTTGTACCTGATGTTATGAATAAGCTTTGTGCAAAATAAGAAAACAGTCCATGATGTTTATCTTGAAATATCGTAGGTACAAGCTCAATGTCACATATACACATACACAGTCACGCTTTAACATACATCCGCACACCAGCGTAATCGTGTACATGTCTTAGGCCTTTGTAAAGGAATCAACAGTGGCAACGTAAAACTTGAAAAGTAAATGAATGATATCACGTCCAGGCAGGATAAACAAACCGATCCCCGAGAAAACCTTTGTGAAACCTTTCACACATTTGTAACGTACGATATTTAATTTTTACGAAATTATTCTAAACTGCATCCTACATCTCACCTGAAATAAAGCATGGATCATGCCTTAATCCATGTAAAATAACGAAACCGTGGGAAACGATTACAACGAATAAGAAATAACACCATCCACACTCCATTTTGAGTACAAGAAAAAATATCAGGGAGAAAGAATGTAGCTGTTAATAATGGAGATTTTCGATGCACTAAATAGAGTGTGACCTCTCTCTGTTTCCTGGAAGAAGCACTGTACTATTGGTTTTGTTTAAAAATATCTAGAATTTTTCAACGATCATTGCACGCACTATGAATCCCATGTTTTCATAACTTTGTTTAGATTTATATACCATAGATGACACTGGTCAAGAGTAGATTTGTAAACTTCCTTCTTAGAAAGTTAATACTCGTTGCTTTACTTCCTCATTGGCAAATCAAAACAAGGAAGGGAAAAACATTTCTTTATAAAAACTGGAAAGAAAACAGAAACTCAAAGAAGTTGTTACACGATCGTAACCGCACTGTCAAATAATTGAATTTCCACGATGTGCTGTATTTGACGATAAAAAAGGAAGTAGCAGCAAGTGTATATGAGATATGAAAACGAAGCAAAATGAAGGTATGTAGAGGGTTTCAGAATGGTTGCCTGAGATAGTGGCATCCTTTCTTTGAGAGAAATTGCATAATCGTCATACCTTTACATTTTCCTGTATAAGCTACTCTAGAATTTCAGACATCTATGTAATATTGCTATGACCCTCTTCATTGTGTTACCATGGATAAAGCCGTTCGTAAAATGTACGGTGTATGGTTTCACATTACCATTAAAGAACCAATGTCTCACATATCTTGAAAAAAGAGTCACTTAAAGTGGGCATGACACGAGAAAATTCAAATTTGTCTGTTGTTAGAGGGGATACAGTAATACATATAAAATTAACTCGCACTTATCGAAAAACTGTAAAGGTTTGCCAAAACGGCGTTTTACGGCAATGCCAAATGTAATATATATATATATATATATATATATAAGTTATTTAAAAGTATTAAATAGTGCTGAAAGTTTCGGAAACTTCACGACGTTCATCACCCTTCATCAGGTGGCAAAAATGCAACTGTTCGTAAGGCACGGCCAATGGTACCAAATACAAAACAATAAAACTGGGCACGACCAAACCGGCCAGGAAACCAAGTTGTGTAAAGTGGTTTACCAATGTAACAACAAGGCAGGAATGGCCGATTTATGAAAGTTCAAGTCTCACGTTCAGACTGTTTTGGGAGGGGGAATTGGGGGTGCTTTTTAGAAAGCACCTCTTCTACCTTTTGGAAGCCCCCTAACGTGACCTCGGAAAGATCCGTGTTATTAGCCAAATTCCAAGGCCTTTTACCCTGCAGGCAACTTTCCATGTTACAAACCATGCTGCTAAATATTTTAGCAAGTCTTTACTTTATTCCCTATGACCCCCCCCCCCCCGGCACTACACTAAATCAAACTTTACCCAGGTAACTTTGATTGCCATTCTGCTAATATTGTCTACATATTCTTTTGCAGTAAATGCACTAAAGGCAATTATGTTGGAGAAACGAGACGAAATTTCGACTTCGTTTTAACAACCACAAACGCACCGTTTTACAGCGGCTTAAGGGATTTTCTGTTGCTAAACACTTCTCCTCTGCCGGACATACAATACATAATCTCAAACTCTTTCCGGAAACTAAGGCAACTTCAGAGACGAGGAAAGAAACGCTGAGAAGACTAGACTAATTCTATACATTAATAGCCAAACGAAGGGCCTGAACAAATATTAAGGCATTTTGAATCAGTTAACGTTGCAGAATATATTTACAATTTGCTCCATCACTCAAGTAGCTATGGGTACTATATTGGGACCATCTGTGACCTGCCTCACCATGGGCCACTTTGAGGAGCCGATGTTCTCTTGTTTCACTTGAATCAAAGCTATACTGTGTAAAATGTATATTGGTGACAATATTGGGGTTGCAGTGGGAACTCGCCACGATTTGGAGATGTTCATTAGCTTTGCTAAAACCTTTTGCCCGTTTTTGAGATTCACTCGCTGTATTTCCACCCCCTCAATAGTGTTTTAGACAGCATTATCCATCCCCGGCCGTAAAATCAAGTCTAATCTCCTCTTTAAACCCACGGACTTTCACAACTACCTCATGTAGCCTTCTAACAACCCCAAATCTTGTACCAATTCGATTCCTTACAACTTTTACGCCCCAGACGGATTTGTTCCGACGACTAGGATTTCGCTTAAGTTTTCAAGCTGATAATTTTAGTCTTTGAACAACGCCAGTATCCACGAGGAGTGCTCTCTAATGCCATGAACCGCATACAAGAAATCGATAGAGCCTCTGCCCTTGCCCCAAAAGCTAACCACACACCCACCAGACGTATTCCGTTGGTCCTATCGTTTCACTCATCTGTAACTCCCATTGTACGTACCATTTATAGGACTGTAGAGACCCCCCCCCCCGTCATGACCCATCCACAAGTGACCACTTCCCTGAACCCCCAATCACAGCTTTCAGAATTGAAAAGAAGATATCTAAGCACGTGGTCCGTGCCTCTCAATCTCAAGCCATAGTGCCTACCCCCCCCCCCCGGAAATTTTCCTTGCAACCGTTGGAGATGCAATACTTGCCTGCCCGTGGTCAGCCATGACAAAATCCTCTACATTGTAGGTCCAAGCAACCGGTTTAACATTCACCAGCACTTTATCTGTACCTCTCCTAATGTTGTTTACGTCCTCGTGTGTAAGTGCTGCAATAAACTGTTTGTGAGAGAAACAAAACGTCTTCTTGCTGACCGAGTCACTGGGCACCTGAGGTCAATTAAACCGAGCCTCCCAGGGTTCCCTAGGTTGTAGCCACACACTTCATTCCCCCGTCAGCATGCATGATCCGTGACTTGATGATTTCGGTGGCCATCTCGTGTCGAGGTTCCGATCATGATCGCCTGGCTGCCGAAAACCGTCTCATCATAATACTTGGAACACCGTCCCCACATGGTCTGAACGTAGACTTGAACTTCCATAAGAGCCATTCCTACATTGTTGTTACCTGTGTTAACCACTTCACACAGTCTGTTTTCCTAGCCGGTGTGCCCAATTTTATTATGTTTCCTAATTTGACAAACCTTTAGCACTATTTACTACTTTTTTTGACCTATACATATGTACATATAGCAAGTGTATAGGAACTGGTGGTTTCCGATTACTAGGCAAAAGATGTAATACAAACTTGCCCCAGCTTTCTGTTACAGTATCTATTCAACCTTCTTCAGTGGCTAAAACTAGGATGCAACAAGCACAATTTAAAGCACGGATTAAAAGATGCTAGTAAAATTCTTAACAATACAACGTATAGTACACCAAAGTGCATCTGAAAGATAACCCAGTGGCTTATTCAATTACAACATGGCTGGTTAGTTAGTTAGATGAGGTTTAACGTCCCAGTTTCCAACCAATTGGTTCAAGTCGAGACGACCACGGCCTTTTTTTCCAGTTGTGGCTCACTGGCTTGTTTTCCCTACCCCATTGCTCATGCTGAGCACCAAGCACAAAGGCAGTAGGTTCCATTTTTAAAGTCTTTGGTAAGACCCGGCCAGGATTTGAACCCTAGACCTTCCGGCTGCAAGTCGGATGCTCTAACCACATGGCCACTACAAATGGCTGGTAAAAAGAGGATCAAAACAGTCCGTAATTGCAAGTAAAACAGACCTAAAAGGGGAATTAAGGAAAATAAAAAGTAGTCAAAAGGTTGAGTGAAAAGAAGGAACGTAAGCATGGACTCTAAACGCTACGTCTTAAACGAGTCTTAAAAAAAGGTAGAAAATAAAGGTAAAAATACGTAAAGAAAGAGTAAATTATAGATAACAGACTCTGTAACTCTCTTTATAAAGAGGTAGGAAGGTGGTGTTGAGGACCCTTGGGGTGACAAAAGTTTTAAATCTAAAAGGAATCCGCCCGCAAGCAGTGATCTCTAACCGTTTGAAAATGACTTAAAAGACATGGTAGAAAACATCGAATTTAGAAACCCTCCCTGCCCCTTCCAACAAAAACTAAGAAACGGCATGAGGAAAACGTCATCCAAGGAAAAAGTCATAGTACCTGCCGACAAAACTAAAAGTTTGTACGCACCAAGCCCAGATGACTATGCCAAACTCCTGAAGGACAAAATTACCCAAAGGTACAAGGTTGCTGGTATCAATAAAGAGCAAAATGACATTGCCTCTAAGCTAGAGTTTCATGACCGTGTCAGTCACATGGGGGAGAGAAAAGCCTTTATCATTATCAACGACCATAAAGATAACTTCCCTAACAAAGTGCCATGCAGACTTATCTACCCTGCCAAGAGTGAAATGGGGCTAGTTAACAAAACTATCCTTCGTTATGAACGAAAGTCTGAGGCTAGGGCCGCCACCAAATAAGCCAGAGGAGGATCAAATCCTTAGTAATAGACTGGATTAATTACCTCAAGGATAAACAGTCCCGCTTTTTTATGGTCTTTGATATTTTAGACTTCTACCTCTTCATATATCAGCAGCTATACTCATTGCGGTCTTAACGTGGGCAAAATCACTTGTGCTCATCTCAAATGTAGACTTCTCTCTATTATCATGCATGCCAGAAAGTGGGTTTTGTTTAGTTACGGTACCCCTTGGACAAAACGTGGTAACCCTAACTCCTTTGTTTTGACAGTGAGCAGCTTTGATAGCGTTGAAGTGTGTGAACTGGTCGGCCTTTACATTCTGAATAGCCTTGGTAGGCACTGTCATGTCTTCGATGTTGGTCTCTACAGAGACGATGGCCTAACATCCTTGAAAACGCGCTCCGGAAGATTCGACGTCAGAGCCCGCAAGAATTTCATTAACCTTCAGTGGATTTGGCCTTTAAGACTAACCTTTACGCCGTTAATAATTTCCTCGATGTTACGTTTAACATGAAAGATGGTACCTAAGTCCCCCACAGAAAACCTAATGATACCTTTATTCACAACCAGTCAAATCACGAACCCAACACACTTAAAAATATTCCCATGGAAGTAAACAAACGTGTGTCCGACCTTTCTTGCAACAGAACAGCTTTTGACGCTGCAGCACTTCCCCGCCCAAAGACGATCGAAGAGACAAAGACATAGAAAGGTTATATGGTTCAACCAGGGCCGTCGCGACCAGGGGTGGGGGTGTCCCACCCCCAAAGTTCATCAGAGCGTCGATAGTCGGAAAATCTGAAATACCAGAATTTTTGATATCTCAGTCTAGCACATTTTCCGACTGAGCTTATGTCAACATTGTATATATTTTCTAACCAGATCAAGTGAGAATAATACCCAAAGTTATTTTCCTCACGTAAACTGAATCGAATCATCACTGTCCTTTGCCACCGAATGTTTGTTTATGTATGTATGTGATGGATCTATTGTAATCATTTTCTATCACAAACGTTTCTCAAACTATCAGAATTTTCGCAAATCCATTGCATACTATCAAAATTTTCTCGCCCTCCGCGCCCTTCAAACCTTACCACAATATTGTTCTTATCATCAATATCTTCCAATAGCAGCTCCCGGAGTAGCACAACAGCAGACGTTGAGTGGCATGTAGGTTTGCTAATCAACAGTGGCGTAGCTACGAGGTGCATGAGGGGTACGAACCTTTTGCCTTGTAAAGCACTTAAAACTTGGTGGATATTACCTTAATTGTGTTGACTATTATTGTTGTTAAATCTGACGGCTAGCTCGGATAAACGGGGTTTCGGATAAACTCGGTTTTACTGTATTTGCTTCATAAAACTTAAAACGTTCGTTAAAAATTAGTCTCTGAAGTCCCCTTTTCAGAGTTGTGTTTGCGTTCCATGATATGTTGTTCATTATGACTGTGCCTAGCAACTTAAATTCCTGTACTTGTTTCACTACCGATTCTTTAATAACGAGAGGGTCCTTAACGTTTTTATTTTGCCTTAATTCCACAATTAATTTCTTAGTTTTCTTTACGTTCGAAATCGCGTTTTTTTAGAGCACCATTTAACGATAATATCTACTTCATTACGATAACTTTTTTCGCCTTCGTTGATAATCAAACCTCCAGTAATTGTAGTGTCGTCTGCAAACTTGATGTTGCGTGAATTTTGGTTAGCTGCTTTACAGTTGCAAGTGAACAGAGAATACAATAGCGGTGGTAAAACGCAGCCCTGAGAAGTACCTGTGTTCAAAACAATAGGCTAGGAGTGATTTATTACCCACCCTGACAATTTGCTTACGGTACAGAAGAAAATCCAGAATCCAATCACAGACAGCAAAAGGAAATTTCAGGTGATCATTTAATTTAAGATGGAGCCGGCACGGAATAATAGTAGCCTACTAAATGAAGAGCTCTAATCGATAGAACGCACACGTGCACAGGTGTATTTCTGTTAATAATATATTGTTAAATCTGATGTACCAGAACACATTGATCAACTGACATCAAAGAGTGTACAAGATTTTCTATACTGATTAAGACAGAGATGGTCTTAATATAACCGTACGCTAGAAAAGTTTCTGAACAAAAATAGGGAGTAGCTTTACAGAAAATTATTAAATGATGAAGACAACAGTTACTTCTCGGAGGGTATGGACGATGATATTCCTTCAACCTCAGCAAGTTCCCAGATAAATCCCAGCCCGCAAACGCAGGACGTTCCTCAAAGGATTGGGGATCGCTTTCAAATAGATCACGACAAAGACAAGCAACCGACCTTTTAAGCCAAAAGAAGCCACCCGAACTTCTTTATGCTGCACCCCAAGGATTTTACAGAAAAAACCCTGACCATAAGGGTGCATACCCCCATTAGATGAATAGCCCACTCGAGAAAAGTAGTTCCAAAGTACACCGTCAATTTAAGTTCCTCTTTTATTTGTAAATAATTTATGTTAAGATGATCAGTTGATGTCGATTCTTCCTAGATATGAAAGAGGATATGTTACTGTGTGGGTGTTGCAAAATTTGGAGTCATTGAAAGTGATTAAGACCGTTTAAAAAGTTATCAGAAGAAAGTGGCGATTTTCGTCACCTTGCGGATTAATATGGGTAGGTGTATACCCTCTAAACTTCATCCCCTTGTAGCTCAAAATCTAAACCGTCATGCTATGCTAAATATGTAATGCCATGACAGGCCAACTCGTCAGCTTTCATTTAAGGGGTGACTTGTCTGGACTGTGAACTTTGACTAGGCTGTAGGGGCATGCAACCGAGACAAAATAGTGTGTGAATGAATGGAGAAGCTACAGGGGGTGTTCTCCCTTCAGTATATGTTTTCAAGTTTGCTATGATATCACCTTCGCGGCCTACTAGGATGAGGAAGTTCATTTCCCAGCCAAGCAAACTTTAACAGTCTTTCACAAGCGACGAGGCATGGTCACTTCTAGTGGAAACAGATATGACCAAACGGTCATATCAAACTGTTAGGACCTCTGCAAAACGAAAACGTGCAAACATCTGTCCACCATATAATGACGTGAGGGAAGCAAAAAGGAAATGCTACCCAGAAAACATCTCAGTCTCGGAAGATTCTGCAAAAGTACCTCTGCAGAGCCTTCTTGATCATACAGCGCTCAGGATAATCGAGGAACAAAAGTGAAAAAATTACAGGTGTTGTTGAGAACCTAATTGGGGACTCGTGAAGAAGATAAACAATTATCATGTACACTTTTACTTGCAAGTGGGGGTTTGATGGCTCATCAGGGTAAAGTGAATAAAATAAACGTTTAGCGCAACAGACACATTGGATGATCGCATGTTTTGCACTACCCTTGTTCCACTCTAGTTAAGGTATAAGGACCATATTTTGTGGCATACCCCGTCCCTTCTTCAACAAGGTTTTTATTTTTTTTATTTTTTTAATTTTATTATTTATAAATTCCTGGTAACATAAATTGAGTTTCAAAAGCGATAGTAATTTTTAACATTCACATTGCGTGAGTAGGATATAGATCGACTCTTTACAAATAGTTTGATGACGTCACTGAAGCTTTTTAATACTTTCATGCAGTTCTCTTGGTCCAGTAAACCCTTACAGTTTTCACAAATATGATTCATCCATCGTTTTTCAATGAATATTTTACTCCATCAAATAAAAAACAGTATTTGGACGACTCCACAGAAAGTTAAAAATACTTCTGTTCAATTCTATGGGTTCACAAACCCCTTGTATGTTTGAACTGTCGATCTGATATGAATCAATGTTTTTCAATAACAAACTCCACCAATCACAAAACAGTATTTTAATGACGTCATAGGAAGTTAAGAATACTTTTATTCAATTCTATGGGTCGGTAAACCCCTTATGCGTTTGAATTGTCAATCTGATGTTATCTACCACTGTGTTTTTCAATAAATATTTGACCTGACCAATCAGAAAACAGTGTTTTGATGAGGTCATAGAAAGTTGCAAATATTATTATTCAATTCTGTGGTTCTACAATCCCCTATGGATTTGAATTATGAATCTGATATGTAACTACCTGTGTTTTTCTTTGAATATTTAATTCCACCAATCAGAAAACAAGTATTTTGATGACGTCATAGAATTTGAACATGCGTCTATTGATTTCTTGGAGTCCAAAAACCCCTTGTAACGATCAAATAGCTATGTTGTCTTGCAACTTCTGCAACGACTTTTTAATTTTGTCATACCTAAGAACCTGAAAGTGAAAAATACCCCAACGCCCTTACAAAAAAATGGTGTGGCAAAAGTTCCAATACCACAAGTGAAATACTGTGTCGAACTGTGCAAAACTATGGCGGGGTGTGGAGAGGCGTGAAATTTCTGTGAATTTTTGCGTGACAATGTGTGTCATTGATAAACAGTTGACACACTTTTCCAAAGTGCCATGCATTGACCAGCATTTTCACAGTTTGGACATGAGGCAATGTGTGGAAAACCGAAAATCACGCTTTGACACATGTAACAGGAGGTAAACTGGGGTAAAGTAGGCAAAGTGTGGAGATGTGTGGAGGAGTGTGGTGCCGAGTAAAGTAAATTCAATAGTTCGATTTCGTTCACTGGCCTTGTTTGCCACACTTTGCCCTGGTTTGCCACATTTGTCAACTGGACACAGCTTTCCCCACTTTGACCCAGATTTCAAGGTGTGACAATCATGCAGGGAAAAGCGTGGTCCTGTGTGTCAGATTGGTTCCAATACCACATGTGTCACCACGCATAACCACACTTTTTTCCTTGTATTTTCATATGCTCTGCCACATGTGATTACGTGTGTTCACATGTGGCATGCCAAACTTTTTTTATAAGGGCGGGAAGGGTCACCTTCCCCGACATGGAGCCATGGCACCTGTCCTCTATCTAGCGCCACCCTGCGGGCGATTCTTTGCGTTTGTTTAAGGAGGCTACTTACTATGTAGATTACGACGAACAACGGCTAGGACAGCGAGAAAGTTGCTTTCTGTACAGTCGAATTTTATTTCGCGGTTGTGTTTTGTTTCGTGTTTGCGTTGACCTTTTTACCGTGTGCGGGTTTACCAACGAAAATACGAAACAAGTTGGAAACAAACTTTTTTCTTGTTTTCTGACGTCCGTGTGCTTTCGGCTTAAACAGTGTGAAGCCTCCAAATCCACCTTGTTTCTAAATAACGTAAACCTGATTCATTTGGAAGGACCTCTAAAATTGTAGAAGAAAATTTATCAGAAGAATGAGACACAAGATGTTGGTACAAGCGCCTGCAATCATTACGTTGCCTGCCAGAATTTGAATACATATGTGGTGATGGCTTATGCTGGTTAGGCGAGTACGAAGTTAGACCGTAGAGCCCACGTACTGTTAGTTGGAAGACCAACAGGTTATACAATAAACATAAAACTGAAGGCTTGCAAGTACTTCCCCTAGCTTCTAAAGGAAATGATTTGCAATTTCCTTTGCTACTCAAAGAAGTTGTTCTTAACAGTATCTCACACAAAGAAAGTTTATCACCTCAAGGTTTACATGCATGGTTCGGGCCCAAAGTTTCATTTGCTGGGGTTTTGAGCTAAGGGCCGACAAGTGTAATTCGGAGGTTAGATGGCTTGTGGAACCCTGGTAAGTTACCTTTTAGAAGGTTTCCTTTTGCTGCTGTCTTGAGAAGTCCAAATTCGTGTTACACGCACGTAAGTTCACAAACACAAACACACGGACACAAACCTTTGCCAGAGTGATTGTATAAATTGCTTACATCTTTGGCAAGGAATAAATATGCATCAGCGCTGTAGGTGTGACGAGTGTGCATTACAAGTTTTTTTTTCTTTTACAAAAAAGAAAAAAAACAGAGAAAGCAGCATTTATCGGGGGATTAGACTTCAATTTTTCACGACTCCCACAGATTGAAGCTCTTCGCAATTAGAGAAAAACAAGGAAGTATTCTTTATCTTATGTCCATCAGCCAAACTGTTCTAAATAAAAGAGTATTTATATAAGACTCCCACAATCTTTGTACTTTTTTAAAACCTCTTCCTACATTTGATTGTGTTTACCGAAAGAAATAGGCAACGATATGATTAAATCAATAATTTATGCGATTTATCAAACCCTGAGCGGTAGAAACTACGGTTTATTATCACATATCATGTGGCTGTCATTTTAAGGTCATGTCTTTGTGAAACAAGGATTATTTACTAAAAACAAGTGATTTACACTTTACTCTGGCTGTATGGCATGCAACATGCTTCCCTTTAATTCGTCCATATACCGCTGTATTGACTATCTCAAGTGTAGTAATACTCTACGTTAGACTTTATGAAACCTTTCATTTTAAGTAATGGGAAGACAAAATAATGAAGAAAAACGATTCTCATTCACTAACAAGTTACAATTCTGTCAAGTTTCTAGGAAGAATGAATGGGGGCTTCCAAGTCGTTTTCAGAAAAGTCTCTGAAAAGAAATGGAGAAATTAGAACGAAGAATACCTTTTACATTAACAAAAGCTTTGTTAGCTATACCGACAAATGCAATGAGAAACGATAAAAAATAATAATTTAGGAGAACAAAAGAGATGTGTTGCCCACAGAAAGAGTGAGATCTAAAGTACATTATATGAATGTACTGTGTAATTAAAGTCTATTGGTCTAATAAAATACTAATTTATTGAATAAAAAAAGAAATTATCACTTTGATTTTTTTACACATCTTTTTGCCTTGCATGAAAGTAATTAGACACTGGTAGTAATTTAAGTTCTATAAGAAAAGCGTTACACTGTAAAAATTGAATAACACTTTTTTGTAACAGATAATAAACGCGTCTTGGCGTTTATGTAACAGAAAAAAACAGTAAAATACATAAGCAAATTAAACGTCTAAAACGCCAACTTTAACACATTGACGCCACTTTAACGCCATCTCGTAAACACGTTAATGCGTTTATTTCATGAGTACTGTAAACATCAAGTTGTTTTTAATAAAGAAAAATTAACATATATATAAATCATGTAAACGTGTTTGTGGAGTGCACTTTAATTGACGTCATTATCCTTATCATGTGTTAATATTCGATCAGTCATTTACTGTGCTTATCCATTTTGTTGTTCGTTTTCTAATTCTTAAACGTCATATATGTGTTAAAAAATGAAGACGTCTATTTTTACAGTGTAGAAATATTTATAATACTTTACTTAGACAGTATACGCTAACATACTTTGACTGAAGTATTCTAACTTCTTTTTAAGGAGTTTCTTTAAGAATGTAAAAATGTCATGTTCTTCCAAATACAATTAGCTAGACATGAAAGTTGTCCCCACATTTGATCACATCACACCTGCGTAAAAAGTCCTCTTGGCCCAGAAACTACCAATCTTGGATTTCTTCTTAGCTTGAAAACGGTTGAGTAATATGTGTTGACTGATATTGTCTACTGGAGGATTCCCTCATTGACAGTTTTATTGAAACGAGAGGACTAATATTACCTAAAGTGTAAATAAACGAGAAGCAACAACATCTAGGAAAACTTTATCTACTTTAATAAGCTGTTTCAATTATAAAACTGCGTAATGTAAATTGCTTAATATAAGCCTTTTCAATTGCGTGAAATTTCAATTAGTGTTATTGTAAATGCATTCTCAATAGTGTAATGATTTTATTGTATACAAGTCAGTTATCAACTACAGGGCAGCCTGAAGAATTTTCATTTCTGTAAGTTGTTAATAAAGTCAATCGGAACACAAGTGATGAAGTACGTTTCGTTTGATATTCCTCTAATTTCAGGGAAAAATACAAACAAAAAAATGATTGGCAAGGTAGCACAATAAATTTTGTAGTCATGTCAAACAGTACCTGCAAATGGTTTTGACATACGTGCAAATCAAGAAATATAAAATATTACGTCAAGATGTTCTATTTTAATCCTCATGCGGATAACGTATAAGTCAACAAATTAAGTCATTTCTTAATATTTTAGTTTAATAATTTGTTTCACACTTAGTTATATTCACGTTTAAATGGAAGGGATCAAAAGTGAGATTTTTAGATTGTTCGTTGTGGATGGAATGGATATTTCCTTTCAAAACAAACAACATCACATCTTATATTTGAAGGTGAGGCTGCTCACTGCAATCAATGAAGGACTCTTCACAGCAGTTACAGACATCGCCAACTTCTAAGTCTGAAATAAGGCATATTCATCTCCTTTTATGACATTATGAAAACAAACTGGATGAGAAAAAAAACTAAACATGATTATCGTCTCTAAAAAATAGCTCTATCTAAAGATAAAGTAGACTTTACTGGTGCTCATATGTTTTTGACTGTACTCCTGCTATTTCAACCCGTGTTTTCTTCTCGTTTAATGTCCATGTAGGGTGGCTACCCCTCCCCCCCCCCAAAAAAAACGTTAGAGGATGTGCCTATTTTGTATAGTGGCTCATTTTATTATGCAGAATGCCTCCCTTCAACCAACTCCATTATGCATTCCAGGAAGTTAGATCAACATACATTAATAGTTGGGTGCCAACAATCCTCTTGGTGGAGCGATTCACAACACCATACACGTAAAAACTAGGCGCCATGTTAGGTCTACTTGGAGTGCACTACCAATTCTGCGACATGCCCAAAACGGCGCACATAATCAGTGAAAGAATTACCAAAATTTCAACAAGTCAAAGGCTTCTTAGTGCGTAAAAGAGATAGCTGCTTGTAATTTTTGCTACGCAGTGATTTCTATTGCACAGAAGAGTATATCATACTACAGAAAGGTTCCCATATGCTGGTAGTATGAAGGGGAAAGACCATTTCGATGAAACCGTAAATGTTGCTTACTTTGAAAGGTACATGCCTTAGCCTAAGCAAGCTTAGTACCGCAATGCGTAAGTACTCGGTTCAGACCCTCTGTTTAGACCAGTGGGCTAAAATCTATTAAAATAAGACTATCCTATAGTCTGTGCGAATACGTGCCTACAAACTACAAAGTTGATTTAATGATGGTCGTTAATGTTTCCTCTAGGTATGGACTGCTTTGAATAATATTTCTTTATACACAGGTTCAAAATGTAAAATACATTTCACTATTTTAGGCCTATATGGTTGATAGTTTGTAATCCTTTACAATCTTGGCCTTGAGGACCCAGGCCTAGTCCTGAAGCACTGCTGTATGTTCCCAATTTGCCATCACAGCCTTTGTGCAAAGAGCACCAACGTAATTCCGGCCACACTCTCAGATCATGCCTACAATATTTTATCACTAAACTTGGTCCATTTACTTAATTGCACATATTTAACTTGCTAGACATAATTATATAACTGTCTCCCAGCTTTAACTTAACAGCTCTAGTGCAACCTTCTACAGATGTTTTTAAATTTAATGTAAATATACAAGAGATGTGACATCAGAATGAGATTTGAAGCCACAATATTATACAGTAGTGCCATTACTGAAGTTTTATGCTACGCTTCCAGTACAGTCCTTCCACTATAAACATCACTGTTACACCTCCACTGCAGATTATGAAAACATGTGCTGTTCAAGGGCTAGGACCAAGAAAGCGTATACTAAATTTTCAGACATGGCCTTAGTCTTAGACATACACATAAAACACAGACTGTATAGAGTGCATCACAATTCTATCTCTAGCTTCTGATGTGAGGTTCTAAGTGGTTAGAGCATCCGACTTGCAGCCGGAAGGTCTAGGGTTCAAATCCTGGCCGGGTCATACCAAAGACTTTAAAAATGGAACCTACTGCCTTTGTGCTTGGTGCTCAGCATAAACAATGGAGTAGGGAAAACAAACCAGTGAGCCACAACTTACTGGAAAAAAGGCCGTGGTCGTCTCGACTTGAACCAATTGGTTGGAAACTGGGACGTTAAACCTCATCTAACCTAAACCTAACCATCTAATTGAACAAGTTCAGCAATTGTCAGCCTCTGACAAGTCTCCTGAGGATTGAAACAGTGGGGTTGTCTTGTGTCTATGCTAGTGATAAGCATTAAGTAAGTTCACAGATTTTTGCAGTCCTCCCTCAGAAAAGTATTGGAAGTACATATTTGTTGGCTTGGGCGGAATTGGTCATGCCAACTGAAGGTTGCTGCGGGTTGAGCCAGTTATACTGTAGACAACAAAATTTAAGTTTCCCATGATTATAGAGAATATTCAAAGGATTGCGTCTCACAAAGTGGCATATCGAAAAATGGTCCTTTGGTGGTATAATCAGACTACACTTACCGTAAGACGCCAGAGGCACCCGTCCTGGGTATGACGTTAAACTGCTTCCAGGTGGGGTGAGGAGGTCTTGTGTGGCGAGTAGTTTGTTCCCGACTATCGCCTATAAAATGCGTACATAAGACCGGTATTACTCATCCCACGACTGGCGGGTTGTCGGCGCCACAAAACCGAGCCAGCCCCTCCATGGTTGAGCCCCCTGTTGGCTGGGGGTTGTAGAATATGCCCACGGTATTTCCCGCCTGTCGTAAGAGGCGACTAAAGGGAAGGACTTGAACTGGATTTAAACTTTGCTTGACACTATATAACACATTTGTGTTGGTGTGTCGTTAAAGTTCATCTAACTAACTAGCCAGAGGCACTGCTGGGCCACCAAGCCCTCCTCATGGACCTACAGTGCCAAAGCGAAGCCCTCCTTCTTTGCTACAAAAGCCAAAAGTGAACCTCCATAGGATTTTAGTGAGATATTTTATTAACTCTAGGCTTGAACCATCAGAAAAAGTGTGGAGCCTGAAGGCGAGAAAATTTGTGTCCCTTCCTTTTTAGAACATATGAACAGGCGCGGTTCTAGATCGAGACTTTGGGGAGGGCTTGAAACGGAAGAATCATAAAATTTTCTCTCAAATATGTAAATCGGCCACGCGCACGCTGAAACCAATGATAATAAAAACAGTACCATAACCAGGGACTGCGCAAGGTTATTTTGATAGGGGACATGGGTTGAGTGATTGCCGTCCTGGGGGAGGGGTCTAAGGGGAGGGGTGCTCCTTCCTCTGAGAAATTTTTGCTAATTTAAGGTTGCTAAGATGCAAAATGGTGCGTTCTTTGGGTAATTTTTTGACTATATGGCTGGAAAATGTTCATAACTTTGTGAATTCTAATTTTGGTTGGGGGGAAGAGGGCCTTCTTAAGGGAGAGGTCTAAGGGGAAGGGTGCCCCTCCCTTTGAGAAATTTTTGCTAATTTAAGGTTGACAAGATGCAAAATGGTGCGGTCTTTGGGTTATTTTTTGACTGATATATATGGCTGGAAAATGTTCATAATTTTGTGAATTCTAATTTTTGGTTGGGGGAAAGAGGGCGGTCCTAGGGGAGAGGTCTAAAGGGAAGGGTGTTCCCCTCTCCTATGAATAATTTTGGTTACTTTAAGGTTGCTGAGATGCAAAATGGTGCGGTCTTCGGGACAGTTTTGACTGATATATGGCTGGAAAATGTTCATAACTTTGTGAATTCTAATTTTTGGTTGGGTAAAAGAGGGCTGTTCTAGGGGATAGGTCTAAGTGGAGGGGTCCCCCTCCCCTTTTGAGAAATTTTGGTTACTTGAAGGTTGCTTAGATGCAAAAATGGTGTTGTCTTTGGGATATTTTTGGACCCGATCATATGGCTTCAAAACATTCTTAATATTTTTGGTTAGGTGAAAGAGGAGCCTTTTTTGTCTAAGGGTATGTATCAACAAACCTGCTGAAGTCCCCTTTTGGACACATTACTGCCTTCTAGCCGGGGAAAGTTTTACGCAAAAATACGTGCATGGAGTCCACAGAAATATTCTCGAACTATTAGGAAAATTTGCCTTGCTTCATATGTGCATTATGAAATCGTATCTAAAGGCTGGTAGAAACCGGAAGATGGCCTCTTGGAAGCTCTGGATTAACTATATGGATCAGATATAGGCCTCCCCCGCCCTTCTCTTTTCTTCTCCTTTCCGTCTTCTTTTCCTACTCTTTTTCTCTTTTCCTGCAAATTACAGGGGGATAGGTCTTCCTTCCCCCTGAGTGGCACCGCCCCTGACCATGACATAGATGTAACGTATATACAGACATATATTTTTTTATTTGGAAGAATGTAGCAAACTTTACTGAGAGATACGAGCAACTGGACCTGTTCACATTAATGGGAATAACGATTCAGCCTGTATTTTTGACTTGAAAGGACTGCTAAGTCGAGTCATCAAAAATAGTGACTCGAGTCCAACTCGAGTCGAGTCAGTGACTCGAGTCATTACAACACTGCTAAGCAACCATTCAATTCGAGATCTCATAATTTAAAAAAAAGAGAAAAAGAAACACTTCAAATAAGAATGGAAAGCGCCCCAAGCTCGCGAAAATTTTTATAGTTTGGGACGATTTTTGGTACAAGAAATTAAAAGATCAATCATTCGAAGAGATATATCCTGGCCACCTTACCCTAGTGCTCCCGTGATAATTTGCAGGCCTCCATCAGCTATGCCCCGACCACTCGTACCGAGCGCATGGTCAAGTGGTTAAAGCATCCGACTTGCAGCCGGAAGGTCTGGGGTTTGACTCCTGGCCGGGTCATACCAAAGACTTTCAAAATGGAGCCTACTGCCGTTGTGTTTGGTGCTCAGCATAAGCATTGGAGTAGGGGGAAAAAGCCAGTGAGCTACAACTGGCAAAAAGGCCGTGGCCGGCCTTGCCTACGTAGCAAGCTGTACGGCATAGGTTTGGGAAGCTGAGGAGCTGAGCAAACACAGTCCGCTCCGCGGGGTATGGCCGGCTCGACTTAAACCAACTGGTTAGAAACTGAGAACTAAAACCTCATCTAACTCTAACTCTGACCACTCGTACCATCCCATGAGGTTCGTGTTAGGCAAAATGACCCAACATGACTAAAAGACTAAAAGGGAAGACACGTGGTCGGCGCTGTATGCGCGCTTTTTGTTGATTTCTGGTAGGTAGGAAATTTTCATTTCAATGACCTGAACATCGGATTGTTGTCTTACAGGAATCAGCGAATTGGCCTATGACCAGAAAATTTTGAGGAGTTTGGCGGCAGTCGAAATTCCCGAAATCTCCTACACCCCAATTTTCCAAGTTTTTGTTTATTTTATTAATCCAAGATGTGGTGGGGAACTCCTAGCCGCAGGTTCATCATTAACATATAGCTTTGGAACAGAGTTCTTTCACACGAAGGCTGTTCTTATTAGTACGAAATATAGGGTTAATAAATGATAATTACAGGTGCGTCCCGTAAATGCGCGCGGAAAGTGGTGTTCCGGCATAGCTTTAGTTATGCTTTACGCGTAGTCTGTTTTAAGTAATAAAGCGAGCCTTCCACACAAAAAATTCATATCTCGAAAAAGCATACGTGATTACTGTAGGCGCATTTGTTTTATTTCCAAACCTCCATTTCTTTGTTTTAAAAACCATATCCCAAAAAACAAACAAATAAAAAACAAAGGGGGGCCTCTCGCGGGACCGGATTGGAATCGCCTTCGCAGAGGCCGCCATTTAAGAATACCCAGACGTCTTATATTAACATTTGGATGAGGCAACTGACTCGCATTTTATATAATTTGAGCCAATAAGAGCTTCCAGGAGGCCTTATACAAGTATCTGCCAGCCTTAGATGCCTTTTTATAATGCACAATGAAGGAACAGAAAATTTTCGTAACAGTCCAAGAACGTTTCTTTCGACTCCACGTACGTATTTTTGCATAAAAACTTTCCCTGAATTAGAAGGTAGTAAAGTAGCCAAAAGGGGGACTTCAGGAGGTTTGTTGACAACGTTATTTTCTCTTGGACAACATACATTCTTCTTTCACCTAACCCAAAATTAAAATTCACCAAATTAATTATGGACATTTCCAGCCATATGTGATCATTCCCAAAACATATCCCAAAGATACCACCATTTTGCATCTAAGCGACCTTAACAAAAGTTTTCCAAAGGGGGAGAGGACACCCCTCCCCCAGGACGTCACCTTTATGTAGTGACAAAGGAAGGATCCCCACTTGTGTATACAAATTAACGACAGGGCGCATAAAAGAGTGCTAATTTAAGGCTTGCCACACGCGTTCCCAGTAGCAAAAAAATCAACAATCCAAGCCACAGTCGAACAAATATGGATTGAACTTCTCACACCCGACTTTACCCCCAACATATGACCCTAGTTACGGCCCTGCATGGGAAGGGCCATTTCCGGCCATCTGGGAGGTACGAAATACAGAATTTTCTCTGTGCGCTCCGTGCCAATCGTGGTGGCGCTCCGCTCAGATGGTCGGCCCAAGTCGTGCCCCCGGGTACAAAATTCCTGCATACTTCCAACCTTTCACATCTTGCTACTTAAAGACAGACTGTCATCACCCCAAAGTATATTTTTAGTGTATGTATATTAAAATTCTCAGTTGGTGACTGCTGTTTGATTGACATCAAAGTTTGAAAATTTGAAAGATGCAGAGTAGCTCACATTCCACACAAGGCAGAGAGAGTACTTTTATTACATTTTATAGTCTTGTGTGCTCACCAGGACATGGCCTTAAGCAATAAAACAGGTTTATTCTTGCACGAGGAAGAGCCTCATACAGTTATGGGAGGAGCAAGAAGATGCATAGTTGGGAGAATTGGAACTGTCTGGGATCAAGAAAATTCCCCTTTACGCTTAACCATAGGTGACCACTGACAATGCAGATTGCTTTGTGATCCCCCCCATCCTCTTGTTGCGTTGTCCCTATATGGAAACTGGAGATGAACGGCTTTTTTTTTTTAAAAAAAAGATTGACCAGAATAATTCCTTGTTGTATTGCCCTAATAGCCTGTCATGAGATATGGAGTGCGGACCGTAACTATTGCGCCCGAAGCGGACAGAAATTTCGGAAGTTAAAATTATTTCCATGACAAAAATTTCATGCAGACTCTTCAGTAAGATCACTTTGGATTTCTTAACAAAATACAATTGCAAATAAAAAGGCGAGTGTGCTGCCAGGTAATCCCCTGAAGTTTTCATTCTTCATGGGGAAGTATGTCTGCCAAAAGTAGGAGAAGGAATTCCCCTGCATTCTTGCAATGCTGTGGCACTTCCATAATCACACCTAAGCACACGAACAATCGGCGCAGTGGCGTAGCCAGGGGGACGGGGGGGGGCGAGGTGCCCCCTCTGGAAAAATCTTGGGGGAAATTTTGAAAGTGAATATATGGTAAAATTTGCGCATGATCTGGTAAAGTTTTAAATTTCTCAACCAGTACAGTTTACTTATTTAAAAGTATATGCCAGACTGGCAAAACCAGTCCTCATTAAGGTTTTCAGAGATGGAATGATGACACCATGGTTATACGGTAGTTGTACTAGTTATGTTTTACTATCTGTTTTACGCAGCATGGGATCTCTGGACCTCTGACAAGGGACTCTGTCCTTTTACTGTATACTTCTAATGTTTCTTGATAATTAAAGCAGCAGCATTGTGGTACATGCAGTTTGCTAGAATGTCAGTGGTCAAGTGCTATACTCTGATACTAGGGCAGGTCCTCGTAAAATTTGGACTGATTGTGGTGAATGTGGTGAACTGATGAAGGAAAAGGTGTACCAGGGTTCACTTAATTACTTTACTTCAGCCATTGTGATTCTGATCGAACTACCAGTAGGACTCAAGAAAAATTCACCAAGACAAGCAAGATAAAAAAAAAAAAACTTCCTAAAAATAGGAATTCTTGGTGATGTATTCAATTTACATTTAGCACCAAATGTGGCACCATTTTGCATCTAGCCCACCTTACATGAGCACCAGCCAGGTAAGAGGAAAGCACCCGGACAAATTTGGACCTGCGGAGAACACCGATTACTAGGAAGCAGATTACTAATTGGGGGGAATCTCGGTGCTCTTGCCCAACCCCCCAACCCCCCCCCCGACAAAACACCTGGTTATGCCACTGATAGGCTATCTTTCAAACATCGTTTCGGCACTCTATCGGCCTCGTTGAGGCTTTGGGTTGGTGGTCCGGGCCCCCGTCGGGGAGCTTGACTCCTGTCGGGCAAATCCTGGCGCTACCCATGAAGGAGATTAAAGGCTTCCATATAGGAGCACTATTTCGGGTCATATGACATTCTTGAAATACCACTGTCTGCACATTATTCCTCATTTCTATCATCACCATGGGGAGCAGCACACTATTAACCATGGAGTAGGCATCCTTATCCCGTTTTCTAAACCCTAACCTTGCCTTCAAACACATTTTGCAAACTCCCGAGGATCCGGTTTACCCAAAAACATCATGGGAAAAATAATGCATCCTGGGGAAAAAATAATGCGTGCCGCGGGTGACTTCCCTTCACTGCAGTCTCAGGCTTTTAACTTTTGAACACCAAAATGAAACAGATACATAATCCGTCCTGGTGTTCAAAGCATATTTTGAGGTTCTGTTTGATTGACCTCAGGTACTCGGTGACTCGGTCAGCAAGACGGCGTTTTGTTTCTCCCACATACAGTATATTACAATACAAGGTTTACATACGAGGACGTAAACAACATTGGCTGAAGTACATGTAAAGTGTTGATGAATGTTAAACCAGTTGTTGTCGGGACCTACAATGGAGAGGATTTTGTCATGACTGACCACCAGGCAAGTATTATCCATCTCCCACGGTTGCAAGGAAAAGTTCCGGGGGGGGGGGGTTAGGCATTACTGCTTGAGGTTGAGAGGTATGGACCAAGTGCTTAGCAAGGGCGTAGGCTGCATTTGGCATGGGGAGGTGCACATTTCAGGTAGGTGGAACCAAGAAGAATATCTAAGCGGAGCGCCAGCATTGCTTGGCGCGGAGCATACAAGAAAATTTTCGGTTTTTAAATCCCCCAGATGGCCGGAAACAGCATTTCAGGAGACTTAAGCCACATGTACGGTACCCAGCCTTAAAAAAGTGATCCCCTGTCTGCCGTTTCTCAATTTACTTGAAATAGTACACGAATTGTTAATGCATGTCTTTTTTATTCAAATTATAATGTCGCAATATTCATATTCTAGATTGATAGGTATTCCCAAGGCTTTCAGACTTTGACCTCCGCTGACCTCAAATGACCTTGATACAGATTAAGAGCTCAGTTATACTCTCATGTGCATCTTACATGTCAAATAGTAACTCAATGACCTATTTTCCTCTTCAGATATCATTCCTACCAGGGGCGTCGTGCAAAAATAATTTTTTATGGGAGGGGGCTATGAGCGGTGACTATCCGAAAGACTATCTAAGCGGAGCGCCACCATCAGTTGGCGCGGAGCGTACAGAAAATTTTGTAAAATAGCGACCCCTCAGACGGCCGGAAATGGCATTTTCCAGGTTTGTTAGTAGAATCAAAGCAGCCGTTATTTTGAATTTTCGTTTTGCAGTAAAATTTTCACTTGATCAATAAAAAAATTAGCAAATTGCAAAACGATCAGAAAATTGCCAGATAAAATGTAAAACTACCATTGCATGAAATGCAAGCTAATAATTGGGAAATGAGCTTCTATGCGAGGACGTATCATAAATCAACACTAAGAACCTAGTTCACCTTTCTTCCTAGAAAAACTGTCGAAAATTGTAAGCTGCGTTTTACGTTTCTCCGCCATAATTGCTTCTAATCACTGTTCCTCAGTGCGTGCCCAGGTGTAAGGTGAGGGCAGACTGTGAATCACCCGACTGACATTGAGAAAAGTTAACTGGTTAGAAACAAAATGATGCCTCCTTCTGGAACAAGGGCGTAGCCAGGTATTTGTCAAGGAGGACCAAGTCCATAGACTGTCAGCGCTCCGCGCCACCATGGGTTGGCGCGGAGCAAGAAAATTTTGGCCCGAAATGCCTCCCAGATCGCTGGAAATGACACTTCCCAGGCCCATTTAACAGATATAAATGGGGAAATACCAGCATTATTGTAAGAATTAAACTTCATAAAATACCAAAATATGCCCGGGAAGGGGGGGGGGGGGGAGTGGGCGACTGCCCGCTTCCTCTCATTGGCTACTCGCTTGCACAATGACAAATATGAGGTAAAATCTTTATAAATATATGATTTAACGTTATTCTCAGAAACTACTGTTATTTTGTTTAGTGGTTAACCTTCAAAAGAAAAACAAGTTTTAATTGAGGGCTGCAAGGTCTGATTTTTCGCTGTCCTGAGGGAGGGCCTAAGGGGAAGGAGTGTCCCAATCCCCTTTGGAAAAGACTTGCTTTTGGAAAGCAGGCTGAGATGCAAAATGGTGCCACTATTTTTAAAACATCTTGAAGCATATTAAAACACGCATGACGACCAATCGGGAGGAGGGAAACGGTGCGCCTTTTGCTCGGCCAGACTCCGTCAGACTGCTTCCGACTTTCCCCTACTAGCTGATTGTCCACCGACTACTTACACTAGTTCGGTATTAACGCTCATAACATATAAGTAGCTATTCACATAATTAAATTGGAACTGATTCTGCTTTTTTATTCGGAAATGGCTAATTATCACCAACTATCTCACCTTTTTGTCCATGTACGACCTCCCCTTCATCCAAAGATAATTTGCATGAAATGAAAGAACAGCCTTCCCCAGCCTTTCCGAAAACAGTTAATTTCTCATATTAACTGGACATGTGAAGGATTTTAAATGCATTTTTACACAAAATTTTAGGACACATTTGACAAAATTTGGGCCCCAATGGGCACGACGCCACTGACTCCTACGAGGTTTCAGAGACTTTTTTGTTCTTCAGATATTCCTTCTACAAGGTTTTTCAAGACTTTGACCTCTGCTGGTCACCTAAAATAACCTTGAGCTTCAAACAGAAAACAATAGGGTTTTTCCTCAAGTTAACATGGACAACACATGATCCGTCAATTTTATTATTTACAAAATACTTAAATGTCTTAACTCTCAGTCTGAGAGATAATCATTGGACTAAAGATAAGTTTGGGATTGAGTAAAACCCGAGCTTCCACACGCACACTAAGGCAATTTGGATAAATGAGAGACTTGTCTTTGGGTTCTCAGCACATATAGAGATACAGTGGCTCTAGACCTTCATATATATCAAGGCGCATCCTGTAATTCAATTACCAAACTTACCGTTGTAGGTTGGTGTGCGGACAAAAGTCATGTTCGTCCTTGTTTTCACAGCCGTTGGAAACAGGAGGAGTGCATTTTTCTGCTTCCCAGGCCAGGGCGGAACTCCTCTGCATCAACGGGTGGGTGCACGTGCACCCAGTGCACCCCCTAGCCTACGTCCTTGCTTAGATATGTTCATTTTTAATTCTGAGTACTGTGATCAGGGCCGTAGCGAGCGTGGGGGTGAGGGGGTGTCACACACCCCCAATATTTGGTCGCCGTCGGCAACTTTTCGGTCTGCCAGCAAAAAGGGGAGAGGGAAACGAAAAGAAGAGTAAAAGAGGAAAGGAGGAAAAGAAGAGAGACGTAGGGAAAGGAAAGGGAAAGGTAGGGAGTGAAAGGGAAGACGACGGAGAATGAAAAGAGAAAGAGAGAACGGGAGCACGTGGCCAGTCTTATCGGCTATTTCGATTTTCGGCTCTTCATCTAATTGGCCCATTCAAGTTGAAGGCCCTTCGGCAAATTCTACTATGCATGTGACGGCCGTATCAACGTCCATCGGTGTAACTGGACGAATGACTGTGTCCGTCGGCAACTCGGGGAAAGAAAGGGAATGATAGGCTTTCGTATAGGCGCATTATTTCGGGTCATATGACATTCTTGAAAAATCACTTTCTGAACTTTATTCCTCACTGTTATCATCACCATGTGGAGCAGCACCCGATTGTCCATGGAGAAGGTATCCTTATCCCGTTTCCTAAAACCTAACCTTGACTTCAAACACATTTTGCAAACTCCTGAGGATCCGGTTTACCCACAACATCCTGGGAAGAAATAATGCGTGCCGAGCGTGTCTTCCCTTCCCTGTAATCTCAGGCTTTTAACTTTTGAATACCAAAATGAAACATACAGAACCCATCCTGGCGTTCAAAGCATATTTTCAACGCTTCTGTTAAGATTCTGATCACTTTTTCTCCCGTTTGAACGCCGGACGCCTATCTGAACACTTCCTGTATTTGAACGCGTGACGCGTCAAGTATTCAAATGCTGAACGCATAGTGTTCCAATTCTGAACGACAGGTTCAGCACCTGAAGTATAGTGGCACGACGGGGGGGGGGGGGGTAGCCTAACACATTAAAATTATCCGGAATCTTTGCATTGGATAATGTATTATGAACCAAAATATACCGATCCTGCATGAGACTTATTGTTTTATCCAGAGATTATGCTAAAACCGCAGAGCTTCCGGACCCTAAGGCGGCCCATTGTTTTAGCCAGCCCGTAGTTGTGCGACAATGTCGCATAAACGGCGACAAATGTTGTACAAAAAATTCAGACAAGCAAATTCTACCCGGGTGAAAATTTGAGGTTCCTCATTAGGGCAGAATTCCACTCAAATATTGCACCATTTGCGATGTATGCACCTTTCAAATTCCAAAAATTTCCAAAGGGGAGGGGTTCCCCCTCCCCCAGGCCACACATCAGTAAAAGTCGCATTGAGAAAACGTCGTAGCTAAAACACTGGCGAGCCTCTGGATCTCAACCGCTTAAATACTATAGCGACCTGAAGAGAGGAATAGCCGAATACATTAAAATTATGGGGAATCTTTGCATTTGATGTGTATTATAAACCAAATTATATCCATCCAGAGACTTAATTTTTCACCCACAGATATGCTTCAGACCTTAGAGCCTCCGGGGATTCGCCCCCTTGCCCCCAGCGGGGCTTTCCCCATGGACCCCACCAGGGTCCTAAGGCAGGCCCCTGGACCCCACCCGTTAAAGCTCGTTTTCGCGCTACGCATTACCCGATCTGTCGACAAAACATGATCTCTACACCCCCTAAAGATAAGACCTGGGCTACGCCCCTGACTGTGATGGGGGGTGGGGTCAGGGAAATGGCTCTGTGATTATTACTGTCTTCCCGTAAATTGTAATTATGTAGGAAAATCGGATCGTACAACCAGCGGCGTACGTAGGGGCCCATTGAGCCATGTCCCCCTCTCACATATGCCGATTTTTTTTAGTTCCTAAAAAACGTTAATTTTTAACACAAATTTTACTTCAAAAGGTAGCATATGTGGCACCAGATTGCATGTGTAAAGGACACCTAATTTTTCAAAAATTTTCAAAGGGGGAGGGGGTCCCTCCTCTTAGACCCCTCTCCCAGGCTGGCGATCGCACAACATACTGCATGGATCCCTTAAGCGAAATCCTGGGTACGCCACCGCGTACAACCATGTCAATGGGAGTCGGTCTCCAAGAAATGTAGTCGGTCCCAAAATAGTTCACACTCCCCTGCGAATCCATCCAAGCAAATTAAACCAGGGAGTTGCTTTGTGTCAAATAGCAACTCTCTGATAAAACTCAGTGCAGGCTAGCTAGGTACGTGCCTCTGTCTTGGAGGTGAACTGTAGATAGGTGTAACTTTGTCATGGAGGAGCTAAAAGAATTTAAGTAGGGAGAATACTTTACTGTCTGGGGTGAGATTAGAGAGCCTATAATACGTACTATAATACGTACAATAAAATATGAAACCCCGGTGACAGTCAGTCACTCAGACGATCTGCTTGATTTTGCTGCCAGGAAGGGCAGATTCTTCAATATAACAACCAAAACTTTTCTAATTTTCCTCAATAGAAACCCAACTTCAGGGGCCTGGGTCCCGTCGCCTTTGTCAGGGCTTTAGATTGCTGCCCCCCCCCCCCGTCGGGCAAATCCTGGAGGTACCCCTGGTTACCCGACTACAAAAGCGTTGGATTCGCCCATGCCTATTTATTCCCCAACCCCATGTGAAAACTAAACACTTCCATACATTCCATTCCTTGGACTCTTCAAACCGGGACAATCCCAAAAGTTGGACCCTTCACTCCGGAACATTCAGATATCGCACAATCTACCAACTTGAGTAGATTGCGTTAAGATAGACTTGGGAAACATATGCGAAGGGGTTACCAAGGAAGTTTTTTTAACCGACTGATTACCTTTAGCTACATCATTGCATCATTTTCTTGCGGTAGGTGCCCGGAAAGTTCTCAGCATATTGCCCGAATTTTCACAAAAATACTTGGTTGGGAGGCTGCAGCCCCCGTCTCCTACGCCTATGGTGTGATCGTAGAGAAACTATTTTCCCTCCATTGCGACTGGACGTTAAAAACACAGATAGAGCAATATCTGATAATTAGGGGAGTTTAGTTTTAGGATGACACACTCGGAACTGTTTGCCTCCCTCTTTTGCTGCTCGCCAAATACTTTTTGGAATGTCAATGTCACATATTGACCGACAGTCCATAGTCTGTTACGTACTGGACAGCATCCATCTTTGATGCACCTGCAATAACCGAACGGGGATTAAAACTAGAACCCGTCTGTTCAACATGTGAAAAGAATACACAGGTACACTTTGTACTTGGGACAAATAGTAGGCAAACCGGGACATCGGGACAGCATAGCCCAAACCGGGACAAATCCCTGTCAAACCGGGACGGTTGGAACCTTTTCACTTCCTCTAAGAGCTAAGATCTCAGCTAGGATACTGGACTGACCAAACTCTTTGACTCATATTGTATCAGTAGCAACCTGCAAAATTAACCATGGATCATGTTGCCTAAAATAGAAGGAAGGTCAAGGATTAAGATTTCCATCATCCGTTTATATCAGTAACCCAACAATAAAAAACACACAGAGGCTTGTGTCAGTTAAATATATGCCTTGAAACAGTGAAAGAAAGAATGTTTCTCATGAAGGGATTAAACACTCTGGATTTGTGTTTGTGTCTCTCAGAATAATGAAAATCTACGCTGAGATTATAGAAACAACTTGCAAAAGACGAAAATAAAAGCACCATGGTGAATCTCAGCTACCCTCGAGAGCAATTTTCCCCAAGGGGAAGAGGAAATGTCGTCCAATATTAGGATGCTACTTGTCACAGCCATGAGATAGTAATTAAGGAGTGGGATTACTTTTGCAAATATTTTCCCAGGCTTACACCATATTTAACTTGTTTCCATGGGCGACCGAAGGGGGGGGGCAAGGGGGAGCACTTGCCCCACTGGAAAATCAAAAACTTGAAAAAACGAAGAAAATAAAACATCAGCATTTCTTAACAGTTCACTCAGTGTGAATTTCTACTCTCAAAACAAGAATTGAATAAAAATATCAACACTCAGGCCCCAGCAAACCCCCCCCCCCCCGGAACATTTTTGGTATTTTTTAAAGTTTATATTTACGATATTGCTAGTGTTTCCCCTTTTTATATGTGGTAAAGAGGCCTTGGAAGTGAGTGATCTGGGAAGCATTTTAGACCAAAATTTTCTTGCGCTCCGCGCGAACCCATGGTGGCGCGGAGTGCTGAGAGTCTGTCTATGGGCTTCGCCCCCCCCCCCCGACAAATTCCTGGCTGCGCCTTTGTCAACACTGTGTGAAGTAGCATCTAAACTCTTTTCAGGGAGTAAAATATTTCCCATGAAAAAAAGTTTTGCCCCCCTAAAAAATTTTGCCGCCGCCCTGAATTTTTCTGCCCTTCCCCCCCCCCCTCCTGACGCCCATGGGGCCTAGGTACCAAATGGGGTCACGGCATTGATCGCGGTCCTTAATTCTTAGAAATTTTTATTAGGACACACTTTATGGGGGCCTAGCAAACATCCTGTGGCCAACCCCCCCCCCCCCCCCCCGTAGCTACGCGCCTGGCATACAAAATGAAATGGCCAATGGCCAACAACATCGAACCTGATGTGATGTAGTTCCATGCCTAAAACACGTGACTGTGCTATAGATCTTATGCATCTGATGTCACAGACAAAGATATTACAAGCATAGATTCCAAACTTAAAATGGCGCGTTGACTCCTCATGGAGGCCAATATATCGGGGCGGAAGTGCTGATCACTGCTCAGTCGTTTTGAAAACAAACAGGCAAATGAATGTCTTACAAAAGTATTAATACTTGTTATTTCGGAATGTTGTTGACTGGAGAAGTACTACGCCTCAATAAATTCCACTTCAACAAGAATAACGTATTTCTTCAACGCGGCATCTACGTATTTACACTTGAACATGAACGCACAATGACTGGTTTTGCAAGTTCATGGACATTCATTGGTCAGTTTCTATGGTATCTTCAAGTGACGCACTTTTATATACGCGTTCAATTACTTACGCGCTCATGACGTGAAGGCAACTAGCGCGTTTGTTTCCAGAGCGCGCAGAACTGTGCGTCAAGTATTCCGGATAATACACAGAGAAATGTATTCTGCGCGTATAGAATGCGTTTCAAAAGTGCACGCACGCTAACATCCTTTAACAATGAAATTTTCTGTGACGCGTTATTTTTGTACGCAGATCGCAGAATATAACGGCGCACATGTCAAATTAACACTTCCGCCCCGATATATGCGTCTCCTTGAGGAGTCACTGAGCGTAACAGTGTAGGTATAGGAGTTTGGAATCTATGCTTATAATATCTTTGGTCACAGAAAAGAAGCACACCCTCTAGTCAGGGTGTAACAATTTAACTTACACCAACACAAATGCAGACAGCTGATTCGTGTATAGGATACGAGCATAAAGTCTACTATGCACTCGTGCGAATCTACGTCGTATGTGCAATGTGCTTCATTGTCTGCCCTTTAAAATGACGTCACGTGACGTCAGGCATAAGGTATATAAAGTACGGTTTTCAAAAAAAAAAAAAAAAAATGTCCAGGACTATTTCATCTAAATAGCGTGATTTAATATAGTTACAGGGTACTCTTTTGTATTTTTCTCAATTTGAGAGTGGAACTCGCGATTAGGCAGGGGTTTTTTTTTTACAAGAATTTGGCAGTAAAATGCGCAAGTCAGAGTTGGCAACCCTGCCGGCACGCACATGCTGTGGGTGTTCACCACTGATCTACATGTATGTAAATCAGTGGTGTTTACTCAGGCTTATCGAGGTAAATAATCTAGTCGATATCAGCTGCGCTGTGTCTGTGCCTTGTCCATGACTTTCTGCAAGAATCAGGGCAAAAGTTTTCAATATGGGGGTCATGTCAGGGTTACAGCTCAGTATTCATGGCAAATGGTTGCAAAATACAAAAATTTGATGGCATATAAAGTCAACAGGATATGATCATGTTGATGAATTGCAAAAATTTCTGCAACAAATTCTCCAGCCCAACCAGTACTTTAACAAGAACGCAATCCAAGGAGTTGAAAAAAAAAAGAAATTTCTCAACATAATGATATTAGCAAAATAAGACCACTTTGAGGTCATTTAAACTTTGATCTCGAAACTAGGATGTACTATCTAAAATATGTGTCATCACCATGGGCGTAGAAGCCCCAGTTGATTTGGAGGGGCTGTAAAGACTTGCCCGAAAGAAGTAAAACAAAAAATTTCCGCACGCTCCACAAGCGTTCAACATGTTGATGTACACATATAGGCATGCATCGGTTATCACACCGCATGCCAATTACATACAGTACAATCATTTGCCGAGTTACTGTGGTACCAAACATATTGGCTATAATTTTTGGGGAAGTTGTCATAATAATGATAATAATCAGTGGTGTAGCCAGGATTTCTCTCATGGGGGTGGGGGCATGAGTTATGTTGTGTGATCGCCGGTCTAGGGGATGTCTAAACCCGGGAGGGGTGTCCCCTCCCCTTTGAAAATTTTTGAAATATTAGGTGCCTTTACATGCAATCTGGTGCCACACATGCTACCTTTGAAGTAAAATTTGTGTTAAAAAATTTACGTATTTAAAAAAAAATTGAAAAAGTAGGTGCCCTTACATGCAATCTGGTGCCACTTACGCTACTTTTGGAGTTAAATTTGTTAAAACTTTACGTATTTTAGGTACTAAACCAGAAAGCCAAAAGGCTTAGTGATTCCTTGCCATATGGATATATTGTAACACACATGAATCACCCATATGACAAGCATGAGATACCTCACAGTTACTCCCACTTGAGATATCATGTTATAAAGTAAAAACATTTTGAAATCTTGTGACCCAAAATGACCTACATTATGAACAATCCACAGGCCAAGTATGAGATCCCTCATAGTAACCCTCTTTGAAATATCATGTTCAGTAGATTTTGACCTTTTTTGACCTCAAATGACCTTTGACTTGCACGAAAAAGAAAAATTAATAGGATCATCTACACAATACGAAACAATCCACATGTCCAAGTGTGAGATGCTCTCAGGTATCCTTCTTGAGATATCATGTTTTCAATGTCTTTTGGACCTTTTTGTCCTGCTGGTGACCCCAAGTGCACCTTTGACCTCCACCAAAAAACAATACAGATCATCTACTCAATATGGGCAATTACACAACCCAAGTATGAAATCCCTCACAGTTAACCCTTCTTGAGATATCATATTTACAGGATTCACCTGTTTTGACCTCTGGTGACCCAAAATAACCTTTGACCTCCACTAAAAAACAATAGGGATCATCCACTCAATCATGGAGCAATCCCCATGCTACATATGAGATCCTTCAAAGTTACCACATCTTTAGATATGGTGTTTACACGTTCTTTGAACTTTTGACCACTGGTGAAACCAAATGACCTTTGACCTCCACCCAAAAATGATAGAGATTTATCTACTCAATATGGGCAATTCACATGGTAAGTATGAAGATCCACTCACATTTATTCATCCCTTGAGATATCGTGTTTACAATTAATTCCCAAGATTTTACCATGTGACTCTCTGTGTGACCCCAAATGACCTTGTGACCTCCACCAAAAAGACAGGCTTTCATCTACTGTAAATGTGGAGTAAATCCACAATGGTAAGTATGAGATTCCCATCAACATTTAAATCATCCTTGAGATATCGTGTTTACAATTAATTCCCAAGATTTTTACCCATATTGACCTCTGGGGACCCCAAATGACCTTTGACCTCCACAAAAAGACAGGCTTCATCTACTTAAAGTGGGTAATCCACATGGTAGTATGGATTCCCTCAACGTTAATCATCCTTGAGATAGTTGTGTTTACAATTAATACCCAAGATTTTACCATGTTGGACCTCTGGGACCCCAAAATGACCCTTTGACCTCTAACAAAACACATAGGGATCAATCTACTTAATATGGGCTATCCACCTGGTTAAGTATGAGAATCCCTCACATATACTCTGTCTGGCATCGCGGTTTATTATCGTGTTTTTTTTTTTTTTTTCACAACTAATTCCCAAGGTTGTTACCATTTGGCCTCTGCTGACCCCAAATGACCTTGTGACCTCTACCCGAAAAACAAAACAGGGTTCTTCCTCTCGACATGACAAATCGACATAATCAACTATGAAAAGTGTCGGGCCATTCTATCTCCAGCTATCACGATACAAAGGTTTTTGGACTTTGACCTCTAGGTGGACATCGAATGACCTTTGACCTCTGCAAAAAAAAAAGGGTTCTCCTCTCGACATGACAAATCGAACCATATCAACTATGAAAAAGTTGTAGGCCCATTCCTATCTCCAGATATCCACGATTACAAGGTTTTTGGATTTGACCTCTGGTGACTCGATATGACCTCGACCTTGCCAAAAAACAATAGGGTCTTGCCTCTCAACCATGAACAAACATACATACCAACTATGAAACGTATTGGTCATTCCGACCTCGAGATATCGCAGATGAATTACAAGGTTGGTTTGGATATGTTGACCTTTGGGACCATGGAATGACCTTTGACCTCTGCCCAAAAACAATAGGCGTTCTTCTTTGAAATGCCAAATGTTACACACCAAATTATGAAAAGTGTCTGTCATTGTTATCTTGAAGATATCGTGTTTACAGGACCCTTTACAAGGTTTTCGCAGTTTAAACTTCGTGATCTCAGATTGACCTTTGACCTCACCAAAGACAATAGGGGCTTTGTCTGTTAACATGACCGAACACCTATACACAAACATATGGAAATAGTAGTCCTTCATTACTACTTGAGATAATAGTGATTAACTAATGGTTTTCAGTCTTTGACGTCGGGAGCCTCAAGATAACCTTTGAGACACCAAAAACAATAGTCCTTATTCCTGCGTCACATGAAAATCTATATACTTAATACGAAAAGTGTCCGGGTAATTCTTCTCTTGACGTATATCGCGATCACAGCAAGCGTCACAAACATACGGTACATACACACACGACATCACCAGGCCTGCCTACGGCAAGGAATCAAAAAATCACAAACCTGGGGACAATTGATCACTCTGGTAAAAAAAGGAGATCTTAATCCCACGGAGTAGTTAAATGATTTGCAAAGTAATTAAGGGCGAATTCATACCAAAAGTGACATTTTGTCGAGAAATTGTAACATTCTGGAAATATGCTAATAGATTATCCAATTGCGTTGTGAATTGTAATGTCTACGTACATAGTCTTAACACAGCCGGCCGCTGTAAAAAAATGAGGACCAATTTTTGCTATCTGATGAAGTAATTATTGTGTTTCAAAAAAATGAACTCTGCATGTACAAACTGTGCTAATAGCAAGTTTCCGTAGTTGATAATGACAAAATTGGAGGGAATAAACAAAACGGATCCGGAAGTAAACATTCTTAAAAGCAAAGTATGCCCGTTTCTATGTGTGCATTTTTCTACTTTAGGAAAAAACAAAAGAATAAGGAAAACAGGAATTATTATAAGTAAAGTCCTCCCATCACCCCCCTACGCGTTTTTACCCCTAATGAAATTTGTGTTAGCAATACTTGAGTCTCCTATAGGTGCCTTTGGAAACACCTATGGTTGTCTGATGACAGATTGCGGAGCTGGGGGGGGGGGGAGGGGGGCTTTTATTTCCAGCGTCCGGTAACAGAATGTGATCACACGCGAATTTTTGCGAATTTTCAGTATCATCCATTGCATTTAAGTTTGAATGTGGGAGTCCAAATTTTCCTCACGTACTATATGGTCATTAGGTACCCATAAACAAAAGTTAAGGCCGTGGGAATACAGAGTTAAGAGAATACTGGTACTCAACATGAGCCCCAGGCGCTTAAAATTGCAAAAAGTGCCTCTATACTTTTGGAGGAAAAAGGGCCTCATCGGACAGGTCACAACAAAATAAATGGTCAAAATTATTGCCAAAAAAAACTCCTTAGGATAGTGATTGGAGACTCTGTTGAGTTTTACAACTTCACTCCCCTAAAAATAGTTTTAGACCCCACCCCCCCCCCCCCACCCCCCCCCCCCCCCGACCCCACCCGCGCCCCACCCCCCCCGCCCCCCCCCCCGCCCCCCCCCCCACCGCCCCCCCCCTGCCCCCCCCCCCCCCCCCACCCACCCCCCCCCCCACCCCCCCCCCCCCCCACCCCCCCCCCCCCCCCCCCCCCCCCCCCCCCACCCCCCCCCCCCCCCCCCCCCCCCCCCCCCCCCCCGCCCCCCCCCCCACCCCCCCCCCCCCCCACCCCCCCCCCCCCCCACCCCCCCCCCCCCCCACCCCCCCCCCCCCCCACCCCCCCCCCCCCCCACCCCCCCCCCCCCCCACCCCCCCCCCCCCCCACCCCCCCCCCCCCCCACCCCCCCCCCCCCCCACCCCCCCCCCCCCCCACCCCCCCCCCCCCCCACCCCCCCCCCCCCCCACCCCCCCCCCCCCCCACCCCCCCCCCCCCCCACCCCCCCCCCCCCCCACCCCCCCCCCCCCCCACCCCCCCCCCCCCCCACCCCCCAGGTAAACAAATCTCATACACTCATAACTTATACGGGACTTCTTGAGAGGTTTCTTTTCTGTCCACTTTTGAATATTTGCAGAGTCTTTTGTGTTCTTATTTTGGATAGATCTCTTCATCATCAAATGATTGATTCAATAAAATTCAACAGAGATACTCTACATATATGTGTATTACTCATAGACCATCACACATTTTGCAACTTTTTGTAAACTGATATTGAGATGAAACCCAAAACAGGAAGAGACATGTGAAGAGGTTAGGCGCGTTATCTTCAATTTTCTTATGCGTCTCCTCGCAGTTTCTTGGGTCTGGATGCAAAAAACAAAGCATTGCGTCCACCTGAAGTCGTCTTTTTCTGCCGCGTCCTACTTAAAAGATTACTTAAAAGATCAGTTGGTCATAGTTGAATGCTAACTCAACTGCAAGCCGACGCCCATTGTGCTCTGTCTAAATCCGCTTATGTGTGGGCAAATTACTTGCGTGGAAGAAGGAATAGTATCGATTGATTATACTGTATTGTGCCGACGATAATTCGATACAGAATTTAGACCCTGTAGTAGTTTAATTCATCGTCGATCGTAAACTTCGGGTGGTGTAAAAAAAGCTACCGCCTATTACTTTTGTGAGTTGAAAATTTGTGAGCCTGTGCATCGCAAAATCACGGAAATGATCGGTCCCAACCTGTGCGGTGTAAACGTTACAAGCTTCACAGATTGACCTGCAGAAGGCTGTAGAAGCATCCCCTGCTTTTGTAGCTACGTAGATTGGCTGGCAACAAGCCTCGAATTTTCGGAAATTCTCTCGAAAAATGCAAATTTGTGAAAAGTATTCCCCTCATAACTTTTACATTATGGATGACACACTCGGTTGAACTTTAGCGTTAAATTATTGGCAATGAATAAATAACGTTTTGATTTCCTAGAAGCCTGCAATCATGTTGAAACCATTATGATGTTTGGCTAGCTGAAGCCATCAACTGCTCAAAGCCCTATCTTACGGTATGGTTTGTAAAGCCATCAAACATCGTTGAAAACGATTGTCGTTTCATTTTAGAAACGAATTAAAAACACAACCTCAATCACTGAAATTATTTCAGTGCTCCTTTTGGCACTTTGTGATAACATACTCAAATTCTTTCATTTCCATAAAGATGAGATCGAGGCCCTGAAATAAATGCTTCGATCTCAAAAGTAAGCCACAGTAATTGTTACCATACACTTTACACTATGGCATGTACACGGAAAAATATCGATCGTCAGAAGAATCGAAAATAACCCAAATCAACCAAGAATATTAAAACATGCACATGGTATGTTTAAAAGACCTTAAAAAACACTTCGCAATAAATTCGCAAGCTTTAGTTCAACGGTTCCCCCCAACTAGGCATCCTTCGGTAGGGTGTTGATACAGCACTTCACTGTACTAGACATGTACACTAAAGGCCTAAGCTAGCTACATACAATGCAAAACGGTATTTGTAGAGCTGCAATGCTAATAATTTTCACAGATATTTCGTTTAAAAGTTTTAAAAAGGCTTCAGTTGTTCTTCAGCACATTATTGTGTATAAATGGGTTCATCTGTAGACGGTATGGCATTTTTTCTTGTCCAATGTTCATACATTAATAAAAGTTTTTTTGCCATATATATTACTGTTACGTGGTGGTGAGCACATCTTCAAGTCAATCCAAGTTAACCCTGTATTGCTGTAGTAACCTAAAACTACTCTCAATCATTGATTTGTTCATGCCTGTGAGGAGTAAGATGTAATGGGCCACCTCTCCCCTTTTTCCCCACCCCTCTCCCCCACCCCTCATTCCGGGCCCTCCCCAACCTATTTTGTATATAGCCTGTATTACAAGCACAGTCACAGAAAATGTTAAAAAAAAAAGGTTTCAGTTGTTCTTCAGCACATTATTGTATATAAATGGGTTCATCTGTAGGTGGTATGGCAATTTTTCTTGTGCGATATTCATACATTAATAAAAGTTTTATTGCCATATATATTACTGTTACGTGGTGACAAGCACATCTTCAAGTCAGTCCAGGTTAACCGTGTATTGCTGCAGGAACCTAAAACAGCTCCCAATCATACATGTGTACATGACAGGGAAGGAGGAAGATATCATGGGCTACCCCCACCCCCCTTTCTCTCCTTCCCCTCCCCCCTTTTGCATTTTTCATGTACAATGCTCACACACTGATAAAACTTTTGTTCCCATATATATTACTATTACGTGGTGACAAGCTCATCTTCAAGTCAGTCCAGGTTAACCCTGTATTGCTGCAGGAACCTAAACCACTCCCAGTCATACATGTGTACATGACAGGGAAGGAGAAAGATATCATGGGCTACCCCCATCCCCCTCTTTCCCATTCCCCTCCCCCCTTTTGCATTTTTCATGTGCAATGCTCACACACTGATAAAACTTTTGTTCCCATATATATTACTGTTACGTGGTGACAAGGACATCTACAAGTCAGTCCAAGTTAACCCTGTATTGCTGCAGGAACCTAAAACTACCCTCAATCATAGCTTTGTTCATGCCTGTGAGGAGTAAGATGTAATAGGCTACCCTCCCCTGTTCCCCACCCCTCACCCCACCCTCCCCCTCCCCACCCGTTTTGCATATAGCTTGTACTACATACACAGTCACAGCAAATGTAAAAAAAAAAGTTTCAGTTGTTCTTCAGCACATTATTGTATATAAATTGGTTCATCTATAGACGGCATGGCATTTTTGTCCAGTGTTCTTAGACTACCGGAAATTCAATTCTACTGTATGTCGTAGCCTACACACACATTGTGTTGAGGTACCGCCTGTCCTTGTTTGGTAACTCGAAGGTATAAAAAAATATCAAGTTGGTACTTATTTCATAAAGCAGTCGCAAGGCATGTGTAAAACAAGTTTACTAAGCCCACTGTCATATTTTCGCAAATTTAATTTGAGCAACCTTACGGTGTGGAACGTTTTTCTTCAGCCCATTCCTGGAGCTTGTACGCTAACCTAACGATTTTAAAATAACTGCGTCATCATGAATCGCACGTTGACTAGCCGCCGTGCAGACAAGATGCAGTGATTGCTTACTCGCACGGCGACCGCATATACATACGCGTAAGATTGAGTGACACAGCATGTACAAATAGGTAGCGCTGCCCAAATGCACATCGCAAGCAGTGCAATAACATGGAGGTGAATGAAGAAAATAAAGCTGTTTTGTTTGGAGGGATTTGACAACAGAGGAAACATCATATAGGCTAAGCATGTGTCTTTCAAACTTCCTCCTAAAAAATACAGAATAGAGTACCTTGACTTGCATCGGTCGGTACTTTGTGTCGGTCAATGCATACAAAACATATCGCACATAGGCTCAACTACGTACGTACGTACTACCATGCGTACTACCTACACCAAATACCACGTAGTCGTATGTAGTAAAGTATGGTAGCTAGTCGACGTGCGAATAAGCGATCAATGCATCTTGTCCACACGGCGGCTAGTCGACGTGCGAATAGGCCCCACCTTTTACATATGGAGCTATAACACGCCTAGACGAAGTCTTGTGAGCTGCGCAAACACATTCCGCCCCGCGAGCCTCATTTTTTTCCCCACAACGTTATGGGTAAATTTGATTTTCAGAATTTTTCAAAGTTGTTTCAAAATCATGGTTAGGGTTATTACTTAGGTTAGGGTTAAAAGGACAGGGTTATCTGGCCTGTTCTTTCATAATCTGGTGTCAGAGTTACAAGAAAAGGGTCGAAAAGCTGTCATTTTGGAATTAGGGGTGCGGCCTATTTCCAAGAAGCTCATTGGTCCATTGGCATAATTTGCCCATATCCTCGTGGGAAAAAAATTGCGCGCCCCGCGAGGTAGTCTCGTATTTGTAAAACGGTCTAATCAAGCGGAGGGGCCTTGTCAGTTCTTACACTGCATATCATTCGTTATCGGGTTTGCTGTTCTCTGGTGCAAAGTGTCCCTGTATGTAGAAATGTCTTGACGTAAAAACCATAAGATTGTTTACCTCGGAGTACATGTAGTTTGAACGCTATTTAGTGCATAGTGTGTGCAAAATAACGTTAGAAGTAATAAGAATTCTGTGAAGGTGACTCGCGACATATTGGGGTGTTTTTTTCTGTGCGAAGTTTGTGTACGTATGCAATATAGCTTACGTATCAACGCGTCAAGACCCATCGTCTTTTTTTCGTTTAGTTCTGTAATCAAGCACATGAAGTTTAACATCTGTGTTCGCCGCACTTTGCTGACAATCATGGGTAATTTTATCCGTCGACGATATTGCCAATGAAAGCAATTATCGATACCCTCAGCGACTTTAATCTGGACGCGTGTCCATCACACAATACTTGCACTACTGCCCTGAACGGTAAGAGGATTAAGACTCAAACTTGAAAGGAAATACGTCCACTCGCAGTTTTGAAGGAATTACCTGTGGGCAGAGAGCACAATAGCCTATTCACTGCGTCTCGAGTTGGGGATTTAATGCCGTCCTGGACAACTGCGAGGAGACGCATAAGAAAATTAAGATAAGGTGCCTTACTGATGTGAAAAGATTTACAGAGGGCTGAGAAAATGGTAATTTTGCTTAATACAGGGATCTTTTCATCATTTTGTGACTCATTTGTTATAGTCAATGAACTACTGCTTTGCAGATCTGTGGACAAGTAAATGTGCACATCTGTGATGAGAAAAGAGGGACTCGTGAGATATGAGTTATGCTATTTTTTGTTTTGTTTTTTTTTTACTGTCGTTCCAAGGGCAGCTGTAACGGTGGCATGCCCTGAGGGGTTACTTTGGAAGAAGCTATTTACTACTTTGAAATTTCTACATTAAGAACCAAACTTGAAACTAGCTGGTTAGATAGTTAGATAGGGATTTATGCCTAATAACCTCTAGGTTTAATCTAGCTGCCCACGGCCTTTTTTCCAGTTGTGGGGCACTGGCTTGTTTTCCCTACTCCATTGCTTATGCAGAGCATCACGCACAACGGCAATAGAATCCATTTTTAAAGTCTTTGGTATGACTCAAAACTAGCTGGTAAGTAATTAACAGATATCAGATAATTTGTAAAAGATAAACAAAAGGAAGCAGACACTGTGCACCACTCCACATCATAACTTTTACATAGCTAATGAGAAATCTCACAAGAGGTAAATCTTTAAAGAGGTATACCTTCAAAACATTTAAAGTTGTTCAAGTAATTCCAACATTTTTTTCATCAGAGGGATCTTCAGTTACCAGTGCTGGTACAACTGTTTCAGTTACATGTCCAAATACCTTTAGCAGTTAATTCATAAACAGCAACATTGCATATTAAGTAGTCACAAAATCTTTCTTGAAATAAAGCTTAGTTTGCTTTGTCTCTGAGTTTCATGATATTATGCAATAGGTCACACTTTCCTTACAATAAATTTGGAGGTTTCTTTTAAACCTTTCCTAAAAGCCTGTTGTAAAAGCCTTTGAATGAAGACTTCCCACAAAATAAGAAATGAGTAATTATACCGGTGTACTACTGTTTCAACAAAGTATGTACAAATATTGAGTATGTTGGGAACACAAAGCATCATCCTTTTCAGATTAATTTTTAATATGAGAACATGTCATACATAAGGCATAATGTTTTAAATAGCAAGTTTACTCAATGTATACATAAAATTTGTCTCATATTCTCCCACAAGATACTGTACGCATATTTCCTCGCATATGGGCAAGGCCTTTCTTAAACACGAATGCCACAGAACCTTCCACAAATGTCAGTTCTAAACTGGCTTATTGTCTCTATTACCAACCTTTGATGACTCAGCAGCTGCTATTCTTGTCAGAGTTTTACTCATACTGGTAGGAGCAACTGGATTAAAGCTGAAAACAAAATAAAAGATCGATTCTGAAAAACTCTTCATGCACAAAATATTGAAACAACAAATTGTAAAATTTTCCATGATTAGTAACAGGACCATGTACAGGGCATAGGTCCCCAGGGCCTGAGTATCAGTAATATCATGACAAAACAGACAATGTCTTCTGCAAGTTGAGGGGGGATGGGGTGAGAGGGCTGAATCAGGTACTGTATTTCTAAAAGCCATGTGCAGTACGAAACCGTCCTGCTTTTATTCAAATCAGTTGGGATCCAAAATTATTCCCAGTTTTGTCAGAATCCTAGCTTTTCTCTGCAAGTGTTTAATTTACATATTGAGCAAAATGCCCATTATATAGTTCAGATGGGGCTCCAGCTCAATTAGAACTTCCTGTGGGCCCCTAAACTCTTTTCTGGTAGCTTTTTATTTTGTTCAAGAACTACTTCAGGGCTAACCAGTCTTGCCTAAATGCTTTCTCCTAACTTTCTCCTTCCCTTTCTCCCCTTTTTGTAATAAACACATCCAACGGAAGAATGTAACTGCAAATGAGTCTAGAAGTCCAATTATCCTGGCTACAGACCTTATGCATTGACGTCATGCAATGTCAGTTTGGAGGCAAAAAGTGAAGGGCACGTGCATGAATGGCATAGATTCCACATGCATGTGTAGTAGACTTATACGCATATCCCCTGATGCACAAATCAGCTATCTGCATTTGTTGGTGTATGTTGCAATGATAAGCACTTTCCTCCAATGGAGGGCATACGTTTTGTTCTGTGACGTCACATGCACAAGTCTATAAGGGTCTTGCACGTGATGTCATCATTACTCATTGAAAGACAAAATACTACTTGCATACACAGGTCTAAGTGTACTCTTTGGCATATAATATACTGAACCATGTCCTGTTATACCAATATTGCAAGTAGCCAATATTACCAATGACAATATTTAAATTCTCAATATCAGCCTGTACCTATCTTTGAGAAATCCATACACTAAATCACATGCTTCTGGGGACTACCACTATGCATTGCTTCATTTTTATGAGTGAAGTATTCGCACTTTAAGTCAATCATACTAACATATTGTGATATATTCATTGAAGTATAGGAAGAGAAATATCAGTTAGGTAGTACCATACTGACACACAATTAGGGCTGTGACGGTTAAACGGTTAACTGGTCGATCGATCGGTTAAACGACCACAAAATGTTGTTTCGTTTAACTGTTTTTGTTTCCTAATAAATCTGTCGACGCAGTTCACCTTTATACCTAAACTTGTTTATGCAGTAAACCGCAGAAGTTGCTTGCCCAAAACCACTTAACAATGAGTAAACTTTGGATGAAAATTTGCAAAAGGTTTAAAAAAGACCTTTATATTTATAATGCCAGTTGCACAGTCTGCGTTGCGCAGCTTTGACTGGTATATTGATCCGTTTGCCCCATGATCTGGGAGTGTTTTGCCGAAATAATGTGACAATAAACTCTCTCACGCAACTTTTGAAAAGGATTAAAACTATCAAAGGTGCAGGGATTAAACTATGCAGTACACGCTACAACAATCCATCATACCTTTTAAAGTGTGGAGCACCATAAACTTGATAGATAAGACTAAAAAGTTACTTCTAGATGGCAGAAAAATATATGCTTAATATCTTTCATGACAAATGCACTTCGGAATTTTCCCAGGCATAACTTCCAAGGTGCGTGTCACTGTCTACAGTTCATCAGTCTCAAAACATACGCAATTTGCACAAAACAGTGACAAGCTATGTAGCTCTGGGCTAAATTATGCAACCCTGGCTTGCAAGCCTTGTAGGTGCAACTAAAATATTTGTTACTAAGCCTCCCCATTTAAGCTGACTTAATAATTTTAACAAAAGACAATTAGACATTTTTTATAATTTTTTCAACATTAGTGTAATTTCTGGAAAAGCTTCAACCCCCAAAATTCGCTATGATGAGTGAAATTCTTTCCGCCATTTCATTTATTAACCCCAAATTATAAAATATGGAGCATTCCAATGGTGAACTTCATGAATAATCATACTATTTTTGAACATAACTAGCACAGTTCGTTGGACTTGCTGAACAAACAGGCGCACTGTACGTACGTGCATTGTACAGTGCAGTACAGTATTTGTAATTAGCAGAGCTGTTTGAGTTTGCTGAACGAACCGGGCCGGCCAGCCATGTGCTTCGCTGCTTCGCACTTTGCTTGAACGATTGTTCATAACATACCATACGTACATTGTACAGTACAGTATTGTGTCCCGTTGTAACATACAGTATGAGGGTAGCTGTTGTTATCTAAAAGTAGTCACCGTTCATACTTACGAAGAAACTGGTATTTTCAGTAGGCATTAGGTAAAAAGGCATGCGATGTAAGACAAGTTAAAATTCACTGTTACACCTTTTTACGGAGCATGCAGTAATACGTATGGATAAAAATTTTCACACCATTACGATAGAACGGTGCTGGAATTCTTAGCAGACACACGTACATTACATATGAACTGCAGCAAGGTCACAAGGCACACTATAGTACACTGAATGTGGTACGTTTGTACTCGACACTGCTCTAGGCGTGTGTGATACACTGTATCGCTGTTGCCAGAGAAGTGCGTCTTGAACTGTGATTTAATGCCAGTGATATCCATGGCTTCTCATCTTACGGCGCTATGTTAGACCACAAAAATCTCGAAAACGGTAATCAGTGGCATAACAAAGAGTATGCATGTTTGTGAAAAGTTTCAATAAATGCGTGACTTGCCCTTGCGACTGCTTGCCAAAACATCACAAATAATGCAAACATTTTAACTTGTACACAACTTTGACGATCATCACTACCGGCACCATTTTAAATGTAGAATCTTTGGTATTTCAAGTGGTGGCAGTCTTCCCAAATGTGTATTTTGTTTATATACCTTGACTTGTTTTTACTTCTGGTTAACCGTTCGGTTAATAAAAACGGTTAAACAGATAGTGAATTAACCAGAAATGCACAGCCCTACATACAATGTAAAATGGAGAATACTGGCTGATAACTGGTCCAATGCTTGTACCATGAAATGGAACATGACTTGGGATTAGGAACCTGTGCCTCTAATTTTCTAATTTTTCCAAGCACCCTAAAAATGTTGTCCTGGTAAGGTTGCTTTTTCAGTAGGCCAGCCAGCCAGCCGCCAGGAAAGGTTTCCACTCAGCTTGAATTTTGCCAAAAATACAGGTTTCAACTGTCTAATTACAACAATTTTTAATGGGCTCATAGTTTTGCAAAGATTTTGAATGTAAGCCACATTACATACACAAAACTTTTGCAACTGAAAGGTAACCTCCACCCCTAAAACCACTCACCTGGACCATCTACCAGCCCATTCCCCCCCCCCCCAAAAAAAAAGGATAATGCAAAAGAAATTCCTGCCATGTTAATCTGAAATCTCCACTTTCAAATGAATTTCCTGCTTTGTCTCTACCAAATTTACCAATTGGCAAGACAATGAACAACAAAAACCATGAAATAGTTTGTGACAGTTACCTGATCTGATGGATCCCAAGAGATGCCACAACATCTTTTGGAAACAATGACTGAACATTGATCTCTGTGCTGTAAGTGTCACTGACAATAAACACAGCAGGGCACCTGGTGGTCTTTGAAAACCTCCTTAGGATGGAATGGAATGTCTGGGAGTCGCGATAAAATTTATTTGGCAAGTCCTACAGCAAGATGATGAAATAAAACTGCACGTAAAATTGAATCAATGATACACTGCTAAATTTATCCAGCAGTGTTTTCGTGCTTGTCAATGTAAATTTTACTCAAATTATGGGTGATCAAGTTTGGAATATTCCATTTAGGTTGTTTTGAATCAATTATTCAACACATTCATCTGTTAGATCATTCAAAAACAGAGTAAAAAATATCATACAAAACATACTATTTTTAATCACAACACTGTATCCTAATAGAAGACTCATTACATTAGACAGATTTGTCTCTCCAGCATCATGGACATGTGGAAACTGCCTATTTCCAGGGTTGTATTAGGATTACAATCCAGCCATGGGCTAAAACAAAATTTTTAACAAGAGTGCATCAAGTAATCAATTAACAGGTGAAAAGGGAACTTGAAGGGGTATGCTCTTGAAGTTTGGTCCTAGGTTAATGTAACTAATGAACAAAAATTTGAAAATACAGCAAAAAAAAAAAGGGTTTTACTTCCAAGTTCCTTGAAATCAGTTACATTCCTCATATTCACTATATTCAGTGATGATTTTAGGTCAAGGGTTGGGAACCTCCAACATTTGAACCATGCAAGGCCCGTGAGACTATTTAATCTGGCCCGTAAGGCGATTTGCAAAATGCTATTTCAGAATCATGAGAAGTTTATTTAGTACTCATTTTAATTAACCCATCACGCAACATGCTTACTATTTTGGGGATATTGTATAAAAAGATGCTGCATGGTCCACCTACGAAGCTGGTGTAGTACTGCATCCCTAGCTTCCACAATGAAGGGCTCGACAAATACGTAAGTCCACTAGCCCAGGGCTAGCTCAAACTATGCATGGGCTAGTGACAGTCAACTATGTAAAGCCCCATGGGCTAGTGCAAAATGCTGTACAGCTGTGCAGTTGGACATGGCCTGTGCCTTTGAAGGCTAGTGCAAATGTCCTTCGGGCTAGTGAAATAAGTTTGTCGAGTGCCCAGTGGGCTAGTAGTAAAGCTTCAAGAATTTCGAGCCCTGCCAAAATGCTGTGTGCAAGGATCACCATTCAGGTATGTATAAACCATGCAAACCCCTAGAGTACTTATGGTGCTAATGTTAAAGCTTTGCATGAAAGACCATTTTCAGCTGGTGTTCAAAGCCACATTCTACCTGCAGTGTAAAACTCAGCAAGGAATATTTTCACCAGCCTTGTCTCAGATCCAGAAGGTTAAAAGGATTTGAGTGGGTTGAAAATTAAACCTTTGCAATATACTGCGACAAAAAGTGTTACAAAAATGTGTTCACAAGTGGGATTTTTTGGCACACTTTGCGCCCACCTGTTGTATAACCTTGTCAGTCTTACTTACTCCATAAGCTACAAAATCCACCTAAAGTTAGTCCAAGCTTTATATGGTGGTTGATATATGTGGGTTTTTTTTTGGCCTTGTGAATCCAGTACCATTTAAAGAAAGTGAACAACCAGGTAATGCTTCAATTTAATGTGCACACTTTTGTAGATACTTCTGGGCTTCTCCCATAGGTCCCACCTGAGTGCTTTCCCAGGACACCTAAAGGAGGGGGGGGGGGGGTGCAGTTTTGCCTCCTAGTGTTGTTGCAAATACCAAAATCACCCTTGATAGGAACAGGGTTCCCCACCCATTTCAGTCAGTACAGGGCAGCTGTGCATTTACTGACTGCATTTAAGTACAGGACACAAACTACCAAGCCCACTCACTGTAGCTAAGACTGCTTTTTTCTCTCTACAGTACAGTATGTACATGCAATCGAATCTAGTTGCATTTTAAATTTAAGGGTACTATTTTGTCCAAATATTAAGAAGAGATTTAGCAGACATTCTGACACAATCTGACACAATTGGAGCAACCAGATTCTAAGCATTTAGTTTTTTTTTTTTTTTGACACAGCCAACCCTGTGCAAGTTATGAGGGAAATTTTTTAATCTTGTAAATCATGGCAAACAAACTGATCCATTGAAAATACATAACTAAGGGCAATACTTATCTAGACCCCTATGGCAATAACTAGAAATACTGGAAGATAGTTGCTTTAAAACACATTAGGGATATATGGATTACAATGTCAGTCTGATGGCTTCTAAATCAAAATTTTGCTCAAATCTTAAAACTACACACTTACCTCTACAAGTATAAGTTTGTCATTTGTTTCAGTCTTCTTTCCCAGCTGAAGAGGTTGATATCTGTTTGCTCTCAGAAGGAATTCTTCAAATTTGGCAACTTGTGACATATATTTAGGATAACTAGAGTAATCTGCATAATGAAAGAAAGATCAAACATGGCACTGAAGCAATGAATGACATTTGTTGAAAAATGTGATCATACCTGGCCAGAATAAAGCAAGAAGATGGCTTCTATACATTAACAATAGGCCTATGTCTGGCTAGACTCAAAATGCAACATACTATCTTCTCGTGCAACATACTTTCTAGAGCAGATGATATTTAAGTAGCTAAATTAATATATCTGTTTTCAATAAATTTGAAAATAATTTAATGGTCAAGTTTTGAACAGTAATTTGAGGTAGGCTGATCTCTTTATCAGTAAAAGCAAACCTAACAGGTATTTAAAAAAAATTCTGCTACAAATTTTGGCATTTGAGTATCAACTTGACCAGCCTGTACAACAAAATGTGGCATAATAAGGAATAAATTATTGAAGATGAACTAAATAGCAAGTGATATGCCATACAGTAGATGTTGTGTTTGAAATCCCTCGTAATATTTGTTTGCAGTATCAAAATCTTGCACCAATTTGAGGGAGAATAAGGACTTTAACTATGATCATGTTGTAAAAGGCAGTTATGAGCCACAACAAGATTTCCCGTTGGCAATAATTTAATGCTCTCGACCCAAATCTAGAATGACTACTGTGCTCTTGCCCTTCAAGATATGACAAAGTTTCTGACTCCACAAAATTTCAACAGATTATCTTGAAAGAAAATGCAAAGGGAAGAAACAAAACTACAAAAATATGTCCAAACCGATATTATTAAAAAAGTCATCCTTTTGGAAGATATCCGTGGTTGGATTCAGCCATTCTTGAATAGTCAGTTTCAGTTCCTTAGCAAGGGTGTTCACTGTTGCTGTCTTGCCAACCCCTGCTGGTCCAGTGAGGAGAAGAATAAATGAATCACTCTGAGAAGAAAACAAACAGTCAAAATAAACTTAAGAGCAAAACTTCAATACAGGAGAGAATGACAACCACTTAACAGTACAGATGAACTGTTGCATAATTCATTAAACAGTTTAAGGAAAGTGTTCCCTCAAAAAAGCACAATTTAAAAAACCTGAGACCATACAAGACATGGGCGTCAATCTTTACTCGAATGTGGGGGGGACATGGCCACTTCTGTCAAAAATTTACTGTGTAAAAATCTTAAGTCAATGGGCGTTTTTCCAAAATGTGGGGGGGACGTGTCCCCCTGTCCCCCCCAGGACTGACGCCCATGATACAAGACACCAGTTTCAATGCAAATATTGGTAAATACAGTGCACTGTGTGAAAGGAGGGGTAGGGGGTGTTAGGGTCAAATGCAAATGCAACAAGGTACAGTATCCACTGATGAAAACAAGACATCCAGTTTCACCATGCCAAACACAGTAGCTTAAAAAATTTGAACTTTCCTGATCACTATGCAGCAGACTAAATGGTACCAGAACCAGATTTCTGAAATGGGGAATACCCACTAGACCGAATGTGGACAACACCAAAGATGGAAATCTACTTCATGTTAGAAGAAGGGTTAGGATAGGTTATATACAGAATAAGGTTTAGGATTAGGCTTGGGATTATCGTCAGGTAGGATTATGGTTTTAAGTAAGGATTATTGTTTGGGTTACAACTAAGTTCAGAGTTTGGATCTTGGGTCTAGTGAACCTTCAATCTAGTGAACCTTTGATCTAGTCAACCCTGCCCTCTCAAACAGCCAAAACATTGGCATTCTACAGGTGGCATGTACATAACATAGGTTATAATGCTAACAGTCTCACCTGATAGGATGGATGCTTTTTAGACAGATGCCTCTTGAGCCAATCTTCTACTTCAGCTATTTTCTTTTTATGAACAGCAAGCTCCGCCTGTGTGAAGCACAAGTTTGAAAAAAACACTCAAAAAATATTAGCTTATGCTTTTTTGATAACATTGTTTCTTTTATGAATTTTGAATGGAACTCAGAAGCAATACAGGTCCTTGTATTGCAGTGACATCCTTCAGGTTACATGGCTTACAAGTTGTTAAGTATTGCCAACATTGTTACAATTATTAGTTTCTATGCTGCATATGCAAATTACAAAACCACTACAGAGACAGTCTAATAAATCTTTTCACTGGACAAACATGGAAGTAACATTGTCCAGCAAACAGTTCCTCCAGATATATCGGCTACAGAACGGAATTTTAAAATTTCATAATTGATAGTCCAAGATGTAGAGAATCAATTGCAGTCTGTTCAGATTATATTCAATTTCCCATTTCTCTTGAAACTTTTCATACTAGCATTTCACTCATATACCAACACATTACCTACAGTACCAGAAAAATGCTTCTTCAAAATCCTTACACATACTGTAACAGAAAATCTCCTTCAAAGAAAATGTGTCCTGCAAAGTTTCTCAAGGTCTACAATCTTTTTACACACTTCTTCATATGGGCTTATTTGACTGCAAACATACCCTTCAAATATTTCCTCCTTTGAGTTGGGGATTATAGACAAAAATGTCATGCCTGCAAGGTTTCTCTTGTGCCAACATATGCATACATTCCATGCCTGAAAGATTTTTGTCATGGACAGTACTTGGCATGGAAGCCATGTCGGTATGTTTGTCTCTTGACCAATGGGCAAGGAGAATGTGTCTTCAAGGTTCCTCATTACTAAGACCTGTTGGCACTGGTGCCCCTGCAAGATTCATCATCAGTGGTATGTATGGCTGACTTTCTGATGTGGAACAGGCACAGTAGCAAGATGTGAGACACAACTGCCACCCTGAAAGATTTTCAGGTGGTTTAATAAAGGCACCACTTTCCTCCCCTTTTTCAATCAATCAATCAATGATATTTATAAAGTGTCAATGTGAACACCAGTTGTTCAAAGGCACTCAAAAGACAGACTACACCAGAATTTCCCCTGTGGTTTAGAGAGTGTGAGGTGGTATCAGTCCATGGGGGTACCTTTGGCAACAACAGTGAAGGTGAACTATCAATACTTCTATAGCCTGCGCAGTTCAAGTGACAACTATAGCAAATTTCTGTTTAGGTACAATATAACAAGGTTCATGCAGGTTCCAACTGACAAAATTCCCTGACTTTTCCATGACTTTCAAGGACCTCAATATAAATTTCCAGGACTACCACTAAGGAAAAGTCATATATCTATACATGCAATGCAAAATGATATCTCATTTGTAGCATGTAGGGGTATACTGTAGCTTCAAAAAAATCCAGTATTTTCGGTAGGGTTCTAAAATCAAGAGTCCATCCAGAACCCTCAATTTTTTTTATAAAAGTACCAACCAAGATAAGTTTTTTGCAGTCCCCAAGATGGTGGTAACATGTGCCAAAATGACTACTAGATGATCTTTAACTTGAAATCCCTGACCACCACTGATCACCCAACTGCAGAGACAATTGGTCAAGTCTTAAGTGTGGTTTATGTTACACGTTAGGTAATGGCAAAAGTGCAGACTCCCCGAAGGAAGTTGCCCTGGCCCTGGCATCAGCATATTGCTCACAGCAGTGTTTTAGCTAGGATGTTTACTCAATGTGACATTTACTGATCTGTGGCCTGGAGGAGGGGTCTAAGGGGAGGGGTCTAAAGGTAGGGGTCCCCCTTCCCCTTTGGAAAAGTTTTGGAATTTGAAAGGTGCCTATACCTCAAATGGTGCAACATTTGATTGGATTTCTGCCCTAATGAGAAACTGGCAATATTTTTCTGGTGCGGCTGTGAAGTATTTGCTTGACAGATTTTGTCCAACATTTGTTGCCGTTTATGAGACAATATTGTCACACAAATAGGGGGTGGCTAAAACACTGGCTGACAGTGTCACCCTCTTCAGATTTTAACAGACATTCCAACCCTTGGACTCTTCAAACCGGGACAATTCCAAAATTTAGCCGTGCCTCGCCCAACCCCCAACATCAACACCTACATTTTCAGTGACGTTTCCATTTTTCTACTGTTTGTCTCTCCTATTTTTTTTTTTTTTATTCTTCACAAATTTTTTCCTTTCATGGAATCAGGGCCTATAGGTCGCCTATATATGTGCCTGTCGAACGAAAAGAGGATTGAGATAGTCGGGCATTCCCGATAACATTACGGAAAATGTATGCCTAAGGTAAGCCCACCCGTGGCCCTGTGCTACGCGTTCTGCGGACAAATGATGTGGACTACAGTTCATTCATCTAGGAAGGATTAGGTTAACTTTACGCCCAAGCATATTATGTAAAGAAGGGAACGAATAGCTTCGTGTGGCGTGCGTTGTGCTCCGAAATTTTAAGTCCCTATGGAGGAATTTCCACTCATATTATGGATGAAAATAAATGAACCGTCAGGCCGTCCGACCGTTATCGGTATGTATACTGTACCACTTTTAAGTGCACAAAACATTTTCTGGAAACCGGGACAATTAGCAGGCAAACCGGGACACCGGGAAAATGTACTCCAAACCGGGACAGTCCCGGTCAAACCGGGACAGTTGGAATCTTTGTTTTAATAACAAGAGCACCAATGGGGCAGAAGTTCATACCTTTAACCAAGGGTCCCTGGGTTCTAGTCTTAACTAGTGCAAGCATCGTATGACTTCAAACGACCTCAAATGACTTAAAGTATAACCCCAAATCTTAAAGACTTTGAGGGCAGCTCTTGGAATATCAGAGAAAATGTGTCCTATTATCTTCATTTCTGTACGTTGTTTTTGTGAATACCTCTAAGAAAGTTGTTACGTAGTTCTCATTTTGATTTGCGAAAAACCTTGGGCAAATGTTATTGAATAGCCTCAGATCACTAACCAAGCATCATTCACAGGCCATCATTTCTGTTTAACATTTATAACTGAAAGAAAGTGTTAAGCATTGTGCAATATTTCACAAGATTGAAGATGGAACCTACAGACTATCTTTGGCATTGGTTCCTGAACACCTTGAAAGGCTTGAAGGTACCACTAACAGAGTATCATTATGACAAATAATCAATATTGTACAAGAAAATCAAGGCCACAGGGTCCACATGAGACCTTGGACCAAAACTTCCAGAAACCAAAAGCAGATCACTTAACAAGCATCATTATCACAGGCAGTCAACTCTGTTTCACATTAACTGGAGGAAGGGGTTATTCATATTGTGATATTCTACAAAATGGACCCTATGGCCCATCTTATACCTTGGCCCAAAAATTTTGTACACCCTATGAAACCACTAACCAAGTATCATTATGATAAACCATCAACATTACACACAAGAATCTGTGGTTGAAGCATTTTGCAGATTTTCATAAAATGGGCCACAGGGCTCACATAGGACCTTTGGATCAAAACTAAAGAATACCATAAACAGACTGCAAAGCATGATTGTGACAGACTGCTAACTCTTTCTAGCATTAAATGGAGAAAAAGTTAATCACTTTGAAATATTTCACAAAATGGGCCATACAGCCCATCCTGGGCCTTGGACCCAAAATTCCTGTACACCCTGAAGGTACCACTTATTCAGTAAAATTCTGACAAACCATCAACATTGTACAAGAGAATCTGTAAGAAGAGCATTTTGCAGAATTTTATAAATTGGGCCACAGGGCCCACATGAGACCTTGTAATAAAAATCTCTTTACACATCCAATGGCCCACCACCCAAGGAACATTGTGTCCAAGTTTCAAACAAATACATAAAAGCATGTGGGAGGAAGAGCATTTCAAGCAACTGTTAACAGACAGACAGATGATACTATAGACACCCCTGTGATCACAATACAGTAGGCCTAGCTCACACCAGTTTTGCTGGTAAGAGCTAATTAATTTAATATTTTGAGGTGAAAAAGACCTTCCCCAGTCAGACTCATCTTGTTCTGGGGTAATTATGTTGAAAACAAGTGCTGCACTTGTCTTGTTACGATCCTGAAGACAGCAAACACTCGTTTCACACAGGCGACCTATCCTAACACACTACAGCATAGGCAAACTGGAGCCTATACCGGCAAAATCCTGCTGATTTTTGTCAAGTTCCTACTCCTTTTCTGATCGTAATTTCAAAGAATTTTGATGATTTTAGGGTGAATTTGCCACCATTTTAGTAGTAAAATGTCTGTGTATGTGTTTGGTGAATAGAGACATTCATTTGATATGCCTTCATAAAATTCCCTGACTTTTCCAGGACCTTTTGAAAAATTGTACATTTTCCCTGACTTTCCAGGCCTGGAAATTCATATTTCAGTTTTCCCTGACTTTCCAGGAATTCCAGGACCTGTGCGAACCCTGTATAATGAACTGTAGAAGCAGATGATCTGAGCTGTGTTCAGAATGGTTGTTGCAAAGTAAGTCCCAAATATAGGTTGGCAATGCTTGTGGTAAGCCTTGAAAACAAGAAGTACTTTGAATTTTGATATGTTGTGAAACAGGAGCCAGTGAAGACTAACAAGATCTGATGTGATGAGTCAAACTTCTTCCAACTGAGAATAATGTGAGCTGAGTTACACTGGATGTTTTGAAGTCTGATAAGGGATTTATTTATTACAATCAAAAGACTGTTGCAATAATCCAATCTGGAGGTAACCAGAGTGTGCACGACTAACTTGGCTGTCTCAGCCATGAGCATGCTATGAGCTAGGCTAAATGTTGGTAAGATGGTAATTAGCAGATCTGATAATATTTGCAACCTGTGCATCCACTGTCATGCCAGTATCAAACAGAACCCCAAGGTTTCTTACAGGGTCGGTCTGAATGAGTCAGAACTGCAACACCAGAAACAGGCACTGAGGAAAGACTGAGCTTTCCCAGTTGTGTTCAAAAGCCACTCAGTCTAACCTCTGTTTTGTCAGCATTAAGTTAAAGAAAAATTCTAATCATCCAAGATTGTACATTTGAAGCTGCCTGCCAAATGCTCTCCTCAAATGTAGGACAAACTGAAACATAGATTTGGGTGTCGTCTGTATAAAAGTTTTTTTTTTTGGGGGGGGGGGGGGGAAGGGGAATAATACAGTAAGTAGATTTCTTTCTTAGCCTTTTTAAAGTAGTTTTTGTGTGGATAACTAGCAGTGTGACAAAACCAAAGGCTAGAGATGAGACATAATATAAGATTCAATTTGATTTTCCAGCTTTTGAAGTTGATATGAATTTTTATAACATTGGGTGTTTGCTGTTTGGGTTTTGTAATATTTCTGGCAAAAGAATTAAACTTGGTGTTCTTTATTTCCAGCAAACAGCCATGGTGTGTCACCAAATGGCATGTCATAAAGTATGTCATGTTTGCATTCCTTGATCCTTCACCCATCTCCCTGTTGAAAGAATTTCCCACTGGATAGTTCCATTATTATCTAACTTTACAAATCACTCACTCATATCTGGAAATGTAAAATTTTAAAATTGCACATGTCCACCCTTTGTTAAAGAAACAATCACTTGATCATACAGTAACTCTTTGAAAAATTATAGACCAGTTCAAATCTCTCTTTTCTTGGGAAGACCCTCCAGCTTGTTGTAATGGAAAAGACTGGATTCTTTTGTTCATAATTGTCATCTGTATGCTTAACATCAGTCTGCTTATCACTCTCACTATAGCACAGAATCAGCCCTGCTCAAGGTTCAAATGATGTTTTACAAGGAATGACAGCGGAAAGGTTACACTCTTGGTACTAATGGATCTGTCTGCTGCCTTTGACACCATTGACCACAGCAGATTAATTCTTAAGCTAAGGAATCAGATTGGTGTCAGACAAACCGTACAGCCCTAGAAAGGTTTAAGTCTTATCTTTCTAAAAGACAACAAGTTGTGGGAATTAATAAACCATTTTGTGGAAAAGTCAGTTTAAACTGTGGTGTTCCTCAGGGTTCTGTCATTGGCTGAAGAGCCTTTTCTATTCATACCTTGCCACTGGGCAACACTATTCGTAAGCATCAAATACAGTACCACTCATACACTGATGATACTCAGTTGTAAATTTCACTTTTCCTGTGCAAATGGAAATTGATGATGCTGTCCTCAGATGTCTGTGAATTTCCAATTTGAAGCCCGCCGGGCTAGTATAATTTCCCACAAAGGTAACATGTACAAAACTCCAACAACATTATCCTCTCAATTAGTTCTGTACAAATCTATAATTCCCATGAAGAGATTGGGAGCATAATGATTTTTACCATGCTAAATTAAGTAAATACCTTTTGCTTATTCTCTTACAATTGTTGCGATCTCAGACACCGCAAGTACCCTAGCGGTATGTGTACCTAATGCGCGACAAAAGCCGGAAACAGTATGGCCTACTCTAAACATTGTTACACAGTGTGGCAAATACTGTTATAATAAACTCAAATGATTACGTCCAGTTTACGATGTAGCAATGCAGAAGAGACTGCATACTGCACTGTACTGGTTGTCAGAATGCATCCCATAATGTTCACATTGTTTTTTATAATGTCCAAAATAGCTTTGGGTCTTGTGTTGCCAATCAATTACTGCTCATTGCATACAGTAATAGTATACTGTGCGGGTGCATACTGTACGAAAGTTTCAATTGCTGTGGAAATGGGACAGGAGCAGGGTTGGGAAGTAACGAGTTACAAGTAACGCCGTTACTGTAACGAGTTACATTTTGTGTAACGGAACCCTGTAACGAGTTACATTTGCATTTCAGTAACGGAGCAAGTAACTAGTTACAATTCTGTGTAAAAGTAACTGTAACGAGCGTTACATTTGGGTCACACGTTACTTGTCCCGTTACAAATGAGTCAAAATGACCACCACATTGGCATTTTGCTTTTGAGCTAATATCAGAATAAACAAGAACAAATTTTCAAATTGATGACACTTTGGTAGTAAAAATGTAAAATTATTTTCGATATAGGCTATTTATCATTCATGCGCTATTATCGACGTGCCCTCGGACCGACATCAAATTTTTATTCACGATCTAGAATCAGAAGTTGATCATTTAGATGCACACCGATTGCAGGCTTACAGGCGCGGGCCCACTCGATGTCTATTGAACCAGAGGAGTTGTCAAATAGCAGACTCCCTGATTGAAATAAGTTTAAAATTGATCTGGTATGTCGAGAAATACTTATTAGACAGATATCAATGCTTTTATTATCCATGAGACGCCAGAAGTTTGTAGCGAAATTTATCTTGACAAAATACTGGAACGGTCCTCTAAGGCTCAGCTGACTTTAGTGTATTCTAAGTAAGTTCCGCTGGGCCTTGGTTTTTACTCATATTGTCCTTTAGAGGGACACAGTCGGAGGGCACAGGGTGGTACCGTGAAGAAAACGGGTTGGCTGTGGACACATGGGCATTCAAATAACCAGCTTACTTTGAAAGTTTAATCATTGCCTCTTGAGACGTTAGGGCTGGACACCGTGTTCACCCTATCCGAGATCGGACGCTAATCCCTCCTCCTGCGATTCTCAGATTCCTGAATCTTTCCGAGGCATGCCCGGTACTGCTCAGGATCCTCAAATTTCTGCCAGTTTTGATTCCAATGGCACCAATTCCGAGACAGTCCGTCTTTTTTTGCCAATGCTATATCATATCACACATAAAGATGTTTAATTCTATCGTACATGTCCACAGACCATTATAACAAAGTCATGTTTGTACTCACTTCCATAGCCTGGCTCTCATGAGTAATTTAGTTGAGTGTATGTGACAATAACCTGTAGATCTTAATACATTAAGTGCACAAATCCGGAACTTTAAACCTTTTTAATGTAACTTTTCATATTTGAGAACTCGGCGCGAATTGAAACTGCCGACGTCCGAGTCCAGGTTACATCACATTCCGGTAAAAAAAATTATTCACAGATTTCCGGAACCTTCTATCTCACGAATGGGTCGGCCCCAAATTCCCTAATCTAGAAAAACGCTCTTGAGGACGGCATTAAGCTAACCGGAATCGACGGAACTCTTGCGTTGGAGCCCCAGTTAAAATCTATACGGGTGGCCAAGCGTTGGTAAAACACCGTGCCATTCCATTTTATGCAGATTCTGAATTTCTAAACATGTATGGTATCTTTATTTTGATGAATCAAATCGTCATGTAATGGTTAGAGCTAATATCATATTCTTTTCAATGTCCGTAAACTCCTTACACTGGAATAATTAAATAATTAGTACGGTTAATATAAAAAAAACAGCCAGAATATTGAACATGCGTCAATGGCGGTTTAAAAGGTATCCTAACGCAAAGCTAATTGGAAAGAGAAGTGTCCCCGACTTAAAGCTGTTACCTATTGTAAAGGGAAAGTAAAAGTGAATATATGTGCCACATGATCTGCACTTCACCCCCGAATCGCTTAGGTTGTAGAGTGAATTAGTGTGCCACATGATCTGCAAGTATTAAACTGGGCCATATTTAGTATCAGCCATTTCTATGCACTGTTTTCTATAATCGACACAATGTGAAACTTGAAATTTATCGGGGAAATATCACTTAGCCCAACCTTAGCACGGTGGTGAAGGATTTTTAAAATTGTACTGCTAACAAAATGCTATTTCATCTCTCTTATTATACCATATTTATGCCCTTGAGGGGGTGAAGGACTTTAATTTGTACTGCTGAAAACAACGCTCTTCCCCTTTCCGGCATAGCCGCTGTTAACCTCTCTAATCTAATTAGCCGGACTGTGTGATTGGGAGTATAAAGATTTTCAACCCTCAAATCAAACCACCAAAGAAGTAAGTACTTTGGTAACTGGAAAAGTTTTGGTTATAACAATATTCCATCTACAAACTAGTGTTGCATAAGCCTCCGACACAGTATCATGATTCGCTGCTTCATGTTGGGGGGGGGGGGGGTTTGAGCATTAGGAGGACCGTCTGCGACAATTGCCCATTGAAGAATCAGCTAAGCTTCATTGACTTTGCAATTTGGGGAAACACCTAAGGATAAACCGGCACAAATGAGGTGTCGGTCGTCTCATGTGCCCCCGTCTTACTATCTAATTATGCCCCCCCCCCCTTCCATTTCAGGTACCGATGGTACCGTATATTCACCTTGGAAGTAACGAGTTACTTTTGAAAATGTAGGCTAGTTACTTTTTAGTCAAAAGTAACTGTAAACTAGTTACTTTTTCAACATTGTAACTAGTAACTGTAACGAGTTACAATTTTACGGAATTAACTGTAACTATAACGAGTTACTTTCAAAGCGTAACGGGAACAACCCTGGACAGGAGCTTCATATTTGTTTGACACAAACAATCATGGAGCTGGCATAATTTGCTGGGCTGTATTATCTCCGTATCTTTATGTATCCAGTACGGTATTTCGGAATGAACGCAAGTAGCGAAGGTCAAAGGTCAAATGAGGGGAACCTGCAGGGAACAGACGAACTTTTTGCCACTGTCACTGTGTAGCTAGAGCATATACACAGCCAATGAGAGCCGCCACGCAGACACTCGGCTGATGGCAGGATGTAAACATTCAAAAATTACATGTACGTACATGTAGGTACGAGATACGCATAGTGTATATTTACTGTACACATAATTGTATGATTGTGCACGTACAAAGCGTTATTGTGCAAGAGACAGGTAGCTACTGTAGCTAGCAGCCTACTTGACTCAATAAGCCTTCACAGCAGTACCTCAGATTGTTTATCACGTTATTGACGCAGTTTAGGAAGGTCGGTCATGAGTTAGGCTCACAAAAATCTCAGGCTATTGAGATTTATGAAAGATGATGATGTATCTACACATTTAATTTGATAATGGGCGAGTCGAGAAAAACGGGGACTGAAAACTAGCCTTCCCTTACTAACGTTAAGGTGTTAGGTCCAACGTTAACGTTAGTGTTTGCCACACTGAAAATGCCCGAACTCGAAACGCTACCGTTAGGGCCTACCAGTTGTAGCAATAGGAAGAAATGCATGTGATGATGATCACTCAAAAAAAAATGGTTAAGAAAATAATCTATGATTTCCCTTTCCACTAACCTTGTAGGCTATACTGATGAAGTTCTCTAGCGTCACCCGGACCCACACCGGCTAGTCAGTCTGCACATGATATTGTGGGCATGGGCTGCAATAGTTAATAACTGCCGTATACTAGTACGGCCTTATAACAGATATACGTACGTACACATGCCCGTGCACATAGAGGTACGTGGAGAGGAAAGAGTACGTACGCTTCGGTAGCTATAGCAGAAGACATTTCCACATGTCTGCTTACAAATTCCATGTATTTAAAGCAAAATGTCCTGCAATAGACACTAAGTCGTTCGATTCATTTTAGGAAAATATTTCAATTTTTGCATGTTTTCAGAAAAGACTTTTTATCTTCTGAAAATTTCTTTTAACCCTTTGAAACACCATTTTAAAAGCTTCTGGAATGCACTAAGAATCTTTTTATGAAAAGGAGATTTCCATGAAGGTAGAAATATAAAACACTGCTGAAACAATGAATACCCCTCACTTGACCTTATTTCAAAGGTCACTACGCCTGCGCTGTAGGTGATTCCGAAATACCGTATTCAAGCACATTCTGTGTAATCTTACCTCTATGAAATGTGTTTACAATATGTATACTCCTCAGTAGAAAAGTTTTCATTCATAAAACATTTGGCGCAAAAACTAAGTGATCAAGTTTTGGGAAGCTGTCTTTGGCTTTCACTGCTGTAGCTATACTGAAAGAATACTGTTAATGTGTTGTATAATTGCGAGGTTATGAGCACCAATGTACTTACGTGACGTATCGGCCACTACTCGTGCTTGTGCAGCTCTCGGTACTATTTTTGCCATAATAAACGTACATGTCTGCATTATTAGCATTTTATTCACACCATGGTACACTAAAAAGTAAGGTAAACTGATGATTTTCAGGTTTACCAGTTTCTTTTCAAATACACAAACATCACAATTGGATCGAGTTGTTAAATTGTACATCAGGAAGTCTCCCATGTTTGTTTCTGCTTCACATTGTTCTGAGGTAACGATGGTCCAACCTTCATTGCAGGTTATGTGTGTACATAAAGTACACATGCAGGCTAGACCCTAATGTCAGAACGATATCATGAACTGGGGCTAGTGCAAATATCATTCAGCTAGTGGATTGTGACTGTCAAACACCCGATGGGCTAGTGAAAACTTTACTGAAATTTTGAGCCCTGATTAAAAGACTGCATTTATTTTAACTGGAAACAAATGCCATACAAGCAAAGAACATATTCCCTACTTTCGTGTTGGTGACATTCAAATTTCTCTGTCCTCCCAAGTGAGAAACCTCAGAGTGTACCATTTGATCCTTCTTTATCAATAGAACATCATGTCACAGCTATATCTGCAAAGCTGCATGTATTCTTCGAGGAACATTGCTTGAATACAGTACGCAACCATATTGACAAAGAGACAGCACTGTTTCGTGCCTTTGTTACATCAAAGTTAGATACTAGAAATTCTAATACTCTATGGCATCTTCAAAACTCAAATCAACCATTTTCAGTGTATTCAGAAAATTGCAGCAAGAATAATAGCTAGGATTTCACCATCTTCTCATATCACTCCAGTACTGAGAGAACTGCACTGGCTTCCTGTTGAAAGACGAATTCTTTTCAAATTGACCCTTTATGTATATAAGACTTTAGCCTTTTCAGAACCTGCTTATATGCATGAACTGTTGACTTAATATTAATTTGACACCATAGTAATTTATCCTTTTTTTAAGCTGGTTATTTACTAGTGTCTATTTTAAAAGATTTTACTTGCTGCAGTTTATTTTTTAGTGATTGCTTTGAAATGTACATGGAAGGTGGGCTATAAATATTTACTTATTATTATATTATATTCACCAGGCTGAAGGAGTTCATCTCAAAGGTTTTTTTTCAGGAGCATGTTGGGCTAGCACCAATAAAGTGGGGTAGTAGGTGCTTCTCTCTTTATTGCTGGCTGCCCAAAAAATCTGGAAACAATCTTTCCCTTCTTCACCTCTGTGTTTAGTTCCACAACTTCTCTGGATACTTTTTAAGCAAAGCTTAAAACCCACCTTTTTCCGACTTAATCGTTCTTGTTGTGACTGTGGCAGCACCACAAGCATCTTCTTGGCAGAAACCGGCACCTTATTAAATTGTCATTATTATTATTATTCAATTTCATCACTATAGTCCATCCATGATGGCACAGAATCCATCAACATCTCTGATTGGTTAATCATATCTATGCTCCCAACATTGTCTGCAAACTTATATACTGTAGGCATGTCCTCTGTGCCTATAACCACTTTATTTAATCATACTTACCAGAGTACTTGGAGTATGTTTTTCTGACCATGGTACATTGTCTTCTACATTTCTTTTCCATGAACTCTGAACTTTTGAAGTTGACCCTCCACTTCCTCCTTTCTGGAAACAATGTTTCCCTGAAAACTTTTTTCTTGATGTTGATGGGAAGGCACTGAGCTTGGACTGTTTCTTCTTTGGTGGGGAAGATGCAACTTCACTGATGTCAAAGCTATCAAAGGATGGGTTTACCCATCCCTGCATCTGCAGGAGACAAAACAAACATAATGTGAGATGAAGCGTAGTTCCATGATCTTCAAAATAGTGTTCTGCAGGATAAATACCAGCATTATAAGTTTTGTGTACCACGATATAACTACTATTTGAAGTTATGGGTTGACTACATTACGTTAAGGTAAACCCGCACTTCATCTTTCACTACTTGTTTGGTTAAGTTTCATGGGGGAGACATTGTTGATGTTAGGGTAGGGTACAGTAGTTAGAGGGGGGAGGCAGCTTTACAGTGGTAGACTGTCAGTCAGGGGATGCATTTATGTTTTTATGAGATAAGATCAACACTGGCTCATTTGGCTTGGTAATTCTACTAACATGTGCAATGATTACCACTGTGGGGATGCAATGCCTTTTGGATGGCTAAGCCGTGTTAAGTATGTACAATATGTATGAGGAATGGGACAAATATTGCAGCAGCAAGGAAAGCACTATATGGGAACATATGGAGAAATTAGAGTAACTTTCATGGTCAGTGGTCACAAATAGTTACCATTTTAAATCAATCTTCACAATACATTGTAAAACTGGCTACTGAAAGATTAATTCTTTTCAAATTCAGGTATCATTATCAAATTATTGCGTTTTCAAAAATATCTGTCAAGTCTAATGCTGGCTTGGCTACTGTAGGTCAGAGCCTAAACATAGGACTTACTGTAGCTTCATGTTGGTCTGCATACTTTTAACAAGCCTAGGCTAAATAATGTACAGCATAAGAATGTTAATGTGGAGATTTTCATAATCCCACATCCTGTAGTGTACAGTAGCTTTATTTGAGCTTCTACTGTATGCCTTACCATACGTGTTTGTTCAATGACTAATATGCTTACAGTAGGTGGTGAAAAACTACAGTATCTGCGTTAATACAACGCACTTCTTGGGGTAGCCTTCACTCTCCGTTATGTATCTACTATCTAGTCAAAATGTCCTTTTGCCAAAAATTCTCCACTTTGTAACACACCAAACATTCCTACTTTTCACCAAGCTATCCCTGTATACCTAAAACATATAGACCTAGGCCTATATACAATAGTACATACCTGTACAATTGTACTGTACTTAGCTTAAAGCTTTTGAAAAATATCACATGCAGACAATAGCAAGGGAAATTGGATTTTGTTCACCCTAGCATTTAAACACCCTCCAACCTTGCAAAAACTGAAATATCATCAGGAGTTTGTGTTGGTTGCACGTAAAACTTTGTTGAATTTTCCCCAAATGGACACAGTCTTTTTACCGACTGTCTTACAGAAACAAGATTTGAATTAAAGTTGGCAGTTAAGCTCTGGACACCAATTTTGTAAATAGTCCATAATTCTTTCCCTGTGATTGCACTGTGGAAGAATAGAATGTTGCTGCTTTGAAAAACTTTAAAACAGATTTTTTAAAACTTGGCATCTTCCAGTTTCTCACTTCAAGGCAAAAAATGTCAAAACTACTCTTTCAGGTCCAACTACTATCGTAATTTTCTAGTGCAGTTGAAAGGCTATCAAAAAAAGAGAACTTTCCTAAATCTGGCTCTTCAAGTCCTTCTAAATTCTTCTCTGTTTCATATTTTGAACATTTCAGTGAGTTTCTGTTTTGCAAGTGTGCTGCTGTAATATAGACAGAATATGTGATTCAGTGAATGTATTCTAGGCTACTGCCAAATTCCATGGCCCTTACTAGGCTTATACTGTAAGGGCAGTTCCAAGCAAACCAGAACATGGGATCCTAAAATTACAAATTGGACTATGTATTCATTACAAACTTGGTATCAAATTGGAGGTAATAGTTTGAATTATAATCTTTTGAATTAAAATGATTTTAGAAAATACTGACAAGATGAAGCATTATTGACATAGATATTCAACATAACTGGTACAGTATTAAACTGGGTAGAATTTTTATGGAACAACCAAGAGACTGACCAAACAAACTTAATTTTAGGGTTAAATAATTTGTTGCAGGTCACTGACTTCAATAAAATTTACTCACATTCTGTCATGGAGTGACATTAAATATTAATGTTTTTCCAGTTATTTCTTTAAAATAAAAGGTACTGCTATGGTATTCCATTTGCAAATCTAGAACATCACTACCTATCAAATACATGCACACTGGAAGTTCAGCTAATTCCCTTTCATTAATGATTAATTCCAGTTTGTCATGGTGTAAAGTTTTGCAAAAGAACAGCTTGTTATGCTAACCAAGCTGTACGTAAGAATGTGCTCAGCAACTTGGCAGAATGTGAGATTGAGTCAACATGTGCTTCCTGGACAGTTGTACCACATTTAATGCTGGTAAGCTTGGTTCCCTGCAAAGTTAACTCTCATTTTGTTACGAAAAGCAGTTCTCTTTGTCTTCAACCATAATCAAGGTGTGAATGGTTCCATTATCAGTTATTCCCATGCCTGGCTGTCATTGAAGGTATCGCCATGACGGCTAAAACGAGTTTTACAACCAAAGGACCTGTACCAGGACGTAACCGTTTGTATAGAAACCGATCACATTTCTACTTTACCAAAAAACAGACTGCAACACTTTAAGTACTAATTGAATGGCAGCCTAAGAAACTTCTTTCCCCCACCCTACAGAAGGAATACTGCAACTCTGCTGGACTGCCGAGTAGATGCAGCACTGGATAAAAGAGGAACTTGTGTCTCTCTATTCAAACTGCATTTTATTCGCAAAGTTTTCAGTTTTTTTCACAGTATTTACTTCCTTTAAATATTTGATTTGACTCTTCCTTGCATATTGCTAGCTGATATGGAAAAAGAAACACAAAACAGAAAGTCAGGTAAAGCCTTAGTGTATGGCGATCACAGAGGTAAGAAATTGACAAACAAAACATTGAAAAATATGAAATAAAGATCAAAATATAATTGTGCCTTTCCGAAATAAAGTTCTAACAGTCACTCTGTGAAGCGTCTTAAGTTTAGAGTTAATTGTATCAAACACAACTTTCGAGGGTAAATTTTGCAACAAACCCAACCTCAGAGTCGTAATTTATGCATGGTTTATTACAATCGTGTGACAATATTGTTTATGATACCGTATTCTCAACTGTAAAGTTCATGCAACCAAAAGTCTTGAAGCACACTTAGGGCAGTAAAGTGCATTCATATGTTCTAAAAAGGAAGGGACACAAATTTTCTCGCCTTCAGGCTCCACACTTTTTCTGATGGTTCTAGTCTAGGGTTAATAAAATATCTTACTAAAATCCTATGGAGGTTCACTTTTGGCTTCTGTAGCAAAGAAGGAGGGCTTCGGTTTGGCCCTGTAGGTCCATGAGGAGGGCTTGGTGGCCCAGCAGTGCCTCTGCCGTCTTACGGTAAGTGTAGTCTGATTATACCACCAAAGGACCATTTTTCGATATGCCACTTTGTGAGACGTAATCCTTTGAATATTCTCAATAATCATGGGAAACTTAAATTCTGTTTTCTACAGTATAACTGGCTCAACCCGCAGCAACCTTCAGTTGGCATGACCAATTCCGCCCAAGCCAACAAATATGTACTTCCAATACTTTTCTGAGGGAGGACTGCAAAAATCTGTAAACTTACTTACTGCCTATCACTAGCATAGTCACAAAGACAACCCCACTGTTTTAATCCTCAGGAGACTTGTCAGAGGCTGACAATTGCTGAACTTGTTCAATTAGAACCTCACACCAGAAGATAGAGATAGAATTGTGATGCACTCTATACAGTCTGTGTTTTATGTGTATGTCTAAGACTAAGGCCATGTCTAAAAATTTCGTATACGCTTTCTTGGTCCTAGCCCTTGAACAGCACATGTTTTCATAATCTGCAGTGGAGGTGTAACAGTGATGTTTATAGTGGAAGGACTGTATTGGAAGCGTAGCATATAACTTCAGTAATGGCACTACTGTATAATATTGTGGCTTCAAATCTCATTCTGATGTCACATCTCTTGTATATTTACATTAAATTTATAAACATCTGCAGAAGGTTGTATTACAGTCGTTAAGTTAAAATGTAATAATAAACTGTACTTTCCACCTCTCAGGGTTTGATAGATATCATAAATTATTGATTTTATTATATCGTTGCCCATTTCTTTCTGTAAACACAATCAAATGTAGGAAGAGGTTATAAAAAGTACAAAAATTGTGGGAGTCATTAATAAATACTCTTTTATTTAGAACAGTTTGGCAGATGGACATAAGATAGAGAATACTTTCTTGTTTTTCTCTAATTGGGACCAGCTTTAATCTGTGGGAGTCTTGAAAAATTGAAGTCGAATCCCCCAATAAATGTTGCTTTCTCTGTTTTTTCTTTTTCGTAAAAGAAAAAAAAACTTGTCATGCACACTCGTCACACCTACAACGCTGATGCATATTTATTCCTTGCGAAAGGTGTAAGCAATTTATACAATCACTCTGACAAGTGTTTGTGTCCGTGTGTGTGTGTGTTTGTGAACGTATGTGCGTGTAACACGAAATGGGGCTTCTCAAGACAGCAGCAAAAGGTAACCTTCTAAGAGGTAACTCACCAGGGTTCCACAACCCATCTAACCTCCGACTTAAACTTGTCGGCCCTTAGCTCAAAACCCCAGCAAATGAAACTTTGGACCTGAACCATGCATGTAAACCTTGTTTTGATAAACTTTCTTTGTGTGAGATAATGTTAAGCACAACTTCTTTGAGTAGCAAAGGAAATTGCAAACTATTTCCTTTAAAAGCTAGGGGAAGTACTTGCAAGCCTTCAGTTTTATGTTTATTGTATAACCTGCTCGTCTTCCAACGAACAGTACGTGGGCTCTACGGTCAAACTTCGTACTCGCCTAACCAGCATAAGCCATCAACACATATGTATTCAAGTTCTGGCAGGCAACGTAATGATTTCTGGCGCTTGTGCCAACATCTTGTGTCTAATTCTCGTGATAAATTTTCTTCTACAGTTTTAGAGGTCCTTCCAAGTGAATGAGGTTTGCGTATTTAGTAATAGGGTGGATTTGGAGGAGTGACACTGTTTAAGCCAAAAGCACACGTCAGAAAACACGAAGGAAGTTTGTTTCCAACTTGTTTCGTATTTTCGTTGGTGTACCCGCACACCGTGAAAGGTTAACGCACACACAGAAACAAAACACAAGCGCGAAATAAAATTCGGCTGTACAGAAAGCAACTTTCTCGCTGTCCTAGCCGTTGCTCGTTGTATTCTACATGGTAAGTAGCCTCTTTAAACAAGCGCCAAAAAACGCCCCTATGGGTGGCGCTAGATAGGGGAAAAGTGCCATGCATCCCGTCGGGGAAGGTGAACCTTCCCGTTGGGGTATTTTTACACATTCAGGTTCTTAGTCGGTAAGATAAGATATGTGTGTCGTACTGTTGAGGGAGATATTGGACCATTTCTTCGGGCGGACCCAGTGGATACGATAGACTGCATATTATCCCAGATCACGAGGAATCAACCGCCCCAACAGTTGATTTTTTTCACTAAAATAATATAGACTCTTTTAAGTGTACCACGTAATATTTGCACGCTTTGTGCATAACGTATTCAAAGAATTCAGATTTCCCCGATTAAACAAAATCAGCATACAACTCGGCACTTAAATTAGACCTTAATAGGCCCGGAAACTATGCAAAATGTACTCTGCAATGAGAACGTATTGTGCAGAGGTTTTCTTTCAATTTCCTCCTGATGCCTCTGTCGACACTGTTTACGCAAACTCGTCACTTTTGTAAGAGCAGTTTGATTGCTGTTCCCCGCACCTCACGCTTACACACAATAATGAGTCTGGCCCCATGTCAACTAAATCCTGGAGGCTACTTGGGATTAGGATTAGGAGTCGGAGGAAACAAACGTTAAATCCACCAGTTTACAGCTAAATGCCTCCCGCGGAAAGACTTGCAGTTACAATCAGATTTCTGGCAACAAGTACGGCTCTAATTTCGCTCTACGGCAAGAAAGGAAGAGGGGAAGGGGGTGGGCTGTTGGGCTGCCTCCGTATAGATTCTAGTACCTTTAAAAAAGTTGATCGCCAAGGGCGTTGGTAAACAGTGGTACCGTAGTCAATTCCCCCCCCCCTTTTGAAGCAAGAATGTTCGTTTCTACCAGCCCAGTTCAGAATTCCTGGCTTCGGGACGGAGGGAGGGGATGTTCAAATGTGAGTACACGACACCATTAAGGAGCACAATGGTACTGTAGTAGGCAGCACCTTCTCAAACGAAGTCGAGAACTGCAATCGGTAGAAAACATATGTTTTTGAAGAGTGTTTGCCATTTTTCTACTGCCTTTGCATTCATTTCCTAGTCCGTATACTCAAGAAAAGAAACATCGAACATATTTGGTGAATGCTCTTTGATTGACATCAAAGCTCACAACACACAGCATGCGCAGAGAATGTTCTAATTACATATTATGTCCTTGTACGCCCAACAGGATATGCTTTTAAGCAATTAACTAGGTTTGTGTCTGCACAAGGAGGGGCTCAACACAGTTTTGGAAGGAGTAACTTAGTTGGGAGAATTGGAACTGTCTAGGACGGAGATGGCAGATTCTTCCATAGAAACCCAAATTTTCTAACTTTCCTTAACAAGAACCAAATATTTTCAAGTTTTCTTCAACAGAACCCCAAATTTTTCGCCGGTCGCCCGAAATTTCGCGTTCGGTATCCAATCTGAAACCCATTGCTTCTGACGGGGCTTCGGGTTGCTGGACCTCTTAGGGGAGCTTGGTCCCTTCGTCGGGCTTAACTTTCCACCACCCCTTGCTGAGTCTGTAAGCAGGTTTTACAGTGGTAAATAATTTTCCTGCAAAATTTCGGCGCGCTTTGCGCGCAATTCTCACAAGCGAAGTAATATCACCCATAAACATTATTAGTACAAAAATTCAAGTCGTGTTTAAATGTGTTTAAATATTAAACTGTCCCTTAGAAACAACACCGGACTCTTTCTCTCAGCCTGTTTTGATGGACAGGCTGCATGACTATTCTTGGCCTTACCAAAATTGTATGCAGAGCGGTGTCACTTTATAGTAGTGCGCGGTTCTGTGGAAAGTCTCTTTACCTACTTACCTTGATTTCCAGTTGTCAGAAAGGAGCACCTTCCGATGTTGTATTTCCCAATTTCCTCCTCCAAGTTCTGTACATTCAGTGAGCATTTAGGGGTCAAAACTTGGCTAAAAAACCAAGACCCATTTTTTGTAATATTTCTTAAGGTTACATGATTATTAGCCTATTAGCTTACAGAAATTGTACTCATAATACTATCACTACATGATAACGTACTTTTCCATTCAAACTTTTTATTTGTTTAAACACTTGTGTTTTTTTGCTAAATACCAAGAATAGCAATCTAAAATCAAGAAAGAGTAGCTTATAACTGTATTGCACTTACGGTTTCAAAAAACGGACCGGCAATTCTGTATTAGGTTACCCAGTATCCTGATAGCTGGGCAACGTATAGAAGATATGCAACAAAGGTTACAAGAGGGTCAGCAGCTTCTCAAACGTGTGTGTAGTGGCTAACTTCGACAAGAATAATTTAAAGCGCGAATTGCTAAACCCTAGAAGATTTGTTGTGTGTAAGCTGAAGCATCTTCCCACGATTTTAATCCATTCAATGGTTGTTTCCACCATTGCCGAGTTTGATTTCATCGAAACATGTGCCTGCTATTTTTTTTTTAGGGTTCTGTAAAACGTAAGGTTGACGTTCCCCCACATGGCAAAAGTGGGGTACATGTCCCCCCACCTTCATGAGTGAATCAAATCTAAGGTTTCTTCAAACGATTATTTTGAAATCAAACGATTTGTGACCATTAGTTTCAAGCCACACGTGAAAGATGTGGGAAAAAATAACTAAATAAGGATAAATTGGTAGGAATTTTCTTGGATCCTATCTTAAACCTGCTGGCAGTGGGATGAGGATCCCCTTGCTCCCCTTGGGAACCTAGGGGACGTGTCTTTCTGTCCCTCCATGATTGACTCGCAAGTTTTCACAGTGGCTAACACTTATTACCATTTAAACAGATAGTGCTTTCATTGAATAGTTTATTACTCCAAACGATTTCACTCCTGCATCATAGGTCACAGAAAGTAAGCAAAAAAACTATGCTGTTGAAATCTTTCAATAAAGATAAGTTTAAGTTATCAATTTTAGAGGCGCACCTACAAATGTTTGGTGAGGGTATCTTGGGATAAAACTTGCGACTGTTAATTCCTTTTTCAAGTAGCCTGGCCTCAAGAAAAGAGTTGTATAGACTTCCAATTACACATTTCTGCATGAAGAGGATACTTTTCAACTATGTTAGAATGAGCAGTTGTCTAAAGATATACACTGTCCTACGGTTGTATGCTTCTCAATTAACACAAAATATTAAGACCGCTCATTGTGTTGGGTAATCATGCAGACAGGAAAGAAACTTGACAATTTGACTGAGAACGATGATCTTGATGGGAAACTGTGAGATTAAAAGTTGTGGATGTAGCAAAGGAGATTGAATTACCGGAGGGGGGGGGGGCTATGATGAGGGTAAGCGTAAGGATGAACGTGAAAAACTTAAATTATAGGAGATTGTACCTTGACAAGGCTCTCAGCTTAAATGGTAGTACTACTTATAATAAAACCTCCACCAAACCTGATCTGACATTTAAGCAAAGACAAGAAAGTAAAGAAATTAGACATGACATGCAGCGACTGTTCTATGGTGGTGAAAAAGACAAGTAATGTGAGGGACCAAATAGCCTTGGACCTACAGAGAAGAGAAACACCGTTTTAAGAAGTTAGAGAGGTGCCAGTAAACTTACCTTGTATATACACAGTATAGTTCTTAAGTACATGGCTCTCATAATTCTAGTAGCTTTCGTTCGCACAAGCACTTTGTAGCTACCACTCTCAGAGTATTTTAGGTGAATGTCCACAACATTGTTCAGAAGTTTGTTGGCAAGTTGCATATTTGACTATCAGCGGATGGTTCTGTGGAAATGTTATTATGGGCACATAGTGGTATTAACGATGGCTTCTTAAGATTTCTAGTTTTGGAAAACCCTATTGAAGGGATCGTGAGAGACGAATACGGGGAGGAGTATTACTTCACGTCCACACAAGGTTTCAATCCAGGCAGATGTCCTTATCTGACCGCGGAAGGAAGACGGACTCTGTTTGGTCTGAATTTAGTAAAGGTAGTGGAAATAATGTAATAGTGAGAGTATGTTATGGCAGTCCCATCAGTGTTAGAGAAGAAAGTCTCCTTTCTATAGTGTAATTTAGAGAACTGTAATTCAGCCGTACTTAGCGGTTATTTCAATAGGAGGAATAGTGACTGGAGTCTGACTCTTATAGAATGGAGTTATTGGAGTTAATTAAGGATACGTTTCTCCTACAGCATGTTCTCAATCCAGCAAGATTTGATGCTATATTTGATCTTGGAGCGTCTCCTAAATCACAAATGGTGGACACTCTTTGTGTTGCTGAAAAGTTTGGCATAGTGACCATAATTTGAAACCTGTGATGTCAACTGCAATATTTATGTTAGCAACCACCAACATTCTGTACAAAATTTTACCAAGGCAGAGTGCAGACGAAAAAACCTGAACTTTGAAACAATCGAATAAACTTTCAAGTCTTTTTATTCATATATTACGTCGAAATGTAATTGCAAAGAGTCTTCCGGCAATGTAGTGCCTGAAGAGTTTCAACAGGTTTATTTGCTAAACAACTTTTCATGTGCCTGTCTGTACTGTGAAAAAGAGGTAACTACTTCCCAAACCATTAAATATTTTTCATTGATATGAGAGGGAAAACTCGCTAAATGTGTCTTTTCTGCTAATGAGGAGTTGTATATACTTAAAAAACTGAAACCCGATAAGGCTTCAGGGGTTGATAAGATTCATCCAAGTAATAAACTCTTGAGATAATTTCGACTTAATCAAAGACTCTCGGTGTGCCTTTCTTAGCGGTCGTTTCTGCACAACAAACTTGTTAGCTTCCCTAGAAGAGTTCATGCTCAGTTACACAATGGTATTCTTTAGATGTCAATAATTTAGACTTTGCAAAAGAATTTCATCAACGTCCCTTATACTTATAGCAAAGTTAGAAGCACATGGCATACCTGGCAAGTTATATCATTGAATTAATTCTTGGCTTAAAGGTAGAAAACATAGAATCGTTCTTAATGTAAACTTTTCCAGCTTGAGAAAAGTTGCAAGGCTAGCGCTTAGTAATGTTTTTAAATTTGCAGATGACGCAAAGTTGATATAACAGATAAAATCACCTCAGGACTTGGATACACTACAACCTGATCTTGGCACTTCAAACAAATAAACTTTGGCTGAAAGTGTACCAGTCAAGTGGCAGGTTCAAAGAATTGGTAGCAGCATTCATTCAGAGAACTGTTGCTAGGCTCCTTTCTTAATAAGATGATAGGGGACAAATATCTGTAAACTTTTATAGACATTACACACTCTATTTAAATTTCCTGAAACCAAAAAGGTTTAAAAAGCAGACCGCGGCATCTCTTTCATGCACTCAGGTTTTTGTGACAAGTATATCTACATGAATGAGTGACTTTCTTGTTGTAAGAGAAGTGATTTCATTTAGCAGAAAGGTAAATTTTGTCATAACTTTTACTCATTACATCCGGAAAACACTGTTTGGGTCTGTAGACACCATAGAAATGCAATTATAGCATCTTCTTATTGAGTAAATAGTCCAAAAACATAAGTTTTTATGGCAAAGTTTTGTTCAGTACTAGTGAAGCTGGATAGGCTAACTGTGGTTATCTTCTTTTTAAACGAGGGATCAAAGTCTAAGTTTTGCGGTATCGGTCCCAGTCGGTTATCACCGACTGAGACCGGTAGTACTTTGTGGAATGATGTTTTGGCATTGAAAGCTCTTTACCCGTGGACCCACAAGGTGGAGCCAAACGTCTTCACAACTCTTCTAAATTCACCAAAATGCGACGGCTGAGCTTTTCAAAACACGATTACGGGAAAGTGATTTCATGAAAAAGCAGTTCATAGCTAGTGTGAGTTAACAATTTCACAACCCACATTTTCTAGTGTCTACTTTCTTTTCTCTTTTTAAAATAAACAGTTGTTTGTTTCCGTGTTGTGATTTGCTGTGAGGTTCGAAATTTGAAACGTGTATTGAGCTTGTTGGAAGGAACTTTAAACATCTTTTATTCAACAGTGTTATTTATGGCCTATCCAATCAAACTACGTTTGCCATCGTTCGAGGAAATACTTAACCTGAAGTCCCCAAAGTTGCCCTGAATTGATATAGAAACACCGTTTAGTAGGTTAAGTCGGGAAATAGCCAGAACGTCTACATAAAATACTACCCAAAATAACTGCAAAGCAGATAAAGTGTGAGTACGTTTTTTTACTAGTCGTGTTTGATTTATAAATATGCAACTGGGAAAGTTCACATGTCAAGCCGCAAAAGACTGCGCAAAATCAGCTGACAAAAACCGCATTCCAACAATCGAAACCCTGGACTTTTATAAATAACATGATAGTTACTTAGCGCCTAGTTTGTAGTTTGGTGTGTAATGTGGACATTCTGCAAATAATCAACTTCTTCTTAATAAACCTCTTTTGGTATACCAACATTAAAACTGTTCTTGGGATGAACATTAAAGAAACAAACATAACATAAGGCGTAGCTTGTTATTACCGCCTTCTACGTCACGACGTTGCACAATGTAATGCATGTTGATTCATTGTGTAGGTGCAAAACAGTAATTGTCTTTTAAACTACTAATAACTAGTTTCATATAGAAGCCGGTAGCTAACTGCGGTGGGGGACAGGGAGGTTCCCTTAAAGAAGGTAAAAAATAAACACTTTCCATTGCCTCAGTGCATTTTAGTATATCTTGCCAACCTAGAAACTCATTTGGTCCCCTGGAAGCTATCTTGTCCCCTTTCAGTACTGTACCTTGTCTGGCTGCGGGCCGGCTCATAGAGCACAGACTCCAAAAAAGAGTAGTTCAATATGCTTTTCCGGTCTTAAAAGAAAGAAAAATTTATACACTAAGGAAAGAAAAAATCTTTTAAGACATCACTTTACAGAGTTTGTGGATTCTAATACCCTGCTTCTTTTAAGATTAGAAGCAGGGTATTAGAGCAAAGGATAAAAGTATAACAGAGCAAGTAATAGTCTTGTTTTGAGATATCAACTGACAAACCTAGTGAAGGATTTTAGAATAGAAAGAAAAGATGAGGAAAAATTTATGTTTGTAGGCAATGTTATGAGGATGAGAAACAAAAGAATGACAATCAAAGTTGAAATTTGAAAGTCACAATTGTAAGATTAAGTGCTCACATAATGAGAGTGTATGCCTTTTAAGTTTGCTTGTAAACTTTTACTTTTAGTCTTTTCAAAGCCTCTCATTTGTTTGGGTGCCACTTAAAAGTCAAAGACTTTACTTAAAACACATACTCACATACAAACTTCCAACTGTGTATCTTATTCCCATGAATTGTTATCAGCCTTCATGAAAATGAGGCAAAGTAGATTATTGTGTTATACTTTTGGGTACGCAGTGCTTCTGAATCAGTTTTACAACTTAAATGTAACTGAAGGCATTCAAAATCATTGAAAAGGCAATCATTTGCTTGTATCACACACAGCAATTGTATTGTATTCATGTGTTATGCAGGACTTGTAGCAAAGAGGTATATTACACAATTTTGACCTTATTTGACGATTAGGCTGAAACCTCAGGAAGTTAAACTGTACTATATACAAAATTACAAAACACCAAAAAGATTACCTCGCACATTTTCTGACGGCAACGTAATGACGTATTTGCTAGTTATCGAGTTTTCGTGTAGTCAATAGTGATATCGGAAATCTACAGGTTGACTGTACTATTACTTGTTAACTCAATGTAATAACATCATTCAAGTCAAACTTGAGGACAAGAAACTCTATGCAATCAGGAAAATATGTGTAAATGTCTGTTTTTAGCATAGGCTTTAATTTTAAATCCATCTTTGCATCAGAAACAATCATTCGGCCATGAAACAGTTACATTAATTTCCTCAAATGAATCGACCCTTTTTCCAAATAGCAGTTCCAAAGGATTGTGGGGTACAATTTTGGTATAAATCGTTTTTCGCCACAGTAAAATGTCATTGACAAGATGGCGAGTACCAAAACAGTATCTTATAATCCTTTGTAATTGCTATTTATGTGGGAATGGTCTAAATGTGGTAGATGTATTGTTACCTCGTCCAACACTACAAAATCTCACTGATTAAGATCCTTCTTCAGACCCGTCTACACGATTATACATTAATCCATGAACATCTTGATACAACACGTGTGTTTTAACACTTGTTGAGAAAACTAAACAAGCAGCTAAAAGTATGGAAATCCTGAAATCTTCATCTCGGACGTTGTTAAAATTAGTTACCAAAGCAGTCCACTAGATCATACATTTGTCCTTGTCTTCGTCATAAAAATGAATGATGATGTTTTGAACAAATCCTTGACCATGTAGACGGGGCTTTTGCAGAAATTCGGAAAAGGCGGATATTCTCACAATTTTTGCATGAAGGCTACCTCAGTAGCCTACAGGACGAATGTAGTAAAGATTAAATCTACCACAAGTCTCCAAAAGCTGAAACACATCAACACGAGCATTGGGCTTAGCAGAAGTTAAACTGGAATACCCGAATATTAACGGCACTAAATGAAAACCCGTATGATCTCTAGCTGCATTGTAAGCCTTGATAAACGTGACTATGTAGCCGGTTCTGTAATGCTGCTATAAACTTGGTGTAGACGGACACTATCAAACAGGTGGGGAACCAAACCCTGTTTTTGTAGCTCCAATGTGCAATGCTATGTAAATTTGTATCTATGACAAAAGAAAAACAGTAGACTATAGAGTACACCTATAATAAAGCTGTGAGGGCACTTACCGCCAATGCTTCGCTTATTAATTTACACATGAAGTTGGCTATCGTAGCAGGTAGCTTTAACAATCTAGGGGATAGCCCTACGACTTAAATATGCACCTATGTAAAGCAAAAAAAAAAAAAAAAAAAAAAAAAAGATAGCAAACAGCTGAGTCACCACATAATCTGATTGGAGACATATTTCTCTTTAGGGAGCACAACTAAATTACAACCAGTTTTGTAAAAAGAGGCACACGCTAGAAAATTTAACAAGTTACAACCCTTGTTATACTGTAAGTGATACGAAATTACTATAATGGAAACGGATGTCAGGGCTCACTCCTATATTTCGCACTCCGTGTCATTGAGGCACTGTGAAACTGGAAGGAAACAGCAAAATCAATTAGAATAACATAAGGCTTTTCACTGAATAATACATGTTGACCAGAATCACAAAAACAATTTTTTTTTTGCATTTCATGGACTACGAGAAATACCCTTTCCAAAGGAGACCTCATTCCAGATACACACTCGTTCACCAACCATGTTTGTACACTACACAAAGAAAATGGTTCTTAGACAAGAGACCTTGCTTATTTTTACCATCTTATATGTAAAGAGTTTTCGACAGACAGAGAAAACATAAGCGCCAATATTGGCGGACATTCCATGATATTGTGATAGAGAGTTGGAGCGTATGATATTCGCCCAGATGATATCTTTAACTTTTTGAACCAATTACTTAGCTAACTGGACCGGTTATTCAAAATTTCTGGTACATTGTTATGTAAGCATGACTGTGATAGACTGAGGTTACCTGTAACTGGACTATTAACAGTACGGGAGAATCTACTTTTCGCCCGATTGGGAGAAAAATTGGCCATGGGCGTCGCCATATTGCCTACTTTACCCACAATTCTACTCTCTCTCTTTGTGTACATTGTTGAAGGCGAATGGGTTTTGAAATTCGCTTGCAAAATTTGTCGGTCCTGTTGTTATGGAATTAAATGTAAATTAGGTAGGTGTATTCTCATAACTACCGAAAAGCCACGTCCTAATCGGTGCTTCACCACTTCGTTTTTGAGAGGAACGCAAGTTTTTGAGGTCTTCGTTCCTGCTAAACCTTGTATTTGTTGGGCTAGCAAGCCTATATGAGTTGCAACATTTTTCCTCATCTGGGATAATTTTGGTTTTCCACTAAACGGGAGAATCTTCCGGAATGATAAATTTGGCCAAAGCGCTTTTGAGTTGTGACTGCACTCAGTAATTCTGTTCTGGAAAAATGACTTCATAGACGGATATCGTCTGACTATGAGTCTTGGAGGTTCTCGACGTGAAGATTAGAGTCCCTCAAAATGATTAAAGTACCCTGTGTTTTGTCGGTTTTAAAAGAAAAACAGTGAAAATCTTGTGGGGATAAAGATAATGTAAGACCGTTCTTTCGAGAGTTCTTGAGAAAAGGTTTTCATAAATATCCTGGCTATTTAATTCAAATTTCATATGCAAGTGTGACATATCCATGTCAATAGCACTTTAAATGAAAGACTGGATAGGCGCGGGTGATCTCGTATTCGGAAATTCAATGAAACGTTAAACATGGTATTATGAAAAATTGACACATATAGGCCTATGCGTTTAGAAGAAAGTGCTCTCCGACGGCCACATCTCGAGTCATCAATGGAATTCTTAAAATAATGTGCCTGAAAAAAAAACCGAGTACGGGAAGGATAAGGTGGGGCCCAACACAAATGCCTAGTAATAACGTCTTTGTCCTATTAATAATGTCTGTGTGCAAATTTCGCACAACAGGCACTATCAAACTAGGGGCCATGTCAACTTTGTTGTGTAACCTCTTACATATGTGGGGATACCAGTTTTGAGAAACTGTTGATGTTTGCTGCCCTTTGTCTTTGCAAGTTAGAAAGTTGTTTACTCTTTTGAGAACTGAGATTGTTCCAGACAGAGTGAAACCCGATAACATTTCCGGTCCTTTTTTCATGATGCGGAAACCCCTGAGATGAGGTAGTCTTGGAGAAGCACCTGGCCACTCTTTGACTCTGGTGTTTTATCCCTAATTCGTCGTCATCCCTTTTGTAATTTAACTCCAGTTCCCAGCCTGAACTGTTAAAAGAAGTCAACTGGACTTTCCCTGTGTTCGAAAGCTGTATTATTTGCCGTAGTAAGCTGACAGGACCCGTGGCAAGTGGGTCAGGCAATATGTGGTTCCGGGACTTACACTGTTAATATTGTATTGCTACCTACGCCGCACGTGTGACTGCGCAAGTACGAGAGACGGCGTGAGGCCTTCCAAATTTCCAGGCATGCAGTTTGTGACGACTACTTGAGGGGTAATATGCAGCTTGCAACTGGATAATATGACTGCTGTACTCGAGAGCTGAACGCTAGCGATAAACTGTTTTGGTTCTACCAGATGTTCACGATGACGTAGGCTCTACAGAGAAGCCAGGAGTACTGTAAAGGTATACCTCCCGCGTCGCGTTCGCGATGGATCCATATAGGCTTAGATTAAGCGTAATGTATTCCTGTGTTGTTCAAATCGTGTTCAAAAACCCAGTGGAGCCGCCAGGCTTTGATGATTGGGGGGACACAACAGATGATGTCGTAATGGCACTTCAGTTAACCTCCCAAGTCTGCGCAAAATGCGTTTTCTTGGTGTGCTCCCTGCTTTCGTATACACAGTGGGGATCCTTCCTTTGTCAGGTGTCACTGCACTAAGGTACCGTCCTGGGGGAGGGTCTAAGGGGAGGGGGTGCCCTCTCCCCTTTGTGAAATTTTTGTTTATTTAAAGTTGCTTAGATGCAAAATGTTGCTATCTTTATGATATTTTTGGAGCTGATCACATACCTGTATGGCTGGAAAATGTCCATAGTTTAGTGAATTCTAATTTTTCCGACTGGCTGGATGTTTTTCCAACTGAGTGGCGACGCTTAATATTCCCTTTTTTATGCCCCTGCGTTTTGAATACAGCAGTGAGGATCTTTCGTTTGTCACTATATAAAGGTGCCGTCCTGGGGGAGAGGTTTAAGGGGAGGGGGTGTCCCCCTCCCCTTTGAGAAATTTTTGCTTATTTAAGGCTTCTTAGATGCAAAATGGTGCTATCTTTTGGAATATTTTTGAAACTGATCATATATAGCTGGAAATGTCCATAATCTAGTGAATTCTAATTTTTGGTTAGGTGAAAAAGGAGAGCATGTTGTCTACGAGAAGAATACGTTGTAAACAAACCTCCAAAGTTTTTACCCAAAAGTACGTGCGTGGAGTCCACAGAAACATTGTTTGAGTATAACGAAATTTGTCCTCCCCTTCATAAAAAGGCATCTAAGGCTGGCAGATACCTTTATAGGGCCCTCCGGAAGCTCTGAATAAAGTACATAAAATGGAGCAATGACATAATGCTTATTACTTGACATCCAAATGATAACATAGAGTAGAGCACTTTATAACTATCGTATTTTTACTAATTCTGAACGAAAATCCAGATGAACAGCTTCCAGCAATGGGGAACGGGCGGGAGGGAGACTATTGGTGCAGGAAGGTGATATAAGACCTCCCTGATAGGTAAAGCAAAAGGGGTGAAGGACTAACAAAGGCGTTTTCAGAATGCTTGTTTATCGTAAGTGTATTAAAAATCACCATCTATCAAGGGCGTAGCCAGGAATTTGTCAAGGGGGCGAAGCCCATAGAAAGACTCTCAGCGCTTTGCGCCACCATAGGTTGGCGCAAAGTGCAAGAAAACTTCGGCCCAAAGTGCCTCCCAGATCGCTGGAAATGGCACTTCCCAAGCCTATTTTACCGCATATAAATAGGGGGAACACTAGCAATATTGTAAAAAAAATTAAAAAATACCAAAAACATGCTCGGGGGGGGGGCTGCCCCCTTCACCCCCTTGGCTACGTGTCTGCCATCTATACCGATAATGGCTGCGCGCAGAGCGCTCGGTAAAGGTTTTTAGAAAATATATAACGGCAAATACGTAATTTCAACTTTCCAAATCATGCTACAACAACTTAGATTGAAAAATCGCATATTGATGCAAGGCCCCTACAGAAGTTGTGTTTATAGTTCGTGCACGTATTATTATGTTAATAATGGTCATGAGATGGAGTGCAAATCGTAAAGCATGCGCGCAAAGCGCGCGAAATTTTTTATTAAATGAGATTTCCATGATTAAACCTGCATTCAGAATCTGCATCGAGACACTTTCACTTGCCCAACAAACCTACATGCCAATTAAAAAGCCAGTCTTTTACCTGTTAATTCGTAAACAGCTTTCAACTTTTGCTGCTGTGCTTCTCCGGGAGTTGCTATCAGAAGATATATTGATAATAAGAACACAGTGGAAAGGATTACGGCGCGCGGAGCGCGCGAAATTTTTGATAGTTTGCGAAGGATTTGCGAAAATTCTGATAGTTTGAGAAACATTTATCATAGAAAATGATTAAATAGATCTATCACTCGGTTGAAGCACACCTCACCCACCCCCTACAGAAATCTATAGCTCGCCTTTTGGGATCATTTTAAAATTTTCAAAAAATTTTCATAGGGGGGCTCGCGCCCCCCATGCCCCCCGTGCCGGCGCCACTGCAAAAACCCATGAAAATGATATCGTAACTGTATTTGTACAAGTAACGTTGCAACGATGTATTGTGAAGAATAGGCTCCCAATGTGTTGTGTTAGAGGCCTAGTGTTAGGCTTACGCCTTATAGTGTGTACACTGTGTGATGTGGCCATGGGTGTGAATAACTGTGTGATGGCTACTGTTAGCCTAAAGTGAGATTATTGTTACTGAGTGTTAGTCAGTGTGACCTTGGTCGGTCGAAGGTTGAAGTGACTCTTTCCGTTGTAACTGAAGTGTTAAGTAAAGGCTTTGTGTAAAGCAGACACTAAGCAGGGGTGTATTAATTATCACTGTGGGTTAAAGTGATGTGGACTGTTTGAAGCATCTTTGGTCTTTTTATCTTTTTTAGTAATTGGGTTTTAATAAACTGGGGGATGCAAATCATAGAAAGTTGCGTCATGTCATTGTTTTGATGTTTCCAATCTAGGTTACTGTCAAGTTGGATTTTGAGTATGCGCCAGATGTTACTGATGAAGTTACTTAAGAGAGTCCTCGTTCTTCGTAGACAAACGCCATTTTGTGAATAGCCTGAGATAGTTCTGTGTGTCAGTCTCAAACGACAAGGTGTAATTACCGGCACAGTGTCTATGCGCCTGTATTTGGGTTTATATTGCCGTGGGCATAGACAAGGGATAGTGGGCAGACGTGCTATGACAGGGTCGCTCCCTTAGGATGTATCATGTGAGAGGCAATTTTGTGTTTAAGGCACTCGGCTATATTGCAAGTAGAAGTTAGCTTGGGTCCTCTCTGGCTGTGGATTCACTATGTCGCCCTCTCGATGATAATGTATTTGATAGCTTGCTTCACAACTACTGGCCTGATACCCAGTAGGCTTGGCCAACGAACCCTCAGTTAAAAATTAACATCGTAAAGGACGACCCCAAAGAAGGCCATTGGGATACCAGATTTAAAGGGTGGGCGTAACCTTACATTCGGTAGTACGAGTGGGGTGCGTGCCCTTACATATATTTTCATGCAAAACAAGAATTCACTGATATTATCTCCAAAACTGTCATTAAAGGTATCTTTGCTGTACTTCAATAGTTTGACAGCCTATTGTTTTAAAAGGTGAAATCAGTAGTTATTTTTATTTTTATTTCATTTTTTACGCTAATAAACTCTTCTGCTTAACTTTCAGACCAGCATGCTTGCGATGTCTGCAACTGCTCTGCAGACGGATACGTCAACTGCGAGGGAAGAAATCTTACAGCTATGCCTTCTAACATACCACTTGACGTACTTGTTTTGTAAGTAAAATCTGTTGCATCCTAAATTTTTTTCTCAAGACTTCAAACACTTATCGATTCCATTTGACGTGACCGTAATTGAATACCGGTAATTTAGTCTAATAGGTAGTGGAAATTACCATTTAACCAATGAGAGCTAAACATTGTAGTGTATACATATTCCTTGTAAACGTTCTGAGAACATATTTCAGTTACCTCCATCTGAACTTTGGTATGTTACTTTTATTTTGTCTATTTTTGTTTCTAATGTTTGTTTTAGGATTTGAATTTGTCTTTATGTTTTAAACTATTTCTATCTTGTAAAAGCACTTAGAGGTTATTTTAAGAATAAGTGCTATAGAAGTTGAATATAATGATGTTGGTGGTGGTGATGGCGATGGTGGTGGTGGTGATGACGATGACGGTGACGATGGCGATGACGATGACAATGACGACGGTGACGATGATTATGATCTGCTGTTCGAAACCATTGAGGAATAGTATTACGAAACTTCCTGTAGTATTTTCTAACTCATTTTTCTTTCCCTGAAATTTATAGGAATATGGACCGTAATCTCGTCAGCTGTGTTCCAGTTAACTTCATGGAACGATTTACAGAGTTGAAAACTGTAAGTAGGAAAAGGATTACGAACACGTACGTGGGTCTTACAAGCAACAAATTTATACTCACTGCAATCGAGGGCGACCATATTACTTCAAAAGATACATTCTTTGACTTTGCTTACTTTTATAAAAAGTTACCTTACGTCTTTGAACTATCTTGATCAGTCATAGTTTTGAATGAGTTTTAAAAGTAACCACTGAGCAGCATCTTATAACAGATTTAGCCAGAAGCTGTGAAGAATACAGAGTATAGGGAAAGAATACTAGCGAAAGTCAAAGGCCGAATATTGGTTCGTCCTCGGCGAAACTTTTTAGCGGGTTGCACATTCGATTTTACCGCAATCGTGCAAAAATGTAGGTTAGAATATTCCAGGGGCAAAACACCTTGGCTGAGCCACTGGTTAGAAGCCTTTTGGGTAAACAAAGTTCTTATAAAAGTATGGTGGGTTTCTACAGATCTAAGTAATCCTTCTACCTCACATTAACCCATCTTGCTCACATCCTGCCTTTCAAGGTGCATCATAAATATATGAGTTATCGTGTTACATTGTTCCAGTGAAATATGCCTAAAAGAAGTACATTCAAAGCCTTCGACCTTTTTCAATCAGGATTTACCGCTCTCATTTCGTTTCACTACTTTGATAAAGCTAACTAATAAGCCAGTTCGGACATTTATAACTGCATTCTGTACCCACATGATCTATTACCTGAAGCCACTGTGCATGCGCAGTGACAATTCTCAACTGGCTTAGTGCTTATGAACAGCAAGAATTGTCATCACAATAATTTATTTCCTACATCGTTTCTGTATAGGATCTATGTTTGAGAGAAGCGTCAAATCGTTCAGGTTTGGGTGCTTGTGTAGGTGGGAAGAGGCGTAGACGTTAGAATTAGTCCTATCAATTTTGTGTGAAAACTCCCCAAAATGTTGACGATTTACTTCAAACTTATTTTGGAGGGTATGCAAGACAATGTACCCCCTTATGTCTCGTAGACTGAGGGAACAGTCGTATATTTTGCTGCTGTTGCTATAACTCATAAGAGTCATATTAAATGGCAAAGGGCCATCGCAGGTTATAAAACTGTCAAATACTGCAAAATATGTGGTGGTAGGGTGGTGATTTTGAGATATTGGGTAATCCTAATTAATATTCGGAAACTTGCGATATATTCCTGCCTGTTTAGTTCAAGGCGCTGCAAAATGAAACGACTCTAACAAATATCTACAGGTTCACAAGAAGTGTAGCCTATCACTTCCTGAGTTCTCGTCATCAATATAGATAACTGTACTGCTGAAAAGTTAAGAAGACGTCCAAGCCAAACGTCTAATCTATTGCCAGTGAGATAAACCTTTCTTCAGTAAAGAGCTAAGTTTTCTGTCTCTCTCTATTTAACTTCACTGCTTCCAACCTCAGACTCAAAATATCTTCTCGGGTTAACTCACCACCATCAATCGGGTTGACTCACCACCTTCAATCGCCTTAACCCACCACCTTCAATCGGGTTGACTCACTACCTTCAATCGCGTTAACTCACTCGATTGTGATCAACTACTTATCTACACCACCCTAATCTAGGTTGACTTCCTAGGGACATTCAGTCTTCTTTGCGCATTCTCCAGAGTGATCCCGCTACTATACACACGTCTTCCTCATACCACCACTATTGCCCGCAAACAGTTTCGCAACTTACATTCTATTGTCAGTAGAACTATAAACCCCTCCTCAGCATCCCTTACCAACATTAATGACGTGTGCATTAATTATCATAAAGTTATTTTTGTCTCGGAAATGAGATTGGGTAGAAAGTTGGCAGGCTATTGTATTGTATTAAACTTCGTCTGTATACTGTACATCAAGATTAGGGGTAAGCAAATATTAAGAATTGTACTTTTAAGATTTTCACAAAGAGCAAAAATGAAACAAGCACGCCGAAAAAATCCTTTTTGAATTAAGAGAGCTTGCCCTGCAAGGCATGGTTTTTCTTCAATTGTCTAAAATTCTTTCCAATTTATTCTCGTCTCTTTTCTTTCCCGATCTTTTTTGCTTGTTTGTTTCCTTTATTTTTCAAAATTTGTTCCTATTTTCTGCCTAGAGGAGATGGGATCCATACCCTCTGGATCTGCACCTGAGAGGATGGATGATGGTAAATCAGGGACGCATAAGGCTTTGAGTAAATTCTGCTCAAACTGTCCTGTACAACTGACTAACGACAATCTATGCAATTATGATTTATTAGAGCGAAGCGCGCCGAAAAGACCATTAAGTATGAATTTCCTTGACATGCTTCACTTTACATTGCAAACGTTATCTATTATATTCAAGTTCACATTTAGTTTCTCTTTACTTGGCAACTTTTCTTGACCCACTCATTAGGGTTCTGATACCAAACCCCAGTTCGTGGCAACGCACTGGCAACTGGCTCTTTTCCACTCATTGTGTGACTTTAAAAGAAAATCTGCACCGGTACAGTGATTTTAAGTATCCCTTTTTGATAGGGATGAAAAGATAAAATCGGGACGGTAGCTGTCATCCCTCCAACTCCCACACTGACAGCCTTTCTTTACGTCCTCATCTTTCTCTCCATCTAACTCTGCTCTGCTCTACGCCATAGTCTGATCTCGCGGACTCCCTAGTCGTCTAACGCTCTCTGTTTCCTTTCCTAGTTCCCTCATCCTTCCTCCTTCCCGTGCATAACCTGCCTGGCTTCACCCCTCGTGCCAGTTTCTGCCTTCTGGGCCCTTCACTTTCTCATTCCCTTAATTCGGTCTTTTCCACGGTCCCTAGTCCTGACTGTTTCAGTACTCGTCCCGTCGATATTTGAACTAGTTTTCTGCTTTATCAGGCCCTTTTCCTTCTCTCCATCCTTTCCTTTCATCGATAATAATTCCTATTTTTATTGTTATTTTTATTTCCCTTTCATTTTTCTCCTTTTTTAACTTTTCTTTTTCTCTCCCTCCTTCCCCTTTCCTTCCCTCTTCTTCCTTCCTTTTTTTCCTTCATTTTCCGTCATCCCGATTTTTCTTCGATTTTTCTCGCGAGGAGGGGAGAACTCTGTCCCCCTCTGGCTACGCTACTGTACATATACAGCTAGCAAGGAACGCTGTCCTCTTGTCCATGAGAGGGCTATATACATACCAGTTTGTACAAACCGGCAAGATCTGGGACAATATCCTACGCCTAACATTAAGCTTGACTTTTCACTGCAAGGATTAGCTCGATTTTTAGCCCCTACATTATAGTTACGTACCTTATTAGGATGTCACCGTACCTTCAGACGTATTCATATATGTGCATCGTCGCAGGCCTTTGATAGACATGAATATTCAGTACCGTGAACACCATGTGACCTTCTTATGAATAATAATCTGTCCAGCACTTTGGAGATTCGTGTAAATGAAAACAGGACGAAGGTTTGCAGACTCTGTATAGAATATATACAGGGGTGTATTATGATTTCTGAGAGAGCGCCATCTTTTGGAAGGCTGCTCCAGAGTCTGCTCCGCAGGCTAGTTGATAAACGCTAGGAGTATGAACTGAAGAGAATTCTCAAACTGAGAGATCTCATTTCACGGGACTGAACCATTTTTAAATTCTAAGCAAGTACTGGTGGGTTCAACAAGTTTAGCTATTGTTATCAAATAACCACACTGCGAATAATCTAGTCAAGTGGACTGTCATCTGCCTTTACCTAATGCTAGGCTTTTCTATCCGTCCATCTTGAGTGTATAAAACCAGTTACGTTAACTTTCATTCAGCTCTGTAGCAACTGAGGAAGGGCAAGGTGCTCGAAATGAACTGCAAATAAAAGTATTTTCTTTACATTGGATGATATAAAGGCATCACCATTTAGTTCCTGTCTCTTTATTTTCGTATGCGATATCCACTACGCTTGTCAAATTAACCCACAGAGTAAAATGGCACACGAAGTACACACTTTCCCCTCTTTCAAAACATCTATTTTTCAGAAACAATCTTTCCCTGGCTAATTGGAAATCTTGGTGTTCCACAAAGTGTATGATTGCAGTAAGAAATGCTTTACCTGAAAGGGCATGCAGACCTCGTGCCTCTGACTAACTATATTGTGGAGTTAAATTTAATCAGGCGTACTTGGATGTACATCCTAGACGAATAATGACGAATAATGTATATCCTAGATGAATGATCGGCGAAATTGAATCAAACACACTCAGCCGTGTAAAACTGTTTATTTATGTACGGTAGCCCTTTGTTGGCCCAAGCAGTGACAAGAGTGCAAAGTGCTTGGGAAAATTGTATTATTTAATAGTATTTGTTGAGTTGTATGTATGTATGTTTGTATGTGTGTATGTATGTATGTATGTTTGTATGTATTTATGTTTGTGAGTGTGTGGGTGCACCCGCGGTGTGTGAGCGATCCTGTGGCTATGGGTGCACTCAGCGACATGTCCTTAACAGGACACGGTACAGCCGACGAGAGCTCCGCTCTCGCACGTCTTTCCTAGCTCACGCGGAGCTCGAAACTGGCGTAGCTGCCCGAAAATTCCGTCGCTGCAATGAGAAGTCTCGCGCGGCTGCACGTGCCTGCCTTGGCAAGCAGCCCGCTCTCCAGTCACGGTCGTCTGCTGGGTTAGTTGGAGGTCAGCCAGGCCAATGGGGAAATCCCGCGAATTCCTTACCGGTACATTTCCCGCGTACCGCTAAGGAAGCGAGGGTGACTATGGGTTCACCCGCGGTGTGTGAGCGATCCCGTGGCTATGGGTGCACCCGCGGTGTGTGAGCGATCCTGTGGCTATGGGTGCACTCAGCGACATGTCCTTAACAGGACACGGTACAGCCGACGAGAGCTCCGCTCTCGCACGTCTTTCCTAGCTCACGCGGAGCTCGAAACTGGCGTAGCTGCCCGAAAATTCCGTCGCTGCAATGAGAAGTCTCGCGCGGCTGCACGTGCCTGCCTTGGCAAGCAGCCCGCCCTCCAGTCACGTACGTCTGCTGGGTTAGTTGGAGGTCAGCCAGGCCAATGGGGAAATCCCGCGAATTCCTTACCGGTACATTTCCCGCGTACCGCTAAGGAAGCGAGGGTGAGTATGGGTTCACCCGCGGTGTGTGAGCGATCCTGTGGCTATGGGTGCACCCGCGGTGTGTGAGCGATCCTGTGGCTATGGGTGCACTCAGCAACATGTCCTTAACAGGACACGGTACAGCCGGCGAGAGCTCCGCTCTCGCACGTCTTTCCTAGCTCACGCGGAGCTCGAAACTGGCGTAGCTGCCCGAAAATTCCGTCGCTGCAATGAGAAGTCTCGCGCGGCTGCACGTGCCTGCCTTGGCAAGCAGCCCGCCTTCCAGACACGTACGTCTGCTGGGTTAGTTGGAGGTCAGCCAGGCTAATGGGGAAATCCCGCGAATTCCTTACCGGTACATTTCCCGCGTACCGCTAAGGAAGCGAGGGTGTCTATGGGTTCACCCGCGGTGTGTGAGCGATCCCGTGGCTATGGGTGCACCCGCGGTGTGTGAGCGATCCTGTGGCTATGGGTGCACTCAGCAACATGTCCTTAACAGGACACGGTACAGCCGGCGAGAGCTCCGCTCTCGCACGTCTTTCCTAGCTCACGCGGAGCTCGAAACTGGCGTAGCTGCCCGAAAATTCCGTCGCTGCAATGAGAAGTCTCGCGCGGCTGCACGTGCCTGCCTTGGCAAGCAGCCCGCCTTCCAGACACGTACGTCTGCTGGGTTAGTTGGAGGTCAGCCAGGCTAATGGGGAAATCCCTCGAATTCCTTACCGGTACATTTCCCGCGTACCGCTAAGGAAGCGAGGGTGACTATGGGTTCACCCGCGGTGTGTGAGCGATCCCGTGGCTATGGGTGCACCCGCGGTGTGTGAGCGATCCTGTGGCTATGGGTGCACTCAGCAACATGTCCTTAACAGGACACGGTACAGCCGGCGAGAGCTCCGCTCTCGCACGTCTTTCCTAGCTCACGCGGAGCTCGAAACTGGCGTAGCTGCCCGAAAATTCCGTCGCTGCAATGAGAAGTCTCGCGCGGCTGCACGTGCCTGCCTTGGCAAGCAGCCCGCCTTCCAGACACGTACGTCTGCTGGGTTAGTTGGAGGTCAGCCAGGCTAATGGGGAAATCCCTCGAATTCCTTACCGGTACATTTCCCGCGTACCGCTAAGGAAGCGAGGGTGAGTATGGGTTCACCCGCGGTGTGTGAGCGAGCAGGTGGCTATGGGTGCACCCGCGGTGTGTGAGCGATCCTGTGGCTATGGGTGCACTCAGCAACATGTCCTTAACAGGACACGGTACAGCCGGCGAGAGCTCCGCTCTCGCACGTCTTTCCTAGCTCACGCGGAGCTCGAAACTGGCGTAGCTGCCCGAAAATTCCGTCGCTGCAATGAGAAGTCTCGCGCGGCTGCACGTGCCTGCCTTGGCAAGCAGCCCGCCTTCCAGACACGTACGTCTGCTGGGTTAGTTGGAGGTCAGCCAGGCTAATGGGGAAATCCCTCGAATTCCTTACCGGTACATTTCCCGCGTACCGCTAAGGAAGCGAGGGTGAGTATGGGTGCACCCGCGGTGTGTGAGCGATCCCGTGGCTATGGGTGCACCCGCGGTGTGTGAGCGATCCTGTGGCTATGGGTGCACTCAGCAACATGTCCTTAACAGGACACGGTACAGCCGGCGAGAGCTCCGCTCTCGCACGTCTTTCCTAGCTCACGCGGAGCTCGAAACTGGCGTAGCTGCCCGAAAATTCCGTCGCTGCAATGAGAAGTCTCGCGCGGCTGCACGTGCCTGCCTTGGCAAGCAGCCCGCTCTCCAGACACGTACGTCTGCTGGGTTAGTTGGAGGTCAGCCAGGCTAATGGGGAAATCCCTCGAATTCCTTACCGGTACATTTCCCGCGTACCGCTAAGGAAGCGAGGGTGAGTATGGGTGCACCCGCGGTGTGTGAGCGATCCTGTGGCTATGGGTGCACCCGCGGTGTGTGAGCGATCCTGTGGCTATGGGTGCACTCAGCAACATGTCCTTAACAGGACACGGTACAGCCGGCGAGAGCTCCGCTCTCGCACGTCTTTCCTAGCTCACGCGGAGCTCGAAACTGGCGTAGCTGCCCGAAAATTCCGTCGCTGCAATGAGAAGTCTCGCGCGGCTGCACGTGCCTGCCTTGGCAAGCAGCCCGCCTTCCAGACACGTACGTCTGCTGGGTTAGTTGGAGGTCAGCCAGGCTAATGGGGAAATCCCTCGAATTCCTTACCGGTACATTTCCCGCGTACCGCTAAGGAAGCGAGGGTGAGTATGGGTTCACCCGCGGTGTGTGAGCGATCCTGTGGCTATGGGTGCACCCGCGGTGTGTGAGCGATCCTGTGGCTATGGGTGCACTCAGCAACATGTCCTTAACAGGACACGGTACAGCCGGCGAGAGCTCCGCTCTCGCACGTCTTTCCTAGCTCACGCGGAGCTCGAAACTGGCGTAGCTGCCCGAAAATTCCGTCGCTGCAATGAGAAGTCTCGCGCGGCTGCACGTGCCTGCCTTGGCAAGCAGCCCGCCTTCCAGACACGTACGTCTGCTGGGTTAGTTGGAGGTCAGCCAGGCTAATGGGGAAATCCCTCGAATTCCTTACCGGTACATTTCCCGCGTACCGCTAAGGAAGCGAGGGTGAGTATGGGTTCACCCGCGGTGTGTGAGCGATCCTGTGGCTATGGGTGCACCCGCGGTGTGTGAGCGATCCTGTGGCTATGGGTGCACTCAGCAACATGTCCTTAACAGGACACGGTACAGCCGGCGAGAGCTCCGCTCTCGCACGTCTTTCCTAGCTCACGCGGAGCTCGAAACTGGCGTAGCTGCCCGAAAATTCCGTCGCTGCAATGAGAAGTCTCGCGCGGCTGCACGTGCCTGCCTTGGCAAGCAGCCCGCCTTCCAGACACGTACGTCTGCTGGGTTAGTTGGAGGTCAGCCAGGCTAATGGGGAAATCCCTCGAATTCCTTACCGGTACATTTCCCGCGTACCGCTAAGGAAGCGAGGGTGAGTATGGGTGCACCCGCGGTGTGTGAGCGATCCTGTGGCTATGGGTGCACCCGCGGTGTGTGAGCGATCCTGTGGCTATGGGTGCACTCAGCAACATGTCCTTAACAGGACACGGTACAGCCGGCGAGAGCTCCGCTCTCGCACGTCTTTCCTAGCTCACGCGGAGCTCGAAACTGGCGTAGCTGCCCGAAAATTCCGTCGCTGCAATGAGAAGTCTCGCGCGGCTGCACGTGCCTGCCTTGGCAAGCAGCCCGCCTTCCAGACACGTACGTCTGCTGGGTTAGTTGGAGGTCAGCCAGGCTAATGGGGAAATCCCTCGAATTCCTTACCGGTACATTTCCCGCGTACCGCTAAGGAAGCGAGGGTGAGTATGGGTGCACCCGCGGTGTGTGAGCGATCCCGTGGCTATGGGTGCACCCGCGGTGTGTGAGCGATCCTGTGGCTATGGGTGCACTCAGCAACATGTCCTTAACAGGACACGGTACAGCCGGCGAGAGCTCCGCTCTCGCACGTCTTTCCTAGCTCACGCGGAGCTCGAAACTGGCGTAGCTGCCCGAAAATTCCGTCGCTGCAATGAGAAGTCTCGCGCGGCTGCACGTGCCTGCCTTGGCAAGCAGCCCGCCTTCCAGACACGTACGTCTGCTGGGTTAGTTGGAGGTCAGCCAGGCTAATGGGGAAATCCCTCGAATTCCTTACCGGTACATTTCCCGCGTACCGCTAAGGAAGCGAGGGTGAGTATGGGTGCACCCGCGGTGTGTGAGCGATCCTGTGGCTATGGGTGCACCCGCGGTGTGTGAGCGATCCTGTGGCTATGGGTGCACTCAGCAACATGTCCTTAACAGGACACGGTACAGCCGGCGAGAGCTCCGCTCTCGCACGTCTTTCCTAGCTCACGCGGAGCTCGAAACTGGCGTAGCTGCCCGAAAATTCCGTCGCTGCAATGAGAAGTCTCGCGCGGCTGCACGTGCCTGCCTTGGCAAGCAGCCCGCCTTCCAGACACGTACGTCTGCTGGGTTAGTTGGAGGTCAGCCAGGCTAATGGGGAAATCCCTCGAATTCCTTACCGGTACATTTCCCGCGTACCGCTAAGGAAGCGAGGGTGAGTATGGGTGCACCCGCGGTGTGTGAGCGATCCTGTGGCTATGGGTGCACCCGCGGTGTGTGAGCGATCCTGTGGCTATGGGTGCACTCAGCAACATGTCCTTAACAGGACACGGTACAGCCGGCGAGAGCTCCGCTCTCGCACGTCTTTCCTAGCTCACGCGGAGCTCGAAACTGGCGTAGCTGCCCGAAAATTCCGTCGCTGCAATGAGAAGTCTCGCGCGGCTGCACGTGCCTGCCTTGGCAAGCAGCCCGCCTTCCAGACACGTACGTCTGCTGGGTTAGTTGGAGGTCAGCCAGGCTAATGGGGAAATCCCTCGAATTCCTTACCGGTACATTTCCCGCGTACCGCTAAGGAAGCGAGGGTGAGTATGGGTTCACCCGCGGTGTGTGAGCGATCCTGTGGCTATGGGTGCACCCGCGGTGTGTGAGCGATCCTGTGGCTATGGGTGCACTCAGCAACATGTCCTTAACAGGACACGGTACAGCCGGCGAGAGCTCCGCTCTCGCACGTCTTTCCTAGCTCACGCGGAGCTCGAAACTGGCGTAGCTGCCCGAAAATTCCGTCGCTGCAATGAGAAGTCTCGCGCGGCTGCACGTGCCTGCCTTGGCAAGCAGCCCGCCTTCCAGACACGGACGTCTGCTGGGTTAGTTGGAGGTCAGCCAGGCTAATGGGGAAATCCCTCGAATTCCTTACCGGTACATTTCCCGCGTACCGCTAAGGAAGCGAGGGTGAGTATGGGTGCACCCGCGGTGTGTGAGCGATCCCGTGGCTATGGGTGCACCCGCGGTGTGTGAGCGATCCTGTGGCTATGGGTGCACTCAGCAACATGTCCTTAACAGGACACGGTACAGCCGGCGAGAGCTCCGCTCTCGCACGTCTTTCCTAGCTCACGCGGAGCTCGAAACTGGCGTAGCTGCCCGAAAATTCCGTCGCTGCAATGAGAAGTCTCGCGCGGCTGCACGTGCCTGCCTTGGCAAGCAGCCCGCTCTCCAGACACGTACGTCTGCTGGGTTAGTTGGAGGTCAGCCAGGCTAATGGGGAAATCCCTCGAATTCCTTACCGGTACATTTCCCGCGTACCGCTAAGGAAGCGAGGGTGAGTATGGGTGCACCCGCGGTGTGTGAGCGATCCCGTGGCTATGGGTGCACCCGCGGTGTGTGAGCGATCCTGTGGCTATGGGTGCACTCAGCAACATGTCCTTAACAGGACACGGTACAGCCGGCGAGAGCTCCGCTCTCGCACGTCTTTCCTAGCTCACGCGGAGCTCGAAACTGGCGTAGCTGCCCGAAAATTCCGTCGCTGCAATGAGAAGTCTCGCGCGGCTGCACGTGCCTGCCTTGGCAAGCAGCCCGCCTTCCAGACACGTACGTCTGCTGGGTTAGTTGGAGGTCAGCCAGGCTAATGGGGAAATCCCGCGAATTCCTTACCGGTACATTTCCCGCGTACCGCTAAGGAAGCGAGGGTGAGTATGGGTGCACCCGCGGTGTGTGAGCGATCCTGTGGCTATGGGTGCACCCGCGGTGTGTGAGCGATCCTGTGGCTATGGGTGCACTCAGCAACACGTCCTTAACAGGACACGGTACAGCCGGCGAGAGCTCCGCTCTCGCACGTCTTTCCTAGCTCACGCGGAGCTCGAAACTGGCGTAGCTGCCCGAAAATTCCGTCGCTGCAATGAGAAGTCTCGCGCGGCTGCACGTGCCTGCCTTGGCAAGCAGCCCGCTCTCCAGACACGTACGTCTGCTGGGTTAGTTGGAGGTCAGCCAGGCTAATGGGGAAATCCCGCGAATTCCTTACCGGTACATTTCCCGCGTACCGCTAAGGAAGCGAGGGTGACTATGGGTTCACCCGCGGTGTGTGAGCGATCCCGTGGCTATGGGTGCACCCGCGGTGTGTGAGCGATCCTGTGGCTATGGGTGCACTCAGCAACATGTCCTTAACAGGACACGGTACAGCCGGCGAGAGCTCCGCTCTCGCACGTCTTTCCTAGCTCACGCGGAGCTCGAAACTGGCGTAGCTGCCCGAAAATTCCGTCGCTGCAATGAGAAGTCTCGCGCGGCTGCACGTGCCTGCCTTGGCAAGCAGCCCGCCTTCCAGACACGTACGTCTGCTGGGTTAGTTGGAGGTCAGCCAGGCTAATGGGGAAATCCCTCGAATTCCTTACCGGTACATTTCCCGCGTACCGCTAAGGAAGCGAGGGTGACTATGGGTTCACCCGCGGTGTGTGAGCGATCCCGTGGCTATGGGTGCACCCGCGGTGTGTGAGCGATCCTGTGGCTATGGGTGCACTCAGCAACATGTCCTTAACAGGACACGGTACAGCCGGCGAGAGCTCCGCTCTCGCACGTCTTTCCTAGCTCACGCGGAGCTCGAAACTGGCGTAGCTGCCCGAAAATTCCGTCGCTGCAATGAGAAGTCTCGCGCGGCTGCACGTGCCTGCCTTGGCAAGCAGCCCGCTCTCCAGACACGTACGTCTGCTGGGTTAGTTGGAGGTCAGCCAGGCTAATGGGGAAATCCCTCGAATTCCTTACCGGTACATTTCCCGCGTACCGCTAAGGAAGCGAGGGTGAGTATGGGTGCACCCGCGGTGTGTGAGCGATCCTGTGGCTATGGGTGCACCCGCGGTGTGTGAGCGATCCTGTGGCTATGGGTGCACTCAGCAACATGTCCTTAACAGGACACGGTACAGCCGGCGAGAGCTCCGCTCTCGCACGTCTTTCCTAGCTCACGCGGAGCTCGAAACTGGCGTAGCTGCCCGAAAATTCCGTCGCTGCAATGAGAAGTCTCGCGCGGCTGCACGTGCCTGCCTTGGCAAGCAGCCCGCTCTCCAGACACGTACGTCTGCTGGGTTAGTTGGAGGTCAGCCAGGCTAATGGGGAAATCCCTCGAATTCCTTACCGGTACATTTCCCGCGTACCGCTAAGGAAGCGAGGGTGAGTATGGGTGCACCCGCGGTGTGTGAGCGATCCTGTGGCTATGGGTGCACCCGCGGTGTGTGAGCGATCCTGTGGCTATGGGTGCACTCAGCAACATGTCCTTAACAGGACACGGTACAGCCGGCGAGAGCTCCGCTCTCGCACGTCTTTCCTAGCTCACGCGGAGCTCGAAACTGGCGTAGCTGCCCGAAAATTCCGTCGCTGCAATGAGAAGTCTCGCGCGGCTGCACGTGCCTGCCTTGGCAAGCAGCCCGCCTTCCAGACACGTACGTCTGCTGGGTTAGTTGGAGGTCAGCCAGGCTAATGGGGAAATCCCTCGAATTCCTTACCGGTACATTTCCCGCGTACCGCTAAGGAAGCGAGGGTGAGTATGGGTTCACCCGCGGTGTGTGAGCGATCCCGTGGCTATGGGTGCACCCGCGGTGTGTGAGCGATCCTGTGGCTATGGGTGCACTCAGCGACATGTCCTTAACAGGACACGGTACAGCCGACGAGAGCTCCGCTCTCGCACGTCTTTCCTAGCTCACGCGGAGCTCGAAACTGGCGTAGCTGCCCGAAAATTCCGTCGCTGCAATGAGAAGTCTCGCGCGGCTGCACGTGCCTGCCTTGGCAAGCAGCCCGCTCTCCAGTCACGGTCGTCTGCTGGGTTAGTTGGAGGTCAGCCAGGCCAATGGGGAAATCCCGCGAATTCCTTACCGGTACATTTCCCGCGTACCGCTAAGGAAGCGAGGGTGAGTATGGGTGCACCCGCGGTGTGTGAGCGATCCCGTGGCTATGGGTGCACCCGCGGTGTGTGAGCGATCCTGTGGCTATGGGTGCACTCAGCAACATGTCCTTAACAGGACACGGTACAGCCGGCGAGAGCTCCGCTCTCGCACGTCTTTCCTAGCTCACGCGGAGCTCGAAACTGGCGTAGCTGCCCGAAAATTCCGTCGCTGCAATGAGAAGTCTCGCGCGGCTGCACGTGCCTGCCTTGGCAAGCAGCCCGCCTTCCAGACACGTACGTCTGCTGGGTTAGTTGGAGGTCAGCCAGGCTAATGGGGAAATCCCTCGAATTCCTTACCGGTACATTTCCCGCGTACCGCTAAGGAAGCGTGGTTGACTTTTGGTTCACCCGCGGTGTGTGAGCGATCCTGTGGCTATGGGTGCACCCGCGGTGTGTGAGCGATCCTGTGGCTATGGGTGCACTCAGCAACATGTCCTTAACAGGACACGGTACAGCCGGCGAGAGCTCCGCTCTCGCACGTCTTTCCTAGCTCACGCGGAGCTCGAAACTGGCGTAGCTGCCCGAAAATTCCGTCGCTGCAATGAGAAGTCTCGCGCGGCTGCACGTGCCTGCCTTGGCAAGCAGCCCGCCTTCCAGACACGTACGTCTGCTGGGTTAGTTGGAGGTCAGCCAGGCAAATCCCGCGAATTCCTTACCGGTACATTTCCCGCGTACCGCTAAGGAAGCGAGGGTGAGTATGGGTGCACCCGCGGTGTGTGAGCGATCCTGTGGCTATGGGTGCACCCGCGGTGTGTGAGCGATCCTGTGGCTATGGGTGCACTCAGCAACATGTCCTTAACAGGACACGGTACAGCCGGCGAGAGCTCCGCTCTCGCACGTCTTTCCTAGCTCACGCGGAGCTCGAAACTGGCGTAGCTGCCCGAAAATTCCGTCGCTGCAATGAGAAGTCTCGCGCGGCTGCACGTGCCTGCCTTGGCAAGCAGCCCGCCTTCCAGACACGTACGTCTGCTGGGTTAGTTGGAGGTCAGCCAGGCTAATGGGGAAATCCCTCGAATTCCTTACCGGTACATTTCCCGCGTACCGCTAAGGAAGCGAGGGTGAGTATGGGTGCACCCGCGGTGTGTGAGCGATCCTGTGGCTATGGGTGCACTCAGCAACATGTCCTTAACAGGACACGGTACAGCCGGCGAGAGCTCCGCTCTCGCACGTCTTTCCTAGCTCACGCGGAGCTCGAAACTGGCGTAGCTGCCCGAAAATTCCGTCGCTGCAATGAGAAGTCTCGCGCGGCTGCACGTGCCTGCCTTGGCAAGCAGCCCGCCCTCCAGACACGTACGTCTGCTGGGTTAGTTGGAGGTCAGCCAGGCTAATGGGGAAATCCCTCGAATTCCTTACCGGTACATTTCCCGCGTACCGCTAAGGAAGCGAGGGTGAGTATGGGTGCACCCGCGGTGTGTGAGCGATCCTGTGGCTATGGGTGCACTCAGCAACATGTCCTTAACAGGACACGGTACAGCCGGCGAGAGCTCCGCTCTCGCACGTCTTTCCTAGCTCACGCGGAGCTCGAAACTGGCGTAGCTGCCCGAAAATTCCGTCGCTGCAATGAGAAGTCTCGCGCGGCTGCACGTGCCTGCCTTGGCAAGCAGCCCGCCTTCCAGACACGGACGTCTGCTGGGTTAGTTGGAGGTCAGCCAGGCTAATGGGGAAATCCCGCGAATTCCTTACCGGTACATTTCCCGCGTACCGCTAAGGAAGCGAGGGTGAGTATGGGTGCACCCGCGGTGTGTGAGCGATCCTGTGGCTATGGGTGCACTCAGCAACATGTCCTTAACAGGACACGGTACAGCCGGCGAGAGCTCCGCTCTCGCACGTCTTTCCTAGCTCACGCGGAGCTCGAAACTGGCGTAGCTGCCCGAAAATTCCGTCGCTGCAATGAGAAGTCTCGCGCGGCTGCACGTGCCTGCCTTGGCAAGCAGCCCGCCTTCCAGACACGTACGTCTGCTGGGTTAGTTGGAGGTCAGCCAGGCTAATGGGGAAATCCCTCGAATTCCTTACCGGTACATTTCCCGCGTACCGCTAAGGAAGCGAGGGTGAGTATGGGTGCACCCGCGGTGTGTGAGCGATCCTGTGGCTATGGGTGCACCCGCGGTGTGTGAGCGATCCTGTGGCTATGGGTGCACTCAGCAACATGTCCTTAACAGGACACGGTACAGCCGGCGAGAGCTCCGCTCTCGCACGTCTTTCCTAGCTCACGCGGAGCTCGAAACTGGCGTAGCTGCCCGAAAATTCCGTCGCTGCAATGAGAAGTCTCGCGCGGCTGCACGTGCCTGCCTTGGCAAGCAGCCCGCCTTCCAGACACGGACGTCTGCTGGGTTAGTTGGAGGTCAGCCAGGCTAATGGGGAAATCCCTCGAATTCCTTACCGGTACATTTCCCGCGTACCGCTAAGGAAGCGAGGGTGAGTATGGGTGCACCCGCGGTGTGTGAGCGATCCTGTGGCTATGGGTGCACTCAGCAACATGTCCTTAACAGGACACGGTACAGCCGGCGAGAGCTCCGCTCTCGCACGTCTTTCCTAGCTCACGCGGAGCTCGAAACTGGCGTAGCTGCCCGAAAATTCCGTCGCTGCAATGAGAAGTCTCGCGCGGCTGCACGTGCCTGCCTTGGCAAGCAGCCCGCCTTCCAGACACGTACGTCTGCTGGGTTAGTTGGAGGTCAGCCAGGCTAATGGGGAAATCCCTCGAATTCCTTACCGGTACATTTCCCGCGTACCGCTAAGGAAGCGAGGGTGAGTATGGGTGCACCCGCGGTGTGTGAGCGATCCTGTGGCTATGGGTGCACTCAGCAACATGTCCTTAACAGGACACGGTACAGCCGGCGAGAGCTCCGCTCTCGCACGTCTTTCCTAGCTCACGCGGAGCTCGAAACTGGCGTAGCTGCCCGAAAATTCCGTCGCTGCAATGAGAAGTCTCGCGCGGCTGCACGTGCCTGCCTTGGCAAGCAGCCCGCCTTCCAGACACGTACGTCTGCTGGGTTAGTTGGAGGTCAGCCAGGCTAATGGGGAAATCCCTCGAATTCCTTACCGGTACATTTCCCGCGTACCGCTAAGGAAGCGAGGGTGAGTATGGGTGCACCCGCGGTGTGTGAGCGATCCTGTGGCTATGGGTGCACTCAGCAACATGTCCTTAACAGGACACGGTACAGCCGGCGAGAGCTCCGCTCTCGCACGTCTTTCCTAGCTCACGCGGAGCTCGAAACTGGCGTAGCTGCCCGAAAATTCCGTCGCTGCAATGAGAAGTCTCGCGCGGCTGCACGTGCCTGCCTTGGCAAGCAGCCCGCCCTCCAGACACGTACGTCTGCTGGGTTAGTTGGAGGTCAGCCAGGCTAATGGGGAAATCCCTCGAATTCCTTACCGGTACATTTCCCGCGTACCGCTAAGGAAGCGAGGGTGAGTATGGGTTCACCCGCGGTGTGTGAGCGATCCTGTGGCTATGGGTGCACTCAGCGACATGTCCTTAACAGGACACGGTACAGCCGACGAGAGCTCCGCTCTCGCACGTCTTTCCTAGCTCACGCGGAGCTCGAAACTGGCGTAGCTGCCCGAAAATTCCGTCGCTGCAATGAGAAGTCTCGCGCGGCTGCACGTGCCTGCCTTGGCAAGCAGCCCGCCCTCCAGTCACGGTCGTCTGCTGGGTTAGTTGGAGGTCAGCCAGGCTAATGGGGAAATCCCTCGAATTCCTTACCGGTACATTTCCCGCGTACCGCTAAGGAAGCGAGGGTGAGTATGGGTGCACCCGCGGTGTGTGAGCGATCCTGTGGCTATGGGTGCACTCAGCAACATGTCCTTAACAGGACACGGTACAGCCGGCGAGAGCTCCGCTCTCGCACGTCTTTCCTAGCTCACGCGGAGCTCGAAACTGGCGTAGCTGCCCGAAAATTCCGTCGCTGCAATGAGAAGTCTCGCGCGGCTGCACGTGCCTGCCTTGGCAAGCAGCCCGCCCTCCAGTCACGTACGTCTGCTGGGTTAGTTGGAGGTCAGCCAGGCTAGTGGGGAAATCCCGCGAATTCCTTACCGGTACATTTCCCGCGTACCGCTAAGGAAGCGAGGGTGAGTATGGGTGCACCCGCGGTGTGTGAGCGATCCTGTGGCTATGGGTGCACTCAGCAACATGTCCTTAACAGGACAAGGTACAGCCGGCGAGAGCTCCGCTCACGCACGTCTTTCCCGGCTCACGCGGAGCTCGAAACTGGCGTAGCTGCCCGCAAATTCCGCCGCTGCAATGAGAAGTCTCGCGCGGCTGCACGTGCCTGCCTTGGCAAGCAGCCCGCCTTCCAGACACGTCCGTCTGCTGGGTTCGTTGGAGGTCAGCCGTGGCTAATGGGGAATGAATCCCTCGAATTCCGTACCGGTACATTTCCCGCGTACCGCGAAGGAAGCGAGGGTGAGTGTGGGTGCACCCGCGGTGTGTGAGCGATCCTGTGGCTATGGGTGCACTCACCAACATGTCCTTAACAGGACAAGGTACAGCCGGCGAAAGCTCCGCACTCAGCAACATGTCCTTAACAGGACACGGTACAGCCGGCGAGAGCTCCGTTCTCGCACGTCTTTCCTAGCTCACGCGGAGCTCGAAACTGGCGTAGCTGCCCGAAAATTCCGTCGCTGCAATGAGAAGTCTCGCGCGGCTGCACGTGCCTGCCTTGGCAAGCAGCCCGCCTTCCAGACACGTACGTCTGCTGGGTTAGTTGGAGGTCAGCCAGGCTAATGGGGAAATCCCTCGAATTCCTTACCGGTACATTTCCCGCGTACCGCTAAGGAAGCGAGGGTGAGTATGGGTGCACCCGCGGTGTGTGAGCGATCCTGTGGCTATGGGTGCACTCAGCAACATGTCCTTAACAGGACACGGTACAGCCGGCGAGAGCTCCGTTCTCGCACGTCTTTCCTAGCTCACGCGGAGCTCGAAACTGGCGTAGCTACCCGAAAATTCCGTCGCTGCAATGAGAAGTCTCGCGCGGCTGCACGTGCCTGCCTTGGCAAGCAGCCCGCCTTCCAGACACGTACGTCTGCTGGGTTAGTTGGAGGTCAGCCAGGCTAATGGGGAAATCCCTCGAATTCCTTACCGGTACATTTCCCGCGTACCGCTAAGGAAGCGAGGGTGAGTATGGGTGCTCTCGCACGTCTTTCCTAGCTCACCCATACTCACCCTCGCTTCCTTAGCGGTACGCGGGAAATGTACCGGTAAGGAATTCGCGGGATTTCCCCATTAGCCTGGCTGACCTCCAACTAACCCAGCAGACGTACGTGTCTGGCGGGCGGGCTGCTTGCCAAGGCAGGCACGTGCAGCCGCGCGAGGCTTCTCGTTGCAGCGACGGAATTTTCGGGCAGCTACGCCAGTTTCGAGCTCCGCGTGAGCTAGGAAAGACGTGCGAGAGCGGAGCTCTCGCCGGCTGTACCGTGTCCTGTTAAGGACATGTTGGCGGGTGCACCCATAGCCACAGGATCGCGCACACACCGCGGGTGCACCCATAGCCACAGGATCACTCACACACCGCGGGTGCATACATACATACATACGTACATACATACATACACACATACATACAAACATACATACATACTACTAGAAGGAAACATGTTGGAGAAACGGGAGGGGAATCGTGCCAGAAACAAAGAAGGTATAGGCAAGCCTTTATTAAAGGTCACACTCCTCTCGGAAACATTTTAAAAGGGTATGCAAATGTTTTGAATTAAAAGGGATACAAAAGGTAACGCAATACAACATTTATTTATGCAAACAAGAAAAAAACCCTTGGATACCTCAGCAAGATACCTTTCACCCTACGGGTGTTGAAGTAAAAAATCAGTCTAGCAGACCTAAGTAGCTTTCTCTTTTCGTACTGGGACCTTAATGATTTTTTTCAATCTTTTACGTTTCATCGTATGGTTAGTAACGTTACTTTTTCAGATAAGTTTTCTTTTACAAGCATACAAACAAACGCACTCTTTCTTTTCTGTATTATTTGCATGTAAACACCTGGAGAAGATAGGTAGGGCTTATCGAAACCTCGTGATAAAATTTAGGCTCCTCCGTGAATAGTTTGTTTATGTGTATATTACCCTGAAGTCTCTCTCTATCTTTTATATACATGTTTATATATACTTTCTATGCTCAGGACCTGCGTACCTAACTTATTTGTTACATCACTAAAGGTAGTGCCAAATATTGCACAGTTACTAAGTTACAAAGGTTTTGATTGTACTTCTATGGGCCCTTATCAAGACGAATGTTCATCATGCAGGGTTGGATACTACGGAAACAGTCTGTTGAGACGTTGTGTCTCATGTCCGAAAGGTATGTAGTTTAGTGGAGACTAAAACTGTCTGTTCGTTAGTAGTCTGATCTGTGATAACGTTATTAAGCATTCTGAGAGCGTATTGGTTGAATGGTGAGCCGCGGTACGGAATACTTGATCACATTAATTGTTATTTCATGTTCGTACCTGTAACTCACAGGGAGATGAGATATTGGACTTCATGTTTTTCACCCAGTATTAAAAGCTGTGTGTCTGAATATATGAGTGGGTGGGTGCGTTTGTATATGAAAGAGATTGAGTATAAAGAAAGCCGAGAAAGCCTTAGTCCTAATCCGATGGCTGTTGTACTAAGTGAGCAGGTAACTAAAAATGTTACTTGTACATGCATAATTAATTAAGATTTAGGTCAAATACCAGCCTTCAAAGTTAAAATAAATATTTCATTTGTTCATTTTCTGGCTTGGAGGATATTACACTACGAGATTGTAAAATTGGTGAGACGAATTTAATGATTGTTATTTTTGGCTGTTAAGCGTCAAAGTCAAAGGTCAATGATCAGTCAATGGTCTATTAGGTCTAAATTTTGCCAGAATATTCTAAGTCTGATGAATTCCAAACTTAGTGCATCGGTACCTGACCGTTGGAACATGTACAAGTGCCACATGCACAACTTCGGAAGATGCCAAAGAAAAAGGACCAAAGGAAGTTAGTCTTCAGCCTTTATCTGTTTTTCAAAATGTCGAAAAATTTCAGGAAATTTTGTTATGTAGTGAAAGTCTACAAGTGAGAAATTCATCCCCATGAATCGACTCCTGGTTGCATCTGTAAATTTCTCCAAGGATAGCCGTTGACCTGAACCCAACTATGTCAGCTTAAAAGCAGAATTCCCTGATGCCACGATGCATCGAACGATATGGGAAGAAGGATCGATGTATTGGCCTGATAGTCAGGAGTCCAATGAAAGCTCTAGGTTTTCTGCGATACTTCGAATTAAATAAGGGGAAAAAGAAAAAGGTGAAAACAGGGTGGAGTTGGCTTCGTGGTCAAAGTGTGCGGATGACTGTACTTTCCTTACTCAGCGTGCATTTTCGTAGCGTGCTATGGAGTTTCTCGCTAATGACCTAAGTGGGTTTCGGAGTGCCCAACTGGCGCCCTTGCTCATAATTTAACTGTCGAGCATTGTTATAGAGCAACGGCCCCCATACCCGCAGTGGTTTAATAGTGGGGTGAACTCTCGTTGGTCGCATGAGGAGTATGAATGACGGACTAGAGAAGAGAGCTTGCACGCTTTCAAGAAAACTTCATTTCCGGAGATTCTTAAATAATAAGACAAAACGGAATAGTTGGAAAGGGGGTGGGGTTGAACTGAAGATGCGTGTTATGCGGTAAGTGTTCTCAACTTCTCACGCGACAATTCACAAGCGAAACAAGTGGCTGAGCCAAATGTGATGGTATCGAATACATACAAATATTTTCAAAATACCAGACAAAACACAAACTCGTGAGTGAGACTTTTATCTACAAAAGCCCACATTACACAATGACGGCTCAGCTAAGTGTCTGAAGCGTTGCTGCTCTAGTTTATGTCTTGATAATCAAATCACATTGGGTTCAAATGCCGTGAACATCAAACTTCTATATTTCATATCCTCACACTTGGCAAAGTTTTTGTCTCTCGTTACTGTTAATTCAGCCATGTCGTACAGATTCCGCTACAAATTCCTTTTTATAGACCTAACTTTTTTGTTCTGCTGGCCGGTATTTTCGTAGTACAAAACTTATTGATTACGGCTAACTTTTAAAACCACATTTGAGCTTACTCCTTATCATGAAGTTATTACTTGCATTGTAGTTACCAGCTGCATTAAAATAGAGGTTACACGGTAAACCTCCTGTGGTAAGTTCGTGTCCAGTAACAAGCTGCAAAAAGCCAATTGAATTATAATGACAGTAGTTTTGTAAATTCAATTGTCTCTATACACTTAAATTGTATTGCATGAAATACAAGGATCATAAAAGTGAAGTTTTAGGTCTTGTTGTAACTGGGATTTTAAATCAAACAGCTGAAGATTATTACGAGACTAATTTATCATGGTCTGAAGGAATCCATAAGTTATTTATACTGTTGCGTTGAAGCTGGGACTTTTCCGGGATGGTAATTTTGCTAACGAATATTTTTATCTTATATCGTAAATGTTATATCTCTACTAATGTTACTCTTTACTTTTAGGTGGCTTCTACCAAGACCAAGTTGGGCAGTATTCCAACGATACCAACATAATTCAATGCAAACGATGTAACAATGGAACATTTGTCAGGGACGGAGGTGGTGACAATCCCCTCAAGTGCCAGGTTTGTCCTGAGGGTACAGTTAAATCAAGGCAAGCCATGTTTCGAGCTTGCTTTTGTCAGGAGAACTACTACCGTCGGGAACGATTCGGGGCATGCCTCCTCTGTCTAGATGCTGGTATGAATTGCTCCAATGATTATTTGAAATTAAAGTCGGGCTACTATTGGAACTGGAGTTACACCGATGTAAATATTTACAAAAAGTTTGTTTTGAACCTTCAGACATTTAATGATTCGTATAATAAGGAGACTGTCAATTTCACAGAGCCTTTTCCCATGGTCTACAAATGCCCTCAAAGATTCAAATGTGTAAACGACAACGGTGATATTAAGGGAAATTGTGCGAAGGGCTACAGTGGATGGATGTGTACTGCTTGTCAAGATGGATTCTTTCCGATTCTTGGCTACTGTCACCGCTGTCCCCCGGTCTGGGTGTTTTTTGTTGAAGTTATTGGAATCGTTTGCCTCTGTATGTGTTTTACAGTCTATCTAATTTACTGTTATAGACGCGAACATTCAAGTGGGCAACGTTCTATTATGGACATAGTACTTGCAAGAGGTAAAATTCTTCTAGGATTCTACCAAATAATGGGAGAGTTTTGGAATTCACTTGACACTGTTTACTGGCTAGGCGTTTTCAAGCAGGTGTCTTTATGGCTTGGATTTCTCCAGTTCAACGTCTCGTCAATTTTTATAAAGCCTAGTTGTTTCATTCGGCAGCTTGCCTTGACACCATATATGAAATTTATCATAGGTATTAGTACCCCAATTTTAGTGTTACTCATTGCAGCAGTCATTTACTTCCTAGGTCACGTGTTCACACTTCGCGGACGACTTGGGGGTTCTCCAAATTTTAAGCAACAGACGTCGAGCTTAAAGAAAATACAGGATAAACTCTTGGCAGTAACTCTGTTGCTTTTGTTTGTTACATACACCTCAACGTGTAACGTAACGTTTGCCCTGTTTGGGCCAGCTTGTGTAAACTTTTCATTAGATGAAAATAAAATGCATAATATTAGTCTTTTGCGATCTGACTACTCCATCGACTGTACCACACCAACCCACCAAAAATATGAAATTGCGTCTTACATTGCTTTAGTTTACGTCATCGGCTTTCCTGCTGCACTTCTATATTTGATGTGGAGGCATTATGCAGTCGGCATTCAGACTGAAGATACTACTTCCTGGTTTGGAAATGGAACAAACAGTGCTTGGTGGTTTCGATTTCTTTGTGAAAACTATAAAGATGGTTTCTGGTTTTGGGAAATCATTGAACTTGTAAGGAAGATGTCACAAACGTTCGTAGTAATCCTATTTGGTTGGAGTAGCTCTTTTTCGATAACAGTTTCTTTGATCCTTGCCGTCATCTTTCTATGTCTCCATACCTCCTATTCTCCAATGAGAGACAAGTTTGAACATTATTTACAGGTAAGCGTAATGACCATTAAACCATACTAGAATAAAACGCAACTTGTTTGTTGATGGACGCAGGTTTGGTGCCATAAATAGTTTAAAATGTTTAACCAGAAAGCCCACAGGCTTACTGACTCATTGCCGAAAGGGGATGCGTTGTTGAAGTGAGAATCATCCCTCAAATTTACCCTTCTTAAGATATCATGTTTCACGATGTTTTCACAATTAACCTCTGCTGACCTCACATGGCCTTTGAACTTTCCAAACATTTAAAAACAAAAAAGGAAAAAGGAAATGTCTTGGAAGTGATTGTAACCCTGGTCGTCTGTGTGAAAAATTGAGCACTTTCCAGCATACCATCAACCAACTCGTTACACACACGGTATATTTAATCATCGTATAGTCACAGAATCCTTCATACATGTACATAATTAGGTAATTAAAATAAGAATGACCAGATACTGTTACAGTTGCCTTTAAAAAGTAAATGTTCTCCCTTTGCTGTACCGCTCACTGTCTATTCAGATTACGAGAATTCCATAGGCTCACCTGTGATGACCTTAGATGACCTTCGACCTGTAAAAACCTCTCTCTTAATGTGACAAAACTATATAACAACAATACGAAAAAATCCATCACTAGAAATATCATGTTTATTCTAGGTTTTTGGTTTTCGACCTCTGATGGCCTCAAATGACCTCTGAAACAGTGAAATAATATACTTCTTCCTCTCAGTATGATAAATTTATGTACCAACTATGAAAAGTGTCCATCATTGCTCTCATGAGCTATCGTTTTTATAAGCAGTGGTTAACATTCCCGCGTTATTCACCTCCAGTGACCTCATATAACCTTTGACCTACCCCAAAATCAATGGGTCGCCTTCTGACTATAACGCATCCACATGCAAAGTATGAAAGGTATCCATGTCTCCCACTCAGCTATGATGCTTACTGTGTTTTCGACATATGATTTCTGGTGACCCCACATGATCTTTGATTACCTATCACAACAACAGTCTTCTTTCTCACAATATGATAATTTTATATTCTAAATTATAAGAAGTATCTATCATTGCCATCTTTACCCTAAAAAAGGTCTGGTCAAATTTGAACCGAATCTGATCAGAGGAACACCGAACAGGAATCTGATCAATTATTTGACTAGATTTGGTTCAGAAATGATCAGAATTGGTTCATGTTTGAACCTAATCTAGTCAAATTTTTGACCAGATTCCTGTTCGGTCCCCCTCTGATCAGACCTTTTTAGAGTGAATTGAGAAACCGTGTTTACAAACTAAGACACAGACACACGTGTATACACATATACATACAACCGACAGGGTGATTGTATGGATTCCTTTCGCCTCCGATAAGGAATCTAAAATTGATAACTCAATAATTTTTTATATTTATGTTAATTCTCTCTCTGTTACTAACAGCTTGCATCACTTTGGGCCATTTTCCTGAACATGTTGGTAGCTATTGTGCGCGTTACAGACGAGCTTAATTCTGTCTACGTCCATACAGCGATGACTATTACACTGATTCTCCTGAACTTGAGTGTTGTTTCTATTGTAATCGGTACGTACCTTACATTGTTTAATAAAAATGTCTGTCCGTTTCACATTACCATATCACAATTTAAAATTCAATTGACTGGATCACTAGATTGGCCTCCTTTTAGAGTATCCCTATGATTTTAAAAGATTAAACAACAAGTTTGTGAAAATTTGGAGTGACAATTTCTTTACAATATCAGCTTATCGTATTATCACTTTTTTAATAGCGTGCTGTGAGGTAAGAAATATTAGAATTACACAGTTGTGCACTAAGAACATAACAGTAAGACGAAGACCTCACAGTCTTGCCTTAATTTGCAACAGAGGGTAAATAATGTGTTCCTTGATTCCAGCCATATACAATCTTGGGTACCCTTCGCCGTTTACATCTGGCATTAACACCAAAAGTTCATGAGTGTGATCTCACGTAAAGTTAGAGTTAGACGAGGTTTTGCCGCTCAGTTTCTAACCAATTGGTTTAAGTCGGCCGGCCACGGCCTTTTTACAGTTTTGGCTTACTGGCTTGTTTGCCCTACTCCATTGCTTATGCTGAGAACCAAGCACAATGGCAGTAGGTTCCATTTTCACGTAAAAGGCATTACCCTGCCTCAATTGGGCACTTTTAGTGCCTGTACGAAGTCGCATTGTTGTGTAGATGTAAGGATAGCACTATATAGATTTATAACTGTTTCTTGATTTTAGAGTTCTTCTTTTTTTCTTAACGCAATTTACCATTTTAGTTAAAAATGATTACAAAAGAAAAAATACCACATTTTCAAGACTGTACCCATTTGCTTTGAGCGATTGACATTTTTGGTATTCTTGGTTTTTAACAGGAAAGACATTTGTTAGCCTTATCAAATTAATTTACAAGTCGTGTAGTTGCAAATGTGTCCCACGCTGCTTCGCAAGATTGTGTAAGAAACATAGGGATGTATCTTATTGTATATCTGAACAAGTCGAAGACCAATGTCCAACAGAAGACTCTCCATTCATTCAGCATTGCTAGCTCAAAGTGTCGAGAAAGCCAACAAATGTAAGACAAAATCGCTTGCCTTTTAATTTAAACCAATCTGAAGTCCTTATAAACGTTCTGAACCTGTTCACAATCAAGCTTTTTTCGCCCATTTAATGTTTATTTCTTTCATTGTTGTTTCCTTGTATATCACTTTTTTATTAATCTATCAACACCAATCTCCCACCTCTTCAGTTTTGAGTGGCGTTTCGTCCAGAAATGCTAACTTCGTCAAATAAATTACACACACCCTTGTCTGTTATGAGAAACATAGGAAGAAAATGCTATGTGTTTCACAATGAGTTTGAGTTCTTTAGTGCCTGCCCTGATGTGGAGGAAAGCTCAAATCATTATCTAATATCACAGCGGATATTTTGGTAGACTTTCACTTTGCACGTAACATTACGAACATGTATGGATAGATTGTATGGTACTGGGAGGGACAAAAAAGCTTTGAAGGGGATAAAATATTCTTTAGGGGAGAGAAATATACTGAAATGCATTAAGGCAATAGTAGTTTTCTATTTTCTAGGGAGGGACCGAGCCTCTCCCCTCCTCCTCCACCCCTGGCTACATATTTGGTCGAAATAGCATGATGTTACGACTGAAAAGGTTTCGTGAAAATTGAGATGTGTCGAAACATTGAAAATCTTTTTTTTCTTTCCTGATCATTTCTATCCCCAAATCGTATTATTCCAGCATTATTAAATAAACATATTTCAACTGAAGCTTTTGAGGATATTTTTCATTGAAATAAAAACGATTACGATGAACGATGGGAGTTTAACATTGCAAATTGTACGTCCGATTCCATTTGAACTTGGTATTATATAATATAAACATTTTGAGGGCGAAAGCCAAGATTACTATCCCAAACAAATCTCCCTTCAAAGATTTTATAGAATGTTGAATCTTCTTCCCAACACTTTACTGAGAAGTTCACGGAAAGCTCTCGCAAACCCACAGTTGTACATGATGATTCAGTTGTACCAGCATGTTAATCAGCATCCCCCTACTTATAGGCATTATTTTTTTTGTATTTAAGTTTATTAACTTTCTTTACCTTGCAAATTTTCATCTTGAGATTTTGGACCCTACTTCACCTGTAAAGCATTAAGTAACTCTCATAGCAGAAACCCTTTATGTTTCAGATTTAAGTTTAAGTTTATTTTTCAACTTGAAAGTACTGTACAAATTATCATAATGTTTTTGTTTATGCTACAGCCTATTCGAAATGTCACTGGGGGTGAAAAAGCCAGACGGAAGCAAAGTTTTTTATTACAAATCCGGCCCCACAGAGGATAAGAAGACATACTGAGCGTTAACTGTAAGCGAGAACAAATGACAACAGAGGAATCCCCAGACAAGCTCCCCACATGTCTTATCTGGACTTGTGAATGGCAAGCGTTTCCTTATTTACGCTGGTGCCATAACAGATATCTATTGCTAATAGACGAAATCGTTTTTTTGTCTTCAAAAGTAATAAGGTGAATTCTTAGTGTAACACAGTCCAAATTGTTACAGCTTAAGCTTATATTTTCAATAAAGGACAATTTTATCACGTATAAATCAAATAAATATACTAATGTTTCTTATCGTGACTCCCGGATGTCAGATGTAGTCCTCATTATTTTATATTTTAAGTCCCTCATACATCTAGATAGTTTAGGTAACATGGTTAAGTTTGTGAACTTTCAACTCATTATCACTTACCACGAACTACATGCACTTATTACTCTCTTTAAATAAATATATATTTAATATTAAAGTTTTAGAATTATACGGGACATTTTCTAAACCCCTTGTGATCCATTGTGCTCATATTAGTAGGCAAAGATGCATCAGTAAGTGAGATAAAGTAATACATCAAATTTAACTTTTAATGTACTTTATTTTACTTTGTTTATATCTGTGAGTATTAAAACTTTCATACTTTTACTCTTAACACTAAAATAATATTTTGAAAATGATCACCAAATGCCCAGCCCTTCAAAACAGGAAAAAAGAAACATACCAAACACATCAAACTGGTTCTTACTAGAGCTTGCACAAAGCGAAATAGTTAGTTACCTTATGGATATTTATTTAGCAATCCGGTTTACCCCACATAGTCCCATCCAGCCTTTGTAGTGGAATTATTTAACATGAACCATATAGTGTAAGTATGAAAGAAGAAATTTTTGCAAAGTTGTAACTTTGACCCATCCCTTTCCTGAAATGGTCTTCTAAGGTCATCTCGTAACACAGATTTCTTTGATGTGACAAACAGGAACGCCTGTCTATATCAGGAAAGTTAAAATTCCTAGACAGAATTGTTCTTTTTGAAAAGACCTTTTCTAAAACCTTCTAGTCTAGGCATTTTCAGCTATGTATGCATTGCCCAGGAAAATATCTGTTAGAAACTTGTAAAACTTTTACACAGCATTTGATAAGCCAATGTGGTTTCTATGGTTTAATTTGAATTGACTATGAACCAATACTGGTGAACTTTTGTGGTGGAGAGCACATTGCCATGAAACAAAATACATAGACAAAGAAACAGAAGGCCACGAGAAATGTCTCAGTTTTTCTTTATTATTTACGTAATTGCTCAAGTGGGCTTAGACAATTTCCGTAAATGCCCTACATCTATGGTAACAGACGAGAGTTCTTTTTTATGCTTGGAAGGGTATCTAAGCTAGGAAATTAGAGTATAGTTAAGGGAAAAATGTATTTCACGAGTAGAAATATATATGAAATGTTTGCATATAGCAAATGTTATTATATGCTGTATCGACGGCCACATAAGGCATTGAAGTAAAGATCTTTGGGGGTATATTTTCGTTCTGTTCAGTACCAGACTCTGGTATACTTATTCCCATTTTTGTAACAAATTTACATTTCATTCTTTTCCGGTTGCAAACAGTGTGACTGTTATGCTTTGTGCAGAGACTAAATATCATGATGTAAAACAAACTTAATATAATTTATGTTATAAATTTCGTAATCGATAATCGTAACTTTGCGCTTGTATTTTAAAATGCAAAAAACCAGAGAAATACATTTACGTAAACATCAAAACATTTATAGCCATATCTTTCAATTGTTGTTTATAAATGTGGGATGATTTAAATCAGAAGATTAAAGGTCGTGATGTTGATTACATATGATGTATTCGACTCGATAGAGAGGGGGAACGATATTCCAGGGGTAGAAGGAAAGGTGTTCCATACCCCGGGGGAGCAGACTCGGTGGAGACTAGATCGCTCTCTGAGATTCGTACTTCCAAGACGGCTTCATGGCCCAACGGGTTTAGGCATCTGTACGTTAAGCGGAAGGTCTGAGTTCGAGTCCCAGTGGAGCTGGTCTTTTTTCACCGAGTTATATATATGTGGGTCGAACATGGTAAGATCGACTGTAAATGTAGGTCGAAAAGTTAGTAACTGGTTCGATCATGAAAAGCAACCCAAGTACTGGCAGGAAAGAAAAGAAGGAAATTTTCCAGAACGAAAATTAAAGCCACGCGGGGTTTGAACCCGGGACGTTCGCTTTCCGGGCGGCTGCCTTTACCACTGCACCACCGTGACTAACGTGATTTTCGGCTCGAAACAAGGTACAAATACCGCATTACACAACACGTTCGACCTATCTAATTTACCCGTTTCGGGATTTTCACACTTTGTTTGGTAACAAGGAGGGAAAATTGTGGCATGCGGTATTTGTACCTTGGCTCGAGCCGAAAATCATGTTAGTCACGGTGGTGCAGTGGCAAAGGCAGTCGCCCGGAAAGCGACCTTCCCGGGTTCAAACCTCGTGTGGCTTCAATTTTCCTTCTGGTTTCTTCTTTCATTCTTCCCTTGTTCAAAAGGCTATGCCAGTACTTGGGTTGATTTTCGTGATCGAATCAGTTAGTAACTTCTCGACCTATAAATATATATATATACATATATATATATATATATATATATATATATATATATATATATATATATATATATATATATATATATATATATAATTAAAGAGGAGAGTTCCACGTGTACTCCGAGAAAGTAAATCGTAAAACAGGAAACAAATAAATGCATCACTAGTTGACTTAAAGAGTACAAAATAATCCAAGATTTAATTCGAAATTTTCGGTTCCCCTGGAACCTTCGTCAGCGAGATCAGACAGTGAAGTGAGTACAATAATTAACTTAGCCAACAGCGGTGATACAGCTTAAAAATACAAGATGATAGGTGATGAAAAGGTGTAAATAAGTGGAATAAACAATTACGTTGTCTGATGGAAAGTGTACTGATTAAAAACACCGAGGTCTTTGTTTAGCCCCGTGATGTGTGAATTTAGTTTCAAAATCCAATTAAGTTCGGCGGACTTGCGGTGTTCAGTACAAACAAAATTGCTTGCAATGAGGGTGACTTTAAGATTTTCAAGGGAATGCCGGGGAAGATTTAAGTGCTCCGCTACGGGGAAACCTGGAGTGTTATCACGAATAGACTTTTTATGGTTGTTAAACCGCTTTTTGTTGCAGCCAGTGTTGCTCTTAATAGTGTGACCAGGGGTGGATAATTTGGCGGAAGTAAGGAGTCTTCTGAGATTAGGGGGTGTACTTAAAGCTGCCGCTCTCCAGCGTCATGATCTTCTATCCTACAAAGTTAAAACCCCCAGTATACGTATCCCCCTTGTTTTCAATTTTCATCCTCTAATCCCGCGACTTGCTCGCACCTTGAAACAAACTTTTGCCACCCTTACAGACGAACCCACTCTCCCGACTATCTTTTCCAACCCTCCCCTCCTGGCCCTCCGTCAACCCCCTGGCTGCAACAAAAAGCGCTGCCAGATCTGCAAACACATCACCCTTGGAAAACATGTCAACATCCCCAGTGTAAAATTTGCCATGAATCCCCCTAATCTAAATTGTGACTCTTGTAATGTGGTTTACATTTTTCACTGTAATTTATGTAATGAGGGTTTTACGTAGGTGAAACCAAGACTTCCTTTCGCTTTAGGTTTAACAACCATAAAAAGTCTATTCGTGATAACACTCCAGGTTTCCCCGTAGCGGAGCACTTTAATCTTCCCCGGCATTCCCTTGAAAGTCTTAAAGTCACCCTCATTGCAAGCAATTTTGTTTGTACTGAACACCGCAAGTCCGCCGAACTTAATTGGATTTTGAAACTAAATTCACACATCACGGGGCTAAACAAAGACCTCGGTGTTTTTAATCAGTACACTTTCCATCAGACAACGTAATTGTTTATTCCACTTATTTACACCTTTTCATCACCTATCATCTTGTGTTTTTAAGCTGTATCACCGCTGTTGGCTAAGTTAATTATTGTACTCACTTCACTGTCTGATCTCGCTGACGAAGGTTCCAGGGGAACCGAAAATTTCGAATTAAATCTTGGATTATTTTGTACTCTTTAAGTCAACTAGTGATGCATTTATTTGTTTCCTGTTTTACGATTTACTTTCTCGGAGTACACGTGGAACTCTCTTCTTTAATTATGTTTGGACCACCCCTTGACGGTGCCGCTCTCCACGCCAGAAGACAACATGAGTACCTTCTGTACAAACATGCCAGAAATCGGTCAGACATTGTTTTCTTAAGCCAATGCAAGAAGCTGGGTATCATCCCGAAAGGGCTTCGCCTAATCAACCCCCTCCAAGGAAATGAAGGTCCTCATGAAATCATCGCCCAGAAAATCTGTGACAAGGCTTCCAACAAGCTTCGTAACATTACTTTGAAGGCGGCCTACGCTAAGCAGGATCACCTATCCAGGAATATACAATCCTCCACCTCTCACATTCAGGACATTTTGCCCCCCGAAATTGACACATCAAAAGTTTTCAAGGCCTTAGACCACTCCTACAAACGGAATATCAAAACTTATTGTAACCGAAAACTCGGTAAACTGAACAAACTGGCTAAGGAAGACCCCCTACTGAAACATCTTGCAGCGCATGAACACCCTGCCATCAGCAAAATGTTCCCTTTAAACTCTGCTCGACGACAGAGTAACGACAGTGGCAAGGTAATCAACCTTTCTGACTATAAACTTTCTAGAGAGGAGACATCCGTACTAGAAAAGGGTCTATCGTTCTGCCCTTCCAGCAAATTAGATGCCATTGGTCTCTGCACCGACTTAGACGATTTTACCAGGCGGATAAGACTTCGCGAATACTTCGCAGATTCCGAGGATTCTACTTCAACTCCCACTGGGAACACCTCTAAAGAAAAATTCAAATGGACCCCGCCCGAAGGACGCAACATTCACATTGACAATTTTGCTAAAGCCGCCAAAAGGCATCTTGATGCCTTTTTAAGGAGTAACGCATCCGCCGTTACCAGTTTAACGAAAGGGGAGTTTGGTGCCATCAAGAAGCTACAAAACAACAAATCCATCATCATCCGCCCTGCAGACAAAGGAGGCGCCGTTACCGTCCTCAACACCAAGGACTACATCAACGAAGCCGAAACCCAATTGAAGGACACTAGATTTTACGTTCAACTTAACTGTAGTCCCATCAACCGTTTTAATTCTTTTACAAAGGAACTCTTGGATGATCTTTCAGAACGTATTTTTTGTACGGTAAGCAAACTACTCCCCTCTAAACCTAGAACAGGCTACTTTTACACCCTGTCCAAAGTTCACAAACTTTCTAAGGTTCTCCACAGCTATTTAGCTGGTAGATATGAATCCAGTTCCCCCGCCCCTGGTTTTAACAATTTAACAGTTCCCGAGATTTGCCGCCTAGCAAGGATTCACTCCGTTGAAGTACCAGGCAGACCTATTATTTCGGGTATCGGGACCCTCACTGAAGGCCTTTCTGGCTATGTTGATAGTATCCTCAATCCCCTACTTCGTAAAATTCCTAGTTACCTTCAGGATACCACGCACTTTCTTAGGACTGTTTCCGATATAGGCACCCTCCCAAAGGATGTTCTCCTTGTTTCTATGGATGTTACCTCATTTTACACAAACATTCCACATGAGGAGGGTGCTCTTGCTTGTAAGGAATTTCTTCTCGATCACACCGCTGATACTGAACTTGCGTGTGATCTGTCCAAAATTATTCATTTCATTCTTAAGAATAATTTTTTCAGTTTCAATGGAAAATTTTTTCAACAAGTCAAAGGTACCGCCATGGGCACAAAAATGGCACCTTGTTATGCCAACATTTTTATGCATAAACTCGAAGTTGATATGTTTAGTAAATTCCCTTTAAAACCATCTTACTATCACCGCTATATTGATGACATCTTTTTTATTTGGACACATGGCAAGGAAGCTCTTGAACTTTTTAAGGATCATGTCAATTCTTTTCATTCTAGTATTAAGTTCACTTTTGAAGTTTCAAGTACCCAAATTCCGTTTCTCGATGTGCTAGTTAAATTGAAGGATGGCACCCTCTCTACTTCCCTATACTGCAAACCTACTGACAAACACCTCTTGCTTCATTTTGATAGTGTCCACCCCTACAAACTTAAAAAGTCAATTGTGTATAGCCAATGTCTTCCCGTTAAACGCATTTGTTCCGACCCTATCGACTACGAACGCTCAATTTCTTCTCTCACCGGGCATTTTCTTTCAAATGGCTACCCAATACATATTATTAAACAGGGTGTACTTAAAGCTGCCGCTCTCCAGCGTCATGATCTTCTATCCTACAAAGTTAAAACCCCCAGTATACGTATCCCCCTTGTTTTCAATTTTCATCCTCTAATCCCGCGACTTGCTCGCACCTTGAAACAAACTTTTGCCACCCTTACAGACGAACCCACTCTCCCGACTATCTTTTCCAATCCTCCCCTCCTGGCCATCCGTCAACCCCCTAATCTCAGAAGACTCCTTACTTCCGCCAAATTATCCACCCCTGGTCACACTATTAAGGGCAACACTGGCTGCAACAAAAAGCGCTGCCAGATCTGCAAACACATCACCCTTGTAAAACATGTCAACATCCCCAGTGTAAAATTTGCCATGAATCCCTGTCACGGTTGAGCCAACTTATTTGGAAGAGCGCCACCACTCGGGGAAAGTTCAAGAATGATTGACAAGAGCTTGCACGTGCAGCGGAACTGTACCGGAAGGGTTTCCTGGAAAAGTCTAAAAATAGTTGCCGACAAAGGGACGAACGGAAACAGACTTGGGGCATAGCAGATGGACTGGTGAGAAAATAAGGGATTCGAGAGAATCATTCTGACAATCAATGGAAGCAGATCAACTCTGACATAATTGGATATATTAATTAATTGATATGATTTTCGAAAGGAGGAGATGGTGAGGGATTGTTTGATAAAGTGAATTGGAAGATCCGTATTTTGGACTGAGATACGTAGTCACGGGCGCCGAATTTAATTTTATTAAAGGAGGACCAGTTTGCTTCGTCATCTGGGTGACAAAGGCACGAGTACCATACTCTGCTGGTGGCGGACCGAGCTGCATGGTGACAACGACGGGACTAGCGAAAGCGAACTCCAGGAGTCGGTTATCACGCGTATCAGGAGAAGTCAGAAAAGAACCAGAAGGAAACCGAAAAGGGCCCTCGCGTCGCGTAAGTGATCACAATTAAGATAATTTAGTGGGGTAGATAATTCACCGGTGTACTAGGCCGATAGGATTAAGGTAAATATATGTTGTAAATTGAAACTCATTGATCATCATTTAATAATTTGAGAAAGAGACAAAATAATCAAGAATCATTGTTGAAATCTAGAGAATCTTCTCAATCAAATTTTTCTGATCTTCATTGTGTGTGAAAATTATTTTGCCAAATTTCGCTGGCAGGGAGGAAACAACCTGGGGTCGCAACAGAAGGGCGGCATTCGGCTTAGTTGTGACAAATAAATGGGGGCCTATATCCGGGAAGATCAGAAATTCACATGAGAAGAAGTAAATTCGTTATACTATTTTGACTGTGGTACTTACATTTTAGTTTTAAAGGGTTGAAGTGAATTATCAGATTGTGTACATTTGAAACTAATCTTTTTGAGCTTGTTAAAGTACGTGAAGGGTTCAACAATGAATGTTAAGGAGTTAAAGGAGTTAGGAGTTGACATGGGTTTAAGTGGCGAAAATTTATTAGAGTTTGTGAAAGTACAACAACAAATTTTGAAAGAAGAAAAGAAAAGCGAGAAAGAATTTCAGCTCGCCAAATCTGCCCAAGAAAAAGAGTTTGAACTTGCTAGACTTGAAAGGGAAAAAGAATTAAAGAAGTCAGAAAAGTCTAGACTTGAAAAAGATATGGAACTTATTGCATTAAGAAATCGAACGGGAGGTGACGAGGATTTATTACACTCCTCTACTGCTTCAAACCGGAGTAACGGCAATCCTAGCAGAATACCTACACCCAAAATGCCACACTTCGATGAGAAGGATTTAGATGCCTACCTTCTAAGATTTGAAAGGTTTGCTTCGGCACAAGATTGGCCTCGAGATCAGTGGGCATTGAACCTGAGTTTATGTTTAAAGGGAGAAAGTCTGCGAGTCTACTCAAGGCTTCCGCCAAATGACTCGAAAGATTATGACAAATTAAAAGAAGCCTTGTTGAAAAGATTTCAGTTTACTGAAGAGGGGTTTCGCCTAAAGTTTAGGAAAGAGAAGCCAAAGAAGGGTGAAACAGCAACACAATTTATGGCTAGGTTAGAAAATTATTTTTCAAGATGGTTAGAACTGGGAAAGGTAAAGAACACATTCAAAGATGTAGTTGATCTTATGTTAAGGGAACAATTTTTGAATATTTGCAACAAAGAGTTGTCACTTTTTCTACGTAAACATGATTGCAAGTCGGCAGAGAAATTAACAGAACTAGCTGATAAGTTCTTAGAAGCCCATGATCATGGTTGGAGAATTGGGTTAAGTATCCCCAAGACAAGAGAGGGCCTGATGTCAAAATGGATGACAACTTGAGTCAGAATAATTTTGAGAACAAATTTCGGTCAAATGGTCAGAAGAAAATTGGCCCAAAATGTTTTGTATGTGGTAAGGTAGGCCACAAGGCAAGTGACTGTAGACAAAAATTTTCAGCGGGGTTTACGAAAGCCCAATCTGCAGTCACGAGTGAACAGGTATCTGGTGTGAAACCAAGTACCCAAAAAGAGGTGAAACAAAATGATCACCAAACTGGTCAAACTGCCAGTACATGTCTTATGAAACAAATTGAAGAAAGTGCTGGTCATACAATTAATTTGGCATGTGCGCACGATATTCCTATTGTTAGTGCGGCATGTAAGGAACCTTGCGAACTAACAGAGAAAATTCTGGAAAATGTTTTAGAACGTATGCCTGTAGTAGAGGGATACCTTGGAGGGAAAAAGGTTTCAGTCTTGAGAGACAGTGGGTGTTCAGGAGTCATTGTGAAGAGAGCTCTAGTCTCTGATGATCAGTTGACAGGTGTAGATCAACTGTGTGTGCTGATTGATGGCACTGTGAGAAAGACCCCTGAAGCACATATTGATGTAAGCACCCCCTTTTTCACAGGGCCCCTTAAGGCACTATGTATGAGAAATCCAGTGTATGATTTAATCATTGGAAATATTGAAAGGGTTAGATGATGACCCTGATCCTGAGTGGGACAAAAAGACCACTGCGGGGGAAAATCTGGAACAAAAAATAGTCCAGAGAAGTAACCAAAATTCTTCAAATGTAAGCGAAGAATTAGTTCAGGACTCAACAGAGGAGTCAGCACTAACTGTTGCAGTTAATGAAAATTCTAAGGTGACAGACAAATCAAAGGATGAAGTCACTGATGTTGTAGGTGCTGTGGAAACTAGAGCACAAAAACAGAGAAAAAGTGAGAAAATTCGGCCACTTCGAACGGCGAGTGTGCCCATTGAAAATGTTACGCCTGAGCGGTTAAAACAAGCTCAGAAGGAGGATTCGACTCTGAAAAATTGTTTGAGTCAAACAGGAATTAAAAGACCTCTTAAGGGAAAGCAAGGGACTACAGAATTTCTCTTGAAGAAAGAAATCTTGTACCGTAGAGTATCTGAAAACGAGAAGGTTAAAGATCAACTTGTAGTGCCAAATGCATACAGAGAACAAGTTATGAAATTGGGTCATGATTCTATTATGTCAGGTCACTTAGGTATTTCTAAGACGTCAGACAAGGTGTTATCTCAGTTTTATTGGCCTGGTGTAACGGCTGATATTTATCGTTATTGTAAATCATGCGATGTGTGTCAGAGAACTTGCGACAAGGGAAGGGTAACTAAAGTTCCATTGGGACGTATGCCTTTGATAGACACGCCTTTCAAAAGGGTGGCTGTTGATATCGTGAGACCAATCTCTCCAGTTTCTAGGAACGGGAATAGGTATATATTGACGTTAGTCGATTACGCAACCAGATTCCCGAAGCTGTCCCCCTACCCAGTATTGAGACAGAAAGGGTTGCTGAAGCCTTGGTAGATATATTTTCGCGAGTTGGGGTTCCGTCTGAAATTTTAACAGACAGAGGTTCACAATTTACCTCAGACTTAATGAGGGAGGTGAGTCGGTTGTTGTCGCTGAGACAGCTCACCACAACGCCATACCACCCAATCTGTAATGGATTAGTCGAGAAATTCAACGGTACATTAAAAAGAATGCTTAAACGTATGTGTGAGGAGAGACCCAACGACTGGGACAGGTATGTAGGGCCTTTACTTTTCGCTTACAGAGAGGCTCCGCAGGCTAGTACAGGTTTTGCCCCATTCGAGCTCCTCTATGGAAGGACTGTAAGAGGTCCAATGGCTATTCTTAAGGAAATGTGGACCTCAGATGTAGAGGACCCAGAAATTAGGTCAACTTATCAATATGTTCTAGATTTGAGGGAAAGACTAGAGAGTACCTGCGCTCTGGCTAAAGCAGAATTGCAAAAATCTTCAGAAAGGTATAGGAAATATTACAATAAGAGGTCAAAGAATCGAAAATTAAAACCTGGCGATTCAGTGTTGATTCTGCTCCCTACGGACCAGAACAAATTATTAATGCACTGACTGGAAAGGGCCATTTACAGTGTTAGACAATGTAGGAGAAGCGAGTTATGTGGTAGAAGTCAATGGCAAACCAAAGAGTTTCCATGCAAATTTATTGAAGGAGTATATTACAAGGGAAAGTCCCAATGCTGTCGGGGCTTCCGTACTTTCAATGTCGGATGCAGAAGAGCAGGAGAGTTGTTTTGAAATTCCGCAGCTGCACACAAATCAAAGTGAAACCGCTGCAGATATTGTTATCAATGAAGAGTTGAATGGATGTCAAAGTAATGAGGTCAAATGTTTGTTTACCAATTTTTCTGATGTAATGAGTGACGTGCCTGGTCGAACAAATGTAATTGAATGTGATATCAAGGTTACTACTGAGGAACCTATTAAGACAAAACCATATCCGTTGCCATTTGCAACCAGAGAAACTGTAAAGGTTGAGATTCAGAAAATGATAAAATTGGGTGTTATTGAACCTTCGAATTCGCCTTATAGTTCTCCTGTGGTACTGGTACCAAAACCAGATGGGTCAAAGAGATTCTGCGTAGATTATCGAAATATTAATAAGGTTACTGTTTACGAAGCAGAGCCAATGCAATCGCAAGATGACATATTTTCGAAATTAGCTTCTGATAATTATTTTAGTAGAATCGATCTTACAAAGGGTTACTGGCAGGTGCCCATGGCACCCTCAGCCAAGGAGAAAACTGCCTTTGCAACACCAGACGGGTTGTGGCAATTCACAACCATGCCATTTGGACTGGTCCAGGGACCAGCAGTGTTTACAAAGTTAATGCGTATGATTTTTAGAGATGTTCCAAACGTTGATAATTATTTGGATGATATTTTAGTTCATACCAAAACATGGGATGAACATATGAAGACACTTCAGGTAGTTCTTCAGAAATTGAAAGAGAGTGGACTAACTGCTCGACCGAGCAAGTGTGCAATTGGTTACACCAAATTGGAATTTTTAGGGCACACCATTATAGGAGGCAAGTTGGGTCCCAAGCAGAGTACCCTGGACAAAATTCAGGAGGCACCGAGACCGGAGACTAAAACTCAAGTCAGGTCATTCCTAGGTCTCACAGGCTATTATAGGGACTACATTCCCAATTATTCAGCTGTAGCTGCACCATTATCAGATTTAACTAGGAACGGTAGACCAAACAGAGTAGAGTGGGGTAGTGCACAAGAGAAAGCTTTCAAGGATCTCAAGGGGGCTTTAGTAAGTCCACTTCTCCTCCGACTTCCTGATGTTAACAAGGGGTTTGTGTTGAGAACCGATGCTTCCGATGTAGGAATCGGAGCCGTGCTATTACAAGAACATGAAGGGGAATTATTTCCAGTTTCATATGCTAGTAGAAAGTTGTTGCCGGCCAAGGGAAAGAAATTATTCAGTAATTGAACGAGAATGTCTTGGATTAGTCTGGGCTGTTCAAAAATTTCATGTTTATCTTTATGGGAAGAAATTTGTTTTGCAGACAGATCATGAGCCGCTGGTATACTTGAACAGAGCCAAGTTACTAAATTCAAGGATAATGAGATGGGCGTTAGTTTTACAAGAGTACAGGTTCACTTTACAATCAATTAAGGGAAAACATAATGTTGGTGCAGATTACATGAGCCGTATGTAAATAAATGTATATACTTGTGAAACTGAAGTCTAAGCTGCAAATGAAGTGTAAATAGCCTTTGATAATTTCGTTATTTTTATTTTGATACTTTGTACATGTATGATTGTAGGGATAGTTGTTGGGGTTATCGTAACGAAATACTTTTATATCATATGATTGTGTCTTCAAATAAGTAGGTCAGTTGGACAAATATTGAAATATTTATCTTAAAGGGGGAGTAATTGTCACGGTTGAGCCAACTTATTTGGAAGAGCGCCACCACTCGGGGAAAGTTCAAGAATGATTGACAAGAGCTTGCACGTGCAGCGGAACTGTACCGGAAGGGTTTCCTGGAAAAGTCTAAAAATAGTTGCCGACAAAGGGACGAACGGAAACAGACTTGGGGCATAGCAGATGGACTGGTGAGAAAATAAGGGATTCGAGAGAATCATTCTGACAATCAATGGAAGCAGATCAACTCTGACATAATTGGATATATTAATTAATTGATATGATTTTCGAAAGGAGGAGATGGTGAGGGATTGTATGATAAAGTGAATTGGAAGATCCGTATTTTGGACTGAGATACGTAGTCACGGGCGCCGAATTTAATTTTATTAAAGGAGGACCAGTTTGCTTCGTCATCTGGGTGACAAAGGCACGAGTACCATACTCTGCTGGTGGCGGACCGAGCTGCATGGTGACAACGACGGGACTAGCGAAAGCGAACTCCAGGAGTCGGTTATCACGCGTATCAGGAGAAGTCAGAAAAGAACCAGAAGGAAACCGAAAAGGGCCCTCGCGTCGCGTAAGTGATCACAATTAAGATAATTTAGTGGGGTAGATAATTCACCGGTGTACTAGGCCGATAGGATTAAGGTAAATATATGTTGTAAATTGAAACTCATTGATCATCATTTAATAATTTGAGAAAGAGACAAAATAATCAAGAATCATTGTTGAAATCTAGAGAATCTTCTCAATCAAATTTTTCTGACCTTCATTGTGTGTGAAAATTATTTTGCCAAATTTCGCTGGCAGGGAGGAAACAACCTGGGGTCGCAACAGAAGGGCGGCATTCGGCTTAGTTGTGACAATCCCCCTAATCTAAATTGTGACTCTTGTAATGTGGTTTACATTTTTCACTGTAATTTATGTAATGAGGGTCTTTACGTAGGTGAAACCAAGACTTCCTTTCGCTTTAGGTTTAACAACCATAAAAAGTCTATTCGTGATAACACTCCAGGTTTCCCCGTAGCGGAGCACTTAAATCTTCCCCGGCATTCCCTTGAAAATCTTAAAGTCACCCTCATTGCAAGCAATTTTGTTTGTACTGAACACCGCAAGTCCGCCGAACTTAATTGGATTTTGAAACTAAATTCACACATCACGGGGCTAAACAAAGACCTCGGTGTTTTTAATCAGTACACTTTCCATCAGACAACGTAATTGTTTATTCCACTTATTTACACCTTTTCATCACCTATCATCTTGTATTTTTAAGCTGTATCACCGCTGTTGGCTAAGTTAATTATTGTACTCACTTCACTGTCTGATCTCGCTGACGAAGGTTCCAGGGGAACCGAAAATTTCGAATTAAATCTTGGATTATTTTGTACTCTTTAAGTCAACTAGTGATGCATTTATTCGTTTCCTGTTTTACGATTTATATATATATATATATATAAACGTCGTGGAATTTTTCACAAGCTTTTAGCACTATTTACTACTTCATTTTCACCTACCTACTTCATAAGTGCTACGCAGTACTTTGACCTTATATATATATATATATATATATATATATATATATGTATATATATAATATATATATATATATATATATATATATATATATATATATATATATATATAACCCAAAATGGTCACTCTGGGCGACACGGTAAAAAATGGTCACTTTGGGTGACAACTAGTTAATGAAATATATTTGCATATTCATGCAGGTAAAAATGAGACAAAAAATACCTTAATGATCTTCATGAACGCACTCAAGAATTACCTGTGTGACGTACACACGTTTTATTAAATAAAACAGAAATAAATTGGTATTGCGCAATAAGGGTGTGTCCACCTAACATACCAATTTTTTACATGCATGATATACACCCCCAAATTTCAATAGTAAATTAATACATAATGGGATTCTAGTGCAACTTACCTATAGTAACCCTAAACAGAGGGCGCTAGGATACTTTAATATATTTCAAAACTTTTGAAAAAAACATGCAGGGAATGGTTGTTTAAACGTTGTAAACATTTAGGCGACACGTATATGTACACCTAATGTCAATGTCGCCTAAAAGTACCATTTTTTCACCCGATATGTCGCCTAAAGTGACCATTTAGGGAAATATATATATATATATATATATATATATATATATATATATATATATATATATATATATATATATTGAAAGGTTGTAACTGGGTTACTACAAGACAGCTTTACAAAACTGTTTCGTAAGGGCCAATTTGAACAGGTCCTCACTCTTCCGAAGCCTGATGTAGAATGGTGTCAACAACGTTGAATACGTCCGTCCCCGTTGAACCGTACTGTGGACGTGTTCGTTTTTGAAAACGTGTTCGTTTTTGAAAACAGGCACGGTGATTAGGTGGAGTCAAGATACATTACCTAATGGAATAATTACACAGCAGATGTTTATTTCTGTGTCTGCAAGAGCTGATGAGTTCGTTTGCTTTGTTTAAAGTGGTAAAGGAAGGTTTGAGTATGATGAAGAACTTTTCTTCTAAACAGACGGAGGTTGCAGGTTTTTGATGATGTGGAGTATGCTCGAGCTTTGCTTATAAGCTTCCATTTCACGGAGTGTTCAACATTTGAATCCTTTAATTTCCAGATGTATTCACTGAGTGTAGTTGCGTTTCTCTTGTCTTTGTGTTTGAAGCTAGACTTGTGGGCGTTGTATCTGGTTTTGAAGGTGTTTTCTGTTAGACCAATGTAAGTCTCTTCCTTGTAATTGTCATGGCGTGCTACAGTGGCTTAGTACACTATGTTGTTGCTGAGGCAGTTGCCTTGCAGTGGACACTGGCTTTGTGTTCTGCAATTGCAGTTGTTTTGTGTTGCTGGTTTCAGATTCTGTTTGGTCAGTATGTATTTGTTGTGCGCTGATATTATTTGTAGTAACCCAGTTACAATCTTTCAATATTTTAGCTCCCTTTACAGGTTGAGCACTTTACCATTGACTGGTTACGATTATATATATATATATATATATATATATATATATATATATATATATATATATATATATATATATATATATATAATATATAAATTTGCCTCCCGTTCCACCTTTTCAGTATTTACCGTAAGCGGTGCAATCGGATATCAATTCTTCACTGATTTTTCGCCAAACCCTTTCATGTAGAAAGCGTGCTCAATAGCATACAGCGGTCTTTAACGTACAGCTCGTTCCTTCCACGTAGAAAGCATTTGGGCCTGTGAAAAGATTCCGCCCAGGCTGATAACAACATTGTACTGGGGGACGAGGGTTTCGTAAATCGTGCACGACATCACAATGGTTATACATGATACTACGGTGGGAGATGTTTCAACAGTTTTGTCCAAGATTGTAGCTGCAATTTTTACTGCGGAAAAATCTTAAGAACACGATTCACTGACCTGTGCTGTAACTGTGGTTGCTAACGTAAATATTGAAATTGACATCAAAGGTAACAAATTAGAATCACCAGCTTCAAACCTTTAAGAAACAGAAAGAGTGTCCACCATTTGTTTTTAGGAGACAATCCAAGGTCTAACACAGCATCAAATCTTGCTAGATTAAGTACATGCTGTGAGAGAAACTTACCACAGTACCATAAGGCTGATATTCAAAACTACAATTTGCCACAACTTGCCAGCAAATGTCTGAACAATGCTGCGGACATTCACCTAAAATACTCTGAGGATGGTAGCTACAATGTGTTTGTACGAACGAAAACTGGTAGAATTAATAGAACTGTGTACATGAGAACTAAGCAAAGTATGTACAAGGTTATATTCCCCTCTCTTACTTGTTAGAACAGTTATTTTCTTCCCTGTAGGTCCAAGGCTTGGACTATTTGGTCTCTAACATTACTTCTTTTTCACCACTATTGAACAGTTCTGTATTTTCTGTCTAATACTGTACTTTCTTGTCTTCGCTTGAATGTCAGATCACGTTTGATAAAGACTTTATTATAAGTAGTACTGGCATTTAAGCTGAGAGCCTTGTGAAGTAACAACCTTCTGTAATTTAAGTTCTGCACATTCATGCTTATGAATCGATATTTCTTCACCTTCACCCTAGCCACCCCCCCTCCCGCCCTCAAAAAAGGTAGGTAATACAATATCCTTAGACAACTACCTATTCTGACATAGTTCAAAAGTATCCTCTTTATGAAGAAAGATGTAACTGGAAATGGATACAACTCTTTCCTTGAGGTAAAGCTATTCGGAAAAGGAATTAATAGCCATTCATAGGTACGTCTCTGGAACTGATAACTAAAACTTATCTTGATGTATAGATTTCAACAGCGTAGATTTTGGCTTACTTTGTGTAACCTGTGATGCAGGTGTAAACTCGTTTGGAGCAATAAACTATTCAGTGTAAGCCCTGTTTAAAAGGCAATCAGTATTAGCCACTGTGAAAAACGTGGGCGTGAATCATGGAGAGACTGGAAGACACGTCCTCTAGATTCCCAAGGGGAGCAATTGTCTGCAGGTTTAAGACAGTATCCACGCAAATTCCTACAAATTTATCCGTATTCAGGCATTCTTGCCCACAGCTTTCACGTGGGGTTGAAACTCATGGTCAAAAGTCGTTTGATTTCAAAATAATCCTTTGAAGAAACCTTAGGTTTGATTTACTCATCAAGGTGCCCCCCCCCCCCACTTTTGCAAGTGGAGGGAAATGTACACCTTACGTTTTACAGAACCCTAAACAAAATAGCAGGCACATGTTTTGATGAAACCAAACTCGGATATGGAGGAAACAGCCATTGAATGGATTAAAATCGTGGGAAGATGCTTCAGCTTATACACCAAAAATCATCTAGGGTTTAGCAATTCGCGCTTTAAATTGTTCTTGTCGAGGTCATGCCTCCTCCCCACCCACACTTTTGAGAAGATGCTGACCCTCTTGTGAAGTTTGTTGCATATCTCTATTGCATAAGTGTAGTAACTGAGTTACGCATATCGAGGTAGCATATTTAAAAAATCATAACTTTGTCATGCAACATCCACCAGCCTTTATTTAACTACCAAAATAAACCCAACAAATAGATGTATCAAATGCCACCATTTTTTTTGGGGGGGGGGGAGGGGGAGGTTGTGTATTACAAAATTTTTTACAAAACATCGAAAAAATAGTTGTTTACATTCAAAAAAAAGCTCCAAAAATTCAAAAAATGCTAAAAAAAGGGTCATAATTTTTAAAAAAGCATTTCAAGCACTTATGAAAAGGTCACACTACTCACTTTACTTTTTTGAATACCTTAGAACCTAAAAAAAGAACACTATGAGAGGTGATAAGATGCCAGGTATAGGGATTTTAGAGATATTTCAAGTATAATTTTCAAAAATGCGTCATTTTCGGTCAAAAATGAAGATTTCAACCCCAAATACCCGACCCAAGTCAAAAAATCAAAACTCAACAACGGAAAGTCCGATCTTTTTTATTTAAACACTGAAATGTCTTTTACAACATTCCTTACATAGAAATACCAAAAGATATGTATAAATGGTAAGGGTAGGGTAATTTAGAGAGTTTTAAAAATCCAAACATATGCAGTTTTCAAAAATGCGTCAATTTTACCTCAAAACATGCATTTCTGACCCAAAAATCCCCTCCCAATATCAAAAATTATAAGCCACAACACCCCTCCGACTTTTCACTCACTAAAATGTCCATTTAGAGCTACCTTACAAAGCCATGCAGCTCTATAGATCCAAAGTTGTTTACGCTTCATGTGCACTGAGCCACAGGTGTTCTATGTACAGGTCGTATAGGTCAGTGTGTGAGTTTTGTGGGGGCTGTATAGCAAGAGTAAAATAGGCATATCTTCCTAATTGTTAGTCCAATTTCCTTAAAATTGGTATCAAATGAAAGAAAAAAGAAAGCCAAACAATATTTTGCAATATAAATTTCAAAATAATAGTGATCTGTATGGGTTTTCTACGGTTTTCTATAAAAGACCGTATGACGTCATCTAACTTGCATATTTGCATACATAATGAGATTAGTTTACAAAAATAAAATGTTCATTCAAATTCACCATCTTTACTCTTCACAATGATATATAGGTTCTTACAGAGAATATTCTTCTAAATTAACCAAAATTCCTGAAAATATTCCTCCTTTTAACACTGAAAAAGCCTTATGGAATGGAGATATCTTCTATATATTGTCGACCTGTTAGGATACTGGGTAACTTAGTACAGAATTGCCAGTCCGTTTTTTGAAACCGTAACCGCAATACTGTTATAAGCTGCTCTTTCTTGATTTTAGAATGTGTGTCTTTCGTGGTAGCCAGCTATCAACACAAGTTTTTATACAAATAAAAAGTTTGAATGGAAGAGTACGCTATCATGTAGTGAGAACATTGTGAGTACCATTTCGGTAAGCTAGAGGCTAATTATCATGTAACCTTAGAAAATGTTAAAACAAATTGGGTCTTGGCTTTTTAGCCAAGTTTTGACCCCAAAATGGCCCACTGAATGCACGAAACTTGGAGGAGGAAATTGTGATATAAAACATTGAACATTCAAGGTTAAACAAGGTTAAACAAATCTAGGTAAGTAGGTGAAGGGACTTTCCACAGAACCGTGTACTACTATGAAGTGCAATTACGGTTAGGACAAGAATAGTCATGTAACATGTCCGTCAAAACAGGCTGAGAGAAGGAGTCTGGTGTTGTTTCTAAGGAAAAATTTAAAATTTAAACAGCCTAAGATGAGATTTTCTTGAATTAGGCAATTGCGACAAGGATACAAAGATGTAGGCCAATTTAATGACCGTCGCCTAAAATAAAGTTGTTAAGAAAAAGTGTGGCCTGCTGAAGTTCAACTTCGGAACTCGAACGAACAATATTTATAAGCTGCTTCAATTAGGGATAACAGAGCTCTCATTTTAACACAAAGCTGTAATTATGATTAACAAAACTCACGTTTTATTCGCGCTTGTGAAGGCCAATTGCAAGAAATTCCTAATTTTCAAATTGGTGTGGGATATACATGCGACACATTGTTTGATGGGCTTTGAACAGTGCAAGGTTCCAACTATTCTTTTGTAGTTCTTTGGAAAAATTCCTCCTCGTTAGCACCAGAATGGTAATCACAGGTGCTTGAAAAGACCGCCGAAGAAAGAAATTCACATTCAAATCAATTTTTAGCATTTAACATTCATCCACGTGAGTTCAGTGCACTATAAGGTATTTTATCTTCATCTTAGAACCGTGGCAAATGTTAAAATTGCGGCGAATTTGCCAGCAAATCAGTCGGCCAATATACAGACAGACCTCTTGAGGAAAAACAGTCGCGTAGCAGTTCTCCCTGGCCCGTGCACTCTCCCAAGGCGGCGATCGCGGGGAATGCGGAGATGGTTCTTTCCAATAAATTGGTTGGGGGACGGACCACCACCTTCGACGACCATAATATTTGCTAATATTGTGAGTGTGACCATAATAATATTTGCTAATATTGTGAGTGTGAGACATAGTCCCTTTCAATAATTTGGTTAATGCGGGGGACGTAATATCTATATTTTGGCAAAAGTCGTAATTAATACTCATATTACTGTGAAGTAAAATAGTTGATATCAGGCCGATCCAGGCTAATCGCCACTTAAAATACCTCTCTTCGACATTCCACTTAGGGGAATTTTCTTTCGGAATTCAAGCGGTCAGGTGTTGACAGTTTAGGCCCATTTACTCTGCATTCCCATGCAATAAATTCAATGTCCTGTCAGATTATTGACACTGTTAGTTTTGAGGTAGTCCATCCAGTGACCCTTCAGTGTCTAGCTCCAAAAGGGGTTGCTTGTCTGAGTCCTACTTCTTGCAAACTTTTCTCATTGGTTATTTTGATGAACATACCCAGGAATGACCAATCAGAAGTCCCCGTCCGATTGCATCAGACAAGACTTTCTAAATTTTGCCCGAAGTAACTTCGAGGCAACTCCCTTCTTCGATAGTTGAGAACAGACACTCAGACAGAAAGGATCGAAATAGATACATAGAGCTCCGCGGCTTCTGCCGCAGGGCTATTGCCGCTGGCCTCCGTCAGCTAAAGACTTCTTTTTCTTAAACTTAGTTTTTTTGGAGGAACTACATTTTTCTCATACTCAACATGTGATTGTGACCCTGTTTAACTAACTTCATTGTTTTAAATCAACATCATGTAGTGAAATAACTCCTTGACCGGTCAGAGAAGGATTTCTCTGCGTTTGAGAATAAACCAGGTAAACTGTAGACAAGTGGTTCCTGTCATCTTTTTGGACTTTCTCCGTAATGCTTTGCTTACGATCCCCGACCTAAGCCTTTGCAAGGAACGATTGGCTCAGCTATATAACATGGTGGAGGTAGCGAGCTTTAACTTAAAAACTTGAATTACATCACGGCAATGATTCCCCTACTCTGGCCAGGACATGTCTGTTTTCACATGAAAACTCGGTTTCAGTCACTGTAACTACTTCCGCTCATCTAACTAATATATCAACCGAACTTTGAAGTCAAGTTGTTCCCATCCCTGAAACTGCAACTATTTTATGAGTGTTCCCTATACCTGTACTTTAACTTGGACCTGACCAATTTGTTCCCATTACTGCGACGATTTCCCTAACATGTCAGGTTTGACTTGGACACCTTTGTTTCCGAGCTTGAAATTGACAACAGCAACGATTTCTTTGGTCTGTCTCAAATATTTGCTTGGACCGGCCTCCCTTTTTCCGCTTGAACCCGCCTGGAACTTTCAGCTTCTATGGCCTAAGGTTGCCCTTCACATCCAGCGACAACTACCGGCTTGACGATATGCCTATTTTTTTGGTGGACGCCTTCAGTTAATCACAACAGTGCTCGCCGATGGACTACCGTTCGCTGACCAAAAAATTTAGCCGACGTTCCTCGACGATTCGTTTCCTAGTGTCAGCCAGTCAAATTTAGTTTTAACAAACGCTTCCGATGCCAGCCCGAAGTACAAGACGATGGTTCCAGTAAAATTCATATTTTAAGGGTGAGTTGTGAGGCAATTCCCCCAAGGGCCCCTTCTCCCGAAGCATGTTGAGTAGAATATGTATTCATGAGTTTCATATTGTGTGAAATGTGAAATGTTTTTTTTCTAGCAGACCTACCTTGATGTCTTAAGCCTTAAACCTGGCGTATTTGCCTGAAAACAGTGATGTAGTGCACATGCTATTGTAGATCGTGTCATACAGCCTGATATTTGGAATTGTATACATGTATTTTTAATCCGATTGTACGTAGTGTTTTATTTATGCTGTACGCCCATAGTAGTACAACACTAAACAGAGTCACCTCAATTATGCAGAGTTCATGCTGTACATTCCATTCCGTAGGTGTGATCAAAGGTGTGTCAGTTTTGAACCAATAAGAAAGTTTGTTTCCCTTGACATGCTCGAAGTGAATACATTATTACGTCAAGGCAGGAGCAATAACACCATGTGAATCAATTGTGATGTGAACTGAAAGTTAATATCTAGACCCAGTGATGTTCGTAATTTTTTTCGTTTGTGGCAAGAGTAGCCAATATTTATAGAGGAAGTCCTTACGCTTTTGGGGTCTTTTATGCTTTCTTGGGAATTAGCCAGCCCAAGTTAAGTTTCAGGAGCTGTCCTCGACAAATTTTCACCAGATTTGCTCTCGGTAAGTACTTTTATTCCTAGCTCAGAATGCAGGTACGAGTTAGCATATATTTGGTTAAGTTTTATTGTTTGTCCAGTCCGTATGTTTGTAGGGGGCGCAACCAAATTTTTTTTGTTTGAGTGAAGTGAATTTCGTAGTGGACCAAGGGATTTTCAATGTGTTCGCCACTGCAAGGGTTTGCGTCATCGTTCTATGTAATATTTCTGGGTCTAGGGTCTAAGTAAAACGAAATGGGACATTTGTATATGAAAAAAAGAAGAGATAGAATTACTTCGAATTTCATATGTATTTGTTGACGTAATTTAATGAATGAATGAAATTTTAGCAGTAAACTTTGAGAATGGGTGAATGTGACTCCACACACTGCCAAAATTTATAGTGAACTCGTAGAAAAATGGTTCTTCCAGAGAAAAGTGAATATTCAAGTCAAAGCTAATTTATAACCATCACTTTTGAAGGCAACCTTTCCGCTATTCTGATACGAGCGGTATTTTAGAATGTTTGCTCGATTCCGGGTTCCGATTACAGGCAGCCCTCGGCACGACGATTATTCAGTGTTGCATAATATTAAACTAAGACGGACATCGAAAGTTTTCCACGTGTATGTCGTGATTTCATATTCTTTGTATATATTTATTGTATATAACTATTGCATTACTTATGACGTTATTTTTTGTCTTCTTGCCTTAAAGTTTTGAACCGTTATCACTGCGTACAATATGAAACGATTTGAGTGCTACACCTTTCGAAAAGGTCAGAGTATTCTATTTGAAGTGATTCGCATTGCATGATGACGCTTACGTCTCGTATCACATAATCAGTGTGTTACTGAGAAATTATTGAGTTATTACGAGAGGTCAGCAAACTTTTGTCAGTGAACAGGTTAACTTTTGCTGAACTTGAATTGAGGAATGTGCGGAGTTTTTTTAAGTCCTTTGAGTGAACTTTGTGTAAGAATGCTAGAGTAGGGTATACACTCTCTTGCAATAAATATTACACTGTGAATTTTTGAAACACAAAATGTTGAGCAAAACTGAAATGTGTTTGTAATAAAATTAGTGAAGGTCATGAATTGCTATCAAAGTTTTTTGCAGTAAACTGTATTTGGTGCAGCTTATAATTAGTAGGAGGAATTCTCTGGACTGTGTTCCTTCCAGATATTTTAATTCCGGGTGTATAATCCTACAAACCATGTTTTCAATGATTTTACTTACCTTTATTACGTCGACCGAGATTTTTTCTTGCTTCTTTCGGGTTTTTCCCCACAGGTCTTTGACCTTGTCCAAACCCCATCCACCCTTATTTTGCCTCACAGCACCCTATCGTTTTTGTTTAACATCATTTGAAATGTTATCATAATGATATTTTAAATGTTATATAATTAACGTTGTTTCCACATTTGCATATTTTGAGAGTAAAATTTTTCAAACTACGTTTTCAAAATTTTAAAAGGAGAAGGGGGATGTCAAGTAATAAAGCTAATCTAGGCTAATCGCCACTTAAAATACCTCTCTTCGACATTCCACTTAGGGGAATTTTCTTTGGGAATTCAAGCAGTCAGGTGTTGACAGTTTAGGCCCATTTACTCTGCATTCCCATGCAATAAATTCAATGTCCTGTCAGATTATTGACACTGTTAGTTTTGAGGTAGTCCATCCAGTGACCCTTCAGTGTCTAGCTCCAAAAGGGGTTGCTTGTCTGAGTCCTACTTCTTGCAAACTTTTCTCATTGGTTATTTTGATAAGCATACCCAGGAATTACCAATCAGAAGTCCCCGTCCGATTGCATCAGACAAGACTTTCTAAATTTTGCCCGAAGTAACTTCGAGGCAACTCCCTTCTTCGATAGTTGAGAACAGACACTCAGACAGAAAGGATCGAAATAGATACATAGAGCTCCGCGGCTTCTGCCGCAGGGCTATTGCCGCTGGCCTCCGTCAGCTAAAGACTTCTTTTTCTTAAACTTAGTTTTTTTGGAGGAACTACATTTTTCTCATAATCAACATGTGATTGTGACCCTGTTTAACTAACTTCATTGTTTTAAATCAACATCATGTAGTGAAATAACTCCTTGACCGGTCAGAGAAGGATTTCTCTGCGTTTGAGAATAAACCAGGTAAACTGTAGACAAGTGGTTCCTGTCATCTTTTGGACTTTCTCCGTAATGCTTTGCTTACGATCCCCGACCTAAGCCTTCGCAAGGAGCGATATTTTAAATGTTAAATAATTAACGTTGTTTCCACATTTGCATATTCTGAGAGTAAAATTTTTCAAACAACGTTTTCAAAATTTTAAAAGGAGAAGGGGGATGTCAAGTAATAAAGCTAATCTAGGCTAATCGCCACTTAAAATACCTCTCTTCGACATTCCACTTAGGGGAATTTTCTTTGAGAATTCAAGCAGTCAGGTGTTGACAGTTTAGGCCCATTTACTCTGCATTCCCATGCAATAAATTCAATGTCCTGTCAGATTATTGACACTGTTAGTTTTGAGGTAGTCCATCCAGTGACCCTTCAGTGTCTAGCTCCAAAAGGGGTTTCTTGTCTGAGTCCTACTTCTTGCAAACTTTTCTCATTGGTTATCTTGATAAGCATACCCGGGAAAGACCAATCAGAAGTCTCCGTCCGATTGCAACAGACAAGACTTTCTAAATTTTGCCCGAAGTAACTTCGAGGCAACTCCCTTCTTCGATAGTTGAGAACAGACACTCAAACAGAAAGGATCGAAATAGATACATAGAGCACCGCGGCTTCTGCCGCAGGGCTATTGCCGCTGGCCTCCGTCAGCTAAAGACTTCTTTTTCTTAAACTTAGTTTTTTTGGAGGAACTACATTTTTCTTTTTAAGGGAAGAAACTTAGATCGTAGACTGAGAAGCGAGAATCGCATCTCATACTCAACATGTGATTGTGACCCTGTTTAACTAACTTCATTGTTTTAAATCAACATCATGTAGTGAAATAACTCCTTGACCGGTCTGAGAAGGATTTCTCGGCGTTTGAGAATAAACCAGGTAAACTGTAGACAAGTGGTTCCTGTCATCTTTTTGGACTTTCTCCGTAATGCTTTGCTTACGATCCCCTACCTAAGCCTTCGCAAGGAGCGATTGGCCCAGCTATATAACATTACTATAAATATTAGACTTTCAAACGACTTAAAAGTCATGGAAAACGATCGTTCCAGCGCACTTTGCACCCGTATTATATTCAAAATGCATGTTTGGTGATCAATAAACAGTCAAATAGTGTACATTTCTCCTATATTTTGGTTGGGAACATATTCTTCCTGTAGAAAATGGTCAACTGCAGTAAACCCTTAGCATTTTAGCAAAACCAGAAATTTTTGCTTTATTTGTATGTAAGCTCATAAGGCTTGATTCCTAGTATTTTGGTTGAGGGTGACGGAATGTCGTTCATTCCCTCTCAATTTTTTGTCAACGACCGTCGTATGTAGCTCTTTTGACCATGAAAGGGAAATTTTTCGGCGCCCTTCGCACGCATCTATTGCACATACATGCCTGATGGCTACTGAGACTCTAAGACAGACACAGGCAAATTTTATATTCAGCTCCATATTCAGGGTATTCAAATTAACCTCCTTAAAAAGGATAACCCTACTTGGAACCATGGGAGTTACCCCAGCTCTCTAAAAATAGTCTAATCCATAGGGGCACTTACCAGAATCTTTTCAAAACGTTGACAAAATTTGATTCAACATTTTCTAGATTTGGTTAGGAATGAAGCACTTCTGTCCATTTTTAGCCTAGTCTAGTGAAAAAATAGGTCACATCTCTGTTCGCGTCCCCTATTGATAAGATTGTTTTCAAAGTTTAATGGGAAGTTTTTAGACATTTGTTTCAGGAAACTTACTTATTTCAACAATTGAATGGATACTGTGATATTACTGGGTTTTTTTTTTTTTGTTGTCTTTTTCGTATTTGCGTCTGTTTAATTCTGTTCTGATACACAAACTGAATGATAGCAAACCCACAGTAAGATCGCCGACGGAGACTGAAATTTTGTCCTCCATCTCCGTATCCCCCCCCCCCATCCAAAGGGATCAGGTAACTTTGATAGTGCATTTTCAGTGCACTCTGCGCTCCAGTTGCTGATTCCTAAAAGCAATATTGGGGAAAACTTAAGCACTTACTGTTCCGAAATAATATGTTAATATTAAGATCAATGGAACCCTCTCTTTAGGTGCATGGGGCCCTCTTTTCATTCAGCTTCTTGCACCACTGAACTTCATTCGATTGTCGACAAGCTTTTAATATCGGCCTCTGGAGTCTTCAGCCTAACTGGACATGGCCTAGTTGATCACACCACGGGCATTAACTACCTGGGATTTCGAAATCCTGCAGAGTGCTGTCTTGTAATTAACAGGAACTCTCTGCTTAAATTCAGAGGGTGTTGGTTTTAAAACTGTAAAGTTCGGCTGTTATCAACTTCTGAAGGCACACCTATTAATACTTGCGAGTAGGAAAACAGAAGATTTGTGCTTCTTTATCTCCACTAAAGAGCACATGTCTTTACCATTATTACATAAGCATAGTCTATGTATACGTTTACATATACAAATGCGTGTACGTATACTTGTAGATATACATATGTATACATATGCGTATATGTGCATATATACATATGGATCATTTCAAGGTTTCCGACCCAGACCCCCATGTCCAACACAAATCGCCGCCCTTGCCGCCCCCTCATCCTTGGCTATGCAGCCGACAACACTTTCCATGTCGTCAAGTCTGTAAAATTTTTTATGCAGATCTTTTGTTTTTCTACATCGGGTACGGTATGGAAAAGAGTTTTCCATACAAGCAACGTCTCATAAAACTGTATGCAGATTTGTGTTTCAAATAATGACTGCACTGTACCAGTAAGTTAGCTAATAAATGAACCGTATCATGCAAAGATAGAAAGGTAGACAAAACAAGGGAGTTGGTGCTGAACAAACTGATTTCCCTTGGCATAAGAGGGTGACATCACCCTGGAAATCCTCTTCCGTACATTTTCAAATGACATTAGTTGTTGTAGGCTTACAATAATGAATCCTATTATTACAGTATATCTCACCTAAAATTTGGTAAAACTACACTCTTAAACGGTCCGGCAAATATTTTAAACAACTGTTTTTTTCCAACGCTGGGCATGCACGTATATGTACAAACCAATATTGGGCAAATTTTGCCCAACAGACGTTGGATAATAGCTTTACCTGATGGTTGGGTAAAATTTTTTGACCACTAAAACGACCCCCAAAACTACCCATCAGTACCTTCCCCCAATATTGGTTAAAAACGTACCTTTTATTGGTAAAAATAGTCATATTAGTTGGGCATTGCATAAATTTCAGATTATCCTAAAGGATGGGAGACTGGAGACTCGAAGATTGTGTTGAAATAAAATATGAGCACAAGGATATTGTGTGCAGTCAATGTTTGTATCGACCTTATAATCAAAACGATCAGGGAAAAAACGTGATGCTGTTAGCCCAAGCCAAATTCTTTAGGCTAACCGAGTCTAGGCTAACCAAGCTCAAACTCACACGGTAAAGTATAACCCAGTCTATCGTTAGGCTAGCCTAGCCTGGGTGGACCTAAAGTTTGGGCCTGGGCTCACTTGCGGCCCCAAGTTCTTCCTTAACGTTTTGATTATAAGTTCGATATAATGTATTGGGATCTAATCTGCCTTCTTAAACATTGGTGATAAAGTCATAACCTCTGTTGAGGTTGTTAGCAATTCTGGTGTATTTAGACCCCGCCTCCTATGACTATGCAAATAAACCACATTATGAAAGGGACACTGTTCCATGTGGGTTGATTAGGCCAACAAAGGTTATACCTCGATAAGCTTTCAAAGGTAAAACGTATTCATGCTGTAATTTCGAGTCGGCGTGAATATGCAACTGTGTTCTGTTTGGTGAAGCAACTCCCAGTTGTACCTTAATGCTCTTTTACACCAGCAAGCTATCACACTTGTAGTGAGTATGCCCTCGTCCTCACGGTTATGTAAAATTGGCTAAACTCGTAGTAGTAAGAATGGATTTGTACTCGCAAAAACAGATTTTGGAAGTTGTTTATTAGGGCTAATGCAAAATTTTGTACTCGTTCTCGTGAAAAGGACGTGCACTCGTACCCACGACCAGAGACACAGCACTTATACTCGTACCCATGACATTGTACTCTACATTACACATTACAAGTCTGTTCATTACAGACCAGTCCGTTTGAACTACCAATCTGAACTTCAGGCCCTAATGTCATGTATAAAATCTTTCGGTGATCGTACTTTTCTAAATGTCGCGTGACATTTTGAAACTCCCTCCTGGTTGAACTTAGGTCTTTAGATTCCATCGTGTATGTCAAGTGATGTCTTAAAAGATTTCTTCTTTCCTTAATCTATTAATTTTTCTACCTTTCAATACCCGTAAAGCGCATTGAACTACTCTTGCTGGAGTCTGTGCTCTATGAGCCGGCCCTTAGCCAGACAAGGTACAGTACTGAAAGGGGGCAAGATAGCTTCCAGGGGGCCAAATGAGTTTTTAAGTTGGCGAGATATACTAAAATGCGTTGAGGTAATGGAAAGTTATTACTTTTTTCCCCACCGCCCTTAGCTACCGGTGTGTATATGAGACTACTTATTATTAGTTTAAAAGACAATTACTGTACAGTTTTGCATCTACATAATGAATCAACATGCATGACATATGCAACGTCGTGACGTAGAAGGCGGAACTAACAAGATACGCCTTTTGTTATCCTTTGTTTCTGTAATCTTCATTCCAAGAACAGTTGTAATGTTGGTATGCCAGGAGAGGTTTATTAAGTAGCAGTTGGCTATTTGCGAAGTTTCCACATTAGACACCAAACTAGAAACTAGACACCAAGTAATTATCAGGTAACTTATAAAAGTCCACGGTTTCGATTGTTGAAGTGCAGGTTTTGTCACGTGGTTTTGCACACTTTTTACGGCTCGGCATATTTATAAATCAAACACGATTAGAAAGAAAACATACTCACATACTTCATCTGCTATGCAGTTATTTTGAGTAGTGTTTGATTCCTTGCTAAAGACAAAAGGAATCTATGCAATCACAAGGGAGATTGTGTGTGTGTAAGTGTGAGTATATATGTGTGTTTGTGACGCTTGGCTTGTAAACACGATATCTCAAGACAACAATGATGGATAATTTTCATACTTGAGATATAGAATTAACATATTGAGAGAAAGATCCCTATTGTTTTTGGTGGAGTTCAAAAGTTATGTGAGGTCACTAGTGGTCAAAAATCGAAACCTTGTAAACACGATATCTCTAGGTAGAAGCATGGATGCATTTCATACTTGGCATGTAAATGCGCTATAGTCAAAAAATAAACCCTATTGATTTTGGTAAAAATCAAGGGTGATCTGAGGTCTTTATACCTGGTATATAACTTTATCATATTAAAAGAAAGAACTCTATTGTTTCCAGTGTAGGTCAGAGGTCATTTGAGGTTATCAGAGGTCAAAATCCGAAAACCTTGAAAAACACGATGTTTCAAGACAGGGATGATTGATCCTTTTCATACTTGGTATAAAGATGTGTTACTTTAATAGAGGGGAAACCCCATGGATTCATTGGAGGTCAAAGGTCGCATGAGGTCATCAGAGGTGAAACTACGACAACCTTGTAAACTAAATAGACAGGGGCGGTACTTCCGTATTGTGTCCTGCTTTTCCTGACTAAAGTTAGGCTGACATTTTTACCATTCCAAGGTACAATTATAGAGAACAACATTTATTTTTTTCACAAGCATAACTGTTACAGTAATAATAGGACTACTAGTTCAAAATACCTAATTAGCAACACATGAAAGGGATGCTGTGACTACAATATAAGTAGACAAAAACCCTTACATTGAACCAGTTCATTGATGGCGTAGTGGATAAGAGCTCGGTTTTACCCGCAGACGGTCCGGGGTACGGATCCTTCCTAGGGCACGTTCTTTTTTCATTTTCGTTACTCACCTTTTTCGTGAGTTCAAAGGTTATTATAGGTCAGCAGAGATCAAGTTGTGAGAAAATCGTACAAAATGATATAGTCAAGAAGTATAAATTTGCTGTATGAACTCAGTGCAACAATTCACCCCCTTTCAGCAAGGAATCACTAAGCCTCTGGACTTTCTGGTTTAAGTAGAAATTTTGGCTATTTCCCGACTTAACGTACTAAACGGTGTTTTTATGTCAATTACTAACGGCTTTGAATGAATTAGTTTATACTTTGTCCTCTTTAGACAAGATGATTGTGATCTCAGGCAAATAGTTAAGAGAGTTCAAAGCCGCCACGCAGGCTAGCTATACCTTTGGACGAGATAACAAGTCCTTAAAATTGTCCATAGCTACAACGGGCGAATTTGTCATTAAAATTTCACTTAGTGTGTATAAAAGCCTGTTCGCACCAGTGGCGTGTGAGACATTTCGGAGGTGGGTGATTGGGAAACGATCACGACTTGTGATCCCCCCTCGACTCACATGGAAGCACTGGTGTAGGCATGATTTTTGTTTTGCGGACTCACTGCAAGACCTGATCGCCGGCCTGGGGGAGGGGTTTAAGAGAGGGGTTTCCCTCCCCTTTGAGAAATTTTTGAATATTTAAGTACCGTCAGATGCAATCTGGTGCAACATTTAGCATCATTTGAAGTCAAGTTTTTGTTCCATTACAAAAAAATAAATTACTATGCAAAGAATAGGGGGGCGTACGCACCCTGGATCCGGCCCTGAACTGTCCTAAGAAAAATCTTGCTAAGCAAATCATACGTTGTCAGTACATTGATGTAGTCGTGTAGTCTGGCGTTTTCAGAGGGGTAGGCACTCTAACCTGTCCAGATTTTTCGGGAGTTGTTGGTGTAACTCAGTCATAAGCAAATGTCAAACAAATTACCAAACGTCATTAGCATTATATCTGAACGTGGCCAATAGTTTCGGCTCCAGAATATTGATAAAGCCATGGGCTGAGCACTGGCATAGTCAGGATCTCCACCAGGCAAATTTTGCAAGGCAAACAAAGACTCAATGGCATAGTCATAATTATTTACCACGTGTACGGGAAATGGAGAGGTTAGTGGTATGGAATAATTCCCTGCCCAAAATTACAAACTTCCGAAGGAGTAAGAAAAATAAATCTGTAGATGTCATTACAAATTTAACTATGGGTGGCAATGCTGAATGTGGTACTTCAGTAATTTGTTCAAATAAAGCATTAGCAAAATGTCGCCATCTTCTATAGAACAGCTAGCTTGGAAAGTTCCCGTGAATGAGACAACTGACGACAGTACTCTTGCCAAATTTAGGGATATAAATCAAAAATCGAATTGATTTACAGATGTTTTTTTTTCTTTTTGTTCACTTCCAAGGGACTCATGTAATTAAAGTTGAGGAATGATTTGTACTTCCTTCAGGTGTGTGTGGGCAATGCGTATAGGTTTATTTTTTCAGAATTCGATTGGGGGCACCCTGGCACCCTCTGGCTACTCCAATGTATGGAAGAGTGGTCTACGGGGAGATGACGTGACAAATGCACCCAAGCTACACCATGAGGACGAGACTCCAGTAATTTCACTAATAAAAAACGCAAAGACTGATCCTTAGGGCTCTTTTATTCAGGTTGTTTTTGTAAAATCCATGTTAATCACTAAGACTAAGCTTAAATGTAAATTATTGACCAGCAAATAAAGTTCCTACAACAATTTCCTGAAATGAACATTGATATACTTTAGTGTGTCCTCCCGAAAAGCTCTGACTTCCTCGTCATTGTATTGGTGTATGATGGAGAAGGGCGGTTAACAAAATCATTACTTTCAACACACTATACACCTTATCAGAAGGGCCATTTCGGATGTTTTTGCCCAATTCATTTTAACAGATAGGAAGAACGTACTCTACACATTTATTCACATCTCATTAATTGAGTCATTCAGTCAGAACAGAAACACATTTTGCGAGTATTCCTAACATCGAATGTACAGATCATAATCCTTTCAGTAGCGGATCCAGGTGTTTGTCGTAGGTGTAATTCCTAAACTCGGGCGCTGTGTGAGACCGACCTTAGCTCCGTCATAGGAGGGGCGATGTAGAATACTTTACGTTTCAAACGCCCCAGATTGCGGGAATCCCCACTCTAAAACACAATTTAAATGTGGCTACTACCATACAGGGGTTGCCAATATTTGGCATCTCAACCCCAGAATGTAGGAAACTGTGATTTAAGCCACCTTGACTAATTTGTTACCAAGGGTGGCGCCAGCGGGGGGGGGGGGCAGGGGGCCATGGCCCCCCCGTCGGGGAAGGCTGGCCCCCCCCCCGTCGGGGAAATTTTCGGTTTCGTCCCGGCGGCTGCTATGTATACGATAAAATATGTAGTCCCCGACAACGCACAGTCACCCCGACGATTTACTTAATTTTGGTCTAAATTAGGGCAAATTCTTCAATAAAGACCCCAAATTTTCCAATTTTCTTCTTCAAAGCCCCATTTTTTCAAATTTTCCATGGAAAATGCCGGCAATTTTTCAAATTTTCTCCAAAAAGAGCCCAAAATTTTCGGCGCGCTTCGCGCGCCAAACTTTTCCTTCAAACATCGTTTCGGCAATTCATTTCCTTCGTTGAGACTTTGGGTTGCTGGCCCCCCCCCCCCCGTAGGGGGGCTTGGCCCCCCTGTCGGGGAAATCCTGGCCCCACCCCTGTTTGTCACTACAATTCTGTTAGTGTCATTCTTTTACCTACCTACATAAAAGGCTATCATCACTAATTTCCAGAAGAAAATGAAGCATACCAAAATGCCCAGGTCGCAGTAGGTCGCATTCTATAGACCTTATGCACGGACATCACGCTGACGTCATTTTGGGTGAAAACAATGAAGCACACGTGCACGAACGGCGTGGATTTCGCCCCACATGAAGTAGACTAACGCGCGTATACGATTGGTTGACATATCAGCTGTCTGTATTTATTGGTGAAACTTGCAATGATACGCGCTTTTCTGCCATTTTCCTCCAAAAGAGAGAGCACTTTCTCCATTGTGACATCATATGCATAAAGTCTATTGTCCTAAAACACAAACTTGCCACTGCAATTCTGCCTATGCCTAGACTCTTCAGAGTGTGTTCATGGAATTTTATTGGACTCCCCCTGTTACAAGATCTCTACCGGTTGCTATTCCATGAAATTGTTTACTCTTTTGTTTGACCTCTTGCAGCTTCCACTTCCCATGCAGGGTGAACATGGAACCAGAGCGGTACATATTTGAGGTAAGATGGAAATTATGGACCGTCAACAAAATGAGAGACAAACGAAGGAGACAAAAGAAGGAGGAAGAAATTCGCCGAGAAGACATTCCACAATCACCTTGCTAATTCTTTTACCGTAGTTGCATTTGTTTCATACTTTAGAATCATCCTATATTTATTGCTAAATTTACTACTATATATTGAATATAAGAGAAATTATTAACTTACATTCTTGACAATTTCTACATTTCGCATTACCTTATTGAGGCAAGCAGCAAGAATACTTTTATCATTTACAAAACCTTTATGAACCAGAAAGCCAAAGGCTTAGTGATGTCTTGCAGAAGGAAATGTTTTTTGCACTGTAAATTATCCTAAACTTTATCCTTCTTGAGATACCCGTTTTTACGGCGTTTTCACAATTTGACTTCTGGTGACCTCACATAACCTTTGAACTCCAAAAAGCGAATACAAAAATATGAAGGAAGGTAGTGTCTTGGATGGATTTGAAACCAAGTGAGAATCCGATCACTTTCCACTACACCTTCAACAAACTCGTCATACGTATGGTATTGCTGATCATGTTATAGTCACAGCATCCTTCACACGTGTTCATAATTAGGTAATTAAATTAAGAATTACCAATTACTGCAACATTTATGCTTGTGAGAAAATTTATGTTGTTTTCTACAATTTGATCTTTAGAATGGTACAAAAATTCAGCCCTATGTTTCCCGAAACAACACAATTTAAAGGTAACGCACAATGTCTCATTCGTTAACGAGATTTTCATAGTTTCACCTCTGGTGACCCCAGATGACCTTTGACCTCTAACAAAACCCACAGGATTCTCTTACTTAAAGTGACAAATCTATATACTAAGTAGAAAAAAATCATCATCCCTGTCTTGAAATTGCGTGTTTTTTCGAAGATTTTGCTTTATGACCAAATAACGTTTGAGCCCCACTGAAACCAATAAGGCTCTTACTATTAATATGATGAAGTATGAAAAGCGTCCATCGTTTCTATCTTGATATATAGTGTATAAATCGTGTAAATTTTAGGGATTCCGTTTTTTTCACCTACGGTTGCCTCCCACAACCTTTGATCTTTACCAAAAGCAATAGGGTTCATTTTCTGATTAAAACGCATCAACATCCTAAATATGAAAAGTATTCATGCTTCTTACGTAGAGATATCGCGTCTACACGATTGTCGGTTTAAGGTATCTGGTGACCTCACATGACCGTTCACCTTCACCAAGATCAGTAGAGAATCTTCTCTTAATGTGGTTAATCCATATGCCAAGCATGAGAACTATCCATCATTGCCATCTTGAGATATCGTGTTTACGGACCAAACGTCACAAACACATTTCCATTTACACACATACACCCAGAAATAAATACACTCACAAACGTGATTGCATTCTTTCGGCAAAGAATCAAAAAGTCACATTTTGATGCAAAGAAGGACTTAAATAAAAAAGGTGCTCATTACTACACTGTGAATGTCCTTGAAGGAGTCATAAAAGACAATTCTCGTTTACCTGTAAAGCTTTGTAATGTATTACCGGAATTTCGTTAAGAAAAATTCCTTCGTTCCTAGAGAAAAACTTGTTCATCCGAGAAATAATGCATAACAGATGGAATGAACTTTGTAGTTGTAGTAGACTAGCATACTTCTTTGAGGACTGGAATGGTTGTTTGCCACTAGCCGTGGGAGGATGGGTTTTAACCCGATCACCTAGAACGGATGCATTGTTTTGTACCTATCCTACACTCGAAAAGTTGGATAAAAATCTTACCCGCACTGGGCACGGATGTAAAAATACTGAAATTGGGTAAAGTTTGCCCAATAATTGTTGATTAATGGGTTTATCGAGAGGTTGGTCACCACTTAATTCGGTAACCTGCCTCTCAGGTAACCCAGTAAACATTAAGCTAGACTACTGTAAGCGAGGTTATGAATGTTGCTGCAGACTTATAAGGAGAGTTAGCACCGTTGAAGAAAGGCGGCTCTTCACGAACTAAAAATGAATTTCTACAATCATATCTTTTGAATTTTATTAGTTAAAAGATCAATAATATTTAACCTTTCTTGCCCTTTGGCATGGGTAATACGAGACCGACAAGTAATAAAAAAGTAGTGCTGTTTTTTGCTTCCTTACACATACCGTACGAGAGTGTGATACTATGTCGACGAAATAAGCATTTTACTGAATTAAACATTGTAAGCAAAGTTCTGAGACAGTTTGAGGTTGGCTTTGAGCCATATTGACGAAACCATAATTTAGCTTTACAAAACTGATAATTCTGACAGGACTGAAGCAAGATACGAAAAGTATTCAAATCACAATGCAAAACCTAATCGTCTGCTACACAATGTCAAAATCATGTCTACATCTTTAGTCACTCTGATAGCATATTAATGAGGGGAGTCTGTTCTGTTGGATAGGTATCCTCAAGTTCTACAAACGTACGAGAAGTAACGCCATTAATTTTCCTATACCATGTTGGGAAACACCTTGCAATGCATCGGTAACTGCAGGACTGGTACATGAACTTGACAAGGCTCACTAATGTCTTCCCTGTAACAGAAATGATAAAAAGAAGCTGTTAACCTATGAAGCAAATAGCGACGGGTATGAGGACAATGGGTTCTATTTTATAAGCTATTTTCTGCTTTTCTTAAAATAAGTGTTTGATCCACAAAAAGCAGACATTATCAGTTTGATGAGCTCTTTGGGGCCGGTGAGGCATTCAAAAACTTTTTTCCCTTTAGTTCACAACCTAAACGGACAGTTTTAATATACCCACGACATATCAACTTATGGCTTTATATAATTTTCATGTAGGCTATTTGAGAGCATTTAATGACTGTGAACTTCTACTACGTTCTGAAGATCCTGGGACGAGATCAACTTATTTGAAAGTCAACGAGGTCACCGAAATACGAATGTGTGACCAGGGAGGTGTTAGGAAAGAGGTGCAACGTCCAAATCTGTCAGACAACTTGAAAATGATTTAATTCTTTTCGGCACCGCCATTTGGTTGACAGGTCTCTTTCTCCCTATTATAAAGGCTCTGTTGACTAGACCTTGTTCCTTATGTTCTTTTCCAAGTAATCCCAAGACATAGGTCATCGTTTATACATGCTTTGAAGTGAAGCTTATTTCCGCCAATGACCAAACTTTAATCAGGATTTTCAGTTAACGACTGGTAAGAAACGTTTAAATAATGTACTTCATTGAACCCCTACTATTTTAACACGTCATCTGCTGGAAACATTGTTCTCCTAGTTTTTGGCAAATGTTTTCATCATTTAGCGACATACTCAAAGTAAGTTGTGTAGAAATGCTTAGCTAACTTTAAATGCTATCATAGCCTATTAAGTGTAACGAATAATGATGAACGTTAAAATTTCTCGTGTTTGCATGACGGCTGGCAGGTTAATGAGTTCAACGTAAGGGGTGTGCCTTTCATTGTCATTTTGACAATGCATCACTGATCCTAGGTAATCTGAGTATTGAGGAAACAATTCTGAAAAGAAAGGCAAGATTACTGTTGGAAACGAACATTGTTTCAAAAGGTCTATAGAACTTTGGATCTCCTTCCTAACACCTCACCGGTGAGACACTGTAGGACTTGCACATTTTAGCATAGCAGAATGGAGCACGTACCTATAACAATAGCAACAACACTCAAGTTCAGCAGGATCACCATAAGAGTCATTGCTGTTTGAACGTAGACAGAATTTAACCTGTCTGGAACACGCACTGCGGCTACAAGCATATTCAGGAAGATGGCCCACAGCGAGGCGAGCTGTAAATCAATACGAAAAAGCGTAAACAGCAAAAAGACTTCAGAATTAATTTTCTAAGAACTTCTTGTTTAGATTTTGTTTATTATAGCAAAATACATCAGGCTTAATACAGGAGATAGCCTAGTAAACAATAATGACACTGTAAAACATTGCTTTCACTCAGAATTGATTTCAGCGTGACTGAAAACTTACCTGTAAATAATGCTCAAACTTGTCCCTCATCGGAGAGTATGAGGTATGGAGACACAGAAAGATGACGGCAAGGGTAAGAGAAACAGTTATCGAAAGGGAGCTACTCCAACCAAACAGGATTACTACGAACGTTTGGGACATCTTCCTCACAAGTTCGATGATTTCCCAGAACCAGAAACGATCTTTGTAGTTCTCACAAAGAAACCGAATCCACTTTGGATTGCTGATCCCACTTTCACACCCCAAAGTGGTATCATTAGATTGATTGTTGTGTGAATAATTTCTCCACAACAAATACAGGAGCGCTGCAGGAAAGCCGATGACGTAAACTGAAGCGATGTAAGAAGCAATTTCATATTTTCGATGGGTTGGTGTGTTGCAGTTAATGGAGTAGTCAGATCGCAAGAGACTAATATTATGCATTTTATTCTCATCTAATGAGAAGTTATCACAAGCTGGTCCAAACAGCGCAAACGTTACATTACAGGTTGAAGTGTAAGTAACAAACAAAATCAACAAAGTCACTGATAAGAATTTGTCCTGAATTCTCCTGAACCTTGTATCATTTCCCGACAAACTAGAGGAACCCCCGCCTCGTGAACGAATTATGAATCCACGACCTAGCAAGTTAGCTACTGCTGTAATGAATAATAGCATAAGCGGGGTACTAATTCCAACGATAAATTCTGTGTATGGTGTCAAGGTAAGTTGTTGCATAAAACAACTAGGTTTTATTAAAATTGAAGAAATGTTAAATTGGAGAAGTCCAAGCCATTGAGATACCTGCTTGAAAACTTCTGACCAGTAAACCGTATGAAGAGAATTCCAAAATTCCCCCATTATTTGGTAGAATCCCAAAAGAATCTTGCCTCTTGCAAGTGCTATGTCGACAATAGAGCGATGCTCACCAGATTGTTCACGTCTATAAGAGTAGACAAGATAGACGGCAAAGCATATACAAACACAGCCGATGCCAAGTACTTCAAGGAAAAACACCCAAAATTTGGGGCAGCTGTGACAATACCCCAGAATCGGAAAAAATCCATCTTGGCAAGCAGTACACATCCATCCACTGTAGCCAATCGCACAATTTCCCTCAATATCACCGTTGTCATTTACACATTTGAACCTTTGAGAGCATTCAATGGTCATAGGGAAAGGCTCTGTGAAATTGACAGTCTCATTGTCATACGAATCATTAAACGTCTGAAGGTTCAAAATAAACCTTTTGTAAATATTTATATCGGTATAACTCCAGTTCCAATAGTAGCCCGATTTCAATGTTACGTAATCATTGGAGCAATTCATACCAACATCTGGACAAAGTTTACATGCACCGAATCGTTCTCTACGATAGTAATTGTCCTGACAAAAACAAGCGCGGAAATTGGCGTGTTTTGATTTAATTGTACCTTCAGGACAAACCTTGCAGTTGAGGGGACTGTCACCACCGCCCTCCTTGACAAATGTTCCATTGTTACATTGTTTGCATTGTATGATGTTGGTATCATTTGAATACTGACCGACTTCGTCCTGGTAGAACCCCCCTACAAACACAAAATGAAGGGTAAATTTAATGATAGTAGATTGGGCTAAGCGTTACAATTTTTGTTTGGAAATTTTCTTTTCCTGAATTTTTCACCCCGGAAGACTTTAGTACAGCACACTTGATTTCGTAATGATAGTTGAGAAACCGTCCCAAAAGCTTCATTAAAATCAAACAGTAATATGACTGCTCCAGGTCTTTGGGGGAAAATGACCTTTTGACCACTGAAGGCTCAACATGGAGTAAAGCCTACGACTGGCCCATGGATAAGGCTCATTTATCTATTCTGCAGGTTTGTTCTATTGACTAGGTAAATTATCTTGGAAGAAAATAGTACAATTTTAATGGTGTCCCAGCAACTGACATCATTTTAAATGTTTTAAAAAAAGTAAAGTAATGCATTGGCCTGCTTAGCATTTCCATAGCTCTTTACTGTATCTAACTATACAGCATTCATCTCCTGAGGACACACTCAGCCAATAATTCACCGAGTCGAAGGAAACATAGGGCTGAATTTTTGTACCATTCTAAAGATCAAATTGTAGAAAACAATATAAATTTTGTCACAAGCATAAATGTTGCAGTAATTGGTAATTCTTAATTTAATTACCTAATTATGAACACGTGTGAAGGATACTGTGACCATAACATGATCAGCAATACCATACGTATGACGAGTTTGTTGAAGGAGTAGTGGAAAGTGATCGGATTCTCACTTGGTTTCAAATCCATCCAAGACACTACCTTCCTTCATATTTTTGTATTCGCTTTTTGGAGTTCAAAGGTCATGTGAGGTCACCAGAAGTCAAATTGTGAAAACGCCGTAAAAACGGGTATCTCAAGAAGGATAAAGTTTAGGATAATTTACAGTGCAAAATACATTTCCTTCTGCAAGACATCACTAAGCCTTTGGCTTTCTGGTTCATAAAGGTTTTGTAAATGATAAAAGTATTCTTGCTGCTTGCCTCAATAAGGTAATGCGAAATGTAGAAATTGTGAAGAATGTAAGTTAATAATTTTTCTTATATTCAATATATAGCAGTAAATTTAGCAATAAATATAGGATGATTCTAAAGTATGAAACAAATGCAACTACGGTAAAAGAATTAGCAAGGTGATTGTGGAATGTCTTCTCGGCGAATTTCTTCCTCCTTCTTTTGTCTCCTTCGTTTGTCTCTCATTTTGTTGCCGGTCCATAATTTCCATCTTACCTCAAATATGTACCGCTCTGGTTCCATGTTCACCCTGCATGGGAAGTGGAAGCTGCAAGAGGTCAAACAAAAGAGTACACAATTTCATGGAATAGCAACCGGTAGAGATCTTGTAACAGGGGGAGTCCAATAAAATTCCATGAACACACTCTGAAGAGTCTAGGCATAGACAGAATTGCAGTGGCAAGTTTGTGTTTTAGGACAATAGACTTTATGCATATGGTGTCACAATGGAGAAAGTGCTCTTTTGAAGGAAAATGGCAGAAAAGCGCGTATCATTGCAAGTTACACCAATAAATACAGACAGCTGATATGTCAACCAATCGTATACGCGCGTTAGTCTACTTCATGTGGGGCGAAATCCACGCCGTTCATGCACGTGTGCTTCATTGTTTTCACCCAAAATGACGTCAGCGTGATGTCCGTGCATAAGGTCTATAGAATGCGGTCTACTGCGACCTGGGCATTTCGGTATGCTTCATTTTCTTCTGGAAATTAGTGATGGTAGCCTTTTATGTAGGTAGGTAAAAGAATGACACTAACGGCATTGTAGTGACAAATTCGTCAAGGTGGCTTAAATCACAGTTTCCTACAATCTGGGGTTGAGATGCCAAATATTGGCAACCCCTGTATGGTAGTAGACACATTTAAATTGTTTTTTAGAGTGGGGATTCCCGCAATCTGGGGCGTTTGAAACGTAAAGTGTTCTACATCGTCCCTCCTTTGGCGGAGCTAAGGTCGGTCTCACACAGCGCCCGAGTTTAGGAATTACACCTACGACAAACACCTGGATCCACTACTGGAAGGATTATGATCTGTACATTCGATGTTAGGAATACTCGCAAAATGTGTTTCTGTTCTGACTGAATGACCCAATTAATGAGATGTGAATAAATGTGTAGAGTACTTTCTTCCTATCTGTTAAAATGAATTGGGCAAAAACATCCGAAATGGCCCTTCTGATAAGACGTATAGTGTGTTGAAAGTAATGATTTTGTAAACCGCCCTTCTCCATCATACACCAATACAATGACGAGGAAGCCAGAGCTTTTCGTGAGGACACACTAAAGTATATCAATGTTCATTTCAGGAAATTGTTGTAGGAACTTTATTTGCTGGTCAATAATTTACATTTAAGCTTAGTCTTAATGATTAACATGGAATTTTACAAACACCACCTGAATAAAAGAGCCCTAAGGATCAGTCTTTGCGTTTTTTATTAGTGAAATTACTGGAGTCTCGTCCTCATGGTGTAGCTTGGGTGCATTTGTCACGTCATCTCCCCTTAGACCACTCTTCCATACATTGGAGTAGCCAGAGGGTGCCATGCCCCCAATCGAATTCTGAACAAATACACCTATACACATTGCCCACACACACCTGAAGGAAGTACAAATCATTCCTCAACTTTAATTAAATGAGTCCCTTGGAAGTGAACAAAAAGAAAAAAAATCATATGTAAATCAATTCGATTTTTTATTTATATCCCTAAATTTGGCAAGAGTACTGTCGTCAATTGTCTCATTCACGGGAACCTTCCAAGCTAGCTGTTCTATAGAAGATGGCGACATTTTGCTAATGCTTTATTTGAACAAATTACTGAAGTACCACATTCAGCATTGCCACCCATAGTTAAATTTGTAATGACATCCACATATTTGTTTTTCTTACTCCTTCGGAAGTTCGTAATTTTGGGCAGGGAATTTTTCCATACCACTAACCTCTCCATTTCTCGTGCACGTGGTAAATAATTATGACTATGCCATTGAGTCTTTGTTTGCCTTGCAAAATTTGCCTGGTGGAGATCCTGACTATGCCAGTGCTCAACCCATGGCTTTATCAATATTCTGGAGCTAAAACTATTGGCAACGTTCAGATATAACGCTAATGACTTTTGGTAATTTGTTTGACATTTTCTTATGACTGAGTTACACCAACACCTCCCGAAAAATCTGGACAGGTTAGAGTGCCCACCCCTCTGAAAACGCCTAACTGCACGACTACATAAATGTACTGACAACCTATGATTTGCTTATCAAGATTTTTCTTAGGACAGTTTAGGGCCGGATCCAGGGTGCGTACGCCCCCCCCCCCCTATTCTTTGCAGAGCAATTTATTTTTTTGTAATGGAACAAAAACTTGACTTCAAATGATGCTAAGATTGCATCTGCCCGTACTTAAATATTCAAAAATTTCTCAAAGGGGAGGGGAACCCCCTCCCTTAAATCCCTCCCCCAGGCCGACGATCAGGTCTTGCAGTGAGTCCGCAAAACAAAAACCATGCCTACACCAGTGCTTCCATATCAGTCGAGGGGGGGGGGGGGATCGCAAGTCGTGATCGTTTCCCAATCACCCACCTCCGAAATCTCTCACACGCCACTGGTGCGAACAGGCTTTTACACACTAAGTGAAATTTTAATGACAAATTCGCCCTTTGTAGCTATCTTGTTAGTTCCGCCTTCTACGTCACGACGTTGCATATGCCATACATGCTGATTCATTATGTAGATGCAAAACTGTACAGTAATTGTCTTTTAAACTAATAATAAGTAGTCTCATATACACGCCGGTAGCTAAAGGCGTTGGGGAAAAAAGTAAACCCTTTCCATTACCTCAACGCATTTTAGTATATCTCGCCAACTTAAAAACTCATTTGGCCCCCTGGAAGCTATCTTGCCCCCTTTCAGTACTGTACCTTGTCTGGCTAAGGGCCGGCTCATAGAGCACAGACTCCAGCAAGAGTAGTTCAATGCGCTTTACGGGTACTGAAAGGTAGAAAAATTAATAGATTAAGGAAAGAAGAAATCTTTTAAGACATCACTTGACATACAAGATGGAATCTAAAGACCTAAGTTCAATCAGGAGGGAGACATTTAGAAAAGTACGATCACCGAAAGATTTTATACATGACATTAGGGCCTGAAGTTCAAATTGGTAGGTCAAACGGACTGGTCTGTAATGAACAGACTTGTGATGTGTAATGTAGAGTACAATGTCATGGGTACGAGTATAAGTGTTGTGTCTCTGGTCTTTGGTACGAGTGCACGTCGTTCTCACGAGAACGAGTATAAAATTTTGCATTAGCCCTAATGAACAACTTCCAAAATCTGTTTTTGCGAGTACAAATCCATTCTTACTACTACGAGTTTAGCCAATTTTACATAACCGTGAGGACGAGGGCATACTCACTACAAGTGTGATAGCTTGCTGGTGTAAAAGAGCACTAAGGTACAACTGGGAGTTGCTGCACCAAACAGAACACAGTTGCATATTCACGCCGACTCGAAATTACAGCATGAATACGTTTTACCTTTGAAAGCTTATCGAGGTATAACCTTCGTTGGCATAATCAACCCACATGGAACAGTGTCTATTTAATAATGTGGTTTATTTGCATATTCATAGGAGGCGGGGTCTAAATACACCAGAATTGCTAACAACCTCAACAGAGGTTATGACCTTATCACCAATGTTTAAGAAGGCAGATTAGATCCCAATACATTATATCCAACTTGTAATCAAAACGGTTAAGGAAGAACTTGGGGCCGCAAGTGAGCCCAGGCCCAAATCTTTAGGCCCACCCAGGCTAGGCTAGCGTAACGATAGGCTGGGTTATACTTTACCGTGTGAGTTTGAGTTTGAGCTTGGTTAGCCTAGACTCGGTTAGCCTAAAGAATTTGGCTTGGGCTAACAGCATCACGTTTTTCCCTGATCGTTTTGATTATAAGGTCGATACAAACATTGACTGCACACAATATCCTTGTGCTCATATTTTATTTCAACACAATCTTCGAGTCTCCAGTCTCCCATTCTTTAGGATAATCTGAGATTTATGCAATGCCTAACTAATACGACTATTTTTTACCAATAAAAGGTACGTTTTTAACCAATATTGGGGAAGGTACTGATGGGTAGTTTTGGGGGTCGTTTTATTGGTCAAACATTTTACCCAACCATTAGGTAAAGTTATTATCCAACGTCTGCTGTGAAAAATTTGCCCAATATTGGTTTGTACATATACGTGCATGCCCAGCGTTGGAAAAAAAGTTGTTTAAAATATTTGCCGGACCGTTTAAGAGTGTAGTTATACCAAAGTTTAGGTGAGATATACTATAGGATTCATTATTGTAGGCCTGCAACAACTAATCTCATTTGAAAATGTACGGAAGAGGATTTCCAGGGTGATGTCTCCCTCTTATGCCAAGGGAAATCAGTTTGTTCAGCACCAACTCTCTTGTTTAGTCTACCTTTCTATCTTTGCATGATATGGTTCATTTATTAGCTAACTTACTGGTACAATGCAGTCATTATTTGAAACATAAATCTGCATACAGTTTTATGAGACGTTGCTTGTATGGAAAAGTCTTTTCCATACCGTACCCGATGTAGAAAAACAAAAGAACTGCATAAAAATTTTTACAGACTTGACGACATGGAAAGTGTTGTCGGCTGCATAGCCAAGGATGAGGGGGCGGCAAGGGCGGTGATTTGTGTTGGACATGGGGGTCTGGGTCGGAAACCTTGAAATAATCCATATGTATATATGCACATATACGCAATTGTATACATATGTATATCTACAAGTATACGTACATGCATTCGTATGTGTAAACGTATACATAGACTATGCTTATGTAATACTGGTAAAGACATGTGCTCTTTATTGGAGCTAAAGAAGCACAAATCTTCTGTTTTCCTACTCGCAAGTATTAATAGGTGTGCCTTCAGAAGTTGATAACAGCCAGACTTTTACCATACAGTTTTAAAACCAACACCCTCTGAATTTAAGTAGGGAGTTCCTGATAATGACAAGAGAAAGCTACACAGGCGAGCGGAAAATTTGTATGCTGCAGAAAAGGTATCTACGTGAAGACAGCATTCTGCAGGATTTCGAAATCCGTGGTAGTTAACGCCCATGGTGTGATCCACTAGGTTATATCCAGTTAGGATGAAGACTCCAGAGGCCGATATTAAAAAGCTTGTCGACAATCTAATGGGTGCAAGGAGATGAATGAAAAGAGGGCTCCATGCACCTAAAGAGAGGGTTCCATTGATCTTAATATTAACATTAATATTATTTCGGAACAGTAAGTGCTGAAGTTTTCCCCAATATTGCTTTTAGGAATCAGCAACTGGAGCGCAGAGTGCACTGAAAATGTACGATCAAAGTTACCTTATCCCTTTGGAGGGGGGGGGGGGGGGAGATAAGGAGATGGAGGACAAAATTTCAGTCTGCGTCGGAGATCTTACTGTGGGTTTTGCTATCATTCAGTTTGTGTATGAGAACAGAATTAAACAGACGCAAATACGAAAAAGACAAAAAACAGTAATATCACAGTATCCATTCAATTGTTGAGATAAGTACGTTTCCTGAAAAAAATGTCTAAAAACTTCCCATTAAACTTTGAAGACAATCTTATCAATAGGGGACGCGAACAGAGATGTGACCTATTTTTTCACTAGACTAGGCTAAAAATGGACAGAAGTGCTTCATTCCTAATCAAATCTAGTAAATGTTGAATCAAATTTTGTCAACGTTTTGAAAAGATTCTGGTAAGTGCTCCTATGGATTAGACTATTTTTAGAGAGCTGGGGTAACTCCCATGGTTCCAAGTAGGGTTATCCTTTTAAGGAGGTTAATTTGAATACCCTGAATATGGAGCTGAATATAAAATTTGCCTGTGTCTGTCTTAGAGTCTCAGTAGCCATCAGGCATGTATGTGCAATAGATGCGTGCGAAGGGCGCCGAAAAATTTCCCTTTCATGGTCAAAAGAGCTACATACGACGGTCGTTGACAAAAAATTGAGAGGGACTGAACGACATTCCGTCTCCCTCAACCAAAATACTAGGAATCAAGCCTTATGAGCTTACATGCAAATAAAGCAAAAATGTCTGGTTTTGCTAAAATGCTAAGGGTTTACTGCAGATGACCATTTTCTACAGGAAGAATATGTTCCCAACCAAGTTATAGGAGAAATGTACACTATACGACTGGTTATTGATCACCAAACATGCATTCTGAATATAATAGGGGTACAAAGCGCGCTGGAACGATCGTTTTCCATGACTTTTAAGTCGTCTGAAAGTCTAATATTTATAGTAATATGAGTATTAACTACGACTTTTGCCAAAATATCATAGATATTACGTCCCCCGCATTAACCAAATTATTGAAAGGGACTATGTCTCACACTCACAATATTAGCAAATATTATGGTCGTCGAAGGTGGTGGTCCGTCCCCCAACCAATTTATTGGAAAGAACCATCTCCGCATCCCCCGCGATCGCCGCCCTGGGAGAGTGCACGGGCCAGGGAGAACTGCTACGCGACTGTTTTTCCTCAAGAGGTCTGTCTGTATATTGGCCGACTGATTTGCTGGCAAGTTCGCCGCAATTTTAACATTTGCCACGGTTCTAAGATGAAGATAAAATACCTTATAGTGCACTGAACTCACGTGGATGAATGTTAAATGCTAAAAATTGATTTGAATGTGAATTTCTTTCTTCGGCGGTCTTTTCAAGCACCTGTGATTACCATTCTGGTGCTAACGCGGAAGAATTTTTCCAAAGAACTACAAAAGAATAGTTGGAACCTTGCACTGTTCAAAGCCCATCAAACAATGTGTCGCATGTATATCATACACCAATTTGAAAATTAGGAATTTCTTGCAATTGGCCTTCACAAGCGCGAATAAAACGTGAGTTTTGTTAATCATAATTACAGCTTTGTGTTAAAATGAGAGCTCTGTTATCCCTAATTGAAGCAGCTTATAAATATTGTTCGTTCGAGTTCCGAAGTTGAACTTCAGCAGGCCACACTTTTTCTTTACAACTTTATTTTAGGCGACGGTCATTAAATTGGCCTACATCTTTGTATCCTTGTCGCGATTGCCTAATTCAAGAAAATCTCATCTTAGGCTGTTTAAATTTTAAATTTTTCCTTAGAAACAACACCAGACTCCTTCTCTCAGCCTGTTTTGACGGACAGGTTACATGACTATTCTTGTCCTAACCGTAATTGCACTTCATAGTAGTACACGGTTCTGTGGAAAGTCCCTTCACCTACTTACCTAGATTTGTTTAACCTTGAATGTTCAATGTTTTATATCACAATTTCCTCCTCCAAGTTTCGTGCATTCAGTGGGCCATTTTGGGGTCAAAACTTGGCTAAAAAAGCCAAGACCCAATTTGTTTTAACATTTTCTAAGGTTACATGATAATTAGCCTCTAGCTTACCGAAATGGTACTCACAATGTTCTCACTACATGATAGCGTACTCTTCCATTCAAACTTTTTATTTGTATAAAAACTTGTGTTTATAGCTGACTACCACGAAAGACACACATTCTAAAATCAAGAAAGAGCAGCTTATAACAGTATTGCGGTTACGGTTTCAAAAAACGTACTGGCAATTCTGTACTAAGTTACCCAGTATCCTAACAGGTCGACAATGTATAGAAGACATCTCCATTCCATAAGGCTTTTTCAGTGTTAAAAGGAGGAATATTTTCAGGGTTTGGTTAATTTAGAAGAATATTCTCTGTAAGAACCTATATATCATTGTAAAGAGCAAAGATGGTGAATTTGAATGAACATTTTATTTTTGTAAACTAATCTCATTATGTATGCAAATATGCAACATCATACGGTCTTTTATAGAAAACCGTAGAAAACCCATACAGATCACTATTATTTTGAAATTTATATTGCAAAATATTGTTTGGCTTTCTTTTTTCTTTCATTTGATACCAATTTTAAGGAAATTGGACTAACAATAAGGAAGATATGCCTATTTTACTCTTGCTATACAGCCCACACGAAACTCACACACTGACCTATACGACCTGAACATAGAACACCTGTGGCTCAGTGCACATGAAGCGTAAACAACTTTGGATCTATAGAGCTGCATGGCTTTGTAAGGTAGCTCTAAATGGACATTTTAGTGAGTGAAAAGTCGGAGGGGTGTTGTGGCTTATAATTTTTGATATTGGGAGGGGATTGTTGGGTCAGATATGCATGTTTTGAGCCAAACTTGACGCATTTTTGAAAACTGCATATGTTTGGATCTTTAAAACTCTCTAAATTACCCTACCCTTACCATTTATACATATCTTTTGGTATTTCTATGTAAGGAATGTTGTTACAGACATTTTAGTGTTTAAATAAAAAAGATCGGACTTTCCGTTGTTGAGTTTTGATTTTATGAATTGGGTCGGGTATTTGGGGTTGAAATCTTCATTTTTGACCGAAAATGACGCATTTTTGAAAATTATACTTGAAATATCTCTAAAATCCCTATACCTGGCATCTTATCACCTCTCATAGTGTTCTTTTTTTAGGTTTCAAGGTATTCAAAAAAGTAAAGTGAGTAGTGTGACCTTTTCATAAGTGCCTGAAATGCCTTTTTTAAAAATTACGACCCTTTTTTAGCATTTTTTGAATTTTTGGAGCTTTTTCTGAATGTAAACAACTATTGTTTCGATGTTTTGTAAAAAATTTTCTAATACACAACCTCCCCCCCCCCCCAAAACAAATGGTGGCATTTGATACATCTATTCGTTGGGTTTATTTTGGTAGTTAAATAAAGGCTGGTGGATGTTGCATGACAAAGTTATGATTTTTTAAATATGCTACCTCGATATGCGTAACTCAGTTACTACACTTATGCAATAGAGATATGCAACAAACTTCACAAGAGGGTCAGCATCTTCTCAAAAGTGTGGGTGGGGAGGAGGCATGACCTCGACAAGAACAATTTAAAGCGCGAATTGCTAAACCCTAGATGATGCTTGGTGTATAAGCTGAAGCATCTTCCCACGAGGTTTGACGTTCTTTCGTGGAGCTGAAGTTTACTTGTAGCATATCACAACTTCAATCTGTTATCAAGTGGTCCCTTAGATTGTAATGATTAGCCAATGAATACTCAGGCTGGTTCCTAAGGTTACGGATCGACAGCGTATGGTTGTTTGTGCGTAGTCTAAACTTGGATTTAATCTACCCCACATAATTCCCCCCGCTACATCTGGTGCACATCAATAAGTAAACAAGGTTCTCGGAATCACACTTAAAAGGTCTTGGCTTTAGCACGATATTGGTGCCAGGAGGGGTAATAGTCTCCTGGGTGTTAATGATGTTGCAAACTTGGCATCCGGGCTTTTTGCATTTTCGGTTACCATGTAGGGGAACAGGGCTGAGTAGGATGCTCATTACCAGTAACCGTTTGATGTTGGGAGTTTGTTTGTAAGGGCAAAAAAGTGGTTTGGAAAACAAATTGTCAAAACTCGAAATGTGAGGTAAGGTTTTCCACTCTTTCTGGGGACATTCGTTGATGGGAATTAGGGATGGGTGGTATTGATGCACCATGGGTATTCTATTGGTATTGGTTTTCTCCTAATAAGCTAGAGGGAGTGGCGTTTCCATTTGTTAGCCTATTCAAGTTCCTTCGCTAACAACTTTCAAGGGTATCTATTTAAAAAAAATGCATCAGTTCACTAACTTTTACAACATCATCTTGGGGGGTTGAGCACATTCTTTTGTACCTTAAAATTTGACAAAAGAAAAAAGATTTCTTCAAATAGAGTGGGTGGAAGCTATTGTACTGCAGATAACTGTGTCTGTCAGTGGGTTTGCAATACACTGTAGTGGAAATCCTGGATCTGCTGTTCAGTTTCACTACCACGTCAAGGAACGGTGTCTCCGTGGGGGAACTTTCACTGGTGAATTTTATAGTGAGACGGAAAGTATATATATATATATATATATATATATATATATATATATATATATAGATGGCGCAGAGTGCTGCGAATTAGTGGTCTACTACATACTATCCATCCTCCAAAACAAATACGGGAACATCGGTCTCTACATAGACGATGGGCTCGGCATATTTAATGGTACCCCAAAAGAACTTGAAAACATAAAGAAAGACATCTGTAAAACCTTCAAGGACAATAACCTTTGAACAACAGCAAAAGCCAACAAGAAAGACGTCACCTTAGACCTGGCCACATCAAGCCATGGACCATACCTCAAGCCGAACAGCACCCCACTGTACGTAAACATCAGGTCAAACCACCCCCTCAGATACTGAAAAATATACCAAAAGACATTAACAGACACCTGTCGGAAGTATCCTCATCAGAGGCAGAATTTTACGGAGCTAAACAAATTTACGAGAAGGCACTCAACGACAGTGGCTATGACTACAACCTTAAATACGAACAAAAAATACAAAAGGCAAAGAGAAACAGATAGCGAAATATCACGTGGTACAACCCGCAATACGACAAAAACATGAAAACAAATATCAGACAAAAACTCCTACACATCGTCAGTAAATGCTTCCCCAAGGACCACCCCATTCATAAAATATGCAACAAAAATACTATCAAAATTTCATACAGCTCCATGCCAAACATCAAAACCATCATCCAGGGAGAAAACAAAAGGAAAATCAACAAAGAGAAAGAAGAAAAAGACACCGACCATAAAGAAGAAAAGAAATGCAACTGCAGAATCAAACAAAATTGCCCCCTCAACGGGGAATGCCTACAATCAGGGGTTATCTACCAAGCTGAGGTAACAAGTAAAAATAAGAAAGAAACATACATCGGGCTCACTGCAACCGAATTCAAAAAAGATATAGCAATCATAAAAGTTCATTAAACGACGAAAAGAAGAAATCAGCAACAGAACTAAGCAAAAACATCTGGGATCTGAAGAACGCCAAAAAAGACTTTAGCATCAAGTGGAGAATTATCACGAAAGCTCACCCATACAATCCCACAACAAAAAGATGCAACCTATGCATAGCCGAGAAATACTTTATCCTATTGAAGCCGGCTCTATGCACCCTTAACAAAAGAAACGAAGTCATGACAAAATGTAGACACCAAAACAATTATCTGTTAAGTGCAGTGACTTAGAACACGAAGCCGGTATACACAGTCTTACTTTAGGCACTTTAGGACTGGGGGTAGAGTGTAGTGCGAACGAAGGTAGCTTTAAGGTTACGAGGTTGCCGTTCGCACTACACTCTACCCCCAGTCCCAGAATTCTAATCCCTCCAAGAATGAACAATGCAATAAACCCAGGTGCCTTATTTGCAAGCACATCGACACCTCACCGACCTTCTTTCATAGTGCTACGGGAACCCAGCTGAGTCCGGGCAATTTTAATTGTGATTCTAGCAAAGTGGTTTATTTGCTTTATTGTGACATATGTCCTGGAATCACCTATATCGGTGAAACTGGTACAAGCTTCCGTCATAGATTTAATAATCACAAAAGCAGCATAAGAAAGAACAGCCCCGGCTTCCCAGTGGCTGAACACTTTAATCTTACAGATCACATCTGTGCCAACCTAAAAGTCTTTAATCTTTCTGGTAATTTCAAAACAGCACAGGACCGCAGAAAATGTGAAATAAAAACTATCCTTAGACTTAATACTCACAAGAATGGGCTCAATAGGGATTTAGATTTCATGAGTGGGTACGTGTAAGACTTAGGGGCGTACATGTTTCTGGCTTAGTACAAGTTTTCTCAACTGAAGAAGAGCTGGTAAAAAGCTCGAAATATTTTGTTTCGCATTTAGCTGGAGAGGTTTTCGATTTTAAGTTGGCATGAAGATCTCCATTTTTTGTACGTTTTGTTTTTCTTTTCTGATTTATGTATTTATGTATTTGGCCAACACACGCCTATCACCTTATCGAATATATATATATATATATATATATATATATATATATATATATAGTAGGTAGAGTGAAGTAGCGACTTTACATTAATGAGTGAATCAACGATGTACTGAATAGTCGCATTAAGACCTTTGGCCATTGTTCCTCTAACATAGGAACTTGCTTTAAACTGAAAGAGGATATTTATATGTGAATGGAAAACTTAGCCTCAAGCAGGATTCGAACCAGCGACCTCCCGCATACAAGGCGGATGCTCTGACCACAGAGCCATTGAGACCTGTGTGACAAAGCGCGGCCAGCTAAGTTTAAATACTGCTGGGTTAAGCTTTCCACTATTACGTCAAAGGAACGCGTCCCATGTAATATTGAGTAGGTAGAGTGACGTAGCGACTTTATATGAATGAGTGAATCAACGCTGTACTGAATAGTCGCATGAAGACCTTAGAGCATGGCCTAAGGTCTTCATGCGACTATTCAATACAACGTTGATTCACTCATATATATATATATATATATATATATATATATATATATATATATATATATATATATATAGGGTATATATATACTCTATATATATACGGTATATATATATATATAGGGTATATATATATATACGGTATATATATATATATGTATATATATATATATATATATATATATATATATATATATATATATATATATATACACGGCAATTAGTCCAAGAAGGAACATCACCCGAGACATAATGAATGTAAACCTTCAGTGAAATATCACAATACAAATATATTTCAAGTCCAGGAAAAAGGTGAACGAATTTTCGGCACAACAGTGCCTTTAACAACCTTAAATGAGAATGAAAAATAAACGAGACTTGAAACTCAACAACACAGAAGAAAGCTACATAAAAGAAAGCAACAAAAAGGGAAGTCAACCGTAGCAGATGTCTGTAAAGAACTAGGAGAAAAGAAAGCAAACCTAAACAAAAAAAAAAAAAAAAAACTCACCAATAAAGGGCTTGGTGAGAAAATGAATGACCTGCTTAGCGAGCCCTAACTCTGGGTTTCCTGGTCTGGCAGTCGAAACCATCGTTGACATTAAGACCCATAGGTGAAATAGTTTGCAATTTGTTCCACATCCAAACGTTTTCTAAATGCTTAAGTCTTTCCAGGGAATTATTCAAAATAACCATTTTATTTTCATAGGAAGCATTTTCTGGAATGAAGGGAGGGTTCAAGGTTTGAAGGATTATAACATTGAAATGACTAGGGGAGTGCGAAGCCAAGTGAGAGTACAACTCAGCACAAGACCTGAGAAAAATAGACCCCGAGCCTCCACCTTCCTCCCTTACCACCTTCTGAAGAGCACTACGGTGGTTCGCCATCCGCTCTTTCAAATTTTGTGTCATTCCGACGTACTGCATACCACAAAAAGGGCAAAAAATACAATAAACAACCCAAGTAGCCATACAATTCGACTCATTGGCCTTGACTTCAAAAACCTTACCAGAGTGACTCCGGATAACGCTACAATTAACTAGGTCAGTGCAGAGTTTGCAGTTCTTATTACAATGTTTGCTTGGTCCCACTGTTGAAGTCCCCCTCTTGATTTTGGCACGTACTAACAGCCTTCTCAAATTTGGAGGTTGGCTGAACGCCAGTAAAGGTAAATTTAGGACAACTTCTTTCATAATTGGTGAGAGGTTGGTGTTTACGAAGAAATTCTTTTATGTCCGGTAACCCTGGGTGATATTCAATCACTAAGGGGACCCTTTGAGAAGACATTCCTCTCCCATAATTCGTCACCTCTCCTACATTGAGGGCACGGTCAATTTCACGGGTTTCAATAGGAGTGACCACGATTTTGAAGGGCCCTGGACAGTTCCTCGCATCTCTTCCTGGTAAGTTCTTGAGTAGAACAAATAGCTTTGATACGTTTAGCTAGGCTAAACGCTAAACTCCGTTTAACATGACCAGGATGGCAACTATCAGCAGATAAGTAAAGCATTGTATCGGTAGGTTTACGATAAACATCCGTCTCCAGGACCCCACCATTCTTAACAATGACCTTAACATCTAGAAAGTTAACACACTCAGGCGATAAATCAGCAGTGAACCTGATAGAGGGGTGAAAAGAGTTAAGCTTCTCCAAAAAAGAGTAGAATTTATCACTCCCAAGACGCCAAATTAAAAAGCAGTCATCTATGTACCTCCAGAACACTTCCGGAAGGAAGTCACATTGCGAGAAAAATGACTTTTCAAACTCTGCCAGAAAAATATTGGCGTAAACCGGAGCCATCTTAGTTCCTATTGCAGTACCCGAAGTCTGCAGGTAAAGGTCCGAGTTGAACTCAAAAACATTTTTGTTGAGGACAATCCCCGCCATCCCACAAATGCCGGACGTTACGGCCTTTGGAAAGTGTCTCCTACTTAAAAAACAACGTAACGCCTCAATACCATCCTGATGGGGGATAGAGGGGTACAATGCCACAACGTCAATTGTTGCCAACAAAGTTCCCGGAGGAAGGGGGGCAAGCTCACTAAGTTTTCTAAGGAAATCAAAAGTGTCTTTAAGATACGAATCTATCCCAGGGACAAGGGGTTTTAAAAAATGGTCCACTAATTCCGACAACCGTTCAGTGGGAGACCTATTACCTGAGATAACCTGTCGACCTGGTTCCCCCACCTTGTGCACTTTGGGTAAAACATAAAACCTATATATATATATATATATATATATATTACATGTCAAAGAAGTAGTAAATAGTGCTAAATGCTTGTTTTCAGGTTAAAACCCTTCATCAGGTGGCAAAATGCAACTGATTGTTAAAACGACCAAACGTCCAAATTAGAAAACACACAATAAATTTAGGCACAGGCAAACTGGCTAGGAAAACAGACAGTGCTAAGTGGTTAACACAGGTAACAACAATGCAGAAATTCCTGATTTGTAAAAGTTCAAGTCTGACGTCGTCTTACTGAGTCACCGAGCACCTGAGGCCAATCAAACAGAACCTCCTAGGGTTCCCTGTAGCCACACACTTCACTCCCCCATCAGTATGCTCGATCCGTGACTTGATGGTTTCGGCGACCATCTCGTGTCGAGGTTCCGATCATGATCGCCTGGCTGCCTAAAACCGTCTCATCATGAAACGTAGAACCCTATCTATCCCCACATGATCTGAACGTCAGACTTGAACTTCTATAAAGCAGCAATTTCTGCATTGTTGTTACCTGTGTGACCCACTTTACACTGTCTGTCTGCCAGCGTCTTTACAGCACACTCGCCCTGCATAAACACAGATACTACTGTGACACAATATAACCTGCCCTTCAAAACCACTAGAGACGCGCAATCTTGCCCATCAAACCCAAAGCGATCACGTGGCACGGTGAAACCCCTTTATAGAGGGATTTCATGTGACGTTCGCGAGTAGGATTCTTAGGCACTGAAGGGCAAAACACACACGCAGTAAGCGTATTGACAGCACACGCGCGAGGCAAACCATAGACACTGTAACACAATGCACACGTGCCCTTCAAGCCCAAAGAGACGCGCTTTCAGTTGACGTCGGTGAAACTCTTCTACAGGTGGCACGTGTTATGGAAAGTAACGAACATTATCCATTTCAAAATGAATTTATCCATCTATTTTTTAACTAATATATACTTATACATATATATATATATATACAAATATACGTATATATTTAAATATATATGTTTATTTATGTACAGAAAACACGTTAAAACTCAGAGTTGCAATGTATTTGTAACATCGACGTGTTTTATACGTACTAACGTACATACATACATACATACATACATACATACATACATACATACATACATACATACATACATACATACAAACAAACAAACATACATACATACATACTACTAGAAGGAAACATTATGTTGGAGAAACGGGAGGGGAATCGTGCCAGAAACAAAGAAGGTATAGGCAAGCGTTTATAAAAGGTCACACTCCTCTCGGAAACATTTTAAAAGGGTATGCAAATATTTTGAATTAATAGGGATACAAAAAGTAACGCAATACAACATTTATTTATGCAAACAAGAAAAAACCCTCTTGGATACCTCAGCTAGATACCTTTCACCCTAGGGGTGTTGAAGTAAAAAATCAGTCTAGCAGACCTAAGTAGCTTTCTCTTTTCGTACTGGGACCTTAATGATTTTTTTTTCAATCTTTTACGTTTCATCGTATGGTTAGTAACGTTACTTTTTCAGCTAAGTTTTCTTTTACAAGCATACAAACAAACGCACTCTTTCTTTTCTGTATAATTTGCATGTAAACACCTGGAGAAGATAGGTAGGGCTTTTCGAAACGTCGTGATAAAATTTAGGCTCCTCCGTGAATAGTTTGTTTATGTGTATATACCTTGAAGTTTCTCTCTATCTTTTATATACATGTTTATATATACTTTCTATGCTCAGGACCTGCGTACCTAACTCATTTGTTACGTCACTAAAGGTAGTGCCAAATATTGCACAGTTACTAAGTTACAAAGGTTTTGATTGTACTTCTATGGGCCCTTATCAAGACGAATGTTCATCATGCAGGGTTGGATACTACGGAAACAGTCTGTTGAGACGCTGTGTCTCATGTCCGAAAGGTATGTAGTTTAGTGGAGACTAAAACTGTCTGTTCTTCAGTAGTCTGATCTGTGATAACGTTATTAAGCATTCTGAGAGCGTATTGGTTGAATGGTGAGCCGCGGTACGGAATACTTGATCACATTAATTGTTATTTCATGTTCGTATCTGTAACTTACAGGGAGATGCGATATTGGACTTCATGTTTTTCACCCAGTATTAGAAGCTGTGTGTCTGAATATATGAGTGGGTGGGTGCGTTTGTATATGAAAGAGATTGATTATAAAGAAAGCCGCGAAAGCCTTAGTCCTAATCCGATGGCTGTTGTACTAAGTGAGTAGGTAACTAAAAATGTTACTTGTACATGCATAATTAATTAAGATTTAGGTCAAATACCAGCCTTCGAAGTTAAAATAAATATTTCATTTGTTCATTTTCTGGCTTGGAGGATATTACACTACGAGATTGTAAAATTGGTGAGACGAATTTAATGATTGTTATTTTTGGCTGTTAATCGTCAAAGTCAAAGGTCAATGATCAGTCAATGGTCCATTAGGTCTAAATTTTGCCAGAATATTCTAAGTCTGATGAATTCCAAACTTAGTGCATCGGTACCTGACCGTTGGAACATGTACAAGTGCCACATGCACAACTTCGGAAGATGCCAAAGAAAAAGGACCAAAGGAAGTTAGTCTTCAGCCTTTATCTGTTTTTCAAAATGTCGAAAAATTTCAGGAAATTTTTGGTATGTTGTGAAAGTCTACAAGTGAGAAATTCATCCCCATGAATCGACTCCTGGTTGCATCTGTAAATATCTCCAAGGATAGCCGTTGACCTGAACCCAACTATGTCAGCTTAAAAGCAGAATTTCCTGATGCCACGATGCATCGAACGATATGGGAAGAAGGATCGATGTATTGGCCTTATAGTCAGGAGTCCAATGAAAGCTCTAGGTTTTCTGCTATACTTCGAATTATATAAGGGGAAAAAGAAAAAGGTGAAAACAGGGTGGAGTTGGCTTCGTGGTCAAAGTGTGCGGATGACTGTACTTTCCTTACTCAGCGTGCATTTTCGTAGCGTGCTATGGAGTTTCTCGCTAATGACCTAAATGGGTTTCGGAGTGCCCAACTGGCGCCTTTGCTCATAATTTAACTGTCGAGCATTGTTATAGAGCAACGGCCCCCATACCCGCAGTGGTTTAATAGTGGGGTGAACTCTCGTTTGTCGCATGAGGAGTATGAATGACGGACTAGAGAAGAGAGCTTGCACGCTTTCAAGAAAACTTCATTTCCGGAGATTCTTAAATAATAAGACAAAACGGAATAGTTGGAAAGGGGGTGGGGTTGAACTGAAGATGCGTGTTATGCGGTAAGTGTTCTCAACTTCTCACGCGACAATTCACAAGCGAAACAAGTGGCTGAGCCAAATGTGATGGTATCGAATACATACAAATATTTTCAAAATACCAGACAGAACACAAACTCGTGAGTGAGACTTTTATCTACAAAAGCCCAAATTACGCAATGACGGCTCAGCTAAGTGTCTGAAGCGTTGCTGCTCTAGTTTATGTCTTGATAATCAAATCACATTGGGTTCAAATGCCGTGAACATCAAACTTCTATATTTCATATCCTCACACTTGGCAAAGTTTTTGTCTCTCGTTACTGTTAATTCAGCCATGTCGTACAGATTCCGCTACAAATTCCTTTTTATAGAAAATCTAGCAAATACGTCATTACTTTGCCGTCAGAAAATGTGCGAGGTAATCTTTTTGGTGTTTTGTAATTTTGTATATAGTACAGTTTAACTTCCTGAGGTTTCAACCTAATCGTCAAATAAGGTCAAAATTGTGTAATGTACCTCTTTGCTACAAGTCCTGCATAACACATGAATACAGTGCAATTGCTGTGTGTGATACAGGCAAATGATTGCCTTTTCAATGATCTTGAATGCCTTCAGTTACATTTTAAGTTGTAAAACTGATTCAGAAGCACTGGGTACCCAAAAGTATAACACAATAATCTACTTTGCCTCATTTTCATGAAGGTTGATAACAATTCATGGGAATAAGATACAGAGTTGGAAGTTTGTATGTGAGTATGTGTTTTAAGTAAAGTCTTTGACATTTAAGTGGCACCCAAACAAATGAGAGGCTTTGGAAAGACTAAAAGTAAAACTTTACAACCAAACTTAAAAGGCATACACTCTCATTATGTGAGCACTTAATCTTACAATCGTGACTTTCAAATTTCAACTTTGATTGTCGATCATTATTTTGTATCTCATCCTCATAACATTGCCTATAAACATAAATTTTTCCTCATCTTTTCTTTCTATTCTAAAATCCTTCACTAGGTTTGTCAGTTGATATCTCAAGACAAGACTATTACTTGCTCTGTTATACTTTTATCCTTTGCTCTAATACCCTGCTTCTAATCTTAAAAGAAGCAGGGTATTAGAATCCACAAACTCTGTAAAGTGATGTCTTAAAAGATTTTTTCTTTCCTTAGTCTATAAATTTTTCTTTCTTTTAAGACCGGAAAAGCATATTGAACTACTCTTGTTGGAGTCTGTGCTCTATGAGCCGGCCCGCAGCCAGACAAGGTACAGTACTGAAAGGGGACAAGATAGCTTCCAGGGGACCAAATGAGTTTCTAGGTTGGCGAGATATACTAAAATGCACTGAGGCAATGGAAAGTGTTTATTTTTTACCTTCTTTAAGGGAACCTCCCTGTCCCCCACCGCAGTTAGCTACCGGCTTCTATATGAAACTAGTTATTAGTAGCTAAAAGACAATTACTGTTTTGCACCTACACAATGAATCAACATGCATTACATTGTGCAACGTCGTGACGTAGAAGGCGGTACTAACAACCTACGCCTTATGTTATGTTTGTTTCTTTAATGTTCATCCCAAGAACAGTTTTAATGTTGGTATAACAAAAGAGGTTTATTAAGTAGAAGTTGATTATTTGCAGAATGTCCACATTACACACCAAACTACAAACTAGGCGCTAAGTAACTGTCATGTTATTTATAAAAGTCCAGGGTTTCGATTGTTGGAATGCGGTTTTTGTCAGCTGGTTTTGCGCAGTCTTTTGCGGCTTGACATGTGAACTTTCCCAGTTGCATATTTATAAATCAAACACGACTAGTAAAAAAACGTACTCACACACTTTATCTGCTTTGCAGTTATTTTGGGTAGTATTTTATGTAGAAGTTCTGGCTATTTCCCGACTTGACCTACTAAACGGTGTTTCTATATCAATTCAGGGCAACTTTGGGGACTTCAGGTTAAGTATTTCCTCGAACGATGGCAAACGTAGTTTGATTGAATAAGCCATAAATAACACTGTTGAATAAAAGATGTTTAAAGTTCCTTCCAACAAGCTTAATACACGTTTCAAATTTCGAACCTCACAGCAAATCACAACACGGAAACGAACAACTGTTTATTTTAAAAAGAGAAAAGAAAGCAGACACTAGAAAATGTGGGTTGTGAAATTGTTAACTCACACTAGCTATGAAATGCTTTTTCATGAAATCACTTTCCCGTAATCGTGTTTTGAAAAGCTCAGCCGTCGCATTTTGGTGAATTTAGAAGAGTTGTGAAGACGTTTGGCTCCAGCTTGTGGGTCCACGGGTAAAGAGCTTTCAATGCCAAAACATCATTCCACAAAGTACTACCGGTCTCAGTCGGTGATAACCGACTGGGACCGATACCGCAAAACTTATTGACTTTGATCCCTCGTTTAAAAAGAAGATAACCACAGTTAGCCTATCTAGCTTCACTACTACTGAACAAAACTTTGCCATAAAAACTTATGTTTTTGGACTATTTACTCAATAAGAAGATGCTATAATTGCATTTCTATGGTGTCTACAGACCCAAACAGTGTTTTCCGGATGTAATGAGTAAAGGTTAAAGACAAAATTTACCTTTTCTGCTAAATGAAATCACTTCTCTTACAACAAGAAAGTCACTCATTCATGTAGATATACTTGTCACAAAAACCTGAGTGCATGAAACAGATGCCGCGGTCTGCTTTTCAAACCTTTTTGGTTTCAGGAAATTTAAATAGAGTGTGTAATGTCCATAAAAGTTTACAGATATTTGTCCCCTATCATCTTGTTAAGAAAGGAGCCTAGCAACAGTTCTCTGAATGAAAGCTGCTACCAATTCTTTGAACCTGCCACTTGATTGGTACACTTTCAGCCAAAGTTCATTTGTTTGAAGTGCCAAGATCAGGTTGTAGTGTATTCACGTCCTGAGGTGATTTTATCTGTTATATCAACTTTGCGTCATCTGCAAATTTAAAAACATTACTAAGCGCTAGCCTTACAACTTTTCTCAAGCTGGAAAAGTTTACATTAAGAACGATTCTATGTTTTCTACCTTTAAGCCAAGAATTAATTCAATGATATAACTTGCCAGATATGCCATGTGCTTCTAACTTTGCTATAAGTATAAGGGACCTTGATGAAAGCTTTTGCCAAGTCTAAATTATTGACATCTAAAGAATACCATTGTCTAACTGAGCATGAACTCTTCTAGGGAAGCTAACAAGTTTGTTGTGTAGAAACGACCGCTAAGAAAGGCACACCGAGAGTCTTTGATTAAGTCGAAATTATCTCAAGAGTTTAGTACTTGGATGAATCTTATCAACCCCTGAAGCCTTATCGGGTTTCAGTTTTTTAAGTATATACAACTCCTCATTAGCAGAAAAGACACATTTAGCGAGTTTTCCCTCTCATATCAATGAAAAATATTTAATGGTTTGGGAAGTAGTTACCTCTTTTTCACAGTACAGACAGGCACATAAAAAGTTGTTTAGCAAATAAACCTGTGAAACTCGTCAGACACTACATTGCCGGAAGACTCTTTGCAATTACATTTCGACGTAATATATGAATAAAAAGACTTGAAAGTTTATTCGATTGTTTCAAAGTTCAGGTTTTTTCGTCTGCACTCTGCCTTGGTAAAATTGTGTACAGAATGTTGGTGGTTGCTAACATAAATATTGCAGTTGACATCAAAGGTTTCAAATTATGGTCACTATGCCAAACTTTCCAGCAACACAAGAGTGTCCACCACTTTAGGAGACGCTCCAAGATCAAGTATAGCATGAAATCTTGCTGGATTGAGAACATGCTGTGAGAGGAACATATCCTTAATTAACTCCAATAACTCCATTCTATAAGAGTCAGACTCCAGTCACTATTCCTCCTATTGAAATAACCACTAATTACGGCCGAATTACAGTTCTGTAAATTACACTTTAGAAAGGAGACTTTCTTCTCTAACATTGATGGGACTGCCATAACATACTCTCACTATTACATTATTTCTACTACCTTTACTAAATTCAGACCAAACAGAGTCTGTCTTCCTTCCGGGGTCAGATAAGGACATCTCAGTGGCGGATCCAGGGGGGGGTCGCCGGCGTCCGAACCCCCCCCCCCCCTCAAATTTTCCACTGTGCCCTTTTTCTAGTCTTTTGGTCTTACAAAATAATGATCTGTTCACACTCCATAAACGCTACATCTACGAAACCTTCCCTCCACCCTCTAGTATCCATCCTCTCGTGAACAAGAGAGGTTACGTAAATACGTTTTGCTTTGATATTTATAGTCTGGAATTACTCTCTTCTTTTATAGTTGCCCTAGTGATGGGAATAAAAAGCCAGTCTTAGGTAAAGTCCACAGCCAAGAGTTGACCAGAAGTCACAATAGACGAATCGGTGTTTGTTTCATTTTAAAATTACTATATAAAATCACAACCAGGTCAAATAACGCAATGTCAGTCGGTTCAATTTTTTGACGTCTTTGGACCGATGACCGGGCTGCTGTCGCAAATGAAAAGCAATCATTCGACTTCAGTCATCTGTTCTGACAGAGTGTTTTTGACAGTCGCGCCGCAACTATATAGGGAACACAAGTACAGTATTTTAACCTCCTCCCCCAGTCGAGATAGCGGTGGCGCCAGGTGGGGGAAGTTTTCATGCCCCCCGTCGGGGTAGACTGGCCCCCTATCGGAGCAGTTTTACACATGTCAATTTGTTTGTTGCTTAACCCAATACAGCTTGTGTTAGCGTCTCCCACGTAAAGAAAACGCGCTCTGTGGAAAACAGTAATAGTACGGATACGAAGTTTCCATCGCTCGTGCTCTGTTGCATAGCAAAATTACAGTGATGTTCATTCAGTTTTATGTTTCGCTATGTCTCACCTTCTGAATGACATAAAAATATATCGATAATATTTCACTTTTACACAGGGACCTGGTCAGATTTCAAAGGCATCTTTTTGCATGGAAAGCAATTGCCATGAACTTTTGACCTACTGCTGTTTGTACAAACAAGCTTAGATCGTCGATGTTCATGCATTGCTGGGTTGGTTATCATGTAAACTTTTCAATGGTAACCTTTGTTTTCAAATTTACAACACTTCTTCATAGGGACCAGGCCAAATTACATATAAACAGACATAAAAATGAATATGCATAAGCCTTGCACTAATGAAAAGACGCCAAGCGATGTGTGAACAACGCGACCGGT